>CM012457.1:4624966-5255252 GCA_003999625.1 Oryzias javanicus
CATGGCAACCATAAGAGCACATAGAGGCGGGAAGATGAGGGCGGAGTCTACAGACTGAAGAGAGCTCAACACGTCCCAAATATGTACATGAAGTGTTTAAAGCAGTCTGTTTCAGAGAAGCAGGGAGGGGTCTCCTCAGGATCCTCTGTTAGGACCCACAGCAGGTCAGCTCGGGCCAGAGTCTGCAGGAACCATGCTGGAGATGACATCACAGGGCTCCTCGCAGGGGGGGGCAGAAGGTCACGGTACTGGCTCCGGGCAGGAAGATCTGGAAGCAGCTGAAGACAGAAGACGAGAAGCTGAACGACTCTGATCCAAGTCTGATCAGAACCAGTCTAACGGGATCAGTCTGATCAGAACCAGTCTAACGGGATCAGTCTGATCCGAACCAGTCTAACGGGATCAGTCTGATCCGAATCAGTCTAACGGGATCAGTCTGATCAGAACCAGTCTAACGGGATCAGTCTGATCAGAACCAGTCTAACAGGATCCATCTGAACAGAACCAGTCTAACAGGATCAGTCTGATCAGAACCAGTCTAACAGGATCAGTCTGATCCGAACCAGTCTAACAGGATCAGTCTGATCCGAATCAGTCTAACACGATCAGTCTGATCCGAACCAGTCTAACAGGATCAGTCTGATCCAAACCAGTCTAACAGGATCAGTCTGATCAGAACCAGTCTAACAGGATCAGTCTGATCCGAACCAGTCTAACAGGATCAGTCTGATCCGAATCAGTCTAACAGGATCAGTCTGATCCGAACCAGTCTAACACGATCAGTCTGATCAGAACCAGTCTAACAGGATCAGTCTGATCCGAACCAGTCTAACACGATCAGTCTGATCCGAACCAGTCTAACACGATCAGTCTGATCAGAACCAGTCTAACAGGATCAGTCTGATCCGAATCAGTCTAACAGGATCAGTCTGATCAGAACCAGTCTAACAGGATCAGTCTGATCCAAACCAGTCTAACGGGATCAGTCTGATCCAAACCAGTCTAACGGGATCAGTCTGATCAGAACCAGTGTGTTTCCTGTAGAGAATATTGCTGTTTGCTACATTTTCATCAATCTTTGATCTGATTCTATAATCCTGGACGGATCTAAAGGTTTGAGAGTTTCAGAGAGAAACGAGTGAAAATGTTCACGTCTGTCTGAGAAACGAGTAGAAGGAGTCCGAGTGTTAAACTCTTTACAGAAATAAAGAAATTCTTCTGAAATAATGAGGAAGCTTTGAGGCTGACTGAGCAAGAACGGACTTCTGCAAACTCCTCTCCGTACGTGGATTTCTGTTTCATCTGGGAGAACTTCTGCACTTTAGATCAACAACAACCAAAGCAAATGACAGAAGAACAAAGATCTCTGTCTTCATGGGCCTGAAATCCACTTCCTGTGGAGGTCTGTTTCCAAACCTGGTCCTCACCACAGAAAGCTGCTCAACACAAAATGAAGACATGAAAGTGCTGAAAACAGGAAGACGAGCAGACCTTCAGGATGAGGAAACTCTCAGCTCCATTCCAGCTTCTCACTAAAACACTCACGTTTACGATCTCGTACGGCTTCAGCAGCTTCTTGATCTTCGTGCGCTGGAAGGTGAGCAGGTAGAAGATGACCGGAACGACGACCAGGACGATGACCCCCACCACCACAGAGGTGATGATCACCGTCTTCTTTGCAGTACCTGCAGAGTAAAGTAATCCGTGACCTTTCTGCTCATTCAGAGAAAGACTTTCATGTTCTGAGGAGAAGAGCGGAAGTGAAACGGATCGTTCCACTGAAAAACCAGCGTCACGGTTCCAGGAAGCTCCGGTGACCGGGAGGGAGGGGGCAAACGGCTGAACTCTTCATCTGAATCATGTTATTCAAACTGTGAGGTCACATGACCCAGACAGGTGCGCAGGTGAGGTTAGGAAAATCGCTGCAGCTGAGAAACAGCGACGGAAAAGTTTTAGTGCTAAAAATCTGAGAAGAAGATGGTACGTTCCAAAATTCAATTCAATTTTATTTATATAGTCCAATATCACAAAAACAATAACCTCATTGGGCTTCATGATGGTCATTTGACAGCAGAAGGTCGGTCATAAATATAAACAATAGCTAACTTAGACCCTCCCTCCCAGTGAGGACAAACTCTTTAAAAATGTCTGAGAGGTTTCCATGAACGTTTGGCCCTCAAGAGGTTCTAGCCATCCTAAAACTGGACGGGACTTACTCTGAGCCGGGATGAGCTCACAGCGGACACAGCTCGGCACGCCGAAGGGTTTCCCGTACAGCATGAACTCCACCGCCGCACAGTAGCGCCGGCCCTCGTCCAGGTCACTGAAGGTTTCCGAGGACAGCGTGTCCACGGTCACCTGCCAAAGGAAGAGCCGAGGACGTCAACGTGTCCTGCTGACCGTCGATCGGAGACTGGATGTCCAGAAACCAGCAGCAAGATTTGTTTCTTACATTCAGCTGTGCTCCTTCTTTACCAAAGGAGATCCGATAGCAAGCGCCGTCGGCGTACTCGTCATGCAGGTAGTGTTTCTTGTTCAGATTGACCATGATGGCGCCAGGCGCTGTAGTCAAAGTGACCTCTGGAGAACAGCGGCCTCCTGGAAACAGAAACGTTCAAGAAGTCCAGATGCCAAACTCAGGATGTAAGACCAAAGAGAGGCCTCTGCCTCAATAACAGTTTTAAATATTTTAGAGAGATAATCAGAGTTAAAATCAATTAACTTCCTTCCACAACATCTGATCTCCACCAAACACACGAGTCCTGAAACCTACGAGTACCTGAACCTCAGAGTACCTGAACCTCAGAGTACCTGAACCTCAGAGTACCTGAACCTCAGAGTACCTAAACCTCAGACTACCTAAACCTACGAGTACCTAAACCTACGAGTACCTAAACCTACGAGTCCTGAAACCTACGAGTACCGAAACCTACGAGTACCTAAACCTACGAGTCCTGAAACCTACGAGTACCTAAACCTACGAGTACCTAAACCTCAGAGTACCTAGACCTCAGAGTACCTAGACCTCAGAGTACCTAGACCTCAGAGTACCTAGACCTCAGAGTACCTAAACCTACGAGTACCTAAACCTACGAGTACCTAAACCTACGAGTACCTAATCCTCAGATTACCTAAACCTCAGATTACCTAAACCTCAGTCTAGAAACCTTAGAGTTCAGAAAACTCAAATAAATCTAACACTGAAATAGTATAAAAGTCTCTGAAGAACCTTAAAAACAAACATCTCTAACAGTTTGAGTTCGAAACACTCCCACAGATGTATCTGCAGCTTTTGGACTCCAGGAGAAGAACCTTCCAGAGGTAAACCACCACATGAGTCCATCCACATCGGAAGGACTGTTTCAGGAGGCCATGTGAACAGGAGATGATGGAGAGAAGGTCACTAGACTGCATTCAGGTCAGAATTCATGATCTCACCACAGTCTAAAGGAAATATTTAATGTCCTTTATTTAAAGTCTTTGAGTTAGCTCGTTTACATCATATTAAAGAGCTTGAAGAAACGTTGATTGTTTTCAAAGCACATGGGAGTGCAGATTAAATGTAACCATCCAAGGTTTGCTCTGAAAAAGACCATTTGGTTTCTAAAGTCTGAATATTTTTTCTGTCTGGAGATATGGATACAAACGAACAACTGACTCAACTTATGGACTCAAGTTCTGAAGACACAGAAAGAACGTTCTGGATGGTCCGTGTCCCCAGACTTCAGGAGAGTCGTTTTGTGGACCGAGAGATGAGGTTCAGTTTCTGTTGAACTTTTTAGATGTTCTCTCCTTTACACCAGACTGCCCCGCTGTCAGTCACATCCCAGTGACTCCGCCCTCAGTTTCTGATGAAATGCTGATGTGGACCAGAGAGCTGAGGAGAAACATCTCTGCTGTCTGTTACCTTGTGAGCTGCAGGCAGGAACTGCAGCCGATGAGACGCCGTGGTCGTAGGCGCGCACGTGCAGCGCTACGCAGCCGTGTTCGGCTTTGGCCGCGGCAGACGAAAAGTCACAGGAAGTGTGAGGCGTCGACACGCACGCCGGCACCTGCTGCCACGATTTGCTGGCATGCCTGCAGAGAGATGACATTTCTGTGAAGAAGGGGTGTAACGGATCACAAAACTCACGGTTCGGATCGGGTCACGGTTTGGATCGGGTCACGGTTTTAGGGTCACGGTTCGGATCGGGTCACGGTTCGGATCGGGTCACGGTTTTAGGGTCACGGTTTTATGGTCACGGTTTGGATCGGGTTACAGTTTTAGGGTCAAGGTTTTAGGGTCACGGTTTTAGGGTCACGGTTTTGATCGGGTCACGGTTTTAGGGTCACGGTTTTAGGGTCACGGTTTTAGGGTCACGGTTTTAGGGTCACGGTTTTAGGGTCACGGTTTTAGGGTCACGGTTCGGATCGGGTCACGGTTCGGATCGGGTCACGATTTTAGGGTCACGGTTTTAGGGTCACGGTTTTAGGGTCACGGTTTTAGGGTCACGGTTTTAGGGTCACGGTTTTAGGGTCACGGTTCGGATCGGGTCACGGTTTTAGGGTCACGGTTTTAGGGTCACGGTTTTAGGGTCACGGTTTTAGGGTCACGGTTTTAGGGTCACGGTTTTAGGGTCAAGGTTTTAGGGTCACGGTTTTGATCGGGTCACGGTTTTGATCGGGTCACGGTTTTAGGGTCACGATTTTAGGGTCACGGTTTTAGGGTCACGGTTTTAGGGTCACGGTTTTAGGGTCACGGTTTTAGGGTCACGGTTTTAGGGTCACGGTTCGGATCGGGTCACGGTTTTAGGGTCACGGTTTTAGGGTCACGGTTTTTATCATTTTTTGGATGAGTAAAAGAAAAGAAAAGTTAAATTAATTTTGGGAAACGCTTCAAATCATATATTCAATAAGTACTTGACGAAGGCAGGAATCTCAGGATAACTCACGATACAATTCACGATACCGATGTATCTCTATACAGAAAATATTCCAAAAACCATTATATCACCTTGGTAATCTATGATATTTAACTGTTTAAAACAACGATATATTTTAATTTTCTGCAAAGACAATTTAAAACACGATATAATAATTTAACGCCCTTTTAAACATTAGAATAAAATGAACAATTAATATGAACGGGTCTTTACAATGACACATATTTTAAGGTAAAAAAAACAAACAAAGCTCCAGTTAAGAGCTAAAAGGCAGAACATATCAAATGAAAAGAAACTGTGGAAATAAAAATTCATGCTGAATGCTGAATTTTAATTCATTTGACACTTTATCAAAGAATGTATTATTATTGAGGCATAATATTAATGTCCAGCTTGTTAATCATTGTTTATTGTTCATTATTTTACAGTGCCTGTCTCTATATTCATTTCACATCATATCTATTATATTTTCCTGCACTTTTCAGTCATGATCAACTCTTCAGTCATGTGCTCCACATATGTCCTGCTAGCATAATCACCGGTTGGATCAACAGTCAGACGCTGCTCAGCTCTGCGCTAGGATCTCGTGTATTTCATCGCGGTGTTTGGACAGGTTACAGCCGTTACAATCCATGTGTTTGTTAAACTCGAACCTGCGTCTGCATCTACTGCAGGTGCATATCACTGGAGAACCTTTATGTTCTCGGCCGCTGCCACCTGGGTGTGGAGCCCCGCCCCTCCCCTCTACCTGTGGAGAAGCAGCGTTGATCCGCGACCTTATTATGAAGTAGAGAAAGTTTTGGACCAGCGGGAGCTTCAGGTGAACGGACTGACCCTCGTGAAGCAGCACCTTTAGCGCTTGTCAAAACAGACAGTTGATTTAAACGATGCCAGCGCGAGGTGTGTGTGGGGTGTGGGGGTTGGGGTGGTCCGGGGTACACGCATGTTCTTCTGAACCGTGGCTTCTGATCCGTGCAGACCACGGATTATCCGTGATCCGTTACAACCCTTCAGTAAAGTAATGCGTCTCCAGACCAAAGGAAACAATTAGAGTTGATCTACCAAAGCTCCAGAAGTCTGCATGATCTTTAGACTCAGACCCAAAGATCTCACCTCTGGTACTCAACCGTGTACAAGACCTCGCCGTCTCCGGAGCCCGGCGACCACGTCAGCTGGGAGCCATAAACACTGACGTTCTGAGGGGGCATCACCACGCATCCAGCTGGAGGAGGAGAGTCATTTGTTTAGTGACAGCTCTGACACAGACGGTCCGACCAGAACCAGCAGCTGTTCTGATGGTTTTTGAAGCAACACAAACGTCCAGCAGCTTCTGTTCAGAAAGGCATGACCCGGAATGACCCGGACCTCAGTCTGAGCTGCACAACTCCAGAGTTATCAAACAGACATTCTAAGATCTGGGCGGTCTGAACCGAGGTGAAGTTAGCTTAACGTTGGATCTTTGACAGACATTCGGTCAGGGTGAAACTCTCACTTTCTCAGGGTCAAATGAGACCCTGAGAACGGCGCTCTCCCGTTGTCTACGGTGAACACGGGTACAAATACAACTGCTGAGGCGTATTCCGACTTCCTCTTGTCAAAATAAGAGATGGAATAGTTAAAACACAGACAATAAGCTAATAGCCTACTGACAAATACAATTTCCTAATAATTCTTCAACAGAGATCAAATTTATAATAATCAGGAGGAGTATCTCAGGTAAATAATGTAGTACTAAGATCCAGCATTGATTTTGAGTCAATTGACTGGACAGCTATTATTTACACATAAAAATTCATCTAATAGTTTTAAAATGTAAAATCAAAAGGTGTATGTAGTGTAGGAATGTGAGTATTATGATCCAATACCAACTTTGAGTCAATTGATCACCTGACCTGGAAGCTATTGAGCTAAAATGCTAATATTTACACATTTTACCCTAAACTAACTTCACGTCGGTGCGGTCTGAGATGTTCTGGATTCACAACAACAACCCTGAGACACACCGGAGTAAACGTGAGGACTCCAGAGCGACCGGAAACGCAACCAGCCCGGAAAACAACAGCTAACCAGGAAGCTAACAGCTGGATTCAACTGGTAAAACAACCAGCTGTTTGAGCAGGAAGCTAACCAGTGGGTTAGCTAGAAAGCTAACAAAGCTAACTAAACCGAAACAAAGCTGACTCGTACCTGCTTCCAGGCAGAAGACGATCAGGACGGTTTTTGTCCACAACCGGAGCTCCGGCTCGGTGAACGCCGCTTCTCTCGTCTCCATGTCGTCGCCAGCGGTTCGTTAAATCCACAGAAAACTTCTTAAAAAGGAAGAGAGGCAGAACAACCACCACACCGCGGGAACGAGCGCTCCTCCACAACGGATTCTCCTTGATCTTGTTCTGATTTTATTTTCATAGATTCGGTGAAAAAAAAGGAAAACACCTAAAACTTTACGGAAGAGCAGACGAGGGTTTCGGGGAGAAACCTCTCGAAGTCCGGCTGTCCACTCGCGCCGTGAACAGCCCAGAGCAGAAGTCTCCTCCTTCTGTTCTGTCTGTGGAGCAGCTGCGCCCCCTCGTGGTCCGGAGGTCCAAATTCAGCTTCAAAAATGTTCTTTACTTAGGTTGTAATAAAGTGGTAAGCAAGCCAGTCTAGGGGTGCAGTCTGACCATTGACATGTACAGAATTGTTATTATAGGTTTATGAAAGAATAATTACACAATAGAACAGATTTATTAGTCCTCCTGAGGGAAATGTATCCAGTTTATGAGTCTGACAATAATCAGAAAAAAACACAGACCCATATATTAATCTTAATGTTCCTGTGCAATGTGAATATGTTTTATTTTCCATGTGCTTTGAAAAATAGTCAAACCAGAGAATATATTCAGCATTCTCGAAAAGAAAGAAATCCATTCTCTTTGTTTACCGTGAGAGTTTGTAGGAAAATTCTATTCTATTCTATTCTATTCTATTCTATTCTATTCTATTCTATTCTATTCTATTCTATTCTATTCTATTCTACTCTATTAGGTATTAGGTTCTACTAGGTTCTTTACTTTTCACATTTCTCCTGTTACATACAGTCAGGTAAACAAGTATCTGAACAGCCTGCGCTAGAGCAAGTTCTCTCACCTGGAAATCAAGAAGGGTTTGATGTTTTCCTCTGCATGTTCACTGGGAGAGACATCATCTACACACATCTGGAAATCTCATTCAATTATTTTTTAATTGAATTTATTTGTATGCTACTACTGAAAACAAGTATAAAGACCTGAGAGAATCCATGCTAGTATTTGGTTGTGTAGTCTTTGGCTGTGGTTCCACAGCTCAAAGGTTTCCTGTAGTCTTTTCTGCAGGTTTACTCAGACAGGAGGGATTTTGGCCCACTCCTCCTCACAGATCTTCTCTAGAGCAGTCATTGTCTGGGCTCTCTCCAAAGATGCTCTGTTGGGTTTATGTCAGCAGATTGGCTGGGCCACTCCAGAACCTGGATCTGCTTCTTACAGAACCACTCCTTGGTTCTCCTGGCTGTGTGCGTTGGGTCATTGTCATGTTGGAAGAAAGATGATGAGAGCCCGCCCACTGAGTTTGACGGCAGAGTTTGACAGATTGCATTTGAATGGTGTGTCCACTTCCTGTTTCGTGAAATGTGTCATTAAATCATGAAATAAATAAATATATTATAAAATGTTAAAAAGTTCTTTTTGATGGCTATTTTAATATTTTAATGCCACATTTATTTCAACATTTATTTATTTATTTAAACTTTTATTTATGTAATTCCACTCTTAAATAATTAATGACACATTTATTCATTTATTTCATATTAAATTTATTTATTTCAATTTGGCTCTTTTTACCTACAAGGGACAATGAAATAAATAAATATGTCATGAAATATTTAAATATGCTATTTTAATATTTTAATGCCACATTTATTTCAATGTTTATTTGTTTATTTAAACTTTTATTTATGTAATTCCACTCTTAAATAATTAATGACACATTTATTCATTTATTTCATATTAAATTTATTTATTTCAATTTGGCTCTTTTTACCTACAAGGGACAATGAAATAAATAAATATGTCATGAAATATTTAAATATGCTATTTTAATATTTTAATGCCACATTTATTTCAACATTTATTTATTTATTTATTGCCACTTTAAAATACTTAATGGCACATTTATTTTTTTAATGGTGTAAATGTTTGTTTCATTTTGGCTCCTTCGAGACTCCATACAGGTCTGGGTCAGACCTGCAAATAAATGCTACGATCCTCCCGACCAGCAGAGGGCAGCACGCGCCGACATGTCCTGCTGTCGTCACTTCCGGTCTGCTCCTCTCCACGTGCAGGAGTGTGCGGGCCTCAGAGTCTCAGCGATCATCATTCGTGATCCTACAGTTAGGAAAATGAGCGCAAAGGTTCCGAGTGCCGCCGAACTTCTGGCTCTAAACCCGGAAGAGGAGAAGAAGTTCCAGGAGAAGATCCGCGAGGCGAAGAAGAAACCCGGAAAGGTCCGAACCTGTTACGACTGCAGCGCGGAAACCCGCCGAACCCAGTCTCGATCTTCTGCTTAATTTAATCATGAAAAATATTGAATGTTCTGTTGTACAGAATAGTTCTACTCGGGAATTGGTCAGGTTCTGTGGGAGTTAGCGGAAGGCCTTCCAGGTCCGGTTGTGGTTCCGTTCTGGCCGTGGTTCTGTTCATGTTGTGGTTTCGTTCAGGCCGTTGTTCTGTTCATGTTGTCGTTCTGTTCATGATGTGGTTCCGTTCGTGTTGTGGTTCCGTTCGTGTTGTGGTTCCGTTCGTGTTGTGGTTCCGTTCGTGTTGTGGTTCCGTTCGTGTTGTGGTTCCGTTCGTGATGTGGTTCTGTTCATGTTGTGGTTCTGTTCATGTTGTGGTTCTGTTCATGTTGTGGTTCTGTTCATGTTGTGGTTCTGTTCATGTTGTGGTTCTGTTCATGTTGTGGTTCTGTTCATGTTGTGGTTCTGTTCATGATGTGGTTCTGTTCATATTGTGGTTCTGTTCATGATGTGGTTCTGTTCATGATGTGGTTCCAGCCGTGGTTCCGTTGATGATTTGGTTCCGTTGATGATTTGTGGTTCCGTTCATGATGTGGTTCCGTTCATGATGTGGTTCTGTTCATGTTGTGGTTCTGTCCATGTTGTGGTTCTGTTCATGTTGTGGTTCCGTTCATGTTGTGGTTCCGTTCATGTTGTGGTTCTGTTCATGTTGTGGTTCCGTTCATGATGTGGTTCCGTTCATGATGTGGTTCCGTTCATGTTGTGGTTCTGTTCATGTTGTGGTTCCGTTCATGATGTGGTTCCGTTCATGTTGTGGTTCTGTTCATGTTGTGGTTCCGTTCATGTTGTGGTTCTGTTCATGTTGTGGTTCCGTTCATGTTGTGGTTCTGTTCATGTTGTGGTTCTGTTCATGTTGTGGTTCCGTTCATGTTGTGGTTCTGTTCACGTTGTGGTTCCGTTCATGATGTGGTTCCGTTCATGATGTGGTTCCGTTCATGTTGTGGTTCCGTTCATGATGTGGTTCCGTTCATGTTGTGGTTCCGTTCATGTTGTGGTTCTGTTCATGATGTGGTTCTGTTCATGATGTGGTTCCGTTCATGTTGTGGTTCCGTTCATGTTGTGGTTCCGTTCATGATGTGGTTCTGTTCATGATGTGGTTCCGTTCATGTTGTGGTTCCGTTCATGTTGTGGTTCCGTTCATGTTGTGGTTCCGTTCATGTTGTGGTTCCGTTCACGTTGTGGTTCCGTTCATGTTGTGGTTCCGTTCATGTTGTGGTTCCGTTCATGATGTGGTTCTGTTCATGACGTGGTTCTGTTCATGTTGTGGTTCCGTTCATGTTGTGGTCGTTTTCATGACGTGGTTCCGTTGTGGTTCTGTTCATATTGTGGTTCTGTTCATGATGTGGTTCTGTTCATGATGTGGTTCCAGCCGTGGTTCCGTTGATGATTTGGTTCCGTTGATGATTTGGTTCCGTTCATGATGTGGTTCCGTTCATGATGTGGTTCTGTTCATGTTGTGGTTCCGTTCATGTTGTGGTTCCGTTCATGTTGTGGTTCCGTTCATGACGTGGTTCCGTTCATGACGTGGTTCCGTTCATGACGTGGTTCTGTTCATGTTGTGGTTCCGTTCATGTTGTGGTTCCGTTCATGACGTGGTTCCGTTCATGACGTGGTTCTGTTCATGATGTGGTTCCGTTCAGAACCAGGTTCTGCTCTGAAACCCGTTCCCTAAACAATCATACATATATCTGTTGGTCATGGATCCACTGCAGAGTTTCACATGAGGATTCCTGTTGTAATCATTCAGAATCGATTCAGAGAAATAGAGCAGATATCTCGACATACATGTAACAGTTCTGACAACGGCTGGATAAGTGGGAACTTCACGCATCACCCGTGTAGAGGACAGCATCGTCCGTGTAGAGGACAGCATCATCCGTGTAGGGGACATCATCACCCGTGTAGATGACATCATCACCCGTGTAGATGACATCATCATCCGTGTAGGGGACAGCATCATCCGTGTAGGGGACAGCATCACCCGTGTAGGGGACATCATCACCCGTGTAGATGACATCATCATCCGTGTAGGGGACAGCATCATCCGTGTAGGGGACAGCATCATCCGTGTAGGGGACATCATCACCCGTGTAGATGACATCATCACCCGTGTAGATGACATCATCATCCGTGTAGGGGACAGCATCATCCGTGTAGGGGACAGCATCACCCGTGTAGATGACATCATCATCCGTGTAGATGACAGCATCACCCGTGTAGATGACAGCATCATCCGTGTAGATGACGGCATCATCCGTGTAGATGACCTCATCGTCCGTGTAGATGACAGCATCAGCTGTCCTCAGAGCTGATGGGGGGGTCTCTCTCGCTCTGATTGGGTCACTCACCTGCAGGATCATCCTGTCTCCTCAGGGGGGCGCTCTGGTTCCTGGCGTGGTCTATGTGGGACACCTCCCTCTGGGTCTGTTCGAACCTCAGCTCCGGTCCTACTTCGAGCAGTTCGGGTCGGTCCAGAGGCTCCGGCTCTCCAGGAGCAAAAAGGTAAGAACGGAGCACCGCGGTTCCGGAGAGAGACGGCTCGGCCTGAAAATGTCCTCCGGTTTGACCGTAACCGGGGGTCAGATTCCTGAGCCCACAGCACGGCGGCACGTTAAGCTTATCGGCTGCTGCTGGTGGGCAGACGATAAAACCCACGGGCCTACAAGAGTCGGCTGGTGTGTGTGTTTGTGTTCATGTTTGTGTTTGTGTTTATGTTTGTGTGTTTGTGTTTATGTTCATGTTTGTGTGTTTGTGTTCATGTTTATATTTGTTTTTATATTTGTTTGTTTGTGTGTTTGTGTTTACATTTGTGTGTTTGTGTGTTCCTGTTCGTGTTGACGTGTTTGTGCGTTGCATTTCAGACTGGCGGCAGTAAAGGTTTCGCCTTCGTGGAGTTCGAGTGTGAGGACGTCGCGAGGATCGTAGCAGAAACCATGAACAATTACCTGATGGGGGAGAAACTCCTCAAATGTGAGTCCTGCTCCGTATGACATCATCAGACCTTCTTCAAGCTGATTGGATAACGAGGTGGGGGGGGTTAATTAAGCGCTGTGCGAGTAAACTCCGTCCAGCAGAGGAAACTACTCGTTTCTACAGGAAGCTGCTGGTTCAGGTCTGTCAAAGACCCACACCATGACTCGCCCTCCTCCGTGTTAAACAGTTGATCCCACGTCCTCTCTCTATTCTGAACCAAAGGATCCTAAAGTGAAAGGAAGAGGGGCGGCATCCTGCCCTACCTGCTGCAGCTTACATGGGACAGGTGTGTCCTGTCAATCAAAACCTTGACTCACCTGGCCGAGTGATCGGGGGGGCAAGAACGGATACGAGCAGGAGGGTCCGGCTCAACCTGGTCCATGGCTGGTTCTGTTCTGTTCTACTCAGTTCTATTCTATTCTATTCTACTCTCAATTCTATTCTATTCTTAGTTCTATTCTATTCTCAGTTCTACTCTATTCTACTCTATTCTACTGCTGTTTCTCACTCCATCTCCTGACTTCTGGAGTTCTGAAAACTGATTCTGGAGCCTGAAGCTGAAACTGTCGATGTTTCAGGCTGTGCACCAACGGCTTGCAGTGGAGTTGAACTTTGGCTCATCAGATCAATCGTTCAGTTTCCAGTAAAGAGAGTCTAACGTGTTTTTATCGTGTCTTTCTTCACATCCAGGATCTATGACCTTTTTACATGGTCCATGTTTTCATGAACTGTCTGAACTGTCGTCTGTTTCTGGTTTCTTCAAGGACACACCTCACCTTTACTTGCCCCGCCTGCTGATGCTCCTTCTCACCTGTGACCGTCTCGTCTCCAGGTCACATGATTCCTTCAGAGAAAGTTCATGAGAAGCTGTTCGTGGGCTCGCAGAGGAACTTCAAGAAACCCTCCCACCCCGCCGTCACGCGCTACAACAGGAAGCGCTCGGCGGAGCAGGTCGCCAAGATGACGGAGCGGCTGCTGAGGAAGGAGGCCAAGCTCCGGCGGAAGCTGAAGGCTCACGGGATGGACTACGACTTCCCGGGATTTGTGAGTCTGGACCAGCACATCCTCCACATCAATCAGCTGAACTGCAGACCAAAACATGAATTCAGTTCTGAGGTGATGAAGAACACTCACCTGAACTCCTCCTCCTGCAGGCGGCTCAGAAGAAGCGGATGGAAGCTGCAGACGCTTCCTCCTGCAGTGACGTAAGTCCTCCTCTGTGCACCTCCACAGGATAAATGTGGAGCAGAGCTCCCCCTGCTGGTCACATGTGGAGCAGAGCTCCCCCTGCTGGTCACATGTGGAGCAGAGCTCCCCCTGCTGGTCACTCATGTGAAGCAGAGCTCCCCCTGCTGGTCACACATGTGGAGCAGAGCTCCCCCTGCTGGTCACTCATGTACCTGCACACATGTGGAGCAGAGCTCCCCCTGCTGGTCACTCATGTACCTGCACACATGTGGAGCAGAGCTCCCCCTGCTGGTCACTCATGTACCTGCACTCATGAGAAGCAGAGCTCTCCCTGCTGGTCACTCATGTGAAGCAGAGCTCCCCCTGCTGGTCACTCATGTACCTGCACACATGTGGAGCAGAGCTCCCCCTGCTGGTCACTCATGTACCTGCACACATGTGGAGCAGAGCTCCCCCTGCTGGTCACTGTACCAGTTGCACACATGTGGAGCAGAGCTCCCCCTGCTGGTCACTCATGTACCTGCACACATGTGAAGCAGAGCTCCCCCTGCTGGTCACTCATATACCTGTACACATGTGGAGCAGAGCTCCCCCTGCTGGTCACTCATATACCTGTACACATGTGGAGCAGAGCTCCCCCTGCTGGTCACTCATGTGAAGCAGAGCTCCCCCTGCTGGTCTCTCATGGACCTGCACACATGTGGAGCAGAGCTCCCCCTGCTGGTCACTGTACCAGTTGCACACATCTCATGAGCCGTTTTCCTCTGCAGGACATCACGCCGGTCTGCACACCATCTTTCACTGAGAAGAGGAAGTCTGCGGTCTCAGATGACACGGATGACGAGATCGTCCTGAAAATTCCACCTGTGGAGGAAGAAGACGGTGAGGAGGAAGAGGAGTCCTCTGAGGAGGAGCAGTGAACTTCCTGTCTGGACTCCTACAGGATGGCTTGGACCTGAACTGTAATCTCTGACTTTATAAAGCTCCTGGTTCTCAGTGGAGCTGACGGACAGCAGGTGGCGCTCCAACAGGACCAGGAGAGCTCGAACTCTCGGGAGCAGAAGCTGCTTTCAGAGGAACATCTGAAGTTTAGATGTTTGACAAAGAACCTTCAGTTTGATGATGGAAAATGTTTATTTTAGAGAATAAAATTTCTTCAAATCTGTGTCTGTTTAAATTCAGGAGATTCTTAACCCTTTCACCCCACTGCTCCATCCCGTCATGGGATACCCCGCTGTGTGGTTTCAGCTCGAGTTCACGTCCAGACAAAACAAACTATTGATCCTAAGGAAAACGTGGCGGAGCAGCACGCCCATAGACGCCTAAGGAAGGTTTCATTTCTTCTGTTTTTTCTGTTAAAGAACTCTGGAAGCTGTGAAACATTAATTCAGACCATAAATAATCCAATAATCATCACAATGACAGCCTGTGTGGTTAGAATCCATCAGTTTAACATTGAAGATGTCAGGTTGTAGTACCCGGTCCAGACAGTAGGTGTCGCCACTGGTGCACTGCCTGGATTCACAGGAGCTCACAGCGCATGCTCACTGCAGCCTCAGTTTGGATCGGTTTTAAAGGAATCCTGAGGCTGCGGAGCAGCTGTCCTCGAGGGCCTCAGCAGCAGCAGCAGGAGGAGGAGGAGGAGAAGGAGAAGGAGGAGGAGGTGGGTGGAAGCCGAAGCGTTTTGGGGGTGGGGGTGTGCACGTGCGTGTGTCTGCTGTCCATGATGAGGGAGTGGGTGTCAGGTATTAGGCCATATCCCCCTTACCCCCCCTCCACCGAGACAGTGGATGGTGTGTGTGGCGGGATGTTCTGGGGGGGGGGGGGGGTGTTCCCGCATGGATAAGCTAGCTGCTGGAGAGGAAGCAGACCCCCTCACACACACCATGGAAGGGGGCGCTTTGACGTCCTACGTTGTACCTCCTGCTGCTCCTCTGCTGGGGGTGTGTCTGACAGCTGTTCAGAAAACCTGGATCCCTGGTTCTCCTCCGGTTCTTCTCTGTTCTCCTCTGGTTCTTCTCTGTTCTCCTCTGGTTCTTCTCTAGTTTTCCTCTGGTTCCTCCCTGGTTCCTCTCCGGTTCTTCTTTGGTTCTCCTCTGGTTCTTCTCTAGTTTTCCTCTGGTTCTTCTCTGGTTCCTCTCCAGTTCTTCTTTGGTTCCCCTCTGGTTTTCCTCTTGTTCTTCTCCGTTCTCCACTTGTTCTCCTCTGGTTCTTCTCTTGTTCTTTTCTGGTTCCTCTCTGGTTCTCGTCTTCCTTTCCTGCGATTGTCCTTTTGTTTATCTCTGGTTTTCCTCTAGTTCTTCTTTTTTCTACAATTGTTCTTGTCTAGTTCTTCCATGTTTCTCAGAACCTTCTCCTCCTGATTCTTCCTTCCGGTAGTGTGAGATGTGGATGAAGGAGGGAGTGTAGAAGAGTCAGACTGAGTTATGACACTTTGTTTTTGGGGGATTTTCTTCTCTTTTCACACATGATCAGTAAGTTTCTTACCGCTGTGATTAAAACACAAGATAACACCTTATTGCTCCACTTATTTGGAGTTTTTTTCTCCGTGCCTGGAGGATGGCGTCCTCTGTGACGTCTCCCCGGTCTATACGGCACGGAGCCCACCTCGTCCCGCCTGATGCCGCCGTTCCGGTGGAGGAGGTTCTGTTGGCGGTGGGACAGCAGGTCGGACACACCGCTCTCCTTTACGGGTCTAGAATGAATAAAGCTGTGGTGGTTTTTCTGTCGGAGGAAAAGTTTGTGCATGAACTGACAGAGAACGGCGTGGTGGTCAGGGACACGTTCACCGCTGTGGCCCCGCTGGCTGTCCCCGTGGTCCGGTCACAGTGTCGGGCGTGCCGCCGGACATATCGGATGAGCTGTTAGAGAAAGAGCTGCGGATATTTGGTAAATTTGAATCCTGGGAGCAAAGATCCCAAACTGAAGCACGTTCAATCGCTCAGACGGCAAGCGCTGTTTCTGAACTCCCCAAATGAAAACATGGAAGAATCCTTCCGCATCAAATATCGGGACAGGACCTACATGGTGTACGCCAGCTCAGGACAGATGAAGTGTTTCGAGTGCGGGGACGTCGGTCACAAACGTCTCCTCTGTTATCACAGAAACCTTGTGGACAGTAATAGAGGGGGCCCCACCCCCCCGACCCAGGTGAGTCCAGAGGGCCCTGGGTTAGCCGCTGAGGGGGGCGTCTGCAGGGCGTGGAGAACCAGAGGAGTGAGTCTGTCACTGTAGAGAAGGGAGACTTCACTGGAACTGATGAGTTGAGAGACTAGCTGCATTGGTCAGATCAAAGATCGGATTAGAACAGAACTCTGAACATGGGCCATGAAAAACTTGATCTGATTATAAAGCGTTTCCGTGCGCCACACGGTTGATCAGAATTAATAATGCGCAGAACTGTCTAAAATACCAGAAATAGTTGTAGAACTTTCAACTCAAAACTTTCCTGATCAGACAAGCTTATTTACAGCATCTTCTGTTCGCTGTTTATTGCTCTTATACTTTATCATAACCTTTATTTATACAGGTTGGTCAATTAAGAACAACTTCTCATTTACAACGACGACCTGATCAGGCATCAACAGTAAAAATAGAATAGGGTAATAAGTTACACACAGATTAAAAATATAAACTTCCCACAGCAATATTTTAAATATTTACAATAAAAGTCTACAGGAGGCACCAAGTTAATTATTAACATAATAGACCCATTAAAACGATAAAAACAAATTCAAGATGAAAATTTAAAAAATAAATAAATAAAAATAAAAAGCTAAGCTTATAACACCTGCATTCATCCCTAATCACATCTAATCACATTTAAAGATGTCTTAAATGCAGCTAATGAGACCAGATTACGCAACTTCAGGGTTTTCTGCAGTTCGTTTCAATCATAGGGAGCAGAAAAAGAGAATGAGGAGCAGCCAAACGTGGTTCTAACTCTGGGTACAACCATGGTGAGAAAGTCACTAGAACGCAAACTGTAAGTACTAGTTGCCATTTTTTAGGATGGACTGAAGGTAATGAGGTGTTTAACCAATCAGAGTCTCGTGAATGAAATGATACCAATGCAGCTGCCTGCGAGAATGGAGTGACGGCCATTTGACAAGGTCATATAAATGGCAGTGATGGGTGTTAAAGGGAGCAGCAGTGACAAAACGAATACATGTGTGATAGAGGACATCCAGTTTATGAAGGAGAGTTTTTGAAGCTGATCTGTAGATAATGTCACCATCATCAAAGATGGGCAGAACTGTCATTTTTACCAGATTATTCATAGCAGAGTGAGTGAATGATGATTTATTTCGTATTTGCTACTATTGTGTTAATATGAGAATCAAAAGTGAGTGAACTGTCCAGCCATATTCCTAAATATTTATATGAGCTGACAAGTTGTAGCGTTGTGCCATCAAGAGTTGAAATAGTGCCCTCACAAGGTGTCTGAGGTTAATGACGATTGAAGATCATAAATTTAGTTTTGTTAGTATTGATTCGGAGGTGAAGACAGGAGAAGGCCTGTTGTAAATCATTGAAACTATTCTGAAGAGATGATGTGGCAGTCTCTAATGAGGGGCTTGATGTATACAAAATAGTGTCATCAGCATACAGATGAATGAGGGAATTTCCAGCAGCATTTGCAATTTCATTTATATAAATTTTAAACAAAGTTGGTCCCAAGATGGATCTCTGAGGGACCCCCATGGTTACTGGGAGTGGAGAAGATTGGTAGCCAGCTGTGTACGGTCAGTGATGTAGCTTCTGAACCAAGCAACGCAATCCTTTGAGAGACCTACAGTATGTGATGGAGCCGGGTCAGAAGCACCGAGTGGTCGACAGAATCAAAGGCTTTAGCCAAATCAACAAACACGGCTGTACAATACTCTCTCTGATCAATGGCACAAATTATATCATTCAGCACTTTTAGAGTTGCTGAGATACAGCTGTGTCCACGTCGGAAACCGGACTGCATGGGCTCAGAGTGTTGTGAGTTTCAAGATGATTAATAAGTTGTTTGTTAATCAGTTTTTCAAAGACCTTGGATAAACAGGTAAGATTGAGATAGGTGTATAACAATTTAAGTCTGAAGAATCACCTCCTTTAAAGAGTGGGATGATAGCAGCTGATTTCCAATCAAGAGGAAATTCACATGTTTGCAAGGAAAGGTTAAACAGATATGTTATTGGAGATGCAATTATGTGCGCACCCAGCTTTAACAAAAGCGGGTCCAAAGTGTCAGATCCGGCAGATTTATGAGTATTTAAAATAAGTAATTCCCAAAGCACCTCACTTTCTGCAAAGAACTGTAGAGACACTTTAAGGTGTTCAGAGGTCGATGGGCCATTCCTTAAAGTTGAGTTCAAAACACTGGTGGGCGAGGCAGGGGAAAAGGCATTGGCAGATTGTACAAAGTGCTGATTAAGGTGATCTACAATGGCTGTTTCATTTGAAACAACAATGTTCTCCACTTTAATGGCACTTGGTAGATGGGAAAAATTAGTTTTATTTTCCAAGGTTTTCACCGCCTGCCATAACTTTTTGGGATCAGAACTGCATTTTAGGAATTGATCTTTATAGAATTTGGATTTTACTTTTCTGATGGCTTGAGTACATTCTGAAGGTTTGCCAGTCAACAGGTTTTTTAGATGCTTTTGCTTTATGCCACAATAAATGCTTCAAACGAATCATGTCTACCAAATCGTCAATAACCCAAGGACTAAATCGATTTTTAACCCGAACTTTCTTTATAGGACATGCCTGTCCAATATGGATCTGTATTTTAAAATAAGCAACCAAGCACTCCTATTGTGGGAATGAGATGGACTCTCTGCCTCTCTACTTTAGTTTTTTAACTTTTTGTTTTTACATGTGTGTTTTCAGCTGTTTCATTGTGAGGCGACCTTGAGAGCCTGAAAGGCGCTTTTTTTTTCTAAATAAAAAAATGTATGTTATTATTTCTCAGGGCTTTTCAGTGCGTGTAGCAGCATTTCCACATTCAAAAGCTGTCACCGCCGGCTCAAACCATCATGAAGCCGCTCGGAGAACATAATTCTTCTGCAGGAAACACATACTGTGGCAGCTGATGATACTGAGGGGCACAAATGGTGGGCCAGGTCTTGCTTTTTAAGTTTAGAGGAGTCTCTATGTCAAACTCGCCAACAGCCAGAACAACCATTCTTTCTCATGACCAACCGGTAGCAGGAAGAATGCAAACTGTTAAACTAAGAATTGAAGAGTTAAACTTCACTATCTTCAATATCTATGCTGCTAATGCAGGAGGAGAACGAGAGAGGTTTTTTGAAGAGATAAAGCTTGAACCGGAGAAATGTAAGGACGATCAGCTCGTTATGGGCGGAGACTGGATCTGTACCATAGAACCATCACATGACAGGACAGGTACAGAGCCGAACATAAGATCATCAAAACTTTTGAAGTCTATTACTCGACATTATGGCTTAGTTGACATTTGTAGAACAAAACATCCAACACTAAGAGAATATACCTGAATAAGACACGTGATGGCTTTCTTTGTGGTGCACGGTTAGACAGATTCTATGTTTCAAACTCAGTCAGACCATGTTTAGCTGAAAGTGATATAATCCCGACTGTGTTCAGTGACCACCATCTTATTTTTTTTTTTTTTTTTTTTTTTTTTTTCTAACTTGTCCTGTCCAACAGCTGAGCAAGCAGATACGGGCTGAGAGCCTCTTGCGTTGGACAGATTTTATTGTCCCAACAGGGGTTTATACTTAATAAACCCTTGTTGTATTTCATGCTAAACTTTATTTTAATTATGTTGTATCTTTTTCTTTTTTTTCGTTGGACCGGACGGAAACAAAAGGGGGGGGGGGGGGGGGGGTAAAAGAGTGGGTTAAGAGAACAAAGAAGGTAACACAGAAGTAGTAACATCCTATAAAACCAGGTCTAAATAACAATCTGGAATGGGCGGGGCCTGTCTACACACACACTCAGTTACACACATACCTTTTGGCTAAATAATCTTTACCTTTAAAGTTGTCAAAAATGTACACAATACCACTGCAGCTCACACCAATCATAGAAGCTGACACAAAAAGTCTTTCATTCCATCACACATTCTGTTAGTGCGAGGTGAGCTGACACCTGTGCTCAGGTGAGTGTTTATGTTTTGCTGATGTGAATGTTGATGGAATGTATAGAAGGAGAGAGAGCCCGGCCATCCCCACGCCAAGGCGCCCACACCGGCGGCAGCAGCAGCAGCACGGGCCCACCCACCACCATCATGGGAGCATGGAGAGAACCAGTCAGCCGCAGAATCCCGCCATACACCCAGACCAGGGCACGCGCGGGGACGCCGCGGAGGCCCCCACGCCCGAGAGCCGGAAGGCACGGGAGCACAGAAAGCGCGGACCCCCGCCCAGCCAGAGCAGCAATCCCCCCACCACGCCCAGAGGGCCAACACAAGGCCCCACACCCGGAGAGCCCCCCAACCCCAGAGGAGCAGCACACACCACCACCCAGCAGTACCGAGCATCCCCCCGCCCCACCCCAGGCACGAGCCAGAGCTCCCCCAGGATGACCCGCTTCTATGCTCCAGACGTCCGCCCGCGCCCGCTGCGGGAGGTCCAGGGTCCAGGGGCAAGCCGGGAAGGGGCCGCCCACCCCCGCCAAGCAGAGAGAGACACCCAAGAGAACGAGGGTCCCAGAGGAATGATGTTAACAAGGCCCGACCAGGCACACCCACTGATGGAATCCCGGAGAGGCCCATTTCTCGAGAGCCGGGACCGGAACCCGAACCACCGAGACCTGGACACCCCATGGCTCCGATGTAGTTTGATCCACCATCTTATTAACTACTAGTGTCGTTTGCTGTTCAGCTAGCAATGCTAGTATATCAAATTGGCTACCGGCTACAGTGATAGCAGCGTCCGGCTCAGGAATCTTTTCTGTCAATTTGGCAGATTTAGGTAGCATGACTGAGGTTAGTGAGAAAGTAGGAGTTTGAGAAAGTTTTATAAAAAGTTTGCAGTGGCTTTCAGTTTCGGTTTAGTGACTTCCAAAGTTTAGTGCAGCACATGACAAACGAGCAGCGTGTCTACCTCATGATCCACCAAACTGGAAGTCCAGAGCAAACGGTCACTTGGTCATCCATGACTTTTGTCACGGTAGATTGGTCAAATATGGAGCAAAGTTGCGTTGAAAATTAAAAGTTGCAGAGTGCGTAACGAATCACGAGGTCTGCTTGGATTTGTGATAATAGTTGTGATCGCAACATTGGGAAATCCTGGAGGGTCTGAATGGAAGAAGATTCTCCTCCTGCAGATACCTGTGAGTGTACTGCTCGGGTGGGGATACCACCTGGTGAGCACACCTTTATAAACTTGGTAGAGCGTGTTCTTGAACACACCACAAGCGGCTGTGTCTAAGCACTTTGAACCAGGTTGAACATTCAGCACCCGCTCAGTGCGTGCCCGGTTTGTGCTTACCATTGACTGTAGATGGGATATAGAGTGATATGTCTATAGTGATGATAGTATATGCCTATGGTTTCACCACAGAACTTCCTGTGGAGGCTGAGGATTTTTCTCTCCTCCTAATTCTTAACTCCCCCATCTTTTAACCCTCTAGATAAAAAACAACTATTTTGAGAATGAACTTCTCGTTTTCTGTCTTCTGCAGTTTACTGGATGAAAGCTGAGGTTTCGTTTAAATACGTTCCTAGAGATACTTCAGTATTTATCAGAATCACAGTGGATCATTTGTGACGACTGGAAGAAGTTTCATGATGTAAAAAAATGTTAATGACGTCTAAGTTTTTATTTGGATCCATGAGTGAAGGGAGCCTCACGAGTCACCGTTCAGAACCAAATTTCCTTCTCTCACATCAGGATGTTGTTCTTTTCTTCTAGGAACCTTGAGGATCACCTGAGGTTACAGCATGGGACCCAGAGTTCTTCCTTTGCCCTCCTATTCTGCCTAAAGGTTCCTCTAGGGTCTTCTTCATCCCCAGACTCTGGCAGAAGACAAACATCCAGGTCGTTCTAAAGTAACTCTGCACACATCCATTCTTCTACCAGGCTGATGAAGTCCAGCATTGAAAGCTGCCTGGCTCAAGTCCTTCAAAAGGACGTTGGCCGGCGGCTGCAAGTGGGCCAGGACGTCATTGACTTCCTTTTAGATGAAAACAAGTCCCTGGACTTGGAAGAGGACCAGGCAGTTCTGGATAAGTTGGTGGACGGCATTGTGAGCTCCTGGGTCAGCTCCAGTAACTTTAAGGTAACTTTTCTCTGAAAAAGCTTTGCTGTCTGACAGATTTTTATTCCTCAGTTCAAACTCGTCCAAATAAGTTCCACGAATTTCTTTTGTGTCCAATAGGTGGCGCTGCTTGGCCTTGACATGTTGTGTGTATTGGTGTCACGGTTGCAGGAGAAGTTCAAAGGTCATGTGGGAACAGGTGTGTTTTAGGAGCTGTTTTTTTCTGCTTGAAAATGTCCTTTAGTTCTTATTTTAATTCTTATTATGCATTAAAAGTCTCAGTCTGATAATCCTTTGATCTATTTTCAGTGTTCCCAGCTGTCTTTTAACTAAACTGTTTTTAGAAGATTTATAACACCCCAGGAACTACGAGAAAAACATGGAATAAATCACTTCTTGGAATACCAGCAACTGAAATCTATTACTAAAAAAGTTAAATACAATGATAGTGACTTAAAGTTACCAGAACTAGTTACCTCTTTCTTTAAATTTTCAGTAAATGACATTCTTTATAAATATATAAACTTTATGCAACTAGATATAATTTAATTCAATATAAATGGTGCAGACCTGAGCAGAAACAACGAAGCTGGGATGCAACACTTTAACTGAAAAAGCAAATTACAGACAACCTAGAATAACTGGACAGAATGTTAATGTAATCCAGACTACATGTAAACTACCTGATTCAAACTGACTAATCTCCAAATTCTTATCAATTCCATCATTCAGAAACTCTACCATAGATGTACTAGAGTCTACAAGATGGCATCAGAGAGCATTGTGAAGCAGAATGTGATAGTAACTCACCTGAGTACATGACAGCCTGTGGTTCTGCACACTGTCCAGGCTCTCTGGCAGCAGGTCTGTGCTGATCTATCAGTCTGGATAAATGTTTCTATCACAGCTTCACCGTCACTTTGTGTGCTTGGTGACATGAGTGCCATCGATATAGAAGGAGGATTAGTATCTGTAATCTTCATAACTCTTTGTATAGCAAAAAAAACTATTTTGTTAAATTGGAAAAGCAAGAAAAACATTAACGTAAATCAGTACAGGAATCTACATGAATGTTTTTCTTGTTTTTTTTTTTTTCAAATTTAACAAAAATAGCTTTTTTTTTGCTATATAAAGAGTTATGAAGATTACAGTTACTAATCCTCCCTCTAGTAACGTAAATCAGTACAGGAATCTCCCTCTCTGGGTCTTGGCCTTGATGTGGCGAGAGGGCTTGTGTGTTCCAGTGACCCTGGAGAGTGATACCACCTGGAGCTCGCTCCTGGTAGGGTCACCCTTGGCGGGACGGTCTCCAGTCAGGTTCCAGACAAACAAGACCCCAGTGAGTCGGTGCGATGTGAGGTGGCGGCCCCACCAACCGACTATCCTGCGGAGGGCTCACAACCCACCCAGAAGAACCTACTTTGTTACGAAACTGATCAGGAAGAGAAGCCGGACTGCCCATCTTGGTAACAGACCCCAGCCTGCCCTCGACCAACGAGTACGGATCAACCTTCGTCTCAGGACCCGTATCGCCACCTGGAACGTCCAAACTCTTCTTCGATCCAGGAGCTGATACCCTGCTATTCCGAGAGCTCTGCCATTATAATATCACACTGGCCGGGCTCTTTAAGTTAGACCGCAAGGAGGTGGGGAAATAACAGCTGGACACCAATGTTATATCTACAGCGGCCCGGAGAAGCAGACAGGCCTCTATGGCGTGGCCCTTGCCATCCCAAATGCCCTCCGTATATCCCTCATCAGCTGGACTCCTTTGAGGGACAGATTGCTATCTGCTCGCTTCCTCCACCAGCACGGCAAGATGATGGTCATTGTCGCCTACGCCACCATAGAAGTTGCTGATGAGGACGAGAAGGACGAATTCTATGACCAACTGTACCAGGCTGCAGGCCAAGCTCCACCACATTATATCACTATCGTACTGACGGATGCCAATGCCACCCTTTCTAGCAGCAAACGGCCAGCCGGCACATCTGTTGGCACTTTGCTGACTAAGACACAAACAATAATGGAGACCGCCTTCTCCTGTTCTGCCATCACAACAGCCTCTGTATTGCCGACACCTGGTTTCCAAGGAAATTAATCCACCAGTGGACATGGTACAGCCCAGACGGCAGAACAAGGAAAGTGCTGGACCACATCCTGATTTCTCGACACTGGAAGTCGTTTGTCACCAACTGCAGAGTGTACCGTGGAGCCGAGCTTGGCAATACAGACCACCGTCATCTGGTGGCTCAGCTCAAACTAAAGCTTCGAGCCAACCAGAACACCAAGACCCAGCCTTGCCATGATTCCTCCGCCCTCAGAAACCCCAACATCACCATGGACTTCAGCCATTCCATCTGCCGCACGTTTGGCGCCCTGGCTCTAGACCAAAGGAGTGACTGGCACAAAAAAAGTGTCCTTCAGTCGGCCC
Source organism: Oryzias javanicus (assembly GCA_003999625.1). Taxonomy (NCBI): domain Eukaryota; kingdom Metazoa; phylum Chordata; class Actinopteri; order Beloniformes; family Adrianichthyidae; genus Oryzias; species Oryzias javanicus. Next base: position 4,650,306 of record CM012457.1, read on the forward strand.
AGGAGGTCCTTAGGGGCTCACAAACGCCACCCAAAAAGCCATGGATTTCAGAGAAGACGCTTAATATCATCAATCAGCAGCGCGAGGCACGACTCCGCGGCGATCTAACAGAGTATCGCCGACTGAACCGTGTGCGAAACAAGGCTATAGCCGAGGACCGGGAGCAGTTCTGGCAAACCGAGGCCGAACACCGAGAGTCCGCAGCCAACTATAACAGCATGAGCTGTGTATACAGTCTACTCCACCAATCCTGCTAGGGCCCCCGCATCAAATCACCCCCGGTGAAAGACTCTGACGGCAACTGCCTTCAACGCTGGAAAGAGCACTTCAGGCTCTTACTGCAGTACAACAACACCTTGGTTTCCCCTATCATCCCTGTTGCTGTAAGAGCTAATGTAAGAGCTGAGCTGAAAATGAGTGAAGAAACAATCAGAGTCCTTCAGCTCCTCAAACCCAAGAGTTTATCTTCAGTGTGAGAGGACAGACGTTCAGTCAGACCATCTCAAGAATCATTGTCGTTTCCTCCAGTTTTGCCGAGCCTCATTGATCGATTGGGAGATGCCAAAGAGCAAGTTCGAGACCAAGACCAAAGTTTGCTGCTGAAGATCATGGACCAAGCTGCCTCTCCACAGGTCAGTATAAGTTCTGGGGTCAAAAGACCTGGACTCATGATATATTTGTCTGTCTTCACTGAGGTTGCATTACTCTTACGTTTATGTTTATTCAGTTTGTATGGGACCAGCTGGTGGCGGGCTTTAAACATAAAAACAACAAGACCAGAGAAGGAACGTGCCTTTGCCTCATCGCCACGCTGAATACGTGAACCTTTCCTCCATTTCTAAACCGCAACACAAAATTTAACCTTTTTTATCTTGTATTTTAATGTCATTTTTTTGTCATTAACAATCTGCAAATGTCTTCATATTTACAATTTCAGATTTGGAGCTCATGGACTGACCTTGAGTAAAATTGTTCCTCATGTTTGTAACCTTCTGAGTGACCCCACCTGTCAGGTAATTCAGCAACTGGGTTATTCACACGTTTGTCTGTTTGGGTTTGTTTTTGTGAGCAGTGACTGCTCGGAAAAATGAAAGGATCTCTCTAAAGAAACACATTAGATCCATCAGATCTCAATATGAAGTTGGATATCTATGCAAATAACGACAGGGCAGTGTCTGAGGAACAAAAGGATGCCAAGTGTTTTAATCGAAGTAAAAGTTTTCAGCATCATAAAATCAGAGTGAAATGAAGATGTGGCAGGATAGTCCATTTTCTCCAAAACTTCATTTCTGCAACTCTAAATGCTTTTCAGTTTCTTGTGTGCCCCCCACGAGCTTGTATGCATGCTTGACAACGTGGCGGCATGCTCCTAATGAGACGACCAATGGTGTCTTGTGGCATTTCCTCCCAGATCTGTGTGAGGGCATCCCTGAGCTGTTGTACAGTCTGAGGAGCAACCTGGCGGTGCCTAATGGACCCAAACATAATGTCCCAGAGATGTTCTATTGGGTTTAAGTCAGGGGATGGTGAAGGCCATTCTATTGTTTCAATTCTTCATCCTCCAGGTACTGCCTGCAGACTCTTGCCACGTGAGGCCGGGCATTGTGGTGCATTAGGAGGAAACCAGGACCTACTGCACCAGTGTAGGGTCTGACAATGGGTTGAAGGATTTCATATGGATACCTTATGGCAGTCAGAGCACCATTTCCTAGGCAGTAGAGGTCTGTGTGTCCCTCCATGGATATGCCTCCCCAGACCATCACTGACCCACCACCAACCTGTCATGTTGAACCACGTTGCAGGCAGCAGAACGTTCTCCTGGTCTTCTCCAGACTCTTTCACATCTATCACAGGTGCTCAGGGTGAACCTGCTCTGGTCTGTGAAAAGTACAGGGCACAGTGGAGGACTTGCAATTCTGGTGTTCTTGAGCAAATGCCAGTGGAGCTCCACGGTGCTGGGCAGTGAGCACAGGGCCCACTACAGGACGTGGGGCCCTCAGGCCACCTTCATGAAGTCTGTTCTGATTGTTTGGGTAGAGACATTCACACAGTGGCCTCTGGAGGTCATTCTGTAGGGCACGAGCAGTGCTCAGCCTGTTCCTCCTTGCACAAAGGAGCAGGCTGAGGGGTTGAGGACTTCTACGGCCCTGTCCAGCTCTCCCAGAATAACCAGCAGTCTCCTGAAATCTCCTCCATGTTTGGAGATTATGCTGGGAGACACATTAAACTTCTTGCTGCAGCACGTGTGGATGTTCCATCCTGGAGAAGTTGGACAACCTGTACAACTTCTGTAGGGTTAAGGAATCTCCTCATACTGCCAGTAGAGAGAATTACACAAGAGTGGAAAACCAGCCAAAAAACTTGAAATGATCCTCACATGGAACACCAGTCCTGTTTGGAGGGTTTTCTAATTGTTGCCACTGAAGTGCACCTGTTGTTTAATTCATGAACACAATACAGATGAAACTGATGAACGAGGCCTCAGCTGCTGAACCAACAAGAACATTATCAGACAGTTTCATTCAATTCATGCAGGACCAAGAAAAAAGAGCAATATATATATATATATATTTATATTATATATGTATTATATATATATACATATATATACATATATATATATATGTGTGTGTGTGTGTGTGTACATATACATACATACATAGGGAGCTGAATGGTCATCAGGTTCAAAAGGGAGACCAAAAAAACTGACCCAAACAAGGTCAAAACAAATTATCACAGATTAGACATTATACATACTATTACACCATTTACAAATACTACATATACCATATACAATAGTCAGTTAAATGGTATATAACTTAGCTTCATTTCATTCATCCGTGCAGTGTGTTTGACATGTTAATTTTAAAATGTCAGATCAGTTCGTAAACATTAAGTTTAAGAATTGCACTTTTAAGTTTAAAGTTAGGCGTTCACGTTCCAATGTTTCCATGTTCAATCAGGTTTCAATGATATTCAAAACATAGGTGCACTTGTATCATTTTAGCGATCAACAATGGCCGATCTGGCACAGATTAAAAAAAGGTGTTGTTCAGGTAAATACCAAGATATAAATGACAAGGCCACATTTTAGCTGCTCAACCTTCAGATGTAAACAATCTCCTTCAAACAATTCCCTGTTTTCTGCTGTCATTTTCAGGTGCGAGATGGAGCCATGAGCTGCCTTGTAGAGATATACAGACACGTTGGGGAGCGAGTGAGGACGGACCTCAGCAAGAAGGGTTTACCGCAGTCACGGTAGGACCTACTAGAATGTTAGTAGTTATTATTACTAATATAGACATAGTGCAGTACTTTGTGTGTTTGTTATTTTAAACGAAAGTAAAGAGCAGAAGCCTGATAGCGTCATCTGTGAAGTCCTTTTGTTTCTGATATTGGACATCTGAAAAGGCACTATCCTGCTTATACTTCATGCTTCAAACTATTTCATAGTATATCATTATTTGTTTGTATAGCTCCTATCATTCATCTGAAACACCATTGTCACTTACAAAAGAAATAAATAGTGCTGCCATATGATTTATTTTTTGTGTGCAATTATTTAATTAATCATGACCTGTAAAAACTTTATAATCTAATAATTACAGTAAAAAGTCTCATTTTGATGTATTTTGTTAAAATTTGTGAGCTTGTGATCCAGTAAAAGATCAAATTACAACTAAAAATGGTTCTATATAGTTTTTTTAGTACAACAGACTTAGAAAGTTTACCTTTACACCACAAACAGATATTTTGTTTGTTCTTGAACAATTAAGAAGAAAATGAACACATCAGGTCCAGAGTGCTCTCGTCACTACATACGAACAGTGAAAACACTTTTCTGAGCAATCAAAGAATCAACTTTCTATTATTACTATAATGTATTTACATCCATTATTCCACATTTCTCGTCCCATGCGATCGGCTGTCCGTGTGGAACAAAATCACTAATTTGTGTGTAATGATTTAATCACAATTAACATACTAGTTTTAACTTTTTATTTCAATGATTGTTGACCTTTACTGGTGTCAATGACAGACATGAAGTCTTGTCCACCTTTGTCATGGAGGGGCTAACTCTTCAGTGTAAGGGTGGGGTCATCTGGACCCCATGAGAGAGCACGAGGGTTAAACTGAAGCTCATGGTCAGTATTCATGGATTGCTCAGACGAGTCTTTTACAGTTTGATGTGTTAAATTAGAGCACTAGACTGGACCGGATATTTTGATCTTTCACTTCACCACAGTGTCACAGATTTAAATGAGCTCACGGGCTTTTCACTGCAGTTCTTAGGCTAGAATCAAACCAGAACAATGAATTACTGATCACAATTATTGAATCACTCAAATAATAGCATGACAGCTCTAGTTAGAAGAAGTCTGGCTTTCATCTCCTCTGTTAGGTGTTTATGTACATGTGAATTTACATCGGGAAGACCTGCAGTTCTCTTCTATGGCCTTGTAGAAACTTGGAGAAAACTATAAAAGCTCTAAAAAACGATTTTTTTTAGAAGCTGAGTTCTTTCTGAGGAAAGCTTCATGTTTCAGACCTGGTCAGGCAAACGGTTCTGATATCAGCTTAGGTTATGAAACAGGAAGTTATAATGTGCACTAAAACATGCTACATTTGAAGTATTTTCAGTAAAAATACAAAAACAGCTTTTGAGTGTGCAAACGTTTTTAAGCTTCTTTTGTACTGTTTTCTCTGAAACCATTAATTTCATCTTGGTTTTGGAGACGATTTAAACATGCAGCTGCTATTGTAAATAAAAAATGATCGGACATGAATTCATTCCTTTGATAGTCTTCTTGGTTTATTCTTTACAAAATGGTTCTTCATGTGGTTTTATTTTTAGGTTGAATGCAATCTTCAGTAAACTGGATGAAGTCCAAAGATCTGGGAACATGATCCTGTCGTCCAACGCCTGGTGGGTTCTTGTAGAGGAAAGCTACGGTGAACAGCAACCAAAAGGTTGGCTAGGATCAGAGTTTCAGGTGGAAGGCAGAGCAATAGAAAGGGGAGTGCACAGGTGAGTGTAATCAGGTGATTACTGACAGGCAGAGCTGAGTCAAGTGGTAGAACACATATTATATAAGCTATACTATACTATATCATATATAGTACTATACACTATATTACCTACACTACAGGTTAAAACAATAAAATGAGAAGGAAGACAGAAATGTTGAGGAGGTGTTGGAAATAGGATTTCCTGAACAGACGTGTATTGAGTTTGGTTTGAATAGGAGCAGGGAGTCAGAGGTTTGTGTTTGGCTCCATGTTAGCATGACTGAATGTCATGACTGTCTATGGGGTAACAGAACTGTCAATAAGAAACAAATTCTCAAGGACAAATTGAGTACAACTTAACATAGGTATGTGACCAAAAATTGCTCTGATGTTTGTATCACTGGAAAGGGCTGAAAGAGACCATTCCAGCGGTATAAAGATCATTACGATAGCTCAAAGAATAAGAAAGCTATGACACGTTAAGTGATCAAAGGTTCTCTAAACCCCCCTCTTTTACCCCCCCCCCTTTTCCGTCCGGTCCAACAAAACAAAAACAAACATAGATAAAGTTTAGTATAAAACACAACAGGGTTTATACTCAATAAATCCCTGTTGTGACATTAAAATCTGTCCAACACTCGAGGCTCTCAGCTCGAATCTGTTCTCTCAGCTGTTGGACAGGATAAGTTAAAAAAAAAGTGATCAAAAGTAAGTATAATTTTATTCTGAAAACAGCTAACGGTGGATAGTTTTGTGCCAGAAAAGATTAAATAAAGTCTTTAAATTCGTCATAACTTTCTCATTAATTGTTCAATCCACGATAAGGGGATATATCTGGAAAGCTAATCAAGCGAACTACAACAATTAAGTGACAAATTTGGTATTAAATCAGTTTTCATTTCCGTATTATCAAATAATCATACAGAAATCTGTAGACATCGCTTGCAGCCAATCAGCTTGCTAGATTTGATCACGTGGCCTCATGTTTCAGGGTTCAATTCTTGGACACGGAGGCTTGCGAATGAAAAAACGGTACCTGTTAATTGTTTTTTTCTCATGAAATTTACAGGAGATGAAGAATACGTCAACAGTAATGGACTAGTGGGAAAATTAGACAACAACTAACTTTTTTTAAAAAGCGGACGAGTGGCTTTGTGAACTTTCATTTCTGTCTGAAAAATTTCCTAGCTTGTACTGCATGGATTAAAAAAATGTTAGAAGCAGGATAAAGAAAAATTTCTGGACTATAATATAAGTAGATGTGCTTGCATTTATACTATACCCCGATTTAGTTACACTCATTCTAAGAAGGAGAGAACGCTGCAGCCTCGTGCGCAGGCAGAACAGCAGGTCTGGCAGAAAGTTCCGGCGCCGAAGCTGCACATACGCACGGGCCTACTTAATACTTTGGTCAGAACTTTGTAAAAATATATGGATGCAAAATTTTGTTTTACATTTGGCACTCATGAGGTGTTAAAACAAAAAGCTAACTCGGGGCTCAAGTCGGTTAAGGGTCACCTGTATGACACGATTTTAAAGAATGAAAATGGTGGAAAAGTCAGTCAGAATACTCAACTTTCTTTCTTTTTCTGATTTTCTTTTTAACTATCATTACAGTCTAGGGTTAGTTAGCCTGCTAGTTACCCCACCCAGACACACACCTCCATGCTGAGAGACGGGGATCCCTCTGGCACCCGCTTAGGAGCTTTTATTTTCTTTTATAATTCTCCTATTAACATCTCGTTTTTAGACAAATGTGGACTTTTTTACACCGAATATGAGGGATGTCTCATGCTTTTTTGTTTTGCCACCACTTCCGAATCTGGTGCAATGTTTATACGATCAACTGATATATTCTTCTTAACACGTCTTTCTATTCCTAAATTTTCTTAAATATATTTTTTTCTTGGTTACAAGATATTCAAGTTATAAACTGACCTATCAGATGCCTCGGTAAAAGCATGTGGTGTCTGCTGGCCACGCCTCGAATGTTTGATTGACAGATTCTCTCAAGCTGCTTTCAGTAGGAGGGATGTTGACTTCAAAAAAGCTGACTCCTGAATGGTGACACTAGTTCTCTAAAAACATGACTCAGACCGACTCGGACTAATCGCTGGTTGCGATATGGCGGCAGACGTTTCAGGGAGTGACAGCGAAGGCTCTGGCCGGATTTCACAAAGGCTGGAGGGAAGGCGTTACCAATGGGGGATGTCAGCACCTTGTTTGATCCAGATCTTATAAACTGTCAATGGGCACATCTGGAAATAAAAGAATGATCTTATTTTAAACCTGAAGTACTTCCCACAGCTCTGAGCAGAGAGCCCAGGAGAGAGCAAATGTCACTCACCCAGCACTGTGACAGCTAATGGGACCTAAACTTTAAATGTGTGAAGCCAAAAAACAACATTTAGCCTTTGACATACTTAAAATATGCAGAGGCAATGCAGCAATATGCATCTTGACTGTCCATCAGTTGTTGTGTTGGTTGCACATAAAGGCGTGTTAACATCAGCCTTTCAAAAATGTCCTGTTTTGGTGACCTTGCTCCTCCTCCTGTCTATTGACAGTGTTTTTTTGTAACTTTAGTCCAGGTTCATGGCGCTTGTGAAGAGTTTTTGCTCTCTTTTTTCTTTTTTTATCTTGTCCTCTCCAACAGCTGAGCAAACAGATGCGAGCTGAGAGCCTCTTGCGTTGGACAGATTTTAATGTCCCAACAGGGGTTTATTAAGTATAAACCTCTGTTTAAACTGTTAAACTTTATTTATGTTGACTATGTTGTATCATTTTTCTTTTTTTGTTGGACCGGACGGAAACAAAGGGGGGGGGGGGTTAGAGAACAAAGAAGATGGTTACAGAGCGTAGTAACATCCTAAAACAACCAGGTCTAAATAGCAATCTGGAATGGGCGGGGCCTGTCTACACACACTCAGTAGATACACACAAGAGTTTTTGCTCTCGGTGTCTGGGTAGATCTGAGGTTCTGGTCTTTGATCAGCTTCCAGCAGCTCAGGTCGACTGCAGGTTCTGGGCAAGTTCCTCTTGTAAAAGGTTGAGGAATTGGTGGCAGACCATCAGCACAGACCGATTTCAGTTACGCTTTCCAAACTTTGTATTTCAGATATGAACTTTGAAGAGGAAGCATCAGTGGAAGGGAAATCGTCTACATCCTGTAAAACGCTCTCCACTGGAAAGAAGACCGTAATAACCTCCGTCAGGAGAGCCAGCTCTGCTTCATCTGTGAAATCTCCTGGTGAGGAAGAACCTAACACTAACCCTTCAGGTGACCAACCCAGACTGAGCTCCTGTGCTGTTCTAAGGTAAAGAATCTGCTGCTGGAGCTGTTGATGAAGAAGACTTCAGTAAAGCCTTTGAGGACGTTCCTTCAGTCCAGGTCTGTGATTCTTCCCAGGTTATCAATTCAATTGTATTTATGTAGCCCAATGTTACAAAATAATTTTCTCATTGGACTTCATGCTGCCAAAAAATATGAACAATAGCTGATTACTAAACTCACCTAAACAGAACAAACTAATCTGGTTTTTCCTGACCTTAGAGACTCCTTCCCAGTAAGGAAAAACTCATAAAAAACCTGATTCAAGAAAAAAAGAAGAAACCTCAGGGATGTGTACATGAAGGAGAGAGCCTATCCCAGGACAAACAGATATAGCAGGACTGTCAAAGAAGAATGAGATTATCTATCTCTACAACTACGTATTTGAATACAGTTCTTCTAGATAGGACTGGGGTGGGGGTGAAGTCCACGACGAGCCGGAGGCGTGGTCCACAACCACAATGAGCCAGAGGCGTGGTCCACAACCACAATGAGCCATAGGCGTGGTCCACAACCACAATGAGCCAGAGGCGTGGTCCACAGCCACGATGAGCCGGAGGCGTGGTCCACAACCACAACGAGCCAGAGGCGTGGTCCACAACCACAACGAGCCAGAGGCGTGGTCCACAACCACAACGAGCCAGAGGCGTGGTCCACAACCACAATGAGCCAGAGGCGTGGTCCACAGCCACGATGAGCCGGAGGCGTGGTCCACAACCACAATGAGCCAGAGGCGTGGTCCACAACCACAATGAGCCAGAGGCGTGGTCCACAACCACAACGAGCCAGAGGCGTGGTCCACAACCACAATGAGCCAGAGGCGTGGTCCACAACCACAATGAGCCAGAGGCGTGGTCCACAACCACAACGAGCCAGAGGCGTGGTCCACAACCACAATGAGCCAGAGGCGTGGTCCACAACCACAATGAGCCAGAGGCGTGGTCCACAACCACAACGAGCCAGAGGCGTGGTCCACAACCACAATGAGCCAGAGGCGTGGTCCACAGCCACGATGAGCCGGAGGCGTGGTCCACAACCACAACGAGCCAGAGGCGTGGTCCACAACCACAACGAGCCAGAGGCGTGGTCCACAACCACAACGAGCCAGAGGCATGGCCCACGACGAGCCGAGCTGGAGGTGTGGTCCACAACCACAACGAGCCGGAGGCGTGGTCCACAACCAAGAACAGGAGCACAGACAATCCACCCTCTCCCTCTCTGAGGAGAATTGATTTCTTTGCGATAAATTCTCATTTGGATTAGAAATCATCTGATTATCTTCAGGCAAGCATTCAGAAAGTTTCCACTAAAACAGTTTGGACTCGTGTCTTTACATTTTGGGGTGGGGTTCTGCCCAAAGATGCTGTGAGGATGTGGATCTGAAACCCGAACCAGAGTCCTCAGCCCAGTGAGCTCCATCCATCCAAGCTTTCATCTACAAGTGCTTCTCATTCTGCTGTGGAAAACCTGATGATGGTCTGTGGTTTTACTGCAGCCAGTGAACTTATTCCTACCCTCTAGAACAGGGGTGGGCAATTGTTTTGACTCGTGGGCCACAAAGGGTTCTAAAATTTGGCATAAGGGCCGGACAAGGAGCAGATGGAAGGAGAGATTGGGTAATCAACCTCATAAACTAAAAAAATAATATGGAATTTAGAGAAAAACATGTATATTCACATATATTAATTTAAAAACAGAAAATTTGGGAGTTTTAATTTCTAAATTTTGATTTTTGTTCTCTTTTGGGTGATCCAATGGGTTGATGTTCTTCAGAGGAAAATATGAACTCAAAGAAATGCTGCATTTATGTGGTGTAGGAATAATCCGAAAGATCACCATCTGACTCAGAAAGGAACACACACGAACGTCAGAGAAACAACACCATTCATGGGAAGAAACCAGAACTACAATGAAAATAAAACAATAATTAGGATTTTTGATTCAATGTATTTTAATTTGGAGGGCCACATTAAGTAGCTTAAGGGGCCGCATGTGGCCCCCGGGCCGTAGTTTGCCCACCCCTGCTCTAGAAGGAAGGCCCCTACTTATAATTTATTTGTCTGATGACTTTGGATCAGTGGATTGTTCAAGGATCAGTTAACCCCAGGGTCTGATACCTGCAGCTCCTTCACCTCTCTATAGAGGCTCTCTGGCTAAAGAAAGATAAAATATTGTCATTTTTATATAGTACATTGTACTAAATCACTCTTTATTTGATCTAGATTAGTTAATTTATACATTTATAGCTGAGGTGCACTTAGAAGAAAAGCTATGCAAAGGTTTTACATCCCTGCTGACCTCAAGATGTGTTTTTGCTCTACGCTTCCTCCAGAATGCTCAGATACTAAGCAAAACTTCAGTAAAATGTCAGATCTTTCAGGAGTCTAAAGCATATATTATCTGACGATGCACAACAATGGAAGTATTTTAGTTTGAAAGAAAATCTTCTAAAATGAAAAAAACAATTTAACATTTTAAGAAATTCCACTTTTTCTTTACTTTTCTGTTTTTATTCATGCCGATATCTATACATAAATCATATTTATCATTCAAACCAACAATGTAATGAATGCAACGCGGTATCAAATGATCTTAAAGGGCTTCTACTGGGTTCTCAAATAGATCTTATACTGTTAAAGTTTGCAGAGCGCTATGCTAACCCGTTGGTTCAAACCTCGGGTTTGACAGTCAGTTGGAGATAAAGTTGTTTCCCTTTGTTTAATAAACCTGTAGGTTGCAGTGATTACAAGATTCTGCCCGTCTGCTTCCCGCACACCTGAGCTCACACCTGTACAAACACCAGCCGTAACCACGCCCACAATGTCAGAGGGAGATGTGAACGAAGATCACAAATGGTGTGATGTCTGTGCAGATCAACTCCAGCAGAGAGATGGAGGACCAGATGACCAAGGTCAGAGAAGTCCTGTCTGATGAAAAGCATGACTGGGAGCAGCGCGTCCAGGCGGTAAGACTCCTCGGTTCTGTTCTTAGATGAAGGGCAGGCGGACCGATGGACAGCACGAGTAGCTCATTGTAGGCTGCTGGTTGCACATAGACATGCACGTCTGTGTCGGACTTTCTGTTGGACAGTCTTAAAGAGGCAACAGCAGGATCAGCTCCAGACTGAGACTGATCCTGGCACGTCTTCTCCTTCTGGCTTCTGCAGCTGAAGAAAGTCCGTTCTCTCATGCTGGCAGGAGCTGCTGAGTATGAAGGTTTCCCTCAGCAGCTCCGGCTGCTCCAAGCCGCCTTCAAACTGTCTGCTAAAGATCTGCGCTCTCAGGTGGTTCGGGAGGCCTGCATCACGCTGGGGTAAGATGAGGCAACACCTTCTCACTCCCAATCCTCACATTTTGATGTTTGTGAAGGACCCCTCCGCATCAAACATTGACGTTTTGGGTGTTCCTATTAAACCGGGTCTCCAACCTACGGGCCGCAAACCGGAAACGGTCCAGTACCAGGAGCGCACCGGACCCTCCGCACACTTTCCTTCTAACCCAATACGGCCCCCTAACCTGGTACTGGTTCACGTCCAGCACTGCCTCCAAGCCTGGTTCGTGCTCAGTACCACGTCTGGGACTGGTTTGGGTCCAGTAGTGTGTCCAGAGGGTTCTAAACAGCCAACACATCAAAAAACAACGAGTTGGGGACCCAAAACATCAAAAAGTGACGTGGAGGGTCCTTTTCTAATATGTAGCAACTTGGAGGGGAAAATTTGGATATGAACGAGGAGGCCATAGTGGAACGTCAAAGTATTGGAGATGGCGGGGGGTGGGAGGTGTTATGGAGGGGGGTGCACTCATTCAGTTATTCATTCAGTTCTAGAGCATATTCCACCACCATCCAAGCAGGCTCACAGTGCTGTAGACAAGGAAAGCAGAATACATTAAATAATCAGAAAAACACATTAAAGCATAAAAGACAAAAACAAATTTAAAAAAGATTTAAATCAGCATGATTATGAAAGCAGCTATACAGACAGACAGCTGGTTCCATGTGCAGCAGGGTTATTAGTTCAGACAGGAACTAATCACAGCTAAAAGTCCACAAAGCTAAATCCGGGTCAGACAGACAGAGGTCAATCACGAGCATGGGGTTGTCAAAGAAGAGAGTTCAGGCGAGGGTCAGGGCAGGCGGCACACAAGTCAGAGCATAAGAAGAGGCAGAAACAGAAGATCAGGTCCAGAATGACACGCTCAGGAATGCAGGCAGAGTGACACAAACAATACTTCACACAGATGAAATCGTTTTAATGACCAGGAAGAAAGAAATCACAGAATCATCTCTTCTTTCTCTCTCATTCCTGCTTCTCCTTTCAGACATTTGTCTTTGCTCTTGGGTAACAAGTTTAACCACGGAGCTGAGAGCATCATGCCCACGCTGCTGAACCTTGTACCCAACAGCGCCAAAGTCATAGCCACGTCAGGCGTGGCTGCGATCTGCCTCATCCTGAGGGTGAGTCAGGAGACTCCAAGATTCAGACTATGATCCTCCAGAGCAGGTGGACAGAACCATGGGGGACGGAATGACCAGTTTTGGTTTTCGTTTCAGCACACACACTACCCGCGCCTGATCCCCATTATAACCAGCAACTGCACCTCCAAGTCAGTCGCAGTCCGAAGGTAAGAGGCCCTGTAGTTTAGACAAAAACAGACTTTTATCTGCTACTTTCTGTTCAGATGTTTCAGTAACAGGAAGTTTCAGTTTGTTTCAGTGCCTTTTTCAAAAAGAGTTTTAGCCTCATTCACAGATTTATTTCATTTCTCAAGTTTAATCTTACAAACTTGTTTTAAGTCATCCCTCCTTTCCCAAAATTCCCACTGGATCAATCAAAGTTTAGTTCATAAATGTTGGTTCTTATTTCTATAAACTGTCAGCTGATGGAGGGTCATTTCCTCAGAAGAAAAGTCACTTATTTTCTGATGGAAAACAAATGACTGATAATTACTTTAAAATTAACTATGTAGCTCTCAATCATTCTGTTAAAATGTGTTTAAAACCTTAACAAATTCAGCATTTCTTACCTGTCTGACCTGAGAGAAAACCTTTATTTTTGGACAAAGTTCATATGTTTGATCAGATGATGGGAGCATTTATTTTCAGGTCATGTCTTCTGATGTGAGCTCATTAAGGGTCAAATATGGAACAGCTCTAACTGTATATCAAAACACAACGTCAACAATCATAAACACTTTTGACCAAAGCTCTAATCCTGAAGATGATGGGAACCCCAGCATGTCTGTCAGACAGAGGAGAGGCCGTAACTTGTTTATTGATTCATCTCCATAGTAACACGGAGCAATGTGTCATGTGCTTTGATTGAACCTTTTTGCTTCAGATGTGAGATTTTGTTTGTAACTAGGGCTGCCACGATTAGTCGACTAATCGACTATTACAATAGTTGATGACTAATTTAATAGTTGATTAGTCGTTACTTCATATTATATGGAGTTAGAGTGTAGTAAAGTTGAAAGTTATAAGGACATTATGGCATTTATTAATGTGTTTTAGGCTATTTTTGAATTTATATAATACTTCAGCTACATACTAGCTGCTTTTGCTAACTTGAGCCTTAATTTTAGATTTTTAGGCTGTTTTGGAATTTAGCAAATATTTCAGCTGCATGCTAGTTGTTTTGACTTACTTAGGCTTTTTTAAGACTAATTTGCATTTAACTAATATTTTAGCCATCCGTTTCAGCCTTTTTTGCCATCAACTTCAGCACTATCAGCTATCGTCAGTAGCATTTTCAGCAGCCAAATTCAGCTTAGGACATTCACACTAGCCTAGCATTACTGCAGATAATTCTAGTGCAAACAAATCTACTTTCTATCTAATTTTTAGTTGGTTTAAAACTAATGATGGTTAAGATGTGTGGTTTACATCCTCTTTGTGCATGACCCGATTAGTCGAGTAATTGAAAAAAATAATTGGTGATTAGTTGACTACTAAAAAAATCGTTTTTGGCAGCCTTCTTTGTAACTCCAACTTCTCTTTGCAGACGATGCTTTGAATTCCTAGATCTGCTTCTGCAGGAGTGGCACACGGTCACACTGGAGAGGTGAGATGTTCAAATGACCAATCAGAGCTCTTGGTCCTTTTCTGACCTCCTAACATCTGTCTATGTCAGGGTGGAAACTGAGGAGAGAAGCTGCAGCAGGTTGGGAGGAAAACCTCTTTTCACGTTCAGAACTCTGCTCTGTCGAGAGTTCTTCCCTGAGATCTCTGTGAACCAACTGGATGTTTCTGTTGTATTTTCCAAAAGGATTTAGGCTTGGACAAGGTTTAAATAAATCCTTTATTGTTTTTGTTTACAGTTGTTTGATGTTTGAGTTGTTTACTGGATGTGTTCTGACATTGATGCTTCTGAGAGCTTCACCTCCTGCTGCTATTTTTCTCAGCTTGAACCATCAGTTTTTTGGTATTTCACTTTAGTTTCTGCTGTAATGACAAACTTGTTTTCTGCTCCATAACAGCTCAGGAAAGTTTGATTTTCTCTGGCTTCACAATGACATCTTTCTGTTGATTTTATGAACTTTTGTTGTTGTCCTAGAACAGATCTCTGGTGTCTTTGTGATTCCTGGTTCCAAATGGCTGAAACAACTAAATGTGTTTGTTCCAGTTGCAGATGTTTCAGGGTTTTTGTGTTTGTTTGCTTCCTCTAATCTCCTCCCTAAAGTTACTAACTTGCTTGTCTGTCTTAATACAGATACTCGTCTCATTCTTATCCTCGTAACTCCACCTGGTTACAACAGCCTGTCATCACGTTCAGGCTGGTTCTGCGAGAGATTTCTTGCTAACTGTACATTTAAAGGATTTTTTTTTGTGTTGTCTTTTTCTAATTGATTGATCTTTTTTTTTCAATCATTATTTGTTGACAATACAAGAAAAAAAAATCACACAGATGTATCCAAACTCACTACAGAAATTATGAAATATACTAATAATACTTGATTCATTAAATGTAGTGTAGTCTAGCTAAGAAGAAGTGGGACACTGAGAGGACTGAGGAGAGGAGACAGGAGTACAGGGTGAAAGTAGAGGGGTCAAAGGTCAAACAAGGGGCTTATGATGACTTGTATGCTAGGTTGAGTAGTAAAGAGGGAGAGACTGACCTGTACAGATGAACAAGACAGAGAGACGGAGATGGGAAGGACATGCAGCAGGTTAGGGTGATCAAGGATAGAGATGGTAATGTGTTGACAGGTGTCAGTGGTGTCATGGAAAGATGGAAAGAATACTTTGAAGAGTTGATGAATGAAGAGAATGAGAGAGAAGAAAGAATAGAAGAGGTGACTGTTGTGGAGCAGGAAGTAACAAAGATTAGTAAAGGTGAAGTGGGAGGGGCATTGAAGAGGATGAAGAGTGGAAAGGCTCTTGGTCCTGATGATATACCTGTGGAGGTATGGAAGTGTCTAGGAGAGATGGATGTGGAGGTTCTGACCGGGTTGTTCAACAGGATCTTAGGTGGTGAGAAGATGCCTGAGGAATGGAGGAGAAGTGTGATGGTGTCCATTTTTAAGAATAAGGGAGATGTGCAGAGTTGTGTTAACTACAGAGGAATAAAGCTGATGAGCCATACAATGAAGGTATGGGAAAGAGTAGTGGAAGCTAGACTAAGAGCAGAAGTGAACATTTGTGAACAGCAGTATGGTTTCATGCCAAGAAACAGCACTACAGATGCTACATTTGATCTGAGGATGTTGATAGAGAAGTACAGAGAAGGTCAGAGAGAGCTCCACTGTGTCTTTGTAGATCTGGAGAAAGATGATGACAGAGTGTCCAGAGAGGAACTATGGGATTGTATGAGGAAGTCTGGAGTGACAGAGAAGTATGTTGGAGCAGTGCAGGACATGTATGAGGGGCTGTAAGACAGTGGTGAGGTGTGCTGTCGGGGTGACAGAGGAGTTCAAGGTGGAGGTGGGATTACATCAGGGATCAGCTCTGAGCCACTTCCTGTTTGCAATGGTGATGGACAGACTGACTGATGAGGTCAGACAGGAATCACCATGGACTATGATGTTTGCAGATGATATTGTGATTTGAAGTGAGAGCAGAGAACAGGTGGAGGAGGAGCTAGAGAGGAAGAGGAGAAGCTAGAGAGGTGGAGGAGGAGCTAAAGAGGTGGAGGAGGAGAAGCTAGAGAGGTGGAGGAGGAGCTAGAGAGGAGGAGGAGGAGCCAGAGAGGTGGAGGAGGAGTTAAAGAGGTGGAGGAGGAGAAGCTAGAGAGGTGGAGGAGGAGAAGCTAGAGAGGTGGAGGAGGAGCTAGAGAGGAGGAGGAGGAGCTAGAGAGGTGGAGGAGGAGCTAGAGAGGAGGAGGAGGAGCCAGAGAGGTGGAGGAGGAGCCAGAGAGGTGGAGGAGGAGCCAGAGAGGTGGAGGAGGAGTTAAAGAGGTGGAGGAGGAGAAGCTAGAGAGGTGGAGGAGGAGAAGCTAGAGAGGTGGAGGAGGAGCTAGAGAGGAGGAGGAGGAGCTAGAGAGGTGGAGGAGGAGCTAGAGAGGAGGAGGAGGAGCCAGAGAGGTGGAGGAGGAGCCAGAGAGGTGGAGGAGGAGTTAAAGAGGTGGAGGAGGAGAAGCTAGAGAGGTGGAGGAGGAGCTAGAGAGGAGGAGGAGGAGCCAGAGAGGTGGAGGAGGAGCCAGAGAGGTGGAGGAGGAGCCAGAGAGGAGGAGCTAGAGAGGTAGAGGAGGAGCCAGAGAGGTGGAGGAGGAGCCAGAGAGGTGGAGGAGGAGTTAGAGAGGTGGAGGAGGAGCCAGAGAGGTGGAGGAGGAGCCAGAGAGGTGGAGGAAGAGTTAGAGAGGTGGAGGGTTGCCCTGGAAAGGAGAGGAATGAAGGTTAGCTGCAGTAAGACAGAGTACATGTGTGTGAATGAGAGGAACCCAAGTGGAAGAGTGAGGTTACAGGGAGAAGAGATGAAGAAGGGGGAGGAGTTTAAGTATTTAGGGTCAACAGTACAGAGTCATGGAGAGTGTGGAAAAGAAGTGAAGAGGAGAGTGCAAGCAGGTTGGAATGGGTGGAGAAAAGTGTCAGGTGTGATGTGTGATAGAAGAGTTTCAGCTTGAATGAAAGGAAAGATGTACAAGACTGTGGTGAGAGCAGCCATGTTGTTGGACTAGAAACAGTGAAGAAAAGACAGGAAGCAGAGCTGGAGGTAGCAGAGATGAAGATGCTGAGGTTCTCTTTGGGAGTGACCAGGATGGATAGGATCAGGAATGAATCCATCAGAGGGACAGCACATGTTAGAGGTTTTGGAGATAAAGTCAGACTGAGATGGTTTGGACATGTTCAGAGGAGAGACAGTGAAGATATTGGTAGAAGGATGCTGAGTCTAGAGGAAGACCAAAGAGGAGGTTTCTGGATGCAGTGAATGAAGACATGAAGATGGCTGGTGTTAGAGTAGAGGATGCTGAAGACAGGCTTAGATGGAGGAAACTGATAGGTTGTGGCAACCCTTGAAGGGAAAAGCCCAAAGGAAAGAAGAAGTAGAAGATTATCCTAAAATCTTTCATGATTTGTTGACACATATATTATGTTGAGTAGTTGCATTCTAACAGATCCTTGTTCTCATATCTGATCCAATTCTGTCTTCTTCCACTAACCCCCTTTCCTTCAAGTTGCTCTGGCTCTCCAGAACCTGATGCAGACCTTGTTCGGCTGAATGACGTCTGAGCCAGAATGTTTCATTGTCTGTCACTGGTTATGAGACCCTCTCTGGATTATGTTAATTATCTCACTTTTGTTATGTTAATTGCCCCATCAATTGCTCATTTTGCCCTCTGGGTATCAACTGGGAATTGAACGTAGGAAACACTGGTTTCTTTGTACTCAACTTAGACTTGTCTGCTTTTGACTTGAGACTTGATGACAAAGACTTGAGATTTACTTGTAACTTACAAAGCAATGACTTGGTCCCACCTCTTAAATCAGTTGAGATGACCAATGCTCTTCCGGATCATATTTAGCTCTGCTAACCTAACACACCTGTGGATCTCCACATTCTCAGGAATCTCTGGAGGAGAGAACAGCTGCAGCAGAAAACTAAGCAAAGATATGTCTGGGCATTACTGTTTCAGGAGTTCTTAGGGTTCAGGAGTTTTTGTTGAGGGGTGAGGTTAGGATCATGACCTCATCCTCACCACGCTCCCATGTCATCTCAGACATGTTCCCGTTCTGGCTGAAACCATCAGAAGGGGCATCCATGATGCTGACTCTGAGGCCAGGTCAATTGCAAGAAAGTAAGTCTTTAAACGTTGTGTTCTTGAAGTGCTCTCTGCTTCTTTTCTTTACTCTTCTTCCAATGATCCTCAGGTGTTACTGGAGTTTCCATGGTCACCACAGTCGAGAGGCGGAGCATCTTTTTCATGGGTTGGAGTCCACGTACCAGAAGGCTCTGCAGTCTCACCTGAAGGGCAGTGTCATCTCTTTGCCTCAATCAGACCAGTCCTCTTCTTCTTCCCAGGAGAGTCTAAAGTAAGCCTTTTGGGTCTGCGCTGGTCTGGATCTCAGCCTTGTGAGCGCACACCTTCATGTTCTTGAATCCTGTACAGACACTTTCATCCAGAGACTTTCAAAGGAGCTTGACAAACAACCAAACTTACAGCACTGAACACTATAGGACCATGTTTCTTATCCCTGGTCCTCAGGAAACAGTTTCCTGTATTTCCAATCCTGCCCCACTCAACACACCTGCCTTTAATGACTGTTATCATTAAGCTTCTGTAAGCCAGGTGATTAGCTGGATCAAGCATGTTCCAAAGACAACATACTACCATCTGGTGTGAAGCAACATTGCCCCTGACAAATAAATGAATGAACAAACAGACAGACGGAGAGTCTCTAATGTCACTCATAGAATTCTACAGTCTCCTACTGGAAGCTTAAACTGTCAGCTCACAGGCACCGCCTCATTGGCTGGATTTAACTCTTCATCACATCCAAATAGAGAGTTTAGAGGCAGGACAGGGTTCAGTGTTTTTTTCCTTTTGTTTTGGTCAACTTGCACCGGTCTGCGGTACTTCCATGCTAACGTGGCTAACCGCTTTAGCTAACATGTTCAGGAACGCAACAAATAATAAAGTTTTGAAAGAACATCAGTGAATGTTAATTTTAGACAAAAAAAAAACATTTTCCATATTATGTATTTTGTACAAACACCGTCCTCCAACTCAAAACAAGTTTGAGTCCGTTATATATGTAGTCAGAATATGTCACAAAAGTAATCTGATTTTTTTACATGTAGATTTTTAAACAATACATAACAGTAATAGTTGAACATTTAAAATGTCATGTTTTCTCTTGTGGTAATGAAACTATTGGCATATAATCATGTTATGATTACAAAGGAGATTTTTTCTCTTTCCCCTTTAGTGGAGTTGAAATTCTGTCATTAATTCTTTAGACCTGAGCTAATATTGGATTTAACACAGCAGTAAAATGACCCAGATATGATGTTCATGTAGAAAGCAGGTCTGTTGAGGTTAAACATGCTGATGCTGCTCACAACCCAAAGAAAAAGAAATAATACGGTGTTCTTATCAACACAAACTCTTCAAATATTCACATATGAATCTTAAGCAGAAACATGATTCAATATTGTTCTTTGTATATTTTTAACATATCTTTGGAAAAACTGCTTGTGTACAAATATTTGAGTAAAAACTTATTTAATTTTCCTTATGGAAATTTATGGAGCTGATCATCAGAATGGAAGAACGCCCAGCAGCGGCGCGGCGCTCTCCTCAGCACTGAAATTCCTCTTTTTGATGTTTTTCTGTGGATAGAAATGACTCTTCAGGATCATTTAATAGGTTCTTAAAATAGAAATGGTTTCATAGATGGCTCTTTGTAACCACGACATTGTTCAATGAAAGACTTCCCTCTGTTATGTCGGGCAGTTTGTGGGAGGACCTCGGGTAAAAGCGCCACAAACAGATGGAAAGTTAAAGAGTTTTATTGCAGAGGAGTCTTATCGTCCAGGACTGAAAGCTGGAGCTTGGCAGGATGGAGCTGAAGGCAGAGCTGGTTGATGAAGGTAGTGATGTGACGTTCTGTATCGAGGCGTTTGTCGAGTAGTGGGGGAGGAGCTTCTACGAAGCTCGTGTCGAGGGTTGAGAATGATGGCGTCTGAAGCTTCACTTTCTGGCCGTACCACATGACTGATTCATGAAGTGGTTCAGATTGTGTCGAGAGTCGTGACAGCGGCAAGAATCCTCCAGGCTCCAGTCAGTAAAACACAGGAGATTTAGGAGAAACATGTCGTATCTCAGTGTTGTTATCCACAGTGGTCCTTAATTCATCACCGGAGTTACATTCTACAAAAAAAAAAAAAAAAAGGAAAATATTCATGTAAGATTCATCTATATTTTTATTTAGAATACTGCAATGTTCAACCAGGACAGGAAATACACCTGTCAGTCTAGCTGCAAGAACCACAAGAGATTTTATACAATGAAATAGAAACCCTGTTAAGACCATGGATGAGGAAGCCTGCAGGACATTAAGATTCCATCAGGTGAACAAACACACACACCCAGCTGACGGAGCTGCAGGTCGACCAGCTAAACACCCTCAGCTGGAGGCACAGCAAACAGCATGCAGAAGAGGAATCTAAAGTACCTTCCGGCCCTCCCACACCCATGGAAACCTCCCAATAAAACCCTTATCAAAAATAGAATATAGCCTAAAATGTCTATGAAATTTAGTGTGACTTACCTCGTGCAGCTGACAGACAGGAAGTCTTGTCCTCCTTTGTCATGGAAGGCCTAACTCCTGAATGTAAGGGTGGGGTCATCTGGACCCCATAAGAGAGCACGAGGGTTTTGGAGGTCTGTACTGTCTTTAGATGAAGGATAAAATGTTCTGAATTGTCAGGGGTTAATGCTTGTGATGTTATGGATAATCTGATCTGTTTGAATATAAATAAAAATTGCACAGATCTGAGAGGCTGTGCTGCAGATTTGGTCATTAGTTCAAAATGTGTAAGTTGATTTACATGGAAAGACATAAAGAAAATGGGACATTTTCCCCATGAAATGTAAGAGATCATCTGAAACTAACAATTACTGAGATTAATAAAGTGCTGAACAATGATTTCTGTTTTCTAGCTTGTTGTTATTGTTGATAATTATGGTGAGAAATCAGTGTCTTCACATAGAAGAGTATCATTATTTATTACTAATAATATATAATTAAAGGAAAACTAAGCAAATGTGTTATTTCAAAATGGTAGTCCTTCATATGACTCAGTACCATGAAGTATCTCTCAGGTCCAAACAGGTTAGTGACTCGTGCTGATCTGGATCCGGTTCAGATATATTCTGACTTTGTTAAAAGAAAATAATGCAACATGAAAATAATGAGAAAATGTTTTTAATATTAGAAATCAAAAATATATTAATGTTAAAAACATTAACATGAATACATTTTAAAAATAATTAAATCAAAGTTCAGTCAAAGCAGTTTATTAGAGGGCTGAAAATGAGGATTTTAACATGGGGGTCAATGGGAATTGCTCACTTTAAGCACCAGCCTCTCGGGTCAGTGCCGGTACTGCAACGTATTGTCACTTCCTGGTTGGCCCCGCCCCCCTCTTGATCTGTCCAGGCAGGACAACATGGAAATCATGCAATGTTCTCTGTGGATCAGGAGCGGGAAACGCCGCCGTGCGATACGCCAAAGAAGATGTTCTCTAAAGGGTTAGATGAAGATGGCGGTTGGTCTTCATCGTCTCTGAATGTTAGCAGTTCATTCCTTCCTGTGACCTGCTGCTTCAGGAAGGAGGGACTTCACACCTGGACAGAGAGAATATAAATAAAATGCACTGCAGAGTCAGGCCTGGGGGGGGGCGCTATGACTTTATGTCTCATTCCACACAAACGTTCATAGAAGGATCTCCCTGTCCTCTTTCCTCAGCCGACCACCGCCACAGAGGAGCGATGTGGGAGGGGCCATCAGGAGGAGTAAGTTTCTGTGTGCTGTTTCTGATCTGATCTGATTACAGTAGTACGCTCTGCTCTGGCACACCTGAACATGTCTTTGAAGGTTTTCATGAAGGACCTCCATAGAGGTCAAAGGTCATTTCAACAAAATATTGGTTAAAAAAAAAGGCAAACTGCTGCTTTCATCCTTCAGGATCTGTCAGGTGTGCTCAGAGTCCACACCGTCATGGTTACCATGGTAACAGAGCTGGTGACCTGACATGGGTAAAAATAATTATTGATTTGTTCCCACAAGTTTGCATTTTGTTCTAACGGAATATGAACTCACAGAATAATTAAAGCATTCTCTCAAAATATGACTCTGTCCTCTTGTGTAATTATTGCTTTGGACATTTTTTTCTCTAAAGGTGCTTTAAACATTTAAATTTCCCAGTATGAAGAATAAAAGTTAAGCTTGGAGGAACAAAATTGCATTTTTTCTTCTAAAGGTGCTTAATGGAAACAGCACACTTTAAAACAAACTCAGATTTATAGAAGAATAAAAGTTTTCAGCTTGGAGGAGGTGGTTGTTGTGGCATATCGAATTTCATTTTTCACTAAACTGCAATGGAGAGAAAACATTTTTATTCAAATAAAAACAACAACATTATTTTAGTAGATTAACAAATCTTCACATTTTTTTTACAAGTTCTTCAAATATTTTTTCTCACAACTGTGTCTGACAAGTTCGATTTGTGAATCCTATCGATGTGTTTTAGTTCTGAATGTTTTGAAAGATGAAAAAAATGTTTTTTTTGTCATAAAATACATTAATTCATTCCTTCATTCATTCATTCATTCCTTCATTCATTCATTCAACAAAATCCGACACGTTTCTGAATTTGCTGAATGAATGAATGATTCATTTGTCGGACAGTTTTCTTTTCAGTGGTTTTTTGCTCCCAGCATCACAGAACAAGAGAGAAAATAAATAATAATTGAAAAGAAATTGTCATAGTTGTTTTACTTTTTAAACCAATAATTGTGTTATTTTCATGCCTATGTCAGATTATGTTAAAAGATAAAATAATTGTTATAAATACACTTTCTTCATTACAAAATAGCACTGAGACGTTCTCAAGAGCCTGTTCCAGTTCTGGTAACAACTTCCGGTCCGTCTTGAAAAAACCTCCACTTTTAGGATTTTCTTTATTTTAAATACTTCCTTTGAACAAATTGATTATTTAGTGGGAACAAGTTATCATTTTGAGGGAAGGATTTACTAACCTGTGGGAACAAATGAATAATGTTTGAACCATGTCAGGTCGGGGGCTCCGTAGCATGTAACATGTCATGATACACGTGTGACAGCAGGGAAGGTTAACCGTCTGTTTGTGATGCAGGCAGGTTTGAGGGCTCCAGGGTCTCCATGGCAACCAGCCCCCTCCAGAGGTCTTGCAGCGACTTCGATGTGAACACTGTCTCCAGGACCAAGCCCCCCCTGTCCCCCTCCTCTGGGGCCTTGCTTCATACTGCTGGAGCCGACCTCCCCCCTGGACCGAGTTCCTCCTCAGGTGAGCATCGTTTTGGGTCTGGGTCTCCTGGACTCTTCCATGAGGACCGATGGTTCTGATGGGGTCATCAGACGGCCAGCTGATGATCACGTTCTTCACTCTGAGATCTGAAGCTTTTCACACCATCAGTGGTGCAGCAGGTCTCTAAAGTTATCTCTGGAGACTGAGCTTTATGTTCAACAGAGAAAGCTGAGGGGAGACAGTGGTGCACACAAACAGACCGCTGCCATGGAAACGGCTTGCTGGAGCTGCTTTCTTCTTTGAGTCGACTGGTTTGTGGACATGAAGATCCCATGAGCAGCCAGAACAGGGCGGTGTGACTCGAGGCTTTGCCGCCTGTAACTCGGGGGTCAAACTCGATTGGCGGCAGTGGCTCAGGTGGTAGAGCAGGTCGGCCAATGATTGAAGGATAGGCGGATCCATCCCCGCTCCCCCGTCGTCGTGTCCTTGGGCAAGACGCTTAACCTTACCGGTCTCCAGTGTGTCTCCACTGGCGTGTGAACGTCCCGGTGATGGTCAGAGGGGCCGTAGGTGTGAACTGGCAGCCACGCCTCTGTCAGCCTGCCCCAGGACAGCTGTGGCTACAGTGGTAGTTCACCATCACCAAGTATGAGTGAATAATGGATATTTACTGTAAGCGCTTTGAGCGTCTGGAAAAGATCGGATAAATCTAATCCACCATTATTATTATTGCTTATGGGGCCAAAATTCAAAACCAGCTTAAGGTCGCGACTTGAACAGGAAAATCTTTTATTGAACAGAACAAAATTAAACTTTTAAACCCTAACTTTTTGAAAACATAAAAATGAATGAAAAATATTATTCTGGAATAAATTAACTTCAACTTTAAATATTTTGTATTTTTCTCTCCATAATCATACATCCTGTTAAAATTAACAAGTGAGAAGTCAAGGAAATGTAAAAAAAAATCACATTTCCTTACTCATGACATTTTATATATAAAAAAATCAACTTAAAATGTTAGATATACCTATGTATTTTTTCTGTAAAAGTATCCTGTCAAAAATACACACATTCAAAATAGGACCATGCTGCATAACAAAGCAAACCAAACCTGGAAAAAGAATCAAATCTGGGCTTTTCAGCAATCAAACGACATTCTGTGCTGGACGTCTGGATGGCTAATAGAGGTCCAGTTGAGTCTCGGGACGGACTGCAGGAGCTCATCGGTCAGACTCCTGCTGTTTTGGTCGTTTTTGTCACTGAAAAAATGGACAACAATGTGGGCGGAGCCGGGAAAGGAATGGAGTAAACTGGGCCGGTCCGGCAGTGTCGCACCTTCAGAGTGTCATAACTCTGCAGCTCGGACATCTGCATCAGAATCAGAATCTTCATCTGAATCTTCATCAGAATCTTCATCAGAATCTGGATCTTCATCAGAATCTGGATCTTCATCAGAATCTGCATCAGAATCTGGATCTTCATCAGAATCTTCATCAGAATCTTCATCAGAATCTTCATCAGAATCTGGATCTTCATCAGAATCTTCATCAGAATCTTCATCAGAATCTTCATCAGAATCTGGATCTTCATCAGAATCTTCATCAGAATCTTCATCAGAATCTTCATCAGATTCTTCATCAGAATCTTCATCAGAATCTGAATCTTCATCAGAATCATCAGAATCTGGATATTCATCAGAATCTGTATCTTCATCAGAATCTTCATCAGAATCTGAATCTTCATCAGAATCTGAATCTTCATCAGAATCTTCATCAGAATCATCAGAATCTGGATATTCATCAGAATCTTCAGAATCAGAATCTTCATCAGAATCTTCATCAGAATCATCAGAATCAGAATCTTCATCAGAATCTTCATCAGAATCTTCATCAGAATCTTCATCAGAATCATCAGAATCTGGATCTTCATCAGAATCTGGATCTTCATCAGAATCTGGATCTTCATCTGAATCTGGATCTTCCACATCGACATCAAACGGGTTCCAAAGAAACTGAAAACTTCTTTTTTGTTCTTCAAAGCTCCTGAAGCGCTGTCTGGATGAAGTCAGCGCTCAGCTTCTCTGCAGAGTGCGTATTTGGTTATATTGGCTCCACAGTGAGGCAGCGCTGTAGCAGTCATGTCAGTGAACATCTCTTCTGTTCTAAAAGCTCTGTTTCAGAATGAGGCCAGCAGAAGTATTCACAGAGGCATCTGAGGCGCGGCATTATGGGATCTGTAGGGATATGTTATCAGCGCCTACTTTCACCAGCCATTAATAATGTAGAATGATGTAATGATTCTGAACTGTTGTAGTCACAGAAGCTGCTACGGTTCAGGCCCACTAGGGGGCGCCAACAGCTGCTTGAAGACAGATGCAGGCACGAGAAGGGCAGAGTTTACTGGAGTTTACTTTTGAAGTCGGCCTGAAGACTAATGAGAGCCTGTCCTTATTCCTCACACTTTACTGCGTGAACTTTGACCTTTTGTGGGGTTCCTCATTGTGATTCAGGAGAGAGCGCTGAGGGATGAACACCCTGGATTCTCATTCATCCAGGGGATGCTTGTCTTCCAGTGTGAAACATTTCAAGAAGAGAGCAGAAGTGTAGCTTCCATGACTCAACATCCAGACATCTCCATGTTCTGTTCCCTGAAACCATGATGATGCTTCTGATGAAAGAGAAGGTTTGAGTAACTGCATTTGTGAAGGATCTCCTTCTGCGTCTTCCTCGGAGAACTCTGCTCGTCCTCAGCATGGTGGTCGAGTCTGCCGTCACTCTGTTTCTGTGCCTTTAGTTGATTGAAACAGGTTCTAGGTTCAAAACTCTGCATTGCTGCAAGAAACACATTCACGCTTATTCATAATCATACAGTTACAGCAAACATAAGAGTGCATCTTCATGATATTTTACAGCTTAAATGAAAAAAATATTTTATTTTATTCTTTTGTAAAATTGACATTTTACAAAGAAATAATTTTCTATTAGGTTTCCTCTGTTCTCTTTATTGAACGATGGCATCATGGGAACCGGTCCAGTTTAGGTTCCATCTGTACTTTAATGAGTCGCAGAAGCAACAGTTCCTTTAGTGTCTTCACTGTGAAACATCCACCAAACCTTCTTCTGCTGGATTTCTGCTGTAAATAATTAGCAGTGCGGTTTTGTTATTGAGAGTACAGTGGTGAAATATTTGGTCAGGTGAGACGTCTGCAGGCCAGCAGGTGTTCCCAGAATTCATCACTTTAGCAATTTACAAGCAAGCTCCAAATATAAGAAATGGATTCTCAGTTTAGCAGATCAGAATCAATAAAACTAGAAAACAACTTAATCATCAGCATAACTGATGTTCAGATCTCTAACTTCCTGTTTCATTTCTGTTCATTTACAGATAATTATATTTTTTCGTTTAGTATTTAACCAGGTAAATCCTATTGACATTTCAGTCCTCTTTAGCATAGGAGTCCTGGCCAAGAAGCTGTAACAGTTAAAAATACCAAAGGACATTGAAAGAAACAAATGTGATTTAAAAGAACTCTCATGTTTGTCCTTTTACAAAAACATGGAAAATCAATAAAAGTCCCCCTAAAACCATCTCTTTTTCTTTAAATGTTCCCAGTGAGGTTTTATTTTGGAATGTGAAGGTTTTAACAAAAACTCCACACCTTAAATGTCTTAAAAAGCCATTTTTAAAGTTGATCTAAAGCCTTCTTTTCCAAAAATGTCTTTGTGTGGGCGTGGCTTATGGTGCTGCTGAGCTGTGTAACCCCGCCCCTTATCCCTCCCAGACAAACTAGGAGACATATACTTTGATAAACTCATGAAAACATAAACTAAAACATTTGCATAGCAGCAGCAGCAGCTCTAGCTGGGCTTCAGAACTGATGGTTGAAACTTCAACAAGAAATCTAATGAAATGAAGAATACAGAGAGGCTCTAACCGCGTGTCAGTTTGTGCGTGCAGACGGGTTACGTTCAGGAGAACGGTTCCGGTGTCCGGTTAAACCCCCCGGTGGTTCCTGAGCGGAGCTGCCTAAACAAAGCAGCGGCGCTCCTTACAGCAGCTCGCCGCTCCTCTGCAGGTTGGATCAAGTGTCGACAGCAGATTTGTGATGGCTACTGGGATTTTACTTTCAGTTTTATTTTAAATAGATGAGGCCAACTTAAAATAATCCAGTCTCGGACGCAGTTAAATTACAAGCGGGCGATGCAATAACACGCACCTTCTCTGCATGACATGGAGCCGACATGAATTTCAATCACTTTTTCTGTTTGTCACATATAAATACGAACAAAAACATCAGCATAAAATAAAACCTACTGGTGAACATGCAGGCTGTCCATTTGATGGTGTTTCCACATCCTTCTTCAAAAATAACTTCTTATAAAACTCTGATTCTTTGTCCGTCCAGTTGAAAAATGTCTCTTTTTCTGTAAGTGATTGAATAATTATTGACGTTGCTGTGACCAATAAATCCAAATCAAGTTTTCTCAGATTCCTGTAGAAAATAATGAAAGCTAACATCAGAACGTCCTTTCACTGAGTTCTCTTCTCTTCTCCGGCCTCTACAGCTGCATCCGGGTTAGCTAGCTGCTGGGATGTATGAACGTTTCAGGAATTCAAACAGAGTTTTTCTGAGTTTGAGTGACAGAGATTTAAAAGGAGAAATACTCCGAAAAGCAAACAAAATAATTTCTTATTATAATTTTCTCTTTCAGAGACACACATACATTTTCATTGGAGGGGATTTTAAAGATTTCACTTGTG
The DNA here is from genome assembly GCA_003999625.1 of Oryzias javanicus. Taxonomy (NCBI): domain Eukaryota; kingdom Metazoa; phylum Chordata; class Actinopteri; order Beloniformes; family Adrianichthyidae; genus Oryzias; species Oryzias javanicus. The sequence goes on from CM012457.1 coordinate 4,678,858, forward strand.
ACACGGGACTCAAAGCTGAACTTTTATGTCATCAATGTGAACTTTTTTTATATCATTTTTAAACTTTTTATTTCTAAAATGTCTATCCAAAGAGAAACACTTGTCTTTATTTTCTACTCATTAATAACATTTGCTGGCTTAAAATTCAGCTAAATGTAATAATTATAATCAGAACATTTTGTAACAGAATTATGTTTTGTGGTTTTAAATACATTTCTGGCACATTGGGATGAATTATTACAAATGAATAAAGAATCAATGAAGTGAATCTGAGTTCTGTACGATTTTCTTTTGGTTAAGAAGCTGAATGGATCAGTTAAAGTTTGACAGAAAGTTATAAATCCTGATAACGTTACGACAATAAAGTTTTTTTTCATTGCTACCTTTCCACCTGAAGGGAATCTATTTTTAGCTCCCAATTATCTCTTTCATCTTAGAGACTTTTTTTACCTTTATTGCATAATGACCTTCTCGTTAGTTGATGCAAAATTTCAGACACTTTTTACATACTAACAGATGCATTTTGACATCCGTTGAGTTAGTTACGGATAGAGGAGAATCAAACTTTATTGATCTCACACAGGAAAATGACCTTGTTAATGTCTTTAAAACACCGTGTGACAGAGGATAGACATCTTTGTTTCCCTATGTTATCAGTGATGTAAGGATAGACATAATTAAGATAACCTTAAGGATTGTTTTGTAGACACAATTGGTTTTTTGTACCTTGGTTTAAAGAACGTCAACTTTTACCCGATCACCCCAATATTGATTCAAAATGGTTTCATTTAAATAAAATAGTTCTTCCAAGATCACTCATTTTCAGATTTGTCTCTGGCGGTTGGAGCTGGACTGTAACGACTGTTTTAAAACAGAGACAGAATCTACCTAGGAGGAGTTTCTAGCTTCTTGAACTTTATTAATTTATGGGAATTAGACCCATTGAAACATGAATAGGGACTAGATCTGTCCCGAACTAAACCTACTGGATCACGAACTACACAATAACATGACTGGAGCACACAAATCTCTTCAGTCTTGATCATTATCTCCACCATGCTTGGAGGCTTTCCAAAGGCCTGATTTTATTCATTATAATGCACATATATACATAAACACAAGTCAAAGATTAGGGCACACAAATAAAGGCCCCTGTATTGTTGGAACGTTCAGTTTTTCTGAGACGTTTACTGGATGAAATGAGGATTTCTTGATCATTTTTCATTGATTAATGATAACATAGACATTTTTTCCCCATTCATTTTAGTGGTTGGGTAAAACCATGAATCTACGTGAGTTTGGAGTTTTGCGAGATCTGAAGCAGAGCCTGAGCCTGTGGCTGTCTGTCGTAGTTCGACCACTCCCACGTCGCACCTGAGCTGTGATGCTAGCCATGGCAGCATCGGGGTCAGGCTCCTGACCTCAGTATTACTGACACACTCTGGGGAAAACAGACTTAATTAAACTGGTTATTCCTGTCCTTAGACCCTCCTTCTCTGTGAGGAAAATCTCAAAAAAAAAAAAGATTGTGGGGATCAAAATCCAAAACCTCAGGGATGTCCAAATGAAGAAGAGATCCTCTCCCAGGACGAACAGGCCATGAACCAGGACTGTTAAAAAAAATTATCTTATCTAACTGATGCGCCTCATCCAGATGAATAAGAAAATGCTAACAAGGGACATCCTCCTCTTTTGCAGCCCCCCCAAAAACACACCGGAGGGGCATTTGAAGGAGGCCCCGCCTCCAGAGAGCAGAGCCCTTACCTGGGGAGTGGTCTTTGCCCTGAAACTCGTCTCTGTTCTGCTGCTTTCTCCTCCAGGTCATGTGCCCACACGAAGGCGGAGCTCAGGCAGTGTGGGAGGAGCCAGTGTGACCATGGGGGACAGCAGGGGCCGAAGCCGGACTAAAGCAGTCTCACAATCCCAACGTATGTAAACTCATGATCTACCTTTCAGTGTACAATCAGCAGTTTCCTATTGCAAACATCATAGTCTATATTTCAGGTCAATTTCCTCGGGTCCAAATCCTGCTCAAGCGAACTCCGCCTTCACATGGACCGGGTCATGGCTATAGCGTGATTTATTTAGACAAACTGTGGGCGAGTTCCTCACCGCCACAAAGTTCAAGTGTTAGCAACAAAACCAATAACTTTAGTTGATCAAAGCAAAGATTTCAGTTTCTCTAAAGAATCTACCCAATGACGAGTCAAATTTACGAGGTCAAGAACGCCATGTTTATCCCAGACACCTGGTACAAGTTTGAACACCTGGTGCACATTACAGGTTTGAACACCTGGTGCACATTACAGGTTTGAACACCTGGTGCACATTACAGGTTTGAACACCTGGTGCCCCGTACATGTTAGACCATTTATCCCCCGCACACAGTCTACATTTACCCCTAGGGGCACTAGTGACCAAACCATAACGTGACCCACTCATTCTCCATCTCCATCCTGAATGACCTGTTACCAACTCTGGAGTCTTTTATCAGAATGCACTCGTGTCTGTCTCTGTCTTACAGCCGGCAGTCGCTCCAGCTCTCCAGGAAAACTACTGACTCCGAGAACCTATGGTTGCATCTCTGAACCAACAGCTTCGGTGACGAGAACGCCATCTTACCGGCACAGCCGAATCCCACGGAGCACGGGCTGCAGTCGAGAAACGAGCCCCAGCCGCTCCGGTAAGACCAGACTGTCCAAGCACCCGGGTGACCTACAGGAAGCATCAAGGTCATAGACCATAGAGAGAAAATGTTCATCTACGGGCGTGCTGCGGGCGACAGGTCATAGTGAACACTTCCACAACACGTAAGGGGAAGTAGGTGAGACACAGGTGTGTCATACAGAGTTTTCAGAGCATGGAAGCGGGTCATCCTGGGGGAGCTCTGGCTCGTGCCTGGGGTGGGGCGGGGGGATGCTCGGCACTGCAGGGTGGTGATGGGCTGTTCCCCTGGGGTTGGGGGGGCTTTCCGGCGTTGGCCCTCCCGGCGTGGTGGGGGGGTTGCTGTTCTGACTGGGCTGGGGCCTGCACTCTCTGTGCTCCCGTGCCTTCCGGCTCTCGGGCGTGGGGGCCCCTGCGGCGGTCCCGCGTGCCCTGGTCTGGGTTTCTGGTGGGATTCTGCGGCTGACTGATTCTTTCCATGGCTCCGCAGCAGGTGTTGGGGGACCCGTGCTGCTGCTGCCGTTCGGGTGGGGGGCCTTGGCGTGGGGATGGCCGGCTTCCTCCCACCGTCCAAAAACATGCTTCATAGGTTGATTGGTTACTCTAAATTGCCCCTAGGTATGAATGTGAGAGTGACTGTGTGTGTGATTGAGGCCCTGCGACAGACTGGCGACCTGTCCGGGGTAAACCCTGCCTTCGCCCATCAGCAGCCAGGATAGGCTCCAGCACACCCGCAACCCCGAAAGGGACAAAGCGGTTAAGGAAAATGAATGAATGAATGATTATTTTAGCCAACAGGTATGTATGTATCTACTGAGTGTGTGTGTGTAGACAGGCCCCGCCCATTCCAGATTGTTATTTAGACCTGGTTGTTTTAGGATGTTACTACCCTCTGTTATCACCTTCTTTGTTCTCTAACCCCCCCCTCTTTTACCCCCTCCTCTTTGTTTCCGTCCAGTCCAACAAAAAAAGGAAAAAGATACAACATAGTCAACATAAAGAAAGTTTAGTATAAACTGTTGGGACATTAAAATCTGCCCAAAGCAAGAAGCTCTCAGCCGTATCTGTTTGCTCAGCTGTTCGACAAGACAGAAAAAAAAAAACAAAGTTAATGCAGTGAAATTTAGAAGGTAAAAAAACAACTTTTAATGTTTTTCTGACATTATGTTGAGCAATATGTAGAGAGTGTTGATTTGAGTTCATGCAGAGTGTTCAGAGCTATAGCTGCAGCTGTCTGACTGCTGAGCAGAAAAGTTTAATGAGCACAAATGAACAGAGAACATGTTAGACTGTTTGAATGAAGCATCTGTGAACATCTTCCTTTGACATCAGTAAGAACAGGAAACTGTGCTGTACGTATACAGAGCATAGAAGTATGTACTGTATGTACTGTATGTACTGTACGTATGAAGCTGGACAGAGTAAAGAAACAGAAAAACATCAGCAGATGATAGCAGGACACCTTTTCTTTTCCCATTTTTTCCTTTTTGCTCGTGTTTTTTACACCCCCCCCCATTTGTTTTTCCTGTTTTAATAAAGAAAGGATCATAACTAAAGTTATTTCTAGAATACTGGTTGATGACGAGTTCAGTTGATCCGTCTGAGATGACTGTGGAATGAGAACAACCGACAGCAGAGATGGATCATGAATGTGGCTGGAGAGTTTGAACTGGTTAATAATGCTCATCTTTGAATTTCATTATATAAAAATAAAACACGGCTGATGTTATTCACACATATTCACGGTCAACCAGCACAAAAACTGATGGAAATTCACGTTGATCTCATGTAAAATGCAGATTTCTGCATGTATTGTCTGTGCATCTAAGACTGAATGTTGTAGTTATTGTGCTGGTCGACCATAAATATGTGTGAACAGCATCAGCCGTGTTTTAAAGCATGAAACATGAATAAAAATATACAGCCATACACCAAACGAGCGCTACCTGCTCCCCAGCCCGATCCAGCCCGTCATTCCTCTTCATCGGATCATTTGGTCGTTACGGTTTTTGCAGGTCATTGTAAAACATTGTGTCCCTCTCTTGTGACCCCGCCCCCAGGCCGGAGCCGCATCCCCCGTCCCAGCATGAGTCAGGGCTGCAGCTGCAGCTCCAGTCGTGAGAGCAGCCGGAACACCAGCCCGGTACGAACTCTGGGTGAGAGATTTACTTCAGAATAAACTGAAGAACAATGTGAACTGAGATAGAGTGAGAGGAGACTGTATTCATTTAAAATGCATCATATTAAACATTCTAAAGAAAACCCCTGTATGAATAAAATATAGTCCCTCTGATTGAGGTGATGTTTTAAAATAAAAAGTTTGATAGGACATAGTTTCTGCAGAGCGGCTGGAGATCATTAGAAAGTCACCTCTGAGTTGTGGGTAAGCCTGCACTGATTTCCCATCATCCCTTACAAACTCTCTCCCACTAGCTTACAGCCCCTCCCAACCCAACGCCAGCAACATCATTTCTATCCAGCTGTCCGGTTCTGATCCAGATTCCAGCTCAGAGCAGGAAAACAAAGACGTTCATGGATCTATTGGTCTGCAAGTGGATGATCAGATTGGGGCGGGAAGCTTGTGGCTCCGCCCAGAGTATTTCTGCGTCACAAACATGATCATTTATTTTACTGTTTTTTTGTCTGCTGCTGCTGATTCAAAACATTCTGAGTAAATAGAGAAATGGATTTTAATTTGAGTGTTCTTTACTGGTCCTCCATCATGAGAAAAAAACTACAAGAACATGTTCATTTCCATTGAGGTGGGTCTTTATCTGGGATTGAAGTGTTCTCTGAGTTTACAGCTGGAATTCTATGAACATATTAGGAGACATATTAAGACATATTAATTCCACATTTTTCCCCACGCCTCATAGAAGGTGCTGGAGTGAAGCTCCACCCCCCAGTTTTGTCTGACTGGTGTGCTCTAACATGATCCGGATGTCCCGCAGCCTCCCGGCATCATTCCCGTTCCACCAGCTCCCTATCCAGCGCCGACCTCCAGTCAGGTGATCTGCACCCCCCTCTTCACCTCCATAGACTTCAGAGACCCCCCTCTATAGTTTCATCAGCATTTCAAAGAGGGAGGAGCATGTGAACATGTTTTCTACATTCTTGTATATTTATTTATTGTACTTCTCAGCCTGAATGTTTTAGATTGCTGTTGTCACAGTTTTCAAGTCTTAAACTTCTCTTCAGCTTTGTTCTTCAAGAGTTTCTAAAATCCTTGGTGTTTGCGGTTCATCTTTCTTCAGACCGCTTTGGGTTGATTCACCAAGCTCGAATCTCCGCATCAGTGAATGCCATGAGGGTCCTGAACACCGGCACCGAGGTGGAGGCGGCTGTGGCCGACGCACTGGTACCATTTTCACTCAGAGAACTAAGCGTTCCCACTCTGACTATAGCTTTCTCTATTAGTCGTCTTTCATTCAGGAGAAGATTGAGCTCCACACAATGAAGAAATAACTATGTTTTAAGATGAATAACATGTAATAAAGATGCTCTGGCTCTAGCAGCAGATATGTGTGTCTTCCATTTAAAAAAAATATAAGAACATGTTAGAATCTCCTTTGTCATTGTGGTGGAACTTTGAATACATTTCAGTGATGGAAGAAAGTTCAGATGGTTCGCTTCTCATCTTTCCTCATCTCTGTTTCAGCTTCTGGGAGACTCCAGGAATAAGGTCAGTCGCTTTCATCCTTTCTATGTTCCCAAATATTCAGAATACATTTCAATGAGTTTGCTTCATTACAGTCATCATCACTAAAATCGGGTTCACCATTTGCATCTTGACAGAAGCCAAAAGAAGTCTATCCAAGTTTTTGATAACAAATGAGATCATCTCATGATAACGAGATGATCTCGTTATCATGAGATGATCTCGTTATCACGAGATGATTTCGTTATCATGAGATGATTTCGTTATCACGCGATGATCTCGTTATTATTAGATAATCTCGTTATCATGACATGATTTCGTTATCACGAGATGATCTCGTTATCATGACATGATCTCGTTATTATTAGATAATCTCGTTATCATGAGATGATCTCGTTATCACGAGATGATCTCGATATCATGAGATGATCTCGTTATCATGAGATGATCTCGATATCATGAGATGATTTCGTTATCATGAGATGATCTCGATATCATGAGATGATCTCGTTATTATTAGATGATCTCGATATCATGAGATGAATGAAGATCTCGATATCATGAGATGATTTCGTTATCATGAGATGATCTCGATATCATGAGATGATTTCGTTATCATGAGATGATCTCGATATCATGAGATGATCTCGTTATTATTAGATGATCTCGATATCATGAGATGATCTCGATATCATGAGATGATTTCGTTATCATGAGATGATCTCGATATCATGAGATGATTTCGTTATCACGAGATGATCTCGTTATTATTAGATAATCTCGTTATTATTAGATGATCTCGATATCATGAGATGATTTCGTTATGACGAGATGATCTCGTTATCATGACATGATCTCGTTATTATTAGATAATCTCGTTATCATGAGATGATCTCGTTATCACGAATGAATGATCTCGTTATTATTAGATAATCTCGTTTATCATTGAATGTGATTTCGTTATCTACGAGAATGATCTCGTTATCATGAGATGATCTCGTTATTATTAGATAATCTCGAGATTTTTTATAAAATGATATAATAATGAAATATGATATATATATATCATGAAATCTCGATAGATGATCTCGTTATCATGAGATGATCTCGAATATCATATATGAGATGATCTCGTTATCAATGAGATGAATCTCGATATCATGAGATGAATTTCGTTATCATGAGATGATCTCGATATCATGAGATGATCTCGTTATTATTAGATGATCTCGATATCATGAGATGATCTCGATATCATGAGAATGATTTCGTTATCATGAGAGACGATCTCGATATCATGAGATGATTTCGTTATCATGAGATGATCTCGATATCATGAGAATGATCTCGTTATTCATTAGATGATCTCGATATCATGAGATGATCTCGATATCATGAGATGATATTTCGTTATCATGAGACGATCTCGATATCATGAGATGATTTCGTTATCACAGAATGATCTCGTTATTATTAGATAATCTCGTTATTATTAATGATGATCTCGATATCATGATGAGATGAGATCTCGATCAATGAAGATGATCTCGATATCATGAGATGATTTCGTTATCATGAGATGATCTCGATAATCATGAGATGATCTCGATATCATGAGATGATCTCGTTATCATGAGATGATCTCGACTATCATGAAATGAATCTCGATATCATGAGATGATCTAATCATGAGATGATCTCGTTATCATGAGATGATCTCGATATCATGAGATGATCTCGATATCATGAGATGATCTCGTTATTATTAGATGATCTCGATATCATGAGATGATCTCGATATCATGAGATGATTTCGTTATCATGAGACGATCTCGATATCATGAGATGATTTTGTTATCACGAGATGATCTCGTTATTATTAGATAATCTCGTTATTATTAGATGATCTCGATATCATGAGATGATCTCGTTATCATGAGATGATCTCGATACCATGAGATGATTTCGTTATCATGAGACGATCTCGATATCATGAGATGATTTCGTTATCACGAGATGATCTCGTTATTATTAGATAATCTCGTTATTATTAGATAATCTCTTTATCATGACATGATTTTGTTATCATGACATGATTTTGTTATCATGAGATGATCTCGTTATCACGCGATGATCTCGATATCATGAGATGATCTCGATATCATGAGATGATCTCGTTATTATTAGATGATCTCGATATCATGACATGATCTCGTTATCATGAGATGATCTCGATACCATGAGATGATTTCGTTATCATGAGACGATCTCGATATCATGAGATGATTTCGTTATCACGAGATGATCTCGTTATTATTAGATAATCTCGTTATTATTAGATAATCTCTTTATCATGACATGATTTTGTTATCATGACATGATTTTGTTATCATGAGATGATCTCGTTATCACGCGATGATCTCGTGATCACGAGATCATCGCGTGATAACGAGATCATCTCGTGATAAAGAAAAAGAAAAGTATCAAAATGTTCGTCCGTCTGGAGAAACAGATGAAGTTTGTAGTGAGGAGTTTTACCTCCTTAAGTCATTTAGAATTACTGTAACAATAAAGCTGACGACACAGTTGTTTCTTTGAACATGACGATGGTTATCAAGGATTCATTCATTGTTTCTCTATCATCTATTTGCTCCAAAGTGACCAAATTACTCTAAAGGTTCTGATTGAGTTAAGAACGGAGAGAATTGAGTTTCATTTCTATTCCATATGTCTGCGGACACGCCTTCATATTCACGCTCTCACTGTGATCTGATGTCTGCAGAGGAGGCCTCTAAGGCGCCGCTACGAGTCTCCAGGAACGTATTCTGACGAGGACGGCGCCAGCGACGCCTCGAGCGCCTGCTCCGACCGCTCCTACAGCTCCCGGAGCGGACGCGTGCCTCATTACCTGCAGCAAACGGAAGATGTGGCGGAAGTCCTGAACCACTGCGCCAGCTCCAACTGGTCTGAGAGGAAGGAGGGGCTGCTGGGTCTCCAGAACCTCCTGAAGAACCAGAGGATCCTCAGGTGGGCTTTCAGCTGCGTTTCAGGTTGGAGAAGGAAGTGCGTTCCTTACATTTCAGTCTGTAGCCTCGTTTCTTGTCTTTATCCATCAATTGTTCTGTCATTTTGATTTCCTGCAGTCGAGTGGAACTGAAGCGAGTTTGTGAGATTTTCACCAGGATGTTTTCAGATCCTCACAGCAAAGTAAGAGTTTCCTTCATGTAGGCTCATGATGTGCATGTTTTTGAGCTAACGCTGTTCTGGGTTTCTGATCCAACAGAGAGTAAGTCGGATTCAGACCGTGCTCTGCAGAGTGAAGACGCTGCTCTGACAGACTGTGTCTGCAGGTGTTCAGCATGTTCCTGGAGACTCTGCTGGACTTCATCTCCGTGCACAGAGAGGACCTGCAGGACTGGCTCTTCGTCCTCCTCACCCAGCTCCTGAAGAAGATGGGGGCCGACCTGCTGGGCTCCGTCCACGCCAAAGTCCAGAAAGCTTTGGATGTGACCAGGTGGGTCACAGCAAGCATGTTTTTCAGAGTTGATGTGAATTTATAGAAACTCGTGTGAGGAAAGGCCCTTCATTATTGGTTTATTTAGGCAACGACAGTAGACAATAACTCACAAACTCATTTCAGAAATAAAGAAATGCATTAACTAGAAAAACAACTAGAGAATCACCAGTGATACTTTTGAAATATAAAGATCATGCAGATCTGAGGATTAATCATTGTAACATTTTGATATTTTAACTGCAGAATGTTGTTTTAATGTAAAGTATGTTTAAATCAAAACACAAATATTTGTGATTGTGATCAGGGAGGAGCACAAGTTCATTTTGTGTTTCCCCATTTCTGTTAAATGAAAGCAGCCCGGATAGGCTCCGGCACCCCCGCGACCCCAAAAGGGACAAAGTGGCTAAGGAAAATGAAAGGATGAATGAATGTTAAATGAAAACACAAAAACATTGTACATGTGTAGCGATACAAAGGTTTAGAAGTTTATTTAATAATCAACAGGTTTTTCATACTTTTCAAAAAAAAAAAACGTCGTCTTGTTTTCATGAGAATCGTCATGTCTTCACGAGAGTCCTCATGTCTTCATGAGAGTCATCACGTCTTCATGAGAGTCGTCATCTCCTCATGAGAATCGTCATGTCTTCATGAGAATCATCATGTCTTCACGAGAGTCCTCATGTCTTCACGAGAGTCATCACGTCTTCATGAGAGTCGTCATCTCCTCATGAGAATCGTCACATCCTCATGAGAATCGTCATGTCTTCATGAGAGTCGTCATGTCTTCACGAGAGTCCTCATGTCTTCACGAGAGTCATCACGTCTTCATGAGAGTCGTCATCTCCTCATGAGAATCGTCACATCCTCATGAGAATCGTCATGTCTTCATGAGAGTCGTCATGTCTTCACGAGAGTCATCATGTCTTCATGAGAATCATCATGTCTTCACGAGAGTCGTCATGTCTTCACGAGAGTCATCATGTCTTCACGAGAGTCATCATGTCTTCACGAGAGTCGTCATGTCCTCATGAGAGTCGTCATGTCCTTATGAGAGTCGTCATGTCTTCACGCACGAGAGTCGTCGTCTTCACGAGAATCATCATGTCTTCACGAGAGTCGTCATGTCTTCACGAGAGTCGTCATGTCTTCACGAGAGTCGTCATGTCTTCACGAGAGTCGTCATGTCTTCACGAGAGTCATCATGTCTTCACGAGAGTCGTCACGTCTTCATGAGAGTCGTCATGTCCTTATGAGAGTCGTCATGTCTTCACGAGAGTCGTCATGTCTTCACGAGAATCATCATGTCTTCACGAGAGTCATCATGTCTTCACGAGAGTCATCATGTCTTCACGAAAGTCGTCATGTCTTCACGAGAGTCGTCATGTCCTCATGAGAGTCGTCATGTCTTCACGAGAGTCGTCATGTCTTCACGAGAGTCGTCATGTCCTCATGAGAGTCGTCATGTCTTCACGAGAGTCGTCATGTCTTCACGAGAGTCGTCATGTCCTCATGAGAGTCGTCATGTCTTCACGAGAGTCATCATGTCTTCACGAGAGTCATCATGTCTTCACGAAAGTCGTCATGTCTTCACGAGAGTCGTCATGTCCTCATGAGAGTCGTCATGTCTTCACGAGAGTCGTCATGTCTTCACGAGAGTCGTCATGTCCTCATGAGAGTCGTCATGTCTTCACGAGAGTCGTCATGTCTTCACGAGAGTCGTCATCTCCTCATGAGAATCGTCACGTCTTCATGAGAGTCATCATGTCTTCATGAGAGTCGTCATGTCTTCACGAGAGTCGTCATGTCTTCACGAGAGTCGTCATGTCCTCATGAGAGTCGTCATGTCTTCACGAGAGTCGTCATGTCTTCACGAGAGTCGTCATCTCCTCATGAGAATCGTCATGTCTTCATGAGAGTCGTCATGTCTTCATGAGAGTCGTCATGTCTTCACGAGAGTCGTCATGTCTTCACGAGAGTCATCATGTCTTCACGAGAGTCGTCATGTCCTCATGAGAATCGTCATCTCCTCATGAGAATCGTCACATCCTCATGAGAATCGTCATGTCTTCATGAGAGTCGTCATGTCTTCACGAGAGTCGTCATGTCTTCACGAGAGTCCTCATGTCCTCATGAGAGTCGTCACGTCTTCATGAGAGTCGTCACGTCTTCATGAGAGTCGTCACGTCTTCATGAGAGTCGTCATGTCTTCACGAGAGTCGTCATGTCTTCACGAGAGTCCTCATGTCCTCATGAGAGTCGTCATGTCTTCACGAGAGTCGTCACGTCTTCATGAGAGTCGTCATGTCCTCATGAGAGTCGTCATGTCTTCACGAGAGTCGTCATCTCCTCATGAGAATCGTCACATCCTCATGAGAATCGTCATGTCTTCATGAGAGTCGTCATGTCTTCACGAGAGTCGTCATGTCTTCACGAGAGTCCTCATGTCCTCATGAGAGTCGTCACGTCTTCATGAGAGTCGTCACGTCTTCATGAGAGTCGTCATGTCTTCACGAGAGTCATCATGTCTTCACGAGAGTCCTCATGTCCTCATGAGAGTCGTCACGTCTTCATGAGAGTCGTCATGTCTTCACGAGAGTCCTCATGTCCTCATGAGAGTCGTCATGTCTTCACGAGTGTCGTCATGTCTTCATGAGAGTCGTCATGTCTTCATGAGAGTCGTCATGTCTTCATGAGAGTCGTCATGTCTTCACCAGAGTCGTCATGTCTTCATGAGAGTCGTCATGTCCTCATGAGCGTCGTCATATCTCGTCATATTTCTTCATATCTCCGTTGTCATGCTGTCAAACGTTGGACAGAATGCTTGACTCTTCTTTGAGGCTCATAACTGTCAGTCTACGACACATCGCTGTGACTTGTACACCAGAGTACAAAGGCCTTCTTTGACTATTTGAAGGCAGTCCCATTGGTTCACTTTCATTTATAAGGCCGTGCTTGGTTTGTTACCATCTTCCATATGTTTCTTTGAATCTCACTCCTTGAGATCAGATGATCTGATCCTGTTGTTTGTTCCATTACTCTGCTCCTGCTACCTGGATCAACCAACACAAACACTGGAAACCTTTCAATGCTTTTAAAATGCAACTAAAGGACTTAGAGACTGCCTCGTTAACCTGTCACGGTTATTTATAAATCTAGAAACGTTATGTTATGTCATTGTAGTATTATCTGTTTTATGCACTATTGTTTTAGAAATTGCAACCTCTTGACCAGGACTGACTCAACGGGACATCCTTGGTTAAATAAAGGTTAAATAAAAACTAAAAATCTGCCGTGAAATCCTGGAAGGTCTGATTGTGGAACACCACAACTGGTTTTCTCAGGATCTGATGTCAATTCTTCTGGCTTCACAAAGTCTTTCCTTCCTGTTAAAAAGCCTTTGACCCTGCAGTAGAAAAAATGAAATAAAATAAATGAACAAACAGTTATTGACCCACCTCAGCGCACTTCCAGTTTGTCCTGTAGGATTTCACCATTGATTCCCAAATGCTTTTCTTTAAGTCAATGAAAATTCCTTTTTTTCCAGAGCGTTTGTGATTCCCTGCACAGCATGAATGACAGCCATTGATTTCATCAATTTATCTACATTTTTAGTAATTTGTTATTGAATATCCTTTCTAGAATGTTTGAGAACCGTGGAAGGAGAAAAGCAGGTTTTTAGTTTGTAAACAGCTGTTTGTCTCTGCTCACTTTAACAACTTTCACTTGTTTTGGAAATCTGTTTGTAATAATTAGTTACATTTGTTTATTAGAGATTCTATTTATCAGTTATTTTTCATATCTTCACACTCTGCTGAGTTTTTCCATTTTTAATTTTCTAACTATTCAGTTGAATGTTATTTCTAAAGTCCAACATTGCAGCACATTTGTCTCAACGGGCTTCACACGTAATCGTCCAAAAATATTCTATCAGTCATAAATATGAACTTTAGCTGGTGGATAAACTGAACTAAACTGCTTATCCCTGTTGTAGACCCTCTGATACTGTTGGTATCAGCTCATGTTCATTCACGTCACAGAGAAGGATTGACTTTGGGATTATTTTGATGCTGGAGTTTCCGCCGTGCGGTTTACAAAATAATGCTAAAACAGTTTTGCTGCTCTGTTAACACTACAGCTTCGTCTTGTTCTCCATCAGGGAGTCTTTTCCAGTTGACCTTCAGTTCAACATTCTCATGAGGTTCATCGTTGATCAAACTCAGACTCCAAACCTGAAGGTAAAGCATGGATGACCCCCCCCCCCCCTCCCCTCCCCATCGTGGATGAACAGTGTTGTTCGTTTACTGAGAACTGAGTGTCCTGCGTAGCTGATAGAATTGATTGATTGCCTTTTTGAACCAGGTAAAAGACCTGATCAAGATCTCTTTTACAAGGATGACCTGGCAGAGGTCAAGCGCTCGCGTCATCAGGAGTAGAGCCTCTGAAGGAGGAAATCAAATATAAAGTTATCCTACAGGAAATCAGATCCTAGAATGCGTTCATGCAGCTGGATTCCAAACTGTTTACAATCGAGTCAAATCTGCTTTAGCTGGAATGACTCTGGAGATGAAACGCTGCGTCCCAGTCGAGTGTCAGAGGTCACGTTCACGGTTTTCTCCATGTCTGGACTCAACAACATATGAGAACATTTTAAACTGAGGGATACAGTAACATTCTGCTGTAACCTCCACTTGAATTTAAATGGTTGCATTTTGTGCAAAGAGCTGAACTTTGTAAAAAGAAGAAAACTTTCCCAATTTTGTGTTTTTGACACTAAAAATCTTTGCGCTAACCTTTCTTTCACCCTGAGGTCAAAATGCTTTTGGTTCATAAGTATTCATGTCAGTATAAAAGAGACTCAACAAGAAAAGCTTGAAAACTGAACGATAAAGTGCAGAGTTAGTCTGTAGAATGTCATAGAATCGCTGACATTCTCGCAGGAATCTCTTAAAAAACATTTTTTTTAATTCCATTTTTTCATGTGTAACTTTCTTGAGTCTGTCCAGACTTGCACTAAAGCTTACCCTCGTCAGGTGAAGGTGGCGATCTTGAAATATCTGGAGTCTCTGGCTCACCACATGGACCCGGCAGACTTTGTGAACTCCAGCGAGACCCGGCTGGCTGTGTCTCGTATCATAACCTGGACCACCGAACCCAAAAGTTCAGATGTGAGAAAGGTGAGTCCAAGCTGCTCTGACATAAATCCATTTTTTGAATTTGTACAGAGTGAACATCTGTTCCGTAAGAATCTTTGATTCTCCATGGCGTCACAAGGAAAGAGTCCAATCACACAGCGCTCTGACTCTGACCCCGCCCACCCATTTAAATACTGCAGGTTTTTTCTTTTCCAGAAGTAAATGGATGTTAGTTTGAATTTTTCTCCTTTTTTGTATTTAATGTTTTTCATTGTAAATCTCTCTGAGCTGCAACACATGCAAGTCATTTTAATAAATAAAGATTGATCGATAAATTCAGTTTGTGAATTTAACCAAACAAGATCAGATTATTCTTAGACTTACTTTCTGTTCTGTCAAATGTTGATAGGAGATATGAACAAGTTTTAAAATAAATGTTAAATCTGATCGTCACTGAAATTACTGCAGGTGAAAATGAAGAATGATGTTTTCCAGCTGCAGAAAATTTAAATCACTATAAATATCAAACTAACAAAAAGGTTAAAACATTTAGTTTTACATGCAATAAAAGCATCATCACAGAATGAACTAACAAGTTACTCTGGTTCTGTCTCATAGTGGAACAAAAATAAATGATAAAAAGCCAAATAACAAACACTTGTTTATGTTTTTATTTGTTATGAATAGTTGATAAGTTCTTAGAAATATTCAGGATATTTTGTTCTGACATATGAATCCTATTGCTGTTAGTAAGACAAATGCAGTACTTTTAGTTTTCAGACAAACATAGTTTAATACTATTTAACTGTTTTCTTTTTTGCAATATTAATATGAAAGCAGAATTTTGAGCTAATACGTTTAAAAAAACGTTTTTGACCTGCTGTTTGTGAGTTGTAATTTTTTTCAGATACAATTTTGTGTTTTTTTTTTTTTTTTTTGGGGGGGGGGGGGGGGTGTTAAAGTTGGCCTTACAGTTAGAGGTGGCTGAATAGCTCCGTTGGAGGCTGTAGGATCTGGATTTGGTTCATTGAGTTAAAATCCGGTGAGGATCCTTAGACAAGAAGGAAGGTGAACAACAGCACAGTTTGCGTCGTACTTGGTGATGTCCAGTTGTTAAGGAGAAATTGGCACTTCAAGTCATAAAGGTTGTTGACCCCTGCTTTAAATAAACAATCAAACCTCTGAATAGAACATGTGTACTAGAGAGTACTCGTGTCTGCTCAGCTGCAGTTTGTGGAGCAGAACTCTGATAATCAGTCTGTGGACGGCCTTGAGTCCGCTGCTATCTCCTCATGCATGTTACATGTTCTCACTTTTTCCACTGTTTTCCCTCTAAACAAACTCACGGTGAGGGTGAGAGTGGTGCGTTTGAGTTTTGCTGTGTTTTTCAGACGCTCATCTTTGTGTTTCATCTGATGGATTCACCACTCAGGATCACGCGTGTTTGACCAGTGGCGGTCCGTGGAGTCTTCCTACGCCAAAACCATCCTCATTAATATAAACTCTTCTATGTTTCTAACACCAACCTGTTATATATATGAACATTATTTTATGAAGAAATTCCATCATGAATGGATCATTTAAAAAGACTGAATTCACTACAATGTCACATGAACAGTAAATCCAGAAGAAGACTCTGCGGTGAAGACTCCTCCCACTGCGATAAAAGCTGCACCAAAGGTCAACTAACAACTCATTAACCTTCAAAAAAGGCATTTTAATCTACTTCTTTCAAGACTAACTCCATCCTTGAAGGAAGTCCAGGACTTTCCCTGCAGAACCCTGCATGCTGAGAGGGATGTATGTAGGAAGATTCTCTGGTGCTCCTGAAATCTCTGGGGTTTATGATAAACAACACTTTTCATGGCCTTCAAACTTGTCTTTTGTCTGAGATGCTGCCGTCTGTTACGAGCCGCCGCAGCTCCATGCATTCGGAGCAGCCGTGGTGCGTTCAGTGGCGGCGTGGAAGTTCTGGTTCTGGCCGCTGTCACTCAACATTGTCACAGAACTCTGTTACCTGTCCAAAGTATATTTAAAAATTCAACATTTCCCTGCGATTCTGTGATGTGTCTTTCAGATCATTTTAGGCCTTCACTGAAGGCTTTGCAGGCCCCGACGGTACGCCACTGTTAGAAACCAACCAAGGGTCTCCTGAGCAACCAACCCAACATGAAAACTGAAGAATATCTGTCACTAACCACTTACACTCTGCAGCCTCAGGAGTTTGAACTCTTGGTTTTTCCTTGTCTGATGTGCTCGCATTAACACTTCTCTGTCTCTTTGAAATGCTTTTTCTCTACAATTCTGGATTTCCAACAATGTTTCCAATATTCATCGAAATGATCCGGAATGTAAACCAACAACAGTTTGGAATATGCTCTTACATGTCAAACTGCCAGCTGTCCAGCAAAGCTTCTGCTTTAATTATAACTCACTTTAAATGAAATACTACTGGTCAAATGTTGGAGGTCCTGATGGTTCTCTGAGAAGAAGTTGCTCCATTGAATAAAGGGACGGGTTCACAAAAGCCACGCCTCATCAGACCTAAAGCTTCAAACACTGAAGTGGAGATGTCTGACCAGAATGCAGACCAGGTCCTTCATTGGACTGGACTTCCTCTGCAGATCAACTTCTTGTTCTCCACCAGAACCTGCTTCTGCTCATTCTACAGCTCGATTAAAGTCTTTCAAATGTGCGGTTGATTGCAGCTCCAGCAGTTTATGCTCTTTTTTGGTCCACATGTTGTTGGTTTTCTGGTTGAGAATAAAGCTGGTGACATGGTTTCTCTGAAATCTCTGTCAAACCTCAGTTTTAGAGAAGTTTCTTCTCCAAAGCTCCTCCTGACCTGTTGTGATCCCTCCATGCAGGCGGCCCAGCTGGTGCTGGTCTTCATGTTCAATCTCAACACTCCAGAGTTCACCCTCCTGCTCGGAGCCTTACCCAAAACCTTTCAGGACGGTGCCACTAAACTGCTGCACAACCAGCTGAAGAAAAGCAGCAATGTGGTTGGTTGGCTGCTGTCATTAGATTGTCTTCCGTCTTTCGTTGTATTGATTTTTTTTTCTCTTTGCTTCCAGGGGTCTCCGAGCAGCTCTGTCAGCCGGATGCTATCGCATCCCCTTCCCAACAGAACCGCTCTCCTCAAGCCGCCGACCGACTCTTCTCTTTCTCAGAGGTAACATCACAAAACACAAAACGTTTGTTGGGATTTTGAACTGAAACCCCAAATTATGTCAAAATAAACAAATAAATATTTGAACTCATATAAACATTGAGCTCTCAATCTGGACCGCTGGAGCTCCGGTGGGTTTTAATCCATGACGATACTGGTAACCTCTGTTACTATGGTAACCTCTGTTGCTAAGGTCACCTCTGTTACTATGGTAACCTCTGTTGCTAAGGTCACCTCTGTTACTATGGTGCCCTGTTTCTGCAGATCATTGTTCAATCAGATGAGATCTTTCATGGAGCTCCAGGTGGAGGGAGATTCTCCAAAATCTTCTTCCAACAGTTGATCTCGTCACTCCCAACTGCTGCTTAGTCTGGATTTGTTTATCCCAGTCTACTGCAGGTCTACAATATGGTGTCTGTTGACAGCTCTTTGGTCTTGATCATGGTGAAGAAGTTATTTTGTGTTTTTCACACAATGGTCTCATTATGTACAGGGTTATTGGGGCCAAAACAAAAGAATCGATTGCCAGTAAGTTATTCTAACTTGGTGTGACTGGTCTCCTAATGGACTGAACTTCATGGTGTCCAGAGACTTCATGGTTGATCTTCACAGCCTCAGAGTTTTAACAAGAAGAACCTCAATCTGGACTCGGCTCCGCCTTTCTTGTGATGCGTACCAGGATTCTGTGTTTGAGCTCAGGTTTAAATCCTTAAACGTCTTAGACCAATAAGAACTGGGACCAAACCTCGCCAGAGGTGCATTTGCGGCATTGATGTGGCAGTCGGTTTTGAGTTGGGGGGGTCAGAGTACACCCTTCCCCCTCTCTCTGCATTACACCCCCCCCCCCCCCATGTCCTCTTCATTGGTCAGATTCATGCAGGTAATTCTGCAGGTGGACCAGCAGAGGGCGGTCATTCAGTCAGGTTTTTTTTTTTTCAATTGTTATAAAACTGTCATTGATATATATATAAAAGATGGTGGTTTCTTGTTGTCCTCACATGTGTCTCTGTTCTTATCAGTTTGTTAGAGAATGGAACAGAAAAGATGAAGCCAGAAGAGATCAGCAGCTCACTATGTGGCAGCAGTGAGACCATCAGGAGCTTCAGCAGCTCACTATGTGGCAGCAGTGAGACCATCAGGAGCTTCAGCACTCTGAACCAGGAGGATCTGAACCAGCCTGTTCACCAAGAGACCAAGAGAGACTCCACAGTGAGTCTCGGCCTCCCCCTCAAGCAGCATGACCTCATGGTCCTCACTGTCAGGATTTCAATGTATCTGAATTCATTATTTAACACAACGGAGTCAGACCAGCTTATTTCATTATTTCTGGCAGAATTCAGGTCCACACCAAAACAAAACTCCAACATGTCAATCATTAATTAAAGACTTAAATATTAAACTAGATAAAGAACAACTTCTGTTTCTGCACCATTTTCTTAACATCCCAGAACCTGGATTTTTCTAGGAGTTTGTGGGGATTGAATTGAATTTATTTATTTAGTAGGGACGGATATAAAAACATAGACGTACAGCAAAGCAGCAGTCCCATGTCCGTATCGTCATGCTTGTAGCAGGAGCTAATTTGCAGCATTTGTCCCCAGATGGACTTTTCATACAGTAAAATAATGATAAGATATAAAATCAAACAGTTGATTACAAAATGACATAAAATTGTTTAAAAACAGAGACTTAAAAAGATAAAAAATACACCTGTACAAGCCTCACTCAAACATGTGTGCAACGCTGCTGCTGGTACAGTCAGGACTTTGTCTTTTAAAAAGACTGAAGCTGGTCATAGACTTCACATCAGGAAGTGAATTCCAGAGTTCCCTCCACAGAGAGAGCAGACGGAGCAAAGGAGGTTTTGGGAAAGGGAACATGGCGGTTTCCACTTTAGGCTGCTCGAGTGGGTCTGCTGGAACTCTCTAGTTTATAAAAGTGCTTAAAGGTTTTTGGTGCTAATTTGTTAAGACATTTAAAAAGATTAAAATGTATGAAATTGGAGAATGTTAAAATGTTGTGTTTTGATAAAATGTGGCAGTGATGGAATTGAATTAGTTTCTAATCCAAAATCCTTAAGGCTCGATTATAGAGTCTCTCCACAGGTTTGATGTGGTTTGGTGTGTGGGACAGGTGGGAGAAGATCATTGAGTTTAGAAAGATCCAAGCTCACTCAGATGTCAGACATTTTCTAATGAGTTTGAAACAAGTGATGTTTTGCTTGACAATTTTACAGGTTTTTTTATATGATTTTTGAAATTTAAGTTGGAATCTGAGATGACTCCCAGATATTTTTCTTCTGGAACTTGATCAATCTGTTTCCCATTTACAAAAACATGCAGCTTTTTTTATGGAGAAACAAATATACTTAGATTTTTTAGTATTGAGTGTCAAACAAGATTCTCTCAACCAGGTGGATTTTTTTTTTAAGCCAATGATCAACTTTTGGCTGACTTTACTGCAGTTTTTACCAGAAGCATGGACTACTGTGTCATCAGCATACATCTGTATGTTAAGGTCATGACAGACTTCTGGGAGGCTGTTGATGTACAAGCTGAGAAGAATAGGACCAAGAATGATGCCCTGAGGATCACACATATTAAAAATAAGCGCTACAAATAAAGCTCTTATAATGTTACTTTCTCACAGAAAATTAAACTGTGATCAACGGCCTCAAAAGTTTGACATCATATAATGTTATAATATCGTTCATATAATGTAAACGTGGTGACTGCATAAATCTTTATAAGGTTCTCTGCAGGTTTAAGTGTTTCAGTTTGATGAAATATTTTTAAATCTCTTCTAAGACATTAAAAAGTCGTGTGGAAACTGAATCCAGATGCTTCAGTTCATCGTGAGGTGTCAAAGGGTCAGACATTCGGTCCACAAGGAAAACAACTTAGAAAGACTTCCTTCCAATTTGGAAAGTTTATAACTTGACATTGAAAGAGTTCTTGTTTTTTAAATTACCGGTATGAAGTAAACTTTTTTAAATGTTACAAGTAAGTTTACTTTACAAACAATGGTCGTTCAGAGACTCATCCTTTCGGAAGTTCAGCTCTAAATCCTCCTTCTCTACTACTTTGAAATCTACTGAAATATTTTCAAATGTATATCCCCCCCCCATTTGAAAAGAGAATTTCATCCTTTGTTTTCAAAATAATAAAGACTGTTTCCCCTCATTTCTGTTTTGCAGGCAGCAAGAGAAGCCGTTTCTCCAGGTTTGGATGTGGTGGAGGGGGGTCGCACTGCCTCAGACAATAAGTCCCCCCTGCTGACCAGCCTGTCCCAGCGCTCCCTCTCTGTGGGGCGGGGTCGTGAGTATGGCGCGTATGACAGAAGCGCGCTGAAGGAGGCGGTGTTTGACGACGACGTGGAGCAGTTCAGAGAGCGTGAGCTGACAAGATCGCTAGTTAAGATTCACCCTACTCACCATAAGTTAAGATTGTTATTAACACGAGTGATTATCATGAAATCCATAAAAGTTCTCTTTGACGTTACTCATGATAAAGTGAGAAAAAACAACTCAATTTTCATTAGTTTGATATTTATTACCCAAAAAATGAGGATAGTAATGAAGACAGCTCCAAATGACTGACAGCTTGACAGCGACGTGCCGTGGTCTTCACCAGCCTCATCATGTTGTTCCTTCATGCAGCTCTGCAGGTCACTTGGGGTCCCATCATCCAGTCTTTGCTTCAGCTGCTCTCAGACTGGCTCTATAGGGTTCAGGTCAGAGGTCATTGCTGCTCTTACCATATGAGCCACTCCCACTTCCTGAAGTCTAGCTGTGATCATTCTGGCACCATGTGGTGGAGCATTATCATCCATGAACAGAAAGTTGAGGGTTTGATGTTTGAATTGGGAGATGATGATGGTTCTATGAAGTCTCTGAGGAAAGAACCTGCAGTGACTGGGCTCTCTACAACAACCTGATTGGTTTGGAGCCGCCAGATTGTTGCACCTTCAGTTAATCCTGGGACCATGTTGACTTCGGTGCATCAGTCACCTCACCTTCTCCAGCAGCACTGACGACCATCATATCTGTACAACGTGACCCGACACTCGTCATTGAGAAGACAGGTAGACCATTACTGCGTTGTACAGGTCATAAGGTCTTCATTGCAAACGTTTACGCCGGTGTCTTGGAGTCTGTGGAGTCACCTGCAGCAAAGTGGATGTCAGGACTTAGCACTCTGTCGCCCCCTCTGGTCACCAGCAGGACTCATCTCATGAGGCCTGACACTCTTCATCTCCCATCAGCCCCAGCGCACAGTTCCCAGATGCAGCTCACCTGTCACCTGAGACCTAAGCGGCACACAGAGCCTGACTCAGAGTGAAGTATTGTTTGTGTCCCTCTGCAATACCGAGCGTTACTTATCTGGACCGGATGTTCTGTGTACCTGAACCTGCTGTGACTCTGACCACCCGACTGTCCTGATCCGTTCCCACTCTGTTATTTCTGACGTCTGATCCCTGATGCTCCCGCGCTCGTGTTTGACCTCTGCCCGCCTGACCCGGCCTTAGCTTTACAGACTTCTAGTTATGGAGTCCTGCTGAGCTTGGATCCGGCCAAAGGTTTGTCTGGAAACTCCTGTACCGCTCACATCTGGTAAAAAAGCCTGCAGCTAAATCCTGTCGAGTGTAGGTCCTGTGGTACTGGTCATTGTTGTGTCTGTGCTGTTGGGGCTCCACTCCTGGGTCTGTACATTGACAGTACAAAAAGATGGACAAAGCGCCTGTGACGTCACCCATAGACAATGCTCCTTATGTTTACAATAAAATCAATAAGTTATCCAATTATCTGCGATATGGACGTCACCATGTTGGAAGCAGATTAGTTAGTAAACGGTGATTGGTCTGAGTGAGTCAGAGATATATTACTTTTACAACATGAAGTTATGGATCTTTTGACACCAGGTGTGTCTTTGGATGAACATGCACCTTATAAACCAGCACCACAGGGACACAGAGTCAACATTTCTATAGCAACCACTTCCACTTATCAGGAGTGAGCTTGTTGGAAAGCCACACCCCTTCCACTGAAGGCAGGCTCTTGAGAATCTGTCAGTCTAACATTTTGAATGTTAAAAATGGGGTCAGAAGGGACCACATGCTCTTACTAAGGCATCTGATTGGTCAGTTTATAACTTGAAAAATGTGTGAAAAGGAAAATATATAATGAAAAAAAAATAGCAAAAATGTTTTGAAAAGAGGTATCAGAGCAAAAATGGTCATTCCAATAAATACAATAAATGAGGAATATTTGTTTATTTCTTTGTAGATATTTCTGGGATTTCTGAGACTTCCTGTTTGGAATACTGTATCCAGTTCTCATAGACAGTCGATGGGATTCCAACCAGTAGTTCTGTGCCTTGATACAAGTCTGCAGATAACATTTTAGCTGCGTTTCCATGTGCAAAATGTCCTCGATCGGATCAAAGATCAGATTAAAAGTTGAGCGGCATTGTATGTTCATGGCTGTTTAAATGATGAACTTTTGGTCCCAATAAGTAAGACCAGCTCAGTGAGACCACTATGTGGAAAACACTAAGTGAAGCCTGTCTCACGGTTCCGGTTCACGAGCGGACGTGGCTAGCCTGCTCTCCTCGTCGCCATCGCCTTCAAAGTGACTTAATCTTGAATCATCACAGAGCTACTACAAAACAAGCAGTGATTCTTCAAAATAAAGAGCTGACAATGGCCCTGAAGAAAAACCAAGACGTATCTGATACTGCTGACTCCAGAAGGTAATCGAAGACCTCCGAGCTAAGCTAGCTCCACTCTTGGAACTGGAGTCAAAGCTAAAAGCTGGTTTAAACTTCTACCCGATTCATAATCGCTGGCGTCGCAGCGGTCGTACGGCCATCGGAGAAGAATCGCTGCACCTGCTGGTGACGTCATCTGCAGCTGACAGGTTACGCCGGAGTAGATCATATGCTAACCTCGTCATTCAGCTTGAATTTATTTCAGTGATTAGATGAGGCATTTATGCAGAAAACCCTGTCCATTAAAATATCTTTTAACACTGAAAATGATGAAAACTTACTGAAGAAATATGGAACTTCACAGAGAGAGAGAGAGAGAGAGAGAGAGAGGACAACTAGATAGAAAATAGAGAAAGTTTCTGGACAAACATGTCTTCTTTCTCATATCTGACAGCACCAGAGAATGCAGTTTGTTCCTTTTTAGTGTAATGTTGTCGTCTCTGTATTCTCTGGTTCTGTTTAGTGGACGAACTCATCACTCCCTCCCCGGCCTTTCATGTAGCTGAACGCTCGCAGATGCTGCAAGTGTAGAACGGGATGCTGATCATGTTAAAAATAAACGCTGGACACGATCGTGTTACCTGAAAATGAGGAACACCAATCAGAAGAACATTGCAGTTATAGTGGAGAGTCACAATCAAATCCAGCCAACATTAGTATGAACGAGACCGTGGGAGTGTGGATGCGAAGCAAGCGATTACGAATCGTGTGGAGCCTCTGATGCTACTCCTCGAGGAGGTTATAATCAGCATGTCCTTCTGGAGAGAAAAGTGGACGACATGAAACAACAAGTAAGAATGAATAATGTCATTCTGACTGGATTACAACTCCTGATGCAGCTAATGTTAGCATAGAAGCTAATGGCAGTAACGCTTGGGCAGCAGATGAAAGCATGGAGAACAACAACATTTCTCCAGCTAAAGGGATTTCTCTGGATCTAAATACCATTGAGTTTTGTTGACCACTTCCTAGGAGGAAGGAGATGATAAACCAGCGATCCTTCTCAGGTTTGTGAACCAAAAGCACAAGACAGCTCTGAAGAAGCAACGGAAAACCTGAAAGGAACATCGGTCTACTGAATGATCATTTAGACAAACAGAAAGCTGGACTCCTAAAGCGGCGCAGAGAGATCCAGAACACTTTGGTGACTAGCTGCAGAATCTTCGTTAAACCACTCGGTCCACCGGGTCAGTCTGAGGTTCTGATTCTTAACAACATGAAAGACTTTGAGAATTCAATTTCATTTTATTTCATTTATGTGGTCCAAAATCACAAAGAGAATTTCCCTCATTGGGCTTCATGCAGGTAATTTTACAGATGCAGAAAATAGTCATGAAACATTAAAAAAATATCTAAAGACTAAACAGACTAAATAATCTGGTTATCTGCTCTTAGACCCTCCCTCTCTGG
The DNA here is from genome assembly GCA_003999625.1 of Oryzias javanicus. Lineage (NCBI taxonomy): Eukaryota > Metazoa > Chordata > Actinopteri > Beloniformes > Adrianichthyidae > Oryzias > Oryzias javanicus. The sequence continues at coordinate 4,704,179 of CM012457.1, forward strand.
AAGGAAAAACTCCTAAAAAGAAGAAACCTTAGAGATTCCCACATGAGGGAGAGATCCTATCCCAGGACGGACAGGAGATACCAGAACTAGTAAAGAAGAATGAGCTTCTACAATAGAGTTCATTCAGATAGAGCTGAGGGACGAGTGGAGATGAAGTCCTCAGTCAGTCCACGACCAGGAGCAGGAGCGTGGGAGATCCACCTGGATCTGAAATCACTCAGAGATGCAGGAGGGTGTTGGGGGCGTGGTCCACCGCCAGAAGGCGTGGTCCACCGCCAGGAGCAGGAGGACAGACGATTTTCAGCTTTTGTGGTTAAATGATCCAAAACAGCAGAGATTGTCTATGTTACTACTAACCAGAAGGTTGACTAAAACACTTGAAACACTGGTTATACTGTTTATCCACTGAGCTTTTCACAATATCACTTATGGTGAGGAGTGTGATCTATTGCACGATGTTCTAGGTTTCATTTGCAGCAGCAGCTGAACAGGGGTTAACCCTTCAGCAAACCAACCCTTACTGTTCATTTGTTTCTTTGGTCCTCCAAAATGTAAAGAAGAACTCAGAGCTGTCTGTAGCATTCTCTGTCCAGTAATGAACTCTTCCTAACAAATCTTTTGTAGAATGACTAAGCTGGTTTTTCTCTTTGTCTTGAAGACATATGATGTGAATCTCAGACGTCAGCGGTGAACCAGGATCTGAGTTGTTCTCTCTTGTCATTAGTTGGTCAGGATCATTCGGGTTTTGTTGCTGACTTACTGAAGGAGCTGTCCAATCACAACGAGTGCTTTGAGGAACGAAAAGTGGCTTTGGTGGAGTTACTGAAAATCACGTGGGAGGACAGCACGGCCGTGTGGGATGAACACTTCAAAACCATCTTACTGCTTCTGCTGGAGACGCTGGCCGATAAAGACGTAGGTCGTCAGATTGTCCGTCTCCTTAAATCAAGATAAATTCACTAATAGTTAGCAGAGTTGTAAAGCAGTGCTCTGTGTGATCGACTGTTTCCATCCAGCAAACCATCCGAGCTATGGCCCTGCGAGTGCTGAAGGAGATCCTAAGGACCCAACCGACCCGCTTCAAAAACTATGCAGAGTTGACCATCATGAAGACTCTGGAGGCTCACAAAGACTCTCACAAGGAGGTGAGCAGCATCTACACTCAGACCCTCCCCTCGTTTTATTTAGTTTATTTCATAGTCCCCATTGGTTCACAGCAGAGTTTAAAATGTTCTTCATACGGTCCATTTTGAAAAAAGTGGTTTGAATCCCGGCTGGGACCTTTCTCCTTGGAGTTTGTGAGTTCTCCGGTTGGATGGTTGGTTCTTCTCCATCTTCCCACCACAGTCCAAAGCGACTGGAAACTGACCCCATGTGTGAAAGTGTGTGTGGCTGCGAGTGTGCAGCCCTACAACATACTGGCAAACGCTGCCTTTATGTAACAGTAGTAAGGATAGGCTCCAACATCCCATGAGCCCAGATGAGAACAGATGGATATGCAGTTTCAAGTAACAAAAGAGGTGAGAAAAACAGTTTAATCCTCAGTTTGTAGAAACATCATGAGGATTCTTAAATACGGTGGTCCTGAATCCCCCGAGACGCAGACTGGTACCAACAGTCTCACAGACTGGTACCGGTCTGTGAGACTGTTGGTACCAGGATAGAGAGAGAGAGAAAGACTGCTGAGAACAAAAAGGAAACAAAACAAACAAACAAACAAGCACCGCTCATCAGCCTATTGCTCGGCTCTCTCTGCCTGCCTGGTTGAGGGTCTCCTCTGCCTCGTGAATTCTGTTTCAGATGTTTCTGGACGCATCTTCACACAGGACTGCCAGCTCGCTGTGTGGGATTTGGGCTTGATGTTGTTCATGTTTAATATCTGCTTCCACATTTATGTTGATCCAAAGGTGCAGAATAGTCCAAATGCATATTTCTGTCCGGAGGAGCATTCTTTGGTTCTGAGGTTTCATCGGTTCTCGTTGTAGCTTTCGGATCCATGCTTCATGACACAGCCGCCGGTCCGGCCTCCTCTCTCTGTGACGCAAATCCTGGTTTATAGAAATGTTGAAAATGTATTTTTTTTATGCAACTTTTCTTCTCAAGGGCCCGCCGCCTCCCGCGATTGCTGAGCAGTGAAGCCGGCCTTCAAGCATCTGCGTATTGATGTGACTGTTGCTGTGGACCAGCGTCCTGCCGTGAGGCTTCATGCTGTCCGTTTGTGTTCTAAAGCCTCTCATGCAAGTTTTAGAATGAGAACTCACATTTCAGTGATCACGTGCTTGTTCAACATGTGAGCTGAACTCCATGAGGTGAATGATTGCTGTCCTCTGGCGTGCAGGTCTCCTTGCATGACGGTCTTCTTTAAGACGGCTGGGTTACTTATTTATTAGACAAGAAGAAAAGCTAAACACAGAAAGAGCAACCTTTGACAGGCAGCAGTCACTGCGGTTCGACTGGTTTTCCTGCAGGGACGGTCAGGACACGCTGCGCAAATACAGTTCAGATAACAGGCTGAACGCTGATCACTGAGGAAAATTCCAGATCTGTTTTACATAAGGAAAGTCGAGCTGGAAAAACACAAAGTTTCTGTGCTGCAGACTTTTTTCTTCAGTTGATAAATTCTGTGATTTGAGTTTTGAGTAGAAAAATGTTGATTGAAGAGTTCTGATTTTCATCCACTGAAACGACTGTATAAACTCAAACATTTAAACATTACATATGCAGATTCATAAAGATCATTTTATTATAAAATAATAATCATAAATTCCCCACATTTTACAATCCAACAGCTGAAGTCTTTCTCCAATATAATGATATCTTCTTTAGAAAGTTCTCCTGCAGAAGTCCGGGTCATGTTTGGCTCTCGAAGGTTTCTTTTCTCTTCATGTTTGGAGGCTGAGCCGACTCTTTGATCTTTAGTCCAAGATTTACCTGAGAGAACTGCAGGTGTGTTCAGGGAAACTCAGAAATATCTTCACAAACGAGAACTTTCAACCTTCAATGGAGGGCCAGTGTACGACATGTTTTCCAATCAACTCACCAATGAAGCTAAACTCACCTCATCCAGGTGATCAGCAGCAGATAAGACATGATTCTGAAAACCCAGCAGTAGGCCGGCCCTCGAGGCCTGGATCTGGACATTCTATTAAAAACCTGCAATGAAGTTAAAACTCAAAAATGCGTTTGAGTGTGTGAGGAGATATTCCATCAATACTTTCATCACTGATTATTCAGACAGTATCTCATGCTTGAGGATAAGAGGTTTCACTGTTAGCTCCTTCTTAAAGCTGCTGGATGGAAATCCTTTAGTTCTGATGTGAGACACGCTAAGAACAGGAGGGAAACAGTATCAGTGAGGGTTCAGACTCATATAAATCTCTATTTTCCTTGCAGGTGGTGCGTGCAGCTGAAGAGGCGGCCTCCACGCTGGCCGGATCCATCCACGCCGAGCAGTGCATCAAGGTGCTGTGCCCCATTGTGCAGACGGCCGACTACCCCATCAATCTCGCTGCCATCAAGATGGAGACCAAAGTCATGGAGCGCATCTCTAAGGAGTTTCTGCTGCAGCTGCTGCCGGACGTCATCCCAGGACTTCTGCAGGTCTGAGCATCAGCGTGCACGCGCTTCATTACTGTCTGATCAAACTGCAGCGGATGAGCTGCCGCGTCCACGTTGGCTTATTTGGACAATGTTCATATTTGGACAGTCAGAGTTATTTACCTTATTTGTCCCTGGAAATGTTTGCGTGTACTCTGCACTCTCTGCAACCCCTCCCACGCCGCTGCGCCTGTGTGTCTGCTGCAGGGATACGACAACACCGAGAGCAGTGTTCGCAAGGCCAGCGTCTTCTGTTTGGTGGCCATCTATTCCGTCATCGGCGAGGAGCTCAAACCTCACCTGGCGCCGCTTACGGGGAGCAAGGTGCACGGCCGCCCACTATCGCTTCCTGTGTCCACACGAACTCACAGAAGCCTCCTCACAGACGCACCGCCTTATCTTCTTCCCATGTTGTTAATTCTCAGCCGGTTCCAGCTGGCAGATAATTAAACGGGTCAGTTTTGAGGTTGAGTTACATAAAGGTGGGGCGCTGAGGGTCAGGTCCACCTGACTGCAGAGACCGCCTCCCCCTCCACCTGTGTTCCTGCTTCTCAGCTACACCTTTAACCCATGAGCTTCATGTATTTGTGGGATCAATCCCCCCCCCCCCCCCCCCCCCCCCCCCCCCATGTCTGCTGCATCATCAGCTGTTTTAATCATTATGTTTAAAATTCTAGTTGGAAATTCTCAAACAGAACTTCCTGATTTTCCCAGGAAAAAGCAGAATTCCTGACTCCCTGGAGATACCGGACCAGTCCAGAACCTTGAAGGTCCAGTTTTCTATCGGTCTCTTCATTGAGGTTCTACAGTTTTAAGCCTCATCAAAAAGTCGTTTTGTAAGACATAGTTTCTGCAGAGCAGCAGGACTTCAGCAGAGATTTTCCTCTGGGTCGTGGGCGGGACTTTTGGTGCAAAAGTTAGCTCTGCTAATTTCCCATCTGCCCTTTGATTCTTTCCTACTAGCTTATAGCACCCCACAAAAGAAACGGTTTCTGTCCGGCCGTCCAGTTCTGATCCAGATCCCTCATGGATCTATTAATCTGCATATAGATCCTTCTGATCTGGGGCGGAGCAGGGAGACTTTGGCCCGCCCACGCAGCTGCATCACAAACCAGAACTTTTCAATCTGGTCCTGATCCGTCACAGTTTTAATCTGAAATCATTTTAGAAATGTTCTCCGTTGTGATAAAAATGCTAGAAACATGTTAAAAACCCAAATCTGTATTTTTCCTGAACCGTTTTTCAGTTTTTCTGTCTTCAGAGAACTGATGATCTCTTTTACACTTCAAGATTTATGAATGTGGAACACAAAGTTGATGTTGAGTTCAAGTTCTGATCTGATCTGATCTAAGTCTAAAGCTGATCAAAGAGGATTTTGGTCAAACTGTGATCAATTCCTGAATCTTATGATGAATAAAAATAAGAGGGAGGGTCTTTACTAGCAGCTTTACTGAACTGAAGTTTATGATGAAACACGTGAAGTTTCCACTGAATCCAACAGGATCCAACTGTGAGCATCATGAAGGAAGCTGACTATGAATGCAGTAACACTACCCCCCCCCCCCCCCCCCATCACCAGATGTGTAACTGAAGTATCTGTTTGCAGATGAAGCTCCTGAACCTTTACATCCAGAGAGCCCAGACCACCAACAGCAACAGCAGCAGCTGTTCCGACGTTTCCTCTCACAGCTGAGGGGGGGTCCAGTTTTCCTGGAGGTGGGACCGGTCCAATCCAGAGGAAGACCAACCATGTCAACAATCTGATCGTCACCTTCATCGCTCTGCAGCTTCTCCTCCTCAGATTATCCCAGACTGGACAAAGTTTTGGTTGGTTAGAGAGCAGGAGAAGATCCTTCTCCAGGTGAAGATCTTCCTCCAGGAGAAGATCCTTCTCCAGGTGAAGATCTTCCTCCAGGAGAAGATTCTTCTCCAGAGGAAGATCTTCCTCCAGGAGAAGATCCTTCTCCAGGAGAAGATCTTCCTCCAGGAGAAGATTCTTCTCCAGAGGAAGATCTTCCTCCAGGTGAAGATCCTTCTCCAGAGGAAGATCCTTCTCCAGAGGAAGATCCTTCTCCAGGTGAAGATCTTCCTCCAGGTGAAGATTCTTCTCCAGGAGAAGATCCTGCACACCACAGCATGGCTGCACGTCTGAGATATTCAAAAGAATCAGACTTTGTTTGGTTGTGCTGAAGACGTCTGCATGTTCATGAACACAGATTTTTATTTCTTGATGAATCCTGAACTTTCCGTGAAGCTCCATTCCATGTTAGGAAGGAGTTTTCTGTCCCAATAAAGCTGAGATTCAGACGGGTCTGCCTCTTTACTGCCCCCTTCTGCATCACTCCTCTTCCTCCTACTGCAGATCAGCTGCTTAAAGTAAAACAGGAGTGTTCGGGGGGGGGGGGGCGTACTCCTGACCCCCCCCCGTAGAGGTCAACAGAGTTATGCTAATGAGCTGTGATGACATCTGTGGGACGGTATAAGAGGCCAGCAGCTGCTGCAGAGCTCGGAGCTTCAGTTTAACCCACTGCTGGAAAACATGCTGTTCTGCCACCCCCAACCTGAGTCCTTCAGCACCTGCATCAGGTAACCAGGGGGTGCACTGAAGACCCCCCTTTTCTTTAGATTCACCTAATAGATTCCAACATTTTTCAATGATTTGGGTTCCATGTAAATGGGTTTTATGGCTAAATTATAAATAAAAAGCCGTTTAAGTTCTGAGGAAAACATCTGAAACAAGATTTTTAACATGATGGAAGATATTTCAGAAACAAACTCTCAGGAAGCTAACGGCACGATCGGAGCCTCTGCACCTTCAGCCTGTTGCACCTTTGCTCTGTGATCAGAAGATTAGATAAAACCAGCACGACAATAGAGTCGATGGCCTCTCTGTGCCCCCCCCCAGAGAGGCGCTGGCCCCGTTCCTGAAGAATGAGGAGGCGCGGCTCCAGAGCGGCGCTCCCAGCAGCCCCTTCCACTATGTCCTGTGTGCGTCCACGTCTCCGGCTGTGAAGCAGCAGGATGAGACGCTCACGTACCTGAACCAAGGTAGATATGGGGCTGTGAGGGGGCGGAGCTTCACTGTAAACCTGTAAAAGGTGCTTTTGGATGAAACTCCTCCTCCTGCTTCTGCCCCCACCCTGAAAATAAAGACATCCTCAGATGAAAGACGGAGTCTCTGCTGCTTTATCTCCTCCAAATGTTGGAAGTTCTTATAAAAACTTCTGAGTTAATTGTCTGACCACCACCCCCCCCTGCATCCTAACTCTGAGCATCAATAGAGCTGCTGCCCCTCCCATCTACCCCCCCTTTATTCTGATGAACTGATTTCCATTTTTCTGTTGTAATCAGATTTTTTCTAATGTAGGTCAGTCCTACGAAATCCGCTTGCTAAACAGAAAGCTGGTGGAGTTTACAGAAATAAGCAGCAAGTTTGTGAAGGTAGGTGTGAGACAAGTGTCTGTCTGTCCTCTTTCTCTCTCCTCGCCTGTCCCGGGACTGCCGACCCTCTCGTACAGAGGGTTGGTGGTGTGGACTCCGTCTGTCTCTTTTGGGTTTTCCTTCTGAGGTCTTTCCTGCCTTTCGTTCCTCATTTGACTAAATAACAGCGTTCTCTGTCTGTCACTTTCTGTTTAACCTCACAGCTTCCTGTGAAACATTATTTAGTTTAATACCCCCCCCGCCGTGCCCCTGTCTTCACGCTGCCGCTGCTCGCCATCAGGACGTTTGTAGTCTCAGCGTCCTGGCAGCATAGGAAGGCGTCATCTGTGCCTCTAAAAGCAGCGCTTCATTTCACACATTCATGTTTCTGATCATAAATGCGGTTCAGAAACGTGAAATCCAAGAGAAAAGCAGAACTTTGGACTCCCACATCCACCAGAGAACCAGCAGCTTTGGCCTGAAGGTGTAAATAAAGATTCATTATTCAAATGTGTTAATGGGAACATATTTGATTGTTTATCTGAGGTTCTCATTTTATGATCAGAGAACAGACACATTTGTTGTTGTTGATGATTTCATCTTCTTTGTTTACAATTGACAAGCAGGAAAATAAACAAATGTAATCCAGAGAGCAAGAGAAATGTAAAGATGAGTTGTTTCTGTTCCTAATGTCACCTTTTACTTTTTGTTTAGGAACAGAAAATACAAAGAAGGATTTCCTTAATCCTCTTCCAACTGTTTAAGTCTAAAGAATGATTAATGTATGTTTCCTAGTTAAAGAAAGGCATAAACAATAAACATTCATTATTGCAAATGAATTTTCCAGATTTTTTAGGTTTTCTTCCTTCTGGTACAGTTAGGATTTCTTCTGTAGAGGAAAACATCACAGCAGAGTTTTAAGATAAATCTGAAGGATTTTCGGATAATGTCAGGATTCACTAAATTCAGCTGTGGGGTAGTGTTTAGCACTGTTGCCCCTCAACAAAAGACCCTGGTCCAAATCCCGACTGGTATATATTGTGTGGAGTTTGTCCCGGCTCCACGGGTTCGTTGGTGACTGTATACAGTCAGTATGTGAACGCATGGTCCTGCAACAGAGCGCTGACCCGTCCAGTCAACCTTTACCCAACAGTACCTGGGATAGGCTCCAACAATCCTGTGACCCCGAAAGCTTTTCAGTGCCTTTAGAAACTGGATGGATGGAAAATGTAATCATCAATAAAAAGACAAAGAAAAGGCTTCAACAAGTCTGCTTCTGCTATTTTGGCATTGGAAAACATATCCCGCCACCTGAACTCACCTGTCGGCTCCGTTGGTTTCATCAGCATGGAAGCAGAAAATCTGCAGGATTCATCTGATGAAAAACTGAACTTAGTCAAGAGAAGAACTGAGTCCATTTGAACCAACAGAAACAAATGTCTGTTGCATGAAGAAGTTTGTAGACTCTGATGGAAGTATTATCATGTATAAGTTGTAATCTGATTACAAATTGAGGACGTGTCTCTGGTTTCCAAGTTTGAAGCAGATAAAAAGCAGCTGGTCTGGAGAACAGGACTCCATCAACAACATGGTTCTCGTCTGTGGATGTGGGAGTCCCACCAACATTCTATGCTATTAAACCTCTTCTGCCGTTCTCCTTCACACCGAGTCCAGAGGCCGGACCGCCCGACCCGGTGTGAACTGGACCAGCAGATGTTCTCCAGCCTGAAGTCGGACCTGTTCGTCCACAGAGCTTTGTACGAGTGGTGTTTCATGATCGGCGGCTGCAGTACACGGAGCACCAGCAGCTGGAGGGCTGGAGGTGGAGCAGGCCTGGAGACCGGATCCTGGACATAGGTGACCCGACCCACATCAGACCTTCTGTCTACGACCTCTGAGAAGTAAACAGATCCTTCCAAAATGTCTGCAGACGTCCCTCTGTCAGTGGGGGTCCTGGAGCCTCATTCAGACCCCCTGCACCTCAACACCATCCAGTTCCTTTGGGACCCCTCCAAGAACGCCTCCGTCTTCATCCAGGTAGAGAGAAGATGCAGGGGGGATCCTGGGTGAAGCTGGCGTCTGCCTCAGTGGTACCATAACATAATTGAAGCTGGCGTCTGCCTCAGTGGTACCATAGCATCATTGAAGCTGGCGTCTGCCTCAGTAGTACCATAACATCATCATTGAAGCTGGCGTCTGCCTCAGTGGTACAATAACATCAAATTGAAAGCTGGCGTCTGCCTCAGTTGTACCATAACATCATTGAAGTTGGCGTCTGCCTCAGTGGTACCATAACATCATTGAAGCTGGCCTCTGCCTCAGTGGTACCATAACATCATTGAAGTTGGCGTCTGCCTCAGTGGTACCATAACATCATTGAAGCTGGCCTCTGCCTCAGTTGTACCATAACATCATTGAAGCTGGCGTCTGCCTCAGTGGTACCATAACATCATTGAAGCTGGCCTCTGCCTCAGTTGTTACCCATAACATCATTGAAGCTGGCGTCTGTCCATCAGTGGTAGTGTACCATAACATCATTGAAGCTGGCGTCTGCCTCAGTGTGTACCATAACATCATTGAAAGCTGGCGTCTGCCTCAGTGGTACCATAACATCATTGAAGCTGGCGTCTGCCTCAGTGGTACCATAACATCATTGAAGCTGGCCTCTGCCTCAGTGGTAACCATAACATCATTGAAGCTGGCGTCTGCTGCCTCAGTGGTAAGCCATAACATCATTGTTTGAAGCTGGCGTCTGCCTCAGTTTGTCCAGTAACATCATTGAAGCTGGCGTCTGCCTCAGTTGTACCATAAACATCATTGAAGCTGGCCGTCTGCCTCAGTGGTACCATAAAGCAGTCATTGAAGCTGGCGTCTCTGCCATCAGTAGTACTCATAAACATCATGAAGCTGGCGTCTGCCTCAGTGGTACCATGAAATCATTGAAGCTGGCGTCTGCCTCAGTAGTACCATCAAATAACATCAATTGAAGCTGGCGTCTGCCTTCATAGAAGCTGGTACCATAACATCATTGAAGCTGGCGTCGCCTCAGTGTACCATAACAGTGGTACCATAACATCATTGAAGCTGGCGTCTGCCTCAGTAGTACATACATCATTGAAGCTGGCGTCTGCCTCAGTTGTACCATAACATCATTGAAGCTTGAAGTTTTTGGCGTCTGCCTCAGTGGGTAGCCATAACATCATTGAAGCTGGCGTCTGCCTCATGGTACAGAAGTTGGCGTCTGCCTCAGTTGTACCATAACATCATTGAAGCTGGCGTCTGCCTCAGTTGTACCATAACATCATTGAAGCTGGCGTCTGCCTCAGTGGTACCATAACATCATTGAAGCTGGCGTCTGCCTCAGTGGTACCATAACATCATTGAAGCTGGCGTCTGCCTCAGTGGTACCATAACATCATTGAAGCTGGCGTCTGCCTCAGTGGTACCATAACATCATTGAAGCTGGCGTCTGCCTCAGTGTACCATAACATCATTGAAGCTGGCGTCTGCCTCAGTGGTACCATAACATCATTGAAGCTGGCGTCTGCCTCAGTGGTACCATAACATCATTGAAGTTGGCCTCTGCCTCAGTGGTACCATAACATCATTGAAGCTGGCGTCTGCCTCAGTGGTACCATAACATCATTGAAGCTGGCGTCTGCCTCAGTAGTACCATAACATCATTGAAGTTGGCGTCTGCCTCAGTGGTACCATAACATCATTGAAGCTGGCGTCTGCCTCAGTTGTACCATAACATCATTGAAGCTGGCGTCTGCCTCAGTGGTACCATAACATCATTGAAGCTGGCGTCTGCCTCAGTAGTACCATAACATCATTGAAGCTGGCGTCTGCCTCAGTGGTACCATAACATCATTGAAGCTGGCGTCTGCCTCAGTTGTACCATAACATCATTGAAGCTGGCGTCTGCCTCAGTGGTACCATAACATCATTGAAGTTGGCCTCTGCCTCAGTGGTACCATAACATCATTGAAGCTGGCGTCTGCCTCAGTGGTACCATAACATCATTGAAGCTGGCGTCTGCCTCAGTGTACCATAACATCATTGAAGCTGGCGTCTGCCTCAGTGGTACCATAACATCATTGAAGCTGGCGTCTGCCTCAGTGGTACCATAACATCATTGAAGTTGGCCTCTGCCTCAGTGGTACCATAACATCATTGAAGCTGGCGTCTGCCTCAGTGGTACCATAACATCATTGAAGCTGGCGTCTGCCTCAGTAGTACCATAACATCATTGAAGTTGGCGTCTGCCTCAGTGGTACCATAACATCATTGAAGCTGGCGTCTGCCTCAGTTGTACCATAACATCATTGAAGCTGGCGTCTGCCTCAGTGGTACCATAACATCATTGAAGCTGGCGTCTGCCTCAGTAGTACCATAACATCATTGAAGCTGGCGTCTGCCTCAGTGGTACCATAACATCATTGAAGCTGGCGTCTGCCTCAGTTGTACCATAACATCATTGAAGCTGGCGTCTGCCTCAGTGGTACCATAACATCATTGAAGTTGGCCTCTGCCTCAGTGGTACCATAACATCATTGAAGCTGGCGTCTGCCTCAGTGGTACCATAACATCATTGAAGCTGGCGTCTGCCTCAGTGGTACCATAACATCATTGAAGTTGGCCTCTGCCTCAGTGGTACCATAACATCATTGAAGTTGGCCTCTGCCTCAGTGGTACCATAACATCATTGAAGCTGGCGTCTGCCTCAGTGGTACCATAACATCATTGAAGCTGGCGTCTGCCTCAGTGGTACCATAACATCATTGAAGCTGGCGTCTGCCTCAGTGGTACCATAACATCATTGAAGCTGGCGTCTGCCTCAGTTGTACCATAACATCATTGAAGCTGGCGTCTGCCTCAGTGGTACCATAACATCATTGAAGCTGGCGTCTGCCTCAGTGGTACCATAACATCATTGAAGCTGGCGTCTGCCTCAGTTGTACCATAACATCATTGAAGTTGGCTCTGGCCTGCCTCAGTGGTACCATAACATCATTGAAGCTGGCGTCTGCCTCAGTGGTACCATAACATCATTGAAGCTGGCGTCTGCCTCAGTGGTACCATAACATCATTGAAGCTGGCGTCTGCCTCAGTGGTACCATAACATCATTGAAGCTGGCGTCTGCCTCAGTGGTACCATAACATCATTGAAGCTGGCGTCTGCCTCAGTTGTACCATAACATCATTGAAGCTGGCGTCTGCCTCAGTTGTACCATAACATCATTGAAGCTGGCGTCTGCCTCAGTAGTACCATAACATCATTGAAGCTGGCGTCTGCCTCAGTGTACCATAACATCATTGAAGCTGGCGTCTGTCTCAGTGGTACCATAACATCATTGAAGCTGGCGTCTGTCTCAGTTGTACCATAACATCATTGAAGTTGGCGTCTGCCTCAGTGGTACCATAACATCATTGAAGCTGGCGTCTGCCTCAGTGTACCATAACATCATTGAAGCTGGCGTCTGCCTCAGTGGTACCATAACATCATTGAAGCTGGCGTCTGCCTCAGTGGTACCATAACATCATTGAAGTTGGCCTCTGCCTCAGTGGTACCATAACATCATTGAAGCTGGCGTCTGCCTCAGTGGTACCATAACATCATTGAAGCTGGCGTCTGCCTCAGTAGTACCATAACATCATTGAAGTTGGCGTCTGCCTCAGTGGTACCATAACATCATTGAAGCTGGCGTCTGCCTCAGTGGTACCATAACATCATTGAAGCTGGCGTCTGCCTCAGTGGTACCATAACATCATTGAAGCTGGCGTCTGCCTCAGTAGTACCATAACATCATTGAAGCTGGCGTCTGCCTCAGTGGTACCATAACATCATTGAAGCTGGCGTCTGCCTCAGTTGTACCATAACATCATTGAAGCTGGCGTCTGCCTCAGTGGTACCATAACATCATTGAAGTTGGCCTCTGCTCAGTGGTACCATAACATCATTGAAGCTGGCGTCTGCCTCAGTGGTACCATAACATCATTGAAGCTGGCGTCTGCCTCAGTGGTACCATAACATCATTGAAGCTGGCGTCTGCCTCAGTGGTACCATAACATCATTGAAGCTGGCGTCTGCCTCAGTGGTACCATAACATCATTGAAGCTGGCGTCTGCCTCAGTAGTACCATAACATCATTGAAGCTGGCGTCTGCCTCAGTGGTACCATAACATCATTGAAGCTGGCGTCTGCCTCAGTGGTACCATAACATCATTGAAGCTGGCGTCTGCCTCAGTGGTACCATAACATCATTGAAGCTGGCGTCTGCCTCAGTGGTACCATAACATCATTGAAGCTGGCGTCTGCCTCAGTTGTACCATAACATCATTGAAGCTGGCGTCTGCCTCAGTGGTACCATAACATCATTGAAGCTGGCGTCTGCCTCAGTAGTACCATAACATCATTGAAGCTGGCGTCTGCCTCAGTGGTACCATAACATCATTGAAGCTGGCGTCTGTCTCAGTGGTACCATAACATCATTGAAGCTGGCCTCTGCCTCAGTGGTACCATAACATCATTGAAGCTGGCGTCTGCCTCAGTAGTACCATAACATCATTGAAGCTGGCGTCTGTCTCAGTGGTACCATAACATCATTGAAGTTGGCGTCTGCCTCAGTGGTACCAACCATCTTTCTCTACAGGTAAACTGCATCAGTACGGAGTTCACACCTAGGAAGCATGGCGGTGAGAAAGGAGTTCCTTTCCGCATTCAGGTGGATAGCTTCACCACCAACCAACATGGCGAGTACGTCGACCACGTGCACTCGTCGAGCTGCCAGATCAAGGTTTTCAAAGTAAGGGTCTTTCAGTTTCTCAGATTTTTTCTGAAAAAGTGTTTTGTTTTTTTAACTTTTTCATGCGTTTGATTTTCAAGCCTAAAGGAGCCGACCGCAAACTGAAGACGGACCGTGAGAAGATGGAGAGGAAAAGTAGTTTGGACAGAGAGAAGTACCAAGTGTCGCATGAGACCACCCTTCTCAAAGAGGTTTGCTGTCAGATATTATATTGAACTTGATCGATGTGTTGAGAAACTCCAGCCTTCACTAGACTGAAGGTTTAAACCTCATGTGTTCATATGTTACTGCCAAGGTCAGAGTTTCTGATCTTCCTCAGTGGTTTGAAGTTTAAGCTCTGCTAAAATGGCTTATGGTGTGTTTGGCGCCACCATGAGGAGCTACAATGTAGTGAAGCCAGTTTAAAACACTCCATTGTTGCAGGTGAGGGGTTAGAACATCTTTTTATTTCCCTTTTTTTTTCTTCTGGCTATAGCCAAAATGATTAAAGGATATTTTCCTTTTCTACTTTAGTTTTACTACATTTTGAGAAAATTTTAAAGTTTTACTTTTTCTACTCTGGTTTTATTCTGTAATTTCTTCAGATCTCGGTTAAAATTCTCGTTTTTGTTACCATAATGTTAACCTTGACAACAGTTTAATGTCTTATTTTTATATTCACTCATTTTGGTTTCTGTTTCTAAAAAACTTCTGAACTTTATTTTATTAAATGAATCTGAACATTTGCATCTAAACTTTTGACTGTAATCTAAATATAATTTGTAAAAACATCTACAGTTTAATTTTCTCCTCAGTTTTTTTATATAATAAACATTTTTTTTGCTCATAATAAGACTGCTGATGACACGAACACACACATTATGAGTGCTGGGGCCCGTTTCAAGAAGCAGGTTCAACAAATTTAGAGTTGAAACCTGAACTTAGAGTCACTGGACTCAAAATTCTCAAACTTAAGAGTTTTGGGTTCCAGAACAGCTGAAAATGTTTGATTCAATCAACTTGAAGTTGTTGGAACCAGAATCAGGTGCGAGCGTCGCGACCATTAAAAGCCCTGATCAGTGGAGCAAAGACAGCACGATTCACCATGGCAACGGGAACAAACAAATGAGACTTTCGGCGACGGAAATTGATAAGTTCCTAAAGCGTATGAGACCACAAGAACATTTTCATCAAGATAATAAACCCAGCTGCAGCGGTAAAACACAGAGAAAACATCTGCAGAGTTAATGCATACGTCTACATTTGAATCATTTCAAATAACGAATAAATAATATCAGGAAAGTTATTTTGTCACTTGTAAAGTAAGGAATGGTTCTTGATCTGTTAATAATTTAACCAGTCATCTCCGTAATTGCATGAATGACCATTTTCCTCAACCCCCCCCCCCCCCCCCCACATACACACACGGATATCACTGCACGCTAAAACGAAACACTGTAGCTGCCTGAGATATGTTAAAAATAAGAATTTACTTAAATGTTTTTAAAAATTCTCAAGACTAAAAAAATATTCGCTGAAAAGGTTTTACTTTTCCATAAAAATTCTGTGCTGGAGCCTGGACTCGAACTTGAAACGTTGTCTTTGGAGACGGCGTTGGTGACAACTGAGCTAATACTTATCCTATGTACTTTGGTGGAGAGTTGCAATCATTTTCCGGTGTTCGAAATTTAATGATTTCCATTGTTAAGGGTTTCAAATGATGAAAATAAACTCTTTATTTTTAATAGTAAATCCCTGGAAAAACTCACTATTTGTAATGTCACTCAAATAAAGATGAATCGTAGAAACTGCATCAATAGACTCGTGTCCTCAAATCCTCTCCAGACATAAATAACATTTCCTCTGGATTAATCCAGCCTCCTCTCTACATGATCCTCTATGAATGGACATGTCATTTTGGTTTCTGCTGGTGGAAACGTGACGTCTCTAATGTGAATGTTCTCTAAATATTAATGAAGAACTCAGATTTGAACATCTTTCACTTTAAAAAGGGGCGGAGACCGCAGAGAACTCTAAGTTTCCTGAAGAAAACCTGCTCCAGACCAGGTTTCGTTCACAGACTCAGTTGCCACAGTGATTGATTCTGAGTTCAGCTTAACCCGCTTCTTGAAACGGGCTTGGTTTCGCCCACTTTCACGGGTTTGAGTTATCTCTCTTTCTGAAACCGAAAACTCAGAGTTTTTCTGAATTTGGAGTTTGTGAACTCAGAGTTCCAACAAAACCTGCTTCTTGAAACGGGTTCCTGGTCATTTAAATTCATTTTTTCATTAATAAACTACCTTCCACCACCAGTCAAAGTGGTGGAGGCCCAAAGTTTTGAACACATGGAAAACAGGAGAAAAAGGATTCCTTACTGATGAAAACAAAGACCTTCAAAATAAAAGCTGTAGAAAAATTCTTATGTGAAGAAAGAAGCATACCAAAATATTGACTCTGCAATATGTAGCTACTTCTCCTCTGCTGTCATGTGCATCCCATTCGCACTTTTAAACTGTAATATTTCTTTTCGCTTTAACTTGTTGGCAGTCTTCAACCATGAACGGTGTTTTCAGATTGTGCAACTGGCAGTTTTTATTCTGAATTTCTTGGCAAAAATTGCTTTGGTGGACCTAAATTGAGCAGGTTTGGAATCGTTTTGACGTTTTTTAGTTCCTTATTGAAATATATTACAACCAGGGAGGGGCAGTTGATGGTTGCAGGTGAGCCCCTGCCTCACCTGTCATCTTCCTCACTTTTAAGCAATGTATATTAAGAGTAAAATGTATGTGTCCACTTCACTTATCAATAAATGCAATTTATATGGATGATTCTAATAATTTTCATTATTTCTATAATCAAAATATTTGTATTTTGTGAACTCCCTCTTCAATTACAGCGTAGGCTGAGAGCTCACAGCGGATTGTGCTGTTCTATAGAGAGAGATTTGCTTGGAAGGAATACAAGAGAACCAGCCAACCAAAAAAAAAGAAAACCTGCATCTGCATTTTACACCTTAATGAGACAATGCTCCCCCCCACCGGGTCTTTCAGGTCTTAAGATTTGTTAGAGGTCTGCAACCTGCAGCTCCAGAGCCACATGAGCCTTTTTAATCTCTCCATGGTGGATCTCTGGCTGAAGATTAATACAATAATAGTATTTTTTTATAGTAAGAATTACTTGATTATCTTGTATTGCTGCTTATATTTTTGGTATTCATTAACTTTATAGTTTTTGAAATATTGAGCAAAATTATAATGAGAAAGCCTTTAAATTTCATATTTTTAATTAGATTATCAACATGCCTTTAAATATATGAATGGCCTATGTTTTCATCTTTTACAGTAATTTTCAAAAATGTTGGAGTTTACCTGATATTTTAGCAACATGTTAATATTTTTGGATCATTTGTTAGCTACTAGGTTTTTTTTTGGCCAATTTAGAGTTTAGCCTCTATTTTTACAACATGCTTACGTTTTTGGCTAATTTGTTAGATGCTAGTGCTTTTAAGGCTAATTTAGAGTTTAGCCTCTATTTTAACAACAGGTTATAACCAATTTTGTTCACTAAGTTTTTGACCAATTTAAGTTACTGGGAAAATTTTAGGTAATTTTTGAATTCAGCTAGTAATCAAGCAACAAGCTAGCTTTTTTTTTTTTTTTTCGGTGGGGCGGGGTGGGCTAATTTGACTTCTACTGAGTTTTTTACACTCGCTATGAGTTTTGCCCATGACTTAGCAATATGCAAACGTTTTTGGCTAATTTAGTTTACTGAAGAATTTTTGGCTATTTGGGAGCTCAGCAAATATTTATGCAACAAGCAAGCTGTTTCTCTTGGCAAATGTAGCATCTACTAAGGTTAAAGCATAAAAAAAATGTACATTTTGAGAGATGCTAATTTTGTTTATATTTTTGGTTCTACTCGTGTCAAAAAGACAGACATAATTCATATTTATTTAAAAAAAAAAGGTAATGAATTCAAATTCAAATTTCTAAAAAAAAAAAAAAAAAACAAGACTAAATAAGACTGTGCGCATCCTTCTAGGTTTTGATCAGTAGAAAACGAGCCCAAATGGCTCTTTTACTATTAAAGGTTGCCGACCTCTGTTGTGGGAGGTTAGATTAAGAGATTTCAATAAATATTTTACGGTCATGATTTAAAATATCATAAGAAATACAGACCAGACTAATAATGTATGAAATCCTTAACAGAATCTGTTGGACCCCATGCAAGATAGATTAAAACTGCATGACACAGGAGATGCAACAGAAGCAAAGGCACACTCCTGCACATGTCATACGACTGTCAGTGGAACCAAAATTTATGAAGACCATCATAGGATATAAAATGATGACCACTGTGTGTTAGGAACACGGCTGAGGGAGCAGAGAAAAACAACTCCACAGACACTGTGGTGCTGCTGGTCCTCCACACAATCATACTCAGAAACATGGAAGCTAATAATACTACACATTTTAGTAGGGATGCATGACAAAAATAAAACTTATGAGCAATCTACATAAAATGTATAATAAGCTGAGAATATGTCAGAAGCTATGGTGCCGTTTTATAGATGACACTTTACCTAGAAAAGCAGAATGCAGAGACAGGTTTTATGTTTTGTTGATATACTGAATGGATATGTGGAAACCATGAAGAAGCTTTGTTATAGAAATGAAGGGAACATATGACTGTTAATGCCTCATTGCCCTGGCTTCTGTCTTTTGTATTGAGAGGAAATAGATTTAGGATTTTTGATAGTAATTCTTGATTTGCAACTCATACTGCTGCCTGTTCTTGCTGGAGGTTCTCGACAAGCTCTGGTCCCCAAAAGCGGCGCTTCTCGACACCCACAGAGTGGACAGGATTAATCAGCCCACTGGCCCGCTCCGCTCTGTGGGTTTCCAGAAGGTCCCGGTTCCACCTGCTATACTGGGACTTACACTCGGGGAAGAGCTCTATGCCGGGGTCACTGTCAGGGGAGGTGCTGTGGAGGATTCATTTTTTTCTATTAGATTAGATTAGATTCAGCTATATTGGCATTACACATACATACAGGGAAACGAAATGCAGTTTAGCACCTAACCAGAACTGTTAGAAGTGTGTGGTAAGAAGTGTTAAGCAAATTTGTTTAAGGAAGTGAGAAAACTGACAAGTTTTTTACCAGATTTTATTCACAACCTAAGTTCAAAGGAGGAGATGTGAAAACTCTGATGACCCAGTATTCTAGCAGCATTTAAATGCATCATTTAGACAAGAATCTTAAAGATCTGAAAAGAGTCTCACATCTGATGTTTGAGCAAATACGGTTTTGAGTGTCTGCATCTTTGGTTTGTACTTTTTGTTGGTGTGTACTTTTTAAAGACTTGTGTGTGTAGTGAGTTTTAAGCTGCTTTAATTTCAAGTTGTGTATGTAAATTGCATTTTTAGATTTTATAATTTCTGTGCATGTCAATAGATTGCAAGTACACTCGAGATACTTTTGTCTCCTAAATACTTATTTCTTGGAGAGAACAACCTTGTGTAGCATAAAAGATGCAATTTTGAGCAGATATATTTTTGTAACCAGTGTTGGTTACCAACCAGTGTTGTTCCTGTGTCAGAAAAAGGAAAAGAACCAATTGTAATTGCACCCCCTCTTAGTACACACACCATAGATGAGACATACACAAATATACTAAAGTAGGACTCTGTGGAGAACACGCTGGGGTGATCAGATACCTTTCCTCGGTCCACCAATTTCTATTGCACTCCTTCAGTACACACACAGGGAGAAGGGGGTGGGCACATTGTTCACCGTCTCCCGCCCCTCAGACTGGGTGGGGCAGGAGGCAGCTCCCAGTACGTCTTTGGCATCCGGGGGTTCCTGTGCCCCTGACATTGCCACTCTTTTTCCATACGGCCCACAGTATCTAAGCTGGGTGGGCCGTAGCCCCTGGGAAGCGGGTAGGAACCCCAATTTTTCCCTGGTTACTTACAGTAACTGAAGCTGATCCTTCACCTCACCATCTCCTGATCCTGACGATGCCTGCCTCCCCCATCGGGCAGTAAGTCTCTGCTGCTTCTTTCTTCGGTGGGGGTGGCAGGCAGGGTTTCCGGGTGTGGAGTAAAGGCTTGCTGTGGGTGGTCCAAGGCCTGCCTCTGAGGGTGGGGGCTGAGGATTTGTGCGGGGTGACATGCCTCTCATCTGGGCACTGGCGGGGGTCAAACAAGAGGATTCTCAAAGAATGTCGGATATGTAAATATGTAAATCTTGTGTGTAGTCGTCTGTGTAAGCTAATCACAGATTAACATTTAGGGCGTTTTCTTTTGGTTTTTTTTTTTGGTGGGGTTTGGTGGTTTTAAGATGATTTTTGGGCTGGAAAACTGTGACTATCTGGCAACACTAACCATGAAATCATGTTCATCTATGTCCATCTTTAGGGGCTCAGGGATTAAGGCATTCTCGCTGTAGATTTGTGAAACCAGACCTTAGAATAGAATAGACTATATTTATTTCTATAGGACTTTTTGCACAAAGAATCACAAAGTGCTTTACAACACGAAGATAAAATCAAATCAAAAACACAGTGAAGTAATGAAAACCAATAGTAAAACATTTAAAACAGTAAAACACAATAAGACATAGTAAAACAAGGACTAAAAATCAACTAAAAGCTCTCCTGAATAAAAACGTCTTGATCTGTGATTTGCAACACTCAACAGAGTCGATCTGACGCAATAACAATGTGAGGGAGTTCCAAAGACGAGGAGCAACGGCTTGGAAGGAGAAATCTCCTTTAGTCTTAAAGCGGGTTTTTGGAACGCTCAATAGATTTTGGTTGGAAGACCTCAGGGATTTAGTCGAAGAATAAGGGGTTAAAAGGTCAGAGATGTACGCCGGAGCTTGACCGTGCAAGGCTCTAGAAACCAAAAGTAACATTTTAAAATCAATTTGGAATTTAATAGGTAACCAGTGTAAAGCAGACAGCAGTGGAGTGATGTGCGATCATTTACTGGTTCCTGTTAAGAGCCTCAATGCAGAGTTTTGGACAAGCTGAAGACAGTTAATCAAATGTTGATAGTTATAATCATCTAAACGAGAATAAATAAAAGCCTGAATAATATTTTCTAGGTCAGATTGAGAGTTTTTAATTTTGTCACATTTCTTAGATGATAAGTAATTATCATCTAATCATTTTTTATTATCTGTTTTACGTAACCTTCCACATGAACTTATCGAACAACACTCCAAGATTTCTGAGGTTTCTATCAGTGACGCTGATAACTGCAATATGAAGTTTTGTAAAATTACTTCTGGGATTCTCTCTGTCTCTTGAAGTGCTCACCGTGGCCTGACACCTTGAACTCCAGCAGCCAAAGTACCGCCAGCACTCCATCACCCATCTACCACAGCTCCCCGACCCCCAGTCCCCATGTAGACGGGTGAGTGAGCAGTAAGCTGGATCTGTTACTGTGTTCAGTTTTAGTGCGATTTAGTGTGGTGGTCACCAGTGACAATGACCACTATAATTGCAACGGAAAAACATTAAACTGGGATGAAAAGAGAGAGACAAAGCAACAATAAAACCTGCCTGTCTTCTTTTTCATTATCTATTCTTTTTTATGTTGTGTTTTAATTTCCGTCTTTCTTCTTTTCAATTCGCATGTACTTGCTTGCTCCTATGGTTTGTGCTGAGCACACACGGGTGGGGTGGGGGGCTACATGCAGCACAAGAACCAAGTAAGGAGAGACTGAAAAATAACATCAACACAAAACATCATGAAAATGAGAGAAAAGAAGAAAAACTGGATATATTTGACTGTTATTGGTAGTTTGAAGGAAGATAATCTGCAGGAAATAATTCTATAGAACTCTACAACCAACCTGTCCAGAATCTTCTCTAACACAGAGCAGATCATTACTGACAGAAGAAACTAGATTACAATCCGAAAAACTGAGACACTTTTGTCTTTCTTAATGGTGTTGTGAATAAAAGTCTTTGTTTATTGTTTTTGCTGACTTTTATTTGTATTTTGGGTTTTGGTTGCAGAGTTTTGTGTTGTTCACGTCAAATGTGTTTAGAAGGAAAAAGATTAAAATGTATAGAGTTAAATGTGTTGAGTGATAATAACAGCATTTATATAATATACGCTTTATATGAATAAAAACATTTACATTAGTTATAGATTTTGTGCATAATCGTATATAGTAGTTGATAATAAATGAAATAACGCAAAAAACAACCTAAAAAGCCATTTGTTAGCAGAAAGAGCTGTTTTCAGAGAGCTAATGCAAAAGAACGGAATCTCTGAGAAAAGCCAGAATTCCTGTCACTATTGTTGAGGGAAACAAGGAAAGATTGTTGTTTTGACTTTGTTTGCTTTGAAAGTATTCTCAAAAAGAAACATTAATAAAAACAGTCAAGTTTTTTAGATGTTCTTTTTAAATGATCCTTTAATGATAAATGTTCAAGATTTTGAAGAGATAAACGTTTAACCTAATGATACTAATGATATTGTCAGCAGAAACGTGTGTGTGAGTCCGGCTGCCTCTATGTACTGTCTATGGTGTGACTCTATGAGTGCCCTCAGCACAAACACGTATGTAATAACCGTTCACGGGAGGTTTGAAGAGAAGAAAGACAGAGCAAAAGCACGGCGTGAGGCTGCATCGTCATCCATGACAGTTGACATCAGGATTGGTCAAAGTTGCTGTGAAAGTGTACAGTTGCAGAGTGCGCAAAAAATAGCAAGGTTCACTTGAATTTGCGTTAATATTTGAGATTGCAACATCCCAAAATCCTGGAGGTACTGACTTATTTATGTTTCTTTTTGTTTGTTCCATGTTTCTGTGTGCATTTGTCACAGTGTGTGTGTTTTGTTTGTGCGTGTTCTTCTGTATGTAAGTATTTCTGCTTGTTTTTCTTTCTGTGTGTTTTTGTTTGTGTATTGATGTTTCGGGTTTTCATGTGTGGTTGTATCTGTGTTTTAGTGTGTTTGTGTTTCTACTTTTGTGTTTGAGTGTGTGTTTATATGTTTCTTTTTCTCTTTGTTCATGTTTTTTTCTGCTTTTGTGTCTGTTTCTGTGTTTCTTGTTGGTGTTTCTGTGTGTTTTTTGCTTGTGTTTGTGTGTTTTTCTTTTTGTGCGCATGGCCTTTCAACCTTTTCCCTGTTAATGTTTCGACCCTGAAAGAAATTTTGAGTTTAGAAGATAAATGGATGAAACGTGGAAATCACAACAACATGTTTTCAGACAAACAACATCACTTGTTTTCATGGTATGTTTGAGCCATATCCCCCTTCTGCAACGACTCTTGCACAGGCTCATCTTTGTTGACCCTACATTGCATCAGAGCAAGATAAACGTGCTTGATTGCACCAGAGCAGAGTGAAAGTGTTAATTATGCTCTCTTATTTCCTTTAGGCCATAATTTGGAGACTGTGGATGGTGTGCTGCTATACTCATTTCAAGGACTCTTCTTCTTTTTGACATGTAGCATCTTCTGCCGTCGTCTTCACCGCAGAACACTCAGCAGTGGCTGCACCGTCACAGGTTCTCGCCTTTTTCAAGGCTCTTCTCCAGCTTCTCAGGTAACATGGAAAAATGCTATAAACAGGGAGGGAAGAAAAATCTCAAACAGGCGTTCTTTGTTCATCTTCCATGTTTGACCAGACAGCATGAACTCTTGCAGCAAAAGTATAAATCATTGAATTTTTTTTTAGGAGCAGATTTGCTGAGGATGAGCAGGGAGGATTTGATCCAGATCTGTGGTCCTGCAGACGGCATTCGTCTCTTTAACACCATGAAAGGAAGGTTAGACTTCAATCTGGACCTCAACTATCCATAAACCATCAACTAATAGCTGCACATTTTCCAGGTGTGTACAGCCACGCCTCACCCTCTATGTGTGCCAGCAGCAGAGCAGGAACCAAACAAGCGTGAAACCTGGAGCTGCTGATGGTAAGCTCAGCAGTGTAGAAGTATGTGATAATTGAAGCATTGATTTTAGGGTTTAAATCATTCCATTAAAAAAAAAATGTTTTGATTGTTTTATTGAACTTCTGAAGGATCCCAAAATGTTCAATGATTCATTTGGAACACAATACATCAAGTAAAAAAGTTGTGCTTGTTTTAAAGGGTCTATACTATAAAAAAAAAACAAAACAAAAAAATGATCTTTTAAGCATATTATACAGTTTAATCCTCACTATAAAGAACCCCAAAGCCATATTTTGATCCATTCATGCATCTCTGAGTAATCCTCTAAAAACCTGCGCTGTCTCCCAACCCATGAAAACGAGCAGGTCCTCACATGCTGATGTCACAGAGTGAGACCGCCCCTTTCAGGAAGAGTCTGATCTGACTGCACCGGCCCCAGTCTAACACCAACATTCAATTTCTCCACAGAGCTAGTCGTGATCAGCAAAAATTTTCATTTTAGATGCAGAATACCATCTCTCTTCCAGTTGTGTCCTGTCTTCAATAAATTCAAGCTCAAAGGGGTATTTGTTACTTTTGCCCCTTTCAAGATTGGGGAACAATGTGTTGGGGTATATTTGGGGAGTATGGGGTGTATGTGGTCCAGATCGAGTCCTAAACTTTGCGTTTGGTTTGTATTCAAACTGCCTTCTACTGTACATTTCTGCTCAGAACCAAAATCATGTGACTAAAGATCTCTTCAGTCATTGGTCAGGAACTCCAAGGGGGGCAAAACAACAAGAGCAACAATCATTAAAGTCCTGCACTTTGCATTCCTTGTCAGAATAGTTCATTGACTCAAATTTTATTTTTCGCTGACTGAGACCACCCCAAAAGATGGGTCAGAGAGTGGTTCCGGGTCCTGGACCAGGATCTGCTTGGGTGTATTAAAGTTTTTCCCAAATGCTAAAACACTAAGTGCCATTCTCCAAACCAGCTGATTCGAACTGTTTAACTCTTTCAAAAATCACTCTTTGGTCAAACCTAAAACACAATTTGCAGTTAACACACAATTTGCAAAACTCAAATTCACTCTTTGCAGAACACAAGACACAATCTCACTTTTAAAACACAGTTGGCATTCACAACACACAAGAGGGAAAACTTTAACACAATGAGTCAAAACTCAAACTCTGTTCCAACACAACCATCACCATCAACACACAACTGGTCAAAACTGAAGACACTGTTTCAAATGAACTGCAGTGAATATAAGGAAAGTTCTGGAACAACTGAAAAGCTGATGAGAGATGGCAAATACAGAAAGACCATTTAGACCCAGACCAGCACCAAGACCAGAACCCCCACCAAGACCAGAACCCAGAGTCGCTCCAAGACCCAGACAAAGGACAATAATTTCTGATGCGATCCGGCCACAGTAATTAACCATGTGTTGGTTCATGGAATGACCATGAGAGAACCGGGTCAAAGGGTCAACCTCCAACTCAGCCTGGTCACTGTGACATCAATTGTACGGATATATAAAAGGGAAAACAGGTGAGAACAAACTGAGACAATTGTAAGAATTTGAATTGAAAGTACATTTTACTTCTAGTAAAATGGATCAAGACAGTATCAAATGTTCACATACAAATACATATTTTTTAAGTTTATGATCAAATCAAGTAATACAATCTGAGTGAAATCACTTGATCTATTCAATATCTTACAATAAAATTGACAGTAAATGAGATACTATTTTGTAATTTGCATTACTGTAACAATTCTCAGTCCTGCTGATTCAGATCTTATTTACAATAAATAATCAGCTTTTTTTTTACAGATGTCAAAATGTGTACTTCATTTAGGCATTACTAAAAATGCTTTTCTTACATTTTATTGTAAACTTTGCAATGCATATTGTTTTTTTTCCTTTCATTTACTGTTTGCATTGTTTTCCAGAGCTGCTAGACAGTCTCATGCAGGGAGAGGATGTTCCTGTTGTCTGGTCTGAGATGTTGATGAAGTCCTCTGGCCTGATCCAGCACAGAGACAAGATGATGAAATGCAATGAATGTGAATCTAGAACTATGGTGAAAATAAAAATTCATCCCTGATACTTTTTACTGTTTTCTCCTTCTGGGGTGTGTGGGTGGGGGGTGGGGGGCATACCTCCATGTAAACCATTTAGTGAACATTGTCAAGTGTTGTTGTGTAGTGTTTTGTGATTATTACATGTTTGTTAGTTTTGATGACTGAGTCTTCATTATGAACTCAAAGTGAGATTTTGACTGAATAGTCAAGAATTTTGTACACTTATCTTATTTTTTGAAAATTGTGTTTAGTGTTTTGATGTGTAATGTGTTGTGTTTGGTGTGTGTGTGTAAGTTTTGACAACAGAGTCTTCATTTTGACCTCAAAGTGAGATTTTGACGCAAGAGTCAAGTATTTTGTATTTATCTTATATTTTGAAAATTGTGTTTGATGTTGGGTTAAATTGGTTAAATGTTTCAGAAAATATGTTTTAGCATTTGGGAAAAACTGTAAGACATAAACTATGATTCAGATAATAAGGAGAAACAAACTCTGGTTCAGTTTCAGCAAACCAGATGTATCCAATCTAAAAAAAAACTTAAAAAAGGAAAAATAAAATATTCAGCAGGACATTTTTGTAAATTTGTTGAAGTTTTATTGCATCCACCAAGAAAGAAATAATTCATGAAGTTCATAATAAGGCAAAATATCAAAATATGTATTTCCTCTTTTCTGTTGGGAAAAATGGGATTTAATCTGATGTATTAATCCTGTGCATGTCAAGTTTTAGGACATGTGTGTTAAATCTTCATTATTCTTTGACTTCTTTCGAGTTTCTTGAGTTCATCTTTTTCCAGGAAAATAGATTCAAAAATGAATTATCCAGAATCCCTTTAGGATTCCTGCAGATCGATTAAATTAACCTGAGTGTGTATTTGTGCTCCATTAGTGTACCATGCTCTGTACCTGGAGAAGCTGACGTTGGTCGATCTGTCTGAAAAGATTGCCTCCCTCTTCCACATCAGCCCCCAGCAGATCACTCACATCTACAGACAAAAGACCCCCGGCATTCTCATCATGGTTACTGATGAGGTATCCTTCCGACACCCTTCACTCACACAGCATAACGATGCATTCATGTCTCATTCACATTTTTAACTTCATACCAAGTTTTCTCTTTTAGTATTTATTTACAATTTGTATAAAAGAGGAAAACTTTGTTTGTGAAATAGAGCATTGAGGTTCAAATGTGTTAGAAACATCTTATTACTAGTCAGCACCAGTGGCGGTCCGTGCATTTCAGAGCTGAGCCTTCAGTCGTCCTCCGCCAACACCATTCACATTAATATGAACTATTTTATGTTTGTAACACCATCCTTTATATATGAATATTATTTATGGAGCAATTCCATTATGAATGGATCATTTAAATAGACTGAATTCAGTACAACTTCATGTGCAGTAAAAACAAACTCAGTGTAGGAAAGTCTCTTACATTTATTAGGTATTTTATTTTGAGAGACATTTATTGAAGTCATTTCCTTTTATGAGTAAGTTTCTGTTTTGAGACTGCACCCCCATATGTTGCTGCTGCCATGTGCATTAATAAGCTAAAGTTAGTCTAGATGTATATTTTTTTTCTTATATTGAGGTAAAATTGCTTAATCATTCCTTCGTTCAAAATATTTTCCTGTTTGCATGCTGTAGAGTATCGTTTCACGGTTATTTGATGACGTATTAATAGACTTTTATTAGTACATATTATGGTTTCCTGCACTTAGTTTCAATTTAAGTATATATATTTAAGTACATTGTAAAGTCTGCTAATTTATTTTTCATGATTCCATTGTCAGAATATTACCGCTTTTCCCGACATGCGGTCGTGTTTAATTGATAGATTCCGTTCATGCGCTGTTCACGTGCATTCACGTAAAAATATCCAGTTACATTTTTGCCCTCTAGAGAGAGCCAGAGACCTCTAAATCTATTGAGATTAGTAACAAAGGCTTGTTTAACCCTTTCTTTTACTTCATTCTTGTTTATTTATGGTTATATATTTGCTAAATCTTATTATTCAAAATATCCCAATAATATATTTTAATTATCTACTACATAAATTTTGTTTCTTTGTAGACCACAACCACACGCACAGACACACAAATGTTTACACAGGATTCTAAAACCATGTATCCATTCAACTTCTGGAATTAAAAGTTTACAGGGAACTAGATTCTTTGTGCCCTTCTCTCTGACTGGAGCTCTGTCAAAAGAAGCTGATCAGCATTCCCCTCCAGAGTGTTCAAATTTTTTCACACTCACCGTGTGCAAGTCTGAATGACAGTCTTAAATGAATTAAAACTTCAAGAAACACAAATTGAAATTCCTACTGGTTGGTTTTTGGTTGGTAGCAAAGAACATACACTATATCACCGAAGTATTGGCTAACCTGCCTTGACTCACTTATGAACTACCGTTTTGTCCCATTTCTAACCTGTAGAGTTCACTATGATGTGGATCCACTTTCAGCAGCTATTCCCGCTCCAACTCTTCTGGGAAGGCTGTCAAAAGGGTTCAGGAGTGTTTCTAGGAATGCTGGACCATTCTTCCAGAAGCTCATTGGTGAAGTCAAACACTGCTGTTGGTGGAGAAGGTCGGGCTCTCAGTTTCCAATCTAATTCATCCCCAGGTGTTCAAGTCAGGACTCCAGTCCAGACTCGGTCCTCCATGTCTTTATGGATCTTGCTCTGTGCTCTGGAGCTCAGTCAAGTTGGAAAAGGAAGGACCACTCCAAATTGTTCCTACAAGATTGGGAGCATGGAATTGTCCAAAACGTTTTGGTATCCCAAAGCATTCAGAGTTCCTTTCACTGGATCTAAGGGTCCAAGCCCAGCTCCTGAAAAAAACAAGCCCATACCATCATTCCTCCTCCACCAATTCAGTCCAAAATCTACTGTTCTCCTGAAACCTCCAAACCCAGAGGGGTCAATCCGATTTCCAAATGGAAAAGCGTGATTCATCTCTCCAAGAAGGCGTCTCCACTGCTCTAGAGTCCAGTGGTTGTTTGCCTTACACCACTGTAGAGGAGTCGCTGTGTGTGCATGCACCACCATTTTGACCGTATACAAGAAAAGCAATCAAGTGTTTACTTATTCATCTGTTTGCTTTCAGACTGTGCAAACCTTCAGGGAGGAAGCCAGCTTCATCATCAGCACAATAAGAGGTGAGTAATCTTTACAAATCTTTGTTCATTTTGTCTTTTTTAAATATCTAACAATATCATTTCTAAACAGATGAAGGAACCGATGCTTACCACGTAGTGCTAAAATGACCCACAGGAGTTTAGAAGCTCAATTGTACAAACTGTAAATACAAGCTCATTGTGACGCGTGATGCTTGAGGTTCTGCTGCTGCATGATGGGAATTTATTTGTTCCGGATGTTTTTTCTCTTTACCTCTTTATGTTTATGTTATGTGCCAGGGGCCTCCAACTGATTTGGCAAGAGGTCCGGAAACCCATTAAGCTTGGTAGACTGGGCTCCGAACAAACAAAAACATTCAGAACATAATTCAATTTTCTTTTCTTTTATTTAATTACAATTCGTAGTTAAATTGGCAAAGACTTTTTTAGCTTATTGCCTCAAAAAGTATTTCTGTAATTAATTTTTGTACAAAAATGCTTAAATGTACATAACTACATTTAAAAAATCTTTCACATAAACTCGCTTCCTTGTAGTGTAATATGTGTGCTCTTTTACAAACTCACATTGTATTTTACTTAAAGTGCAACAGCTAAAATGAATGCACCTCAAAAAGCATTCATAATGATGATTCATAATTCTGCAAATGTTAACTTTGTTTTACAACCTTTAACAGTATGCTACAAATAATACTACATATTGATCATTCAATGTTGATAAATGCAAAAAACTTTATGGATGTAAAGGTAAACTGCAAAACAAACTTATCTCACTGTGAGAAATGTGCATGAGCACTGGAAGATAAGCTCTTAAATCTGAGAAGGGAAGGAGTCAAAGTCATTCTGAGGTGTGAGCATGTGCACGAGAAGGCTGATCTACAACTGTAGGTTGAACCAAACATTGTTAGTGTGTACAATGCCACTTTGATGAAAGAAGCACAGAACCTGTCAGGATCAGAGGATTCACATCGTTCTATCAACACCTCATCAGCCTGCACTCGTCCATTTGTAATAATGTGTGGCCTCTTTAGAAAAAAATAACAAAATTCTTCACAAAGAAGAGATTTTGAACAAAGATCAAGAGCTGGTCTTGAAAAAATGTTCAGTTCTCCTCCAGATCCATCCTCAGAATGTCCAGTTTCTTCTGAAAAGACAGAACAGCAGTCACCATGTCACATGCCAAATTCTTTTCCTTTATCCATCTTCTTTTTATGCTGTTTGGTATAAAAAAAATAAAAAAAAACTTGACTGTTACAAACAATTCAGCGATACATGAGAGCAAGGATAGTCATTCTAGCCAGATGAACGTACCTGTCGGGCCTTTTCTTGAAGCTGCTGTCTCTCTTTTCCCTCCAATATAGTTTCTACCATCACCTCCATAAACTCTTTGAATCATTTCAGTCACTTTATGCGCTCGCCCAAAATCGATTCCACTCGTAGTGAGCACTCGTGAGCTCGTTGTTGTGCTGTTAGTGTCTGTGTTGTCCGCTTGTACTGTCCTTTCAGTTTGTATATTTCTCATGCCTGCGTGTCCCTGATCCTGGCAGGTAATTTATGTAAAAGTTTTGTTTTGTCTCGTAGCGCCACTTGATATCGGTACTTTGAACAAAAGCAACAGCCTCCACATGCTTTTAATCTTGTAGAACTCACCACTGGTAAAATGAAAGCAAAAGCTTCGGTCCACTCATCTCGAAAGACATGATTTTCAGAGTCCACTTTTCTCATTTTAGACAGAGCCATTGTTCACGCAATCACTTGATAACTTTACGTTCCAACTATGTAAACATTAGCAAGCCGCTCTTTGCCGGTTGAAGGACCCTGATCCAGACGTAGCTGTCCTCGAGCGCGCCTGTTCAAAAATCGCTTTGGGTAAAAATGAATGTAAAATTGTACTTTTTATTAAAAATGCTTGGGGGTCTGGATAAAATGGTGTCAGGGTTCGGACCGCGGTCCACCAGTTCGGGACCCCCTGTTATATACCATCTGCTCTACAATATCTTTCATGTATAAATGTAGTTAAAAAAAGTAAAGTTAGCACCTTAAAAAGTACAAAAAGTATTTTATCTTATACAAAAGTATAAGACAAAGAACAAAGCTGTAAAATGTTAAAAACTCCTGAATTTGACCTCTGTCATAGACTGTTTCATTTTATTTTTGAGGAACTGTTAAGAAAAATAAATGCAATTTACTATCTCTGTCTTACTTCCTTAATGGCTTATATATACGTTTTCAACATTTGATATAAGATGGGTTAGTCTTTACAATGGGTGAGTCTTCAGAGTTTACTAGGTGTCTTCTGGAACAACCTAAAGAGTTAAGGTTAGGTCAAAGGGTTCTGCCCCTCTTTTGTTGAAGTTGGGCGGCACACAGTCTATTCCAAAGTGAACATCGTAACTTGGTGTCCTTGGATTCTTTTGGACGGTCCATTTTCTACCCCTCCGTGAATGGATAAGCATCCACTCACCATTTATGATATTAGTTATTAATTTTTTATTTTCACCTTTGTTATTCTAATTCAATAAAGCATAAAGTGAAATTATATTTTAGTTTATTTACATATATTTTTTAATGTTCCTGTTTTATGATTTGTATTTATATTTGTGAAAGAATATAAAACAGCAAAATTAGAACCAAGATCTAAAAAAAAAAAAAACAGAAAAGAAACAAGACAGGCTTTCAATATAAACAAAAATTGCATGCTATAGCAGCAACATTTTGACCGGTATGCAGGTCTTCCTCAGACCTATACAGCACAGTGTTAAGTCTAGGGTTTCCTGTCACTTGGAGAGATGATGTCCCTTTACAGAGTAGGGTGAAATGAGCTCTGCTTAGGCTCTCTTTATATAGCTTCTGGAATCTGCCCCTGGTATTATCCAAATTTTATTTTTTCACTTTCTTTAATTTCCACTTAAATTTACTTTTTACTAGAGCCGAAAATCAGTTAAAAATAAATAACAAAAAAAGGTTGTTAACGTAATACATGAGATGGGTGTTTCTCACACACGCATGTGCGCACACTGGGCTGGCAGGCAGATGTATCCCCCAGCAAAACAAAGTCTGTGTGGGGTACTGGAGAACCAGAGCACCTTGAAGGAAAGTGGGCTACTGGAACAAGAAGGAAATGAGCAAGGGCCTGTTGGAATGCTACTCTTCAAGCAAGCCTACTCAGAGAGGTTAGATGAAAAGAATGTGGAGGGAATGGATGCTTCAGATCCCACAACCATGGCTAATTGCCAACACCAAGGTAGATGCACAACACCAGGTCATAGAGGAGGCTATACTATATTCCCAACCAGAACTTGGGAACACAGCCCCAATAACTACTGGTACGTGCAGGAAAAGTTTAAATACTGCAAGACCCTCACGCTCCCAGGATTCTGGACTTGAGGGAGGAGAAACAATCCACGGAGGATGAGAGGGGCGTTTTATATACACACACATATGTGTATATACATATATATATGCACACATGCTGACCGATATATATACTGCTCATAAAAATGAAAGGATCAATTTAAAGAAACACATTAGATCCATCAGATCTCAATACGAAGTTGGATATCTATACAAATAACAACAGGACAGTGTCTTAGGAACAAAAGGATGCCAAGTCTTTCAATGAAATAAAAGTTTTCAGTCTACAGAGGCTCAATTGTGTAGACACCATCAAATCAGAGTGAAATTAAGATGTGGCAGGCTAGTCCATTTTCTCCTAAACTTAATTTCTGCAACTCTAAATGCTTTTCAGTATCTTGTGTGCCCCCCACGAGCTTGTATGCATGCTTGACAACGTGGCGGCATGCTCCTAATGAGACGACCAATGGTGTCTTGTGGCATTTCCTCCCAGATCTGTGTGAGGGCATCCCTGAGCTGTTGTACAGTCTGAGGAGCAACCTGGCGGTGCCTAATGGACCCAAACATAATGTCCCAGAGATGTTCTATTGGGTTTAAGTCAGGGGATGGTGAAGGCCATTCAATTGTTTCAATTCCTTCATCCTCCAGGTACTGCCTGCAGACTCTTGCCAAGTGAGGCCGGGCATTGTGGTGCATTAGGCAGTGAGCACAGGGCCCACTACAGGATGTGGGGCCCTCAGGCCACCTTCATGAAGTCTGTTCCTGATTGTTTGGGTAGAGACATTCACACCAGTGGCCCTCTGGAGGTCATTCTGTAGGGCACGAGCAGTGCTCAGCCTGTTCCTCCTTGCACAAAAGGAGTAGGTATCCTGCTGAGGGGTTGAGGACCTTCTACGGCCCTGTCCAGCTCACCACAAATAACCAGCAGTCTCCTGAAATCTCCTCCATGTTCTGGAGATTGTGCTGGGAGACACATTAAACCTTCTTGCTGCAGCACGTGTGGATGTTCCATCCTGGAGAAGTTGGACAACCCTTTGCAACTTCTGTAGGGTTAAGAATCTCCTCATACTGCCAGTAGAGAGAATTACACAAGACAAAATCAGCAGGAGTGAAAAACCAGCCAAAAAAGATCAAGAGGAGAAACTTGAAGTGACCTCCACATGGAACACCAGTCCTGTTTGGAGGGTTTTCTAATTGTTGCCACTGAAGTGCACCTGTTGTTAATTCATGAACACCAATACAGATGAAATTGATTAACGAGGCCCTCAGCTGCTGAACCAACAAGAACAGTATCAGACAGGTTTCATTCAATTCATGCCAGGCCTATTATAAAAAAGTGTTCCTTTCATTTTTATGAGCAATATATATATACATATATATATATATATATATAAATAATAGTATATTTCAAGCAATCAGGTAATATTTCATGAAAATATCCATCCATCCATTTTCTTAGCTGCCTTGTCCCTTTTGGGGTCGCGGGGGTGCCGGAGCCTAACCTGGCTGCTGATGGGCGAAGGCAGGGTTTACCATGAACAGGTCGCCAGTCTGTCGCAGGACCACAATCACACTCACATTCACTCTCACATGCACACCTAGGGGCAATTTAGAGTCACCAATTACCCTATGAAGCATGGTTTTGGTTGGTGGGAGGAGGCCAGAGTTCTCAGTGAGAGGTCCACACAGAAAGGACCCAGTTGGTGTTTCTGATCCCTCAGCTGGGATTTGATCTGGGGCCTTCTTGCTGTGAGGCAAGTGCGCTAACCACTGCGCCACCGTGCGGCCCCATTACATGAAAATAACATCACATAATAAATCAAAAGTATATCACTTGAAGGGGGGGATGAAGGAAGTGAACTCATAAAACCATACCATACCATTTTCTCCACATGAATTATCAACATCTGGTTCTAGACTTAACATAAAAAATTTATACCCGACAATAATAGTTTAAGGTTTGTAAGGTCATTAAGATCAGTGAAGTAATCAAATTTCCAACATCCGCAGACAAGTAATTTATATCAATCAGGGCCAAAAATCTAACTATACTCAGTCGATTATTATTAGTAAACCATCATACACATCAATCAATACCAGAATACCAAGTATAT
Organism: Oryzias javanicus; assembly: GCA_003999625.1. Lineage (NCBI taxonomy): Eukaryota > Metazoa > Chordata > Actinopteri > Beloniformes > Adrianichthyidae > Oryzias > Oryzias javanicus. The sequence continues at coordinate 4,738,580 of CM012457.1, forward strand.
TCAGATCATCATCATCACCAGAAGAAAAATCCCTGCATCAACCAGCATCAGACATCCGGAGCATAACAGCTGATCAATGAGAGTGACCTTCCCGTGATATATATATATATATATATATATATATATATATATAATATATATATTTGTGTGTGTGTGCAAACATATATATTATATATATATAAATATATATATATGCGTGTACGTGTATATATATATCTGTGATCTGTGTGTTTTTGACCCTTTCAGAGTCATGGGGTGCCGGAGCGTAACCCGGCTACTAATAGGTGAAGGTGGAATACACCCTTCACATGTTACCAGTCCTTAGTTGGTTTATATATATATATATATATATATATATATGGGGGAGGGGGGGGGGGTGTTCCTTTAACTGCAACTGGAAATAAAAGATTAGAGTGTCCTTTCTTTTTTCCTGTACTTAATGTTTTTAGTGCTTGAAATCAATTATCTTTTTTCATCTCTGAAACAGAAAACCACAAATCTGGAAGGTTCCCATTTTCTTGACATTGAATTGTTTTCCTTCTTTTTTGCTTTTGTTTTATGGTGGTTGGCAAACAACTGATTATTGTATTACCGACACCATCAGGACCATCAGTCTGTTTTGACACTTAGAACAGGTTCAGGTTGCCAATTATCCACAGCTGTTTTGATTTCAGTTAATTGTTCCCAGTCTATTTAAGTGTCGGCTGTTTAGGTCATCTGCTTTGTCACTCTTTAGTCGCTCCATATGATTTTGCCTTGTTGAAGTTTAGGCTTTAAATAAAGAAATTTCTCTTACCAAGATTGGTCTCTGACATTCCTGGGGGAAATGGTTTTGCTCTCGACCATATTCCAAATGGGTCTCATAAAGCTTCTGATAACCAGCAGCTTTCTAGGAGAAGAGATTTGGTTTAACTTCTCCATAGTTGTAAAGTGTAACTTGGGGTGGGTGGGTGGGGGAATTCTTCACACAAAGTTGCTGGAGGAAGAACGTCTCCCAGCTGGTGGTTAAGATGAATTTCCAGAAAGAGAATGTGTCAAATTTGACATAAAAGTTTAAATCAAAATGTATTTACAATTAAATTCTAAGTTCTGAATATGCACAGACACTTGCAACATGTCTTAACCCAGTAAGGTGGGAATCAGTCAATGGGGACCTTGCAGGTGGGACCTGGCATTTGTCTATCTGCAACTGAGGAGATGACCCACTTCTCTATGGACAACAAAGCAATTACAGCCCTGGTACTCAGATCATTCAAGGTTCGATGATGTGTAGAATTTGTTAGAAAAGAACTTATTAAAAATCAAACTACATTTTCGGAGCACAAGTTGATCTATCTAGTTAACATGTTTGTCGATCAAGGACATTGCTTGCTTCAGTATCTTCAATACCAACACCTGTTAAGAGAAAAAATATAACTGAGTACATGAATGAATCTTTAGAAGTTGACTTTGACCTTGGAAATGGCGCCGCCTCAAAGGTCGAGGTTTTTGGCCCTTTGTCGGGGTCCCCTGTCCCTAGATATTGTTGGAATTGGCTGAAACTTGATGGTTACACTTGTCTCGTGGACTTGTACAAGCACGAGAAATTTCATACCGCTAGCTCATTTGGCTAGCTAGTTAGCTTTAGCCTCATGCTAGCACCAAACGAGTTTTGGTTCCTGTATCAGCGTCTCCAAAGATACATTGTAGTCCAATTTCAAGTGTCTTAGTGAAAAAGAAGTATTTTTCCTGAATTTTTTTCTAGCGAATTTCGGCTAGCCTTTAGCCACATAGCGCAGCCATCGTTTATCCGATTGATCTCAAATTTTACACACTGTAGGCGGGCAGTAGTCCCCACGTACCCTAAAAAAATCAGACCCTAATTCGACACTGTAGGCGAGTTATCGCTTGGTAAGCTTCCATTAAGGCATTTTTGGGTGTCCGTGGCCTTCAAAATTGTTTTTTGGTTAATAACTCTGCCCCCCTTCAGTCCTTATCCACCAAACTTGGTAGGCTGCACCAGAGGGACCTCCTGGAGGAGTGTATAAGGTTTCAAGGTTCCACGTCAATCCATCCCCTGTGGGGACCCCGAAAAGTGGGTTTCGCCACGGCGTGGAGCGTTTTTGGGCTATAACTCCGCCCCCTTTCGTTCTTTATCCACCAAACTTTACACACAGCACCAGAGGGACGTCCTTCAGAAGTGTTTAAAGTTTCAAGGCTCCATGTCAATGCGTTCCCCGTGGGGACTCCAAAACGTGGGTTCCGTGGTGGCGAATGGCGTTTTCTTGAATAACTCCACCCCTCTTCATTTTTAAGATACTAAACTTTATCGAAAGCACCAGTGGGAGGTCCCGGAGGAGTGTTTAAAGTTTCAAGGTTCCACGTGACTTGGTTCCCCGTGGGGACCCCCAAACGTGTGTTCCGAGGTGGCGAATGGCGTTTTCTTAAAAACTCCGCCCCCTTTCATTTGTAAGCTACCAAACTTAACAGAAAGCACCAGTGGGAGGTCCCGGAGGAGTGTTTAAAGTTTCAAGGTTCCACGTGACTCGATTCCCCGTGGGGACCCCCAAACGTGTGTTCCGCGGTGGCGAATGGCTTTTTCTCGAATAACTCCGCCCCCTTTCATTTGTAAGCAACCAAACTTTACAGAAAGCACCAGTGGGAGGTCCTGAATGAGCGTTTAAAGTTTCAAATTTCCATGTGACTCGGTTCCCCTTGGGGACCCCCAAACGTGTGTTTCGTGGCGGCGAATCACGTTTTCTTGAATAGCTCCGCCCCCCTTCAATTGTAAGCTACCAAACTCAACAGAAAGCCCCAGACGATGGTCCAGGAAGAGTGTTTAAAGTTTCAAGGTTCCACAGCTGTTCTGCTCACTCCTAGGATTACTGGGGCCATTAAGCCTCCACGCCTCTTCAAGGCAGAGTCTATGTGGAGGTTTCCTTTTTTTTTTTTTAATGAACAGTAACTAGTAAAACTTATAAACAGATAGTGACACTTTGTAAACAGCAAAAAAGAACTCATGTCACTAAGAACAAGGAACAATAAAAAAACTAAAGCTACTCATCTGTTAACCGCCTCTGCCTCTTCCTCAGAAAGGCTGAGTAAATCCTGGCTGGGAGTAGGTCCCGATAGCATGCAGCCAGGTACTCTTTGTAAGCAGCCTGGTGTGACATGTTCTTGTCCAGATTGACCAAAGACAGTTCTTTGGGGGACCAAATTGCCTTCAAAGATGCAGGAAGGTACACCACGCTCATTTTGAAGGCCCCACTTGGTCCGTCCTCAGTGTGAAGTTGTGGGAGAGCTTCTTCTGGTGGTCCCTCTACGTGCTGGACAGCACTGTCCAGGTGGCGTTTTTTGCTTGGTGGTACCAGTGGAAGCATACTTAGTCTGTGAGGAATGTCCTCGTGTAGCTTCCACACCAGATACTGTTTACGCCGTGGAAGGTAGAACCTGGATTGCAGGTGCAGTTCCTTCATCTGTTTCTGGGTCAAGGGGAGTTCTTTGATCAAATCCAGAAGTGCTTTGTTCTCCACATAGCAGTTATTTTTTATCATGCCAATGCATGACAAATGTAAGCACTTTCAGCAGCTTTGACCCTTCAATGTGGGAAGGCACACGGGCTATGCAGATGGATAGCCAGGGCAGTCCCTGCTCCCTAAATCTGTCCAGGCGACTTGCGAAACAGAGACCCCTCCGGTCCATTTCATCCAGAATAGCATTTGTTATTAATGCTATCCTGGCTTCCTTGGATGGAGGGGCCCCTTCGGCCAACAGTTCCAGGTAGCGGTGTCTGTCCCAGCTCAGTTTTATGTGCCTTCCGACAAATAACCGGATGTCTGGAACCCATTTGATCTTCAACTCCTCTAGCCCCAGCTGAAGGCAGCGGCCAGGGTCCTGACCAGCTTGTTGGACCAGTGACATGCATTTCAGGTACGTCACTTGAAAGGGCAGATATTCTTGCTCCACTAACTTGTCAATGTCTTAGAATTCACTGGTCCCCTGAGCCAGCCAGGATATTCTTCGGCTTTCAGTGAGGCCAGAGGAACCCTCTCGTCCCTGAAACAGTCACCCAGGAAGGACAGCCACAACTTAGTGCCCAGAACTGGACTTGCCGCCCCCAGACAGTCAGACAAAGCGAAGACCTGCTCCACCCTTAAAATCTGGATTTTGTCTGATGTCCAGTTTGTTATTGGAGGCGGTTTGGCTTCAGCTGTGGCTGAGGAATGAGGTGCCAGGGTGAGGAATCCCCTGGTTGCTGTTAGGCTGTCAGCATGGCTTGCAGACGTTCCCAATGCACGGGAATATCTGTAATCCAATTTCGACAGGGGATGTCCCAATCAGTTCCTCCGACAGCAGGATCCATAGATCAGTTCCTCCAGAGGACAAGTTTAAACTTGGAAAGCCTTCATTGCAGTTACATAATCACCCAAGACACAGACAAACCCCGAGACCCAAGGACTTCATTCAGTTCAGCCAGAATGCCACCCAAGACTGACAAGACATTAAGCTTGTCTTCCTCTTTGTTCAAAAAGGGGAACAGCACTGGTTTCTTTTTTAGCAGTTCCCAGAGCATCTTTTCACTGAAGAAGGCCTCAGCTCTGATCTGTGCTGTCCTGTGGTGTCCAGATGACCCCACTTTTAATGTAAACAAGCTAAGGAGAACGGAAGGGTTTGATCCCTCCATCGTCTTCCTTTCAGAAGAAGGCTGCAGGTTGTTGAAACCCAATACTTGTACTATCAAAACCTCCCAAATACATGTTAGACATTTTAGGAGTTTCAGGATGACAAACTGATTTGTTCTAGTTTATAAAGTAAAAAAAAAAATTTAAACATGGTTCATTTTCCCACGGAACAAATGTAGGAAACTTCAAAGAAATAGCTTAGACCATATTAATTCAAATACATTTATTGAGGACACAAAGAAGATGTGTTTTACAACATTGTATGCCTTCAATTAAGTTTAGAACCCATAACAAAAGTTTCACTTTTTAACAGAAAGCATCTGCATTACAACAAAAAAAAAAAGTCTCACAAACTTTACTTCAGTGGCAGATAAAAAGAAAAAAAAAGAAGGCGTTACATTAATTTACAACCTCAATTATTAAGTCACCTTTGACAACAACAGTCACCGTCAGTGGAAGCACGTCAAATATTTCCAGCCCCTCTGCTGGCGCCAACGCAGCGAGGATCTCCTGGGATGCTTTGAGTTCCCCCCCAGCGCAGGTGGAGAACACCACCTCCTGCTGTCCTGTCGCTATGCCATTAATGGTTACGGTGGTTGTCTTGGGACCGATTGAGATCTCCTGCAAAGCACACAAATCAAAATCATTCATTAGACCAGAACAGTCCCCATACCTGGTCCTGAAGAGCTACCAAACTGACTGGTTTCCAGATCTCCAAGGCCTGCCTGCTGCTGATTAACTCAATCAGATGGCTCCACATTCTGATTGAACACCTGGTCCAGGTAATCAGCAGCAAGCAGTGCAAGGAGAGCTGGAACAATGGCAGAATGGGAGATTCTAAGAACCAGGAATGGGGATCCCAAATTTACACTACATTGTGCTGACAATTGAGTGTGACCAACCTTTGTTTCGGTGAACTGTGGTGAAGAGGCCTTTGTTCCAAACGAGGGACTCTTGGAGAGCCTCAGGTGAGAGATGGATATTGATGAATAAATGGCAAAATCTCCCAGTGCTTCTTCTCGCCACAGGCAGATGGGGATCTCGGTTCCTTCCGTGGTGCAAATTCTCAGGTCCCTGATTGGCACCGCCCCATCTTTAGTTTGCACCTGTCGTATTGCACTGAGCTAAGGGAAAAAAAAAAGAGAAACTTTTTAGAATACATACATTCTGCTCTAGTGTTTTTTTAATGCATATAAATGTGAAAATACTTACAGAAACGATCCGCCCCTGGACAGTGAATAACTGCGAGCAACCGTCATCCAGCTTCATGGCAACAGGTGAGTCGGGGTACAACAAACTTTCTGCCATCTTTGCAGTCTCAGTAGACACTTGGAGTGGGCCCGTTCGAAAAATCATGGAGTTGCTTTTCAAAATTATTTGAAATGTGGCACCATTATTCCCAGTTACAACCCCAAAGTTTTTGAGGAGGTAGCACCTTCCAATCTCAAGGCGCATGCCCAAGTCCATTAGGCACTTTTCTTCAACAGTTATTTTAACTGTGCCACTTTCATCCCCAGCACCAAAGGAATAGGTCACCTTTTTTTTTCTATGAATACAGAGTCCTCTTTAAAGATAGGGTTAGGGGAAACTGTTTTAAAATTCGGCGGCGCGATTTTTATGCACGGGCCATCTTGGCACCCAATCCAAAGATTGTCCCCTCTCTACCTCTAACTAAAAATAGTTTATGAGGAGACTTGAAGTAGAGTCTAAAAAGAAGATTGTGGTTAATCTTAGGATCTGGAAAAGGAATTAAATTAAGGTTAGGACAAGATGAGGTTTTTGCCAGGGGAGACTGGGGTTAAGGTTAGGAAATCAGGGGGGGCGGGGGATTAAATTTGAATGTAACTAAAAATTGTAAAGTTTTAATATTTTAAAATCCCCTTTTCATTAAGGCCTCCAGGGTAGGTGGTTTCCAGCTTTGAAATCCAAAGTCATTCTGCTCTACGTCTCTGAGCTGTGGTCCATCTGGGGTTAAGCTCAATAACGGATGCACTTAAAGATTCCCAACCATGAGATATGAAATGTGAAACTAAATGAGTATGAATGTTTTTATGTTTAAGTATGTTGTATCTATGTTGGGTGAATCTAACCAATAAAGTATTACCTGTTTCCCCCACATATTGCATATCACATTTGGAGCATGTGATTAAGTAAACACAGTTTTTAGAGGACGGAGTGCCTCTTGAAGGTGCTAAGTAAACCCTGTTGCTGCAGGAGCTGCAAAGCCACTTCTTCTGTTTAAAGAATTGTGAGTGGCCTCTAGAAGTAGTTTGGTGTTTAGAGGAAATTTTTGCCTTAACTAAATGATCACCCACATTTTGGTTCCTTCTAAAGGCTGCAATGATTCTATGATCTTTAAGCCGTTTAGACTGTTGAACAAATGTTTGAAAATTGGATCTGATGACCCTCAACAGTTTCAATGAGAATGGGGAGTATGTGACTATGACTGGCATGATCGGTGAAAGATTGATGGGTTTAATGTCCAGAAAGGATTTAAAACATTTTCTTAAGAAGGACCGAGAGTACCCTCTAGTGGACAAGGCTGAAAAAAGAATCTTTGTAGAATTTTTAAAGTCAGATGGCTGACTGCTGATTCTATGAAATCTCAAAAGTTGTGATTTAACTAATCCGGCAAAAGTATGTTTGGGATGAAAGCTATTTTTATGTAGGAGAGCATGTGTGTCTGTAGGTTTGAAAAAAACTTTGATATCCAATTGATGAGAGTTATGGAAATTTTCTCCTTTAAATGTTGTTGTGTCTAGGAAATCTACTGAAATTTTATGACTGGTGGATTTTAATTTTATAGATGGATTATGACTGTTGAGCGTCCTCAAAAACCCTTCAAACTCTTGTTCCGAGTGAGACCACACTCCCCAAATGTCATCTAATTATCTAAAATAGCACAGCGGCTTCAGTGCACATTTGTGAAGCGCTGCATTTTCCGATTCTGCCATGAAAATGTTTGCATATGCGGGGGCGAATTTTTTGCCCATCGCAGTTCCCTTAATTTGTAAGTAGAAATCATCATGGAACTGGAAATCGTTCCTTTTAAGATTAATTTCTAAAAGTTGAAGCAGCTCCTTGTCTGGTCTTTTGGAATCAGGATATTTGAGAAATATCCTTCTAATGGACTGGATTCCCTCCATGATGTCTATATTTGTGTAAAGACTGTCTATGTCCATAGTGAATAAGATTGATTCTGATGGAATGACTAATTGTTTCACTTTATCCACAAAATCATAAGTGTCTTTTATGTAGCTGTCATGTTTTGTGGATAAAGGATTAAGGTAATAATCTATAAATTCTGCTGTGCGATAAGTCTCACTGTCACAGTCAGAAACGATCGGTCGACCTGGAGGGATCCGAAAAGGGACGCTCCACTTTTGTGGTTCCTTATGGATCTTTGGGAGCATGTAAAAAAGTCTGGCTCTGGGCTGAGGGGGACCCATAAGATAGTTTTTTTGTTTAGCATTTATAAATTTCTTTTGATATAAGTTTATCAAAATTTTATCCAATAAGGGAACTGTTTCCAAATAAATGGGTTTTTTTAGTTTGGAATAGTAGGTTTTATCGTTAAGTTGTCTGTAACCCTCATTTAAATAATCCCTTTTATCCATAATAACCACTGCGCTTCCCTTATCAGCAGGTTTGATGACAATGTTTTTGTTGGTGCACAGCTCTTTGAGGGCTCTATCTTCGTCCCCAGTTAAATTTGATTTGATATACATTTTCTTAAAATTATTTTGAAAATAATCTAGATCGTTAGAAATGAGTGTGCACACCTCTGATGGGAGTTGACCCAGTGCAGGTGACCACTCTGATTTGGTAGTAAAAGGTTGTGATTTTAAATTTTCTTTATTTCCATAATATAGATCAAGTTTTAAACGTTGATGATACTGCTGAATGTCGCTTCTACATTGAAATTTTGAATATTTATTTTGGCCTTTTGTGGGGATGAAGGTCAAACCCCTGCTGAGCAGAGAGAGCTGTGCATCAGACAGAACAAATTTCTGACATAAATTTATGAAGAAGAAGAAGAAGAAGAATCTTTATTTCTATAGCACTTTTCACAGAACGGATCACAAAGTGCTTAACATAAGAACATAAAATCAGAAAACACAGGGAAATAAAACCAATAATCAGTAATAAAACAACTAAACACAGTAAAATACAGTAAACATAATAAAACAAGGGCTAAGATCAACTAAAAGCTCTCCTGAATAGAAATGTCTTGACCTGGGATTTAAAACACTCAACGGAGTTGATCTGACGCAACGGCAGTGGGCGGAGTTCCAGAGACGAGGAGCAACAGCTTGGAAAGAGACGTCCCCTCTCGTCTTAAAGCGGGTTTTAGGGATGGTTAAAAGATTCTGACTGGAAGACCTCAAGGATCGGGCCGAAGAGTACGGGGTTAAAAGGTCACAGATGTATATCGGGGCTTGACCATGCAAGGCTCTAAAAACTAAGAGTAAAATTTTAAAATCAATTCTAAATTTGACAGGTAACCAATGTAAAGCGGATAATATCGGAGTAATGTGTGTCCGTTTACTGGTTCCTGTTAAAAGCCTTGCTGCGGAGTTCTGGACGAGCTGAAGACGGTTCAGGGAGCGTTTGTTAAAACAAGTAAAAAGACAGTTACAATAATCTAAACGAGAGGAAATAAAAGCGTGAATAATAGTTTCCAGGTCAGACCGAGACAAGATACTTTTTAGTTTGGCCACATTTCTTAGATGATAAAAACAGTTCTTTACAAGCTGTTTTGAGTGGCCTTCGAGGGACATGGACTTATCAAACAACACCCCAAGATCTCTGAGACTCGACTGGACAGAAGAGCTCAGAGACCCGAGGTGTTGTCTGATAGAAGGAATTTTATTTTCTGGGGCAAAGATCAATGTCTCGGTTTTCTGGGAGTTTAGAACTAAATGATTATTACTCAGCCATGTCGTGATGCTAGTTAAGCAGTCCAACAGGCTTTGCAGTTTGTAGTAATTATTCCCTGGGAAAGAACAGTAGAGCTGGATATCATCTGCATAAAAATGGTAAGAAACGTGGCTAAATTTGTTGATGAGTTCCCCAAGAGGGATCAAATATAAAATGAATAAAATAGGGCCAAGTACAGAGCCCTGGGGAACGCCACAATTTACTTTCTTCACTGCAGAGCTTAGAGAGCCGACAGCCACATTAAAAGTTCTTCCACTAAGGTACGAAATAAACCAATTTAAAACTGACCCAGAGAGACCGTAATCATTGTGAAGGCGTTGAATTAAGATGTTATGATTAACTGTGTCAAACGCTGATTTCAAGTCTAAAAGCACGAGGACAGTGTACTGGCCCGAGTCAGCTGCCATCAAAACATCATTAGAAACTCTCAAGAGAGCAGTTTCAGTGGAGTGATTCTTCCTAAAGCCTGACTGGAAAGAATCTGAAATTTTATGTTCTTCCAGGAACACGTTTAGTTGGTCAGCGACCACTTTCTCCAGGACTTTGGAGATGAAAGGAAGTTTCGATATTGGTCGGAAGTTATTTGGGTCTGACTGATCTAAATTAGGCTTTTTAAGAACAGGATTTATCAAAGCGTGTTTGAGAAAGTTAGGGACAGATCCTGATTTCAAAGAAAGGTTAATGAGGTCAACAACAGTGGAACCTATACAGTGGAACACTTTTAGAAAGACAGAGGTGGGAATAATGTCAAGAGGGCAGGACGAGGGTTTGATCCTTTCCAGCAGAGAATGAATGTCCTCTACTGAGACAGGGGCAAAACTGGACCATGAGTGTGAACAGTGTGGGCTCTGAGAGAGCTGAACACTGGCTAAAGGAGGGATGTTTGCTCCAACATCCAAAACCTTTGCTAAGAAACCCTGAAGAAATGAGCTACAGTTAGGCAGAGAAAGGTTCGGGAATTTGGAGGCGCAGGGTGAAACAAGAGAGTTTAGAGTGCTGAAGACAAACTTAGGCGTTTTCTTATTTGAAGAAATAAGTTTGCAAAAGAAGGCAGATCTGGCCTGCTTTATCATTTCATTCAAGGAACAGATCAGATCTTTAAGATGTAGTCTATGCACTTCCAAATTCGTTGATTTCCATAAACGCTCCACTTTGCGACGCAACCTTCTGGAGCTACGGATTTCTTCATTCATCCATGGTATGAGAAAATTTGGGGTAGGCAATTTTCACTCTGACAGGAGCGACCTGATTTAAAATGGTCTCACAATGACAGTTAAACGAATTCATAAAAGAGTCAACATCATAAAAGCTCTTAAAGGAATTAATGTCAAACAGGTCAGTAAAACCATCAGAAACATTCTGATCTAGAATACGGCGCTGTGACACAAGATGAGCTGGAAAAGGTAAGAGAGGAAAAGTCACATTAAAATAGATCCAGCTGTGGTCACTCACAAGACTGTCTTCCAGACGAAGTTGGTGAATTTCTAGACCTAGAGAAAACACCAGGTCCAAAGTATGACCTTTAACATGGGTGGGACCTGTTACATGCTGAATAAAATGAAAGGACTCCATTAAAAATGATAAAAATGGGCATTAAAATCTCCCAATAAAAGCACTTTATCAAGCTTTAAAATACCAGACAAAAACTCCTCAAACTCATCCAAAAAGACTCTGGCAGGACCAGGAGGTCAGTAAATGATAATGCAGTAAAAAGAAGGGTTAAATCCAACCTTCACGATCTGGAGTTCAAATGAAGTGAAAGAGTCCGAGTTCAGTTTGGTGCTTGGAAAGTGGTCCCGGTGGATGAGAGCCAGTCCACCCCCGCCCCGTCCAGATGAGCGGGGGTGCTGAGCGCGGAGCAGTCCGGGGGGCACAGCTCGTTCAGGTGGGTGTGATCCATCTCCCGCTGCCATGTCTCCGTGAGGCACAGGAAATCCAAACACTCCGATGTGAAAGTGTCATTCAAATAAAAGGATTTGTTTGAAATGGACCGCGCGTTTAGCAGCGCAAACCTGAGCGTGTCCGTAGTTGTTCTTGAGGGTCGAGGCCGCCTAGATCCCTGAAAAACCCGGCTCAAGGATCGTAGATTTCCGAGGTTTACTCCTCGGTGGCGCGGGCGGGGCGAGCAGGGTCTGCGAGCGTTTGACAGCTCCTCGAAGCCGATGACAGGTGTCAGCCAGCTGATCGGAGGCTCCAGCGAGCGGCGTGAAACGCAGAAACTTTTACCCTCAGGAAGCTTTGCCGTGGTGCGTCCAAAACTACATAAAAAAGCCTTTAGGTGCACGACTTTGCCACTTCTTTTACCGCGGCGACGGTGGCGTTTTTTCCGCGAGGGAGGAACCAAGGAAGGGCGGCGGAGGAACGCCGGAATATCCTCCAGGAACGGCGGTAAAGATTTCTGTCCACCTGAGTGATGTGGACCCGAAAAGTTCATTAAATGTTGGAAATCCAGAAGTGACTGTCGGTCATACACCAATAGGCAGGTTGTTTTATGGGTGATGCTGATCAGAAACAGTAGAAAAATACAAACACCAAGCAGGGGCAGACGGCAGGCCACACACACCGGCGCCATCTTGACACCCTTATTCCCTTCCTGTCGAAACAGGCTTAAGGGAATATTTAGTTTACCCACTCATTCCAGTGTTGTAGCATAGCTCTGGCTGTGTCCAGAGTCCAGTGGATGTTGTCACTCTCAGTGGCAAACTGGCTCTCTGGGAGTGGAGGGATGTGCTGATCCAAACTGGTGATGTACTCGTTGATGAGCTGAAGGGTGGCTTTGTCCTGATCTGGAAGAGCATCGGAAAAGTTAATGACAGGAATGTAAATCTGGGCGTCAGGAAACCCTTGATGAGCCGCCTCCACCGCTCTTCTAGTGTCCAGAATTACTGCTCTCCTGTCCCTCTGGGATCTGTTATTTATCCCAAAGGACGGGATCATTTTTTCCACCTCCGTCTCAGTGGTGGCAGTCTGGAGCAGGAACTCAGCATGGTTCCATCTGGCACCAGGAAAGCTGTCAATCTGGACGTTCTCTGAAGAGAAGCTGAAAAGTTTGTGGACATTGGAGTCACCCAGGATGAGGTTCTGCTCGCGGATGTGAAGGTTCCAGTCTTGCAGCTTTCTGGGTGTGTTGGGATGTCTTGTGGTTTCACTTTTTTGCCTTCCGAGTGGGAGGAGGGAGGGGAGGGAAGCTCCAGATGTATCCAGCTGCAGCCGTGTCTGCACACTCGATCTGAGTCTGAGAGGAGAGAGTGCTGGCAGGTGTTTGAGTTTTGCCACGGCCTTACGTGCTGGAGGAGACTCCGGTTGCTGAAGATCTTCTCTGGGAGGAGAGGAGGGGGGGCTGGCCTCCATTTCTGTGACGTCCAGGATGATCTCCTCCTGTTCAAGCGGAGGCGATGGCGCTCTGGCATAGCCGGTCTCATCATCAGAAGAGAGTTCTTCAGCACTCACTTTCTGTCTTGTGAGTGCTTGCTGTGTGTTGGAAGACTGCTCTTCTGATGATGAACGGCTATGCGGGCGGCCAATGCTCCGCTTGAACAGTTGGAGGAGATCATCTGGACGTCACAGAAATGGGAGGCCAGCCCTCCATCACACCCACAGTCCTGTGGGGTGGCGTAATGTTAGTGGGTGGAGGATGAATGTCTGCTCTCACCATAATGGGGCCTGTGCTGATCTGCGGAGCAACAGGTTGGAGGAGGGGGGTCTGCACAGCTGCAGGTAGGAGCACAGAGGTGTGCGGGGCTGCAGGTTGAAGAATGGAGGTCGGCGCAGCTGCAGGCCGGAGGATGGAGGTGTGCACAGCTGCAGGTTGTAGCGCAAAGGACTGTGAAGTTGCAGGTCGGGGAATGGAGGTCAGAGGAGCTGCAGATGGGGTCGTGGAGGTCGTTGGTTGTTCCTCCATGATGAGTGGTTCCACATCCAAAAGATGAATTGTTGCTGCATCTTGTGACGCTGCAGCTGAAGGAGAGGCAGCAGCTTTGTTATAATCTTGCAACTTGGCCACGATCACAGCCTGAGCATGATCTATTGTGTGTTGCTTCAACCGAGGACCCAGATTTCTCCTAGCCCAGGAAGATGCCACATCAAAAGGAGATGACCAGTTCTCCACCGGGAACCTAGACAGTTTCTGCACTTCCAGGTCAATACTGTCGTTGTAGTGGTCGCGCAGAATTAAAGCAGTGTTCTGGGCCCAGTATCGGGCATTGCCTTCAATGAGAGTCTGTGTGGTTCTGGTGGGATTAGCAGGTTTGATGATTGTGGCCAAATTTTGGGTGATTTTGTCCAGGGAAGGAGGAAGCTTCTCCTGATTAACATTTTGTAAATGGTGGACTGCCTTGATTAGTCTATGAATGATGTGGACTTTCCCCACAAAGTCCGGATCATCAGACTGTCTGTCTTGTGGGCGCTGATTTTGCCGTGGTCTACTATTGAAATTAGCATAACGGCGGCGGCGCCTGGGGCCGTGGTACTCACGATACTGTGGGCCGGACCAGTCACGCTGTTGTCTGCGGGGTGCATTTTGGTTGTAGTATCTCCAGCCAGAAGAACGGTTGTCCCACCTTTGGGGATAAACATCAATCTCATCTTCTCTTGCATACCCCCTCGTTGCAGACGCGTAGGTGCGACGTCCATCCCGCCGCGGATAGCTGCCCCATCGCTGAGCTGGAGGCTGGTCGCGCATCACAGGGCGGTATCTCTGTCTGCCTCTGTTATAACGCACCACGGTCCAGTCCCCGTCATCATCATCTTCAAAGTAGGGCTGCATCTATAAGCCGGTTATTCTCCGGAGAATAAAATGCAGTTTCCAAAAAAGCCAGCCGGCTAATAGCTTAGCCTAAGTGGCTAATGCTACAAAAACGAAAGAACACTTTCTTTATAAAAATGTGTTCTTTTTATTGTCAAACTTGACAAAAAAACAAACAAAACAAGCCTAATAAACTACGTTTCGGTTCTATTTAGAACCTTCTTCAGGTTAGCTTGTTGAAAAAACAGAAACTTACAGGTTCGAAGAGCGAACGGCAGGTGCACGAGGCAATGACGCAGTGAAAATGTGCTCTAAGCTAATTGCTAATCTGCCGTGCCAAAAGCGTCCTCAGAAAGTGAGGAGCCTCTAGCGGAGAACACCGGCATTGCACGTGACGTGCATGATGCGTTCATGAACATTGGAAAATACAATTTTTATAGATAAATATAAACAAAAACAGAATAAACAACATTATTTGTAATAATCAAAAAATATAGTATACAAAACATTTGTAAATAAAATATGATTAAGAATGATAACTTTGAATTCCCTTTTATGAAATGGGTTAGGTTTGTTGAACGGATTGGGCCTTCGGCCCAATCCGGTCCCGCGCTCCCGGTTCGGACTCCACTCAATGGCGAACCATGGTGTGCCGGTCTCCTGGAGTTTGGGGAAGGCACTCTTCTACTGATCAGTTAGCATAATCATAGACAGTCAAAACTTCTATATGTATTGTAGTGGTGGGTTTGTTTTGTTGTGCTGTGTGGTGTCTCGGAACCTTGGTAAACCAAGTCACTTTCCATATGGTGTGATGGACACGTTGTACGTGTCCTGTTTTCGTAGGTATCTATTGTTGAAGGGGGTGCATGAGAAGAAAAGAAAATAAATATTGTAGGTAAGTTGGTAAGAAGGAATACAAATTAAATAAGAAGGGACAATGAAGCTAATGTGGCATGTAAAGTTGTGCAGGTGGGATTTAAATATCCCGTGTAGATGTCAGTGAGTGTTGTAGGATACAAATATCCTTTGAGGTGTATGTGCTGGAGTCCTATTTGTTTTTAAGGATGGTGAGTTGTGCAATGGGTTTTTGAGGCCCTTGTTATTAGCATGAATGCAGTGGGATTCGAAAATCCCTTGAAGTGTCTAGTGTGTGGATTCGTCTTAAAGTTGAAAACAGATAAGCAAGAAAGGGAAAAAGGGTCTATTCCGGATTCAAAAGGTTGGGTTTAGGGTTAGGGTTAGGGTTAGAGGGTTAGAACGAAGAGCGTTTGGACCCCGCCCCCCAATAAGAATCAGAGGGCAGAGGTCAGTGCACACTCCATACAGCCCAAGCATGGGCAGAGCCCCCATCCAAAAATAATATATTATAAAGATATTAAATAAAAATGTGGATATTTAAATAGGGCTTAAGGTTAGGGTTAGGAGAACAGGCGTTCGGATCCTACCCTCCTATCAGAGGGTTAGGAAGGGACCAATGCACGCTCCATCCAGTCCCCCCAGGAGCAGGGTCCCAGGAGCACCCCGTCCCAAGAAGGTAAGTGATTAGTATCCAAAGGGGGGAGTGGTTAGGGTTAGGGCCCATCCCCCTGGGGTTAAGTTTAGGGGTTCTGTCCACAGGGGGAGTGGTTAGGGTTAGGGTTAGGGTTAGAATGAAGAGCGTTTGGACCCCGCCCCCCAATAAAATCAGAGGGCAGAGGTCAGTGCACCACTCCATACAGCCCAAGCATGGCAGAGCCCCCATCCCACATAAGTGATATAAAAAAAAATTAAAATAAAAATTGTGGATTCTAAATAGGGCTTTTAAGGGGAGGGAGTGGTTGGGTTAGGTTTAGGGTAGGTCAGTTTGACCTTAAACGCACTGGCCACTGCACTGTCAGGTAAAGGTGGAGAATCGGAGGATGACACAGGGGAAGAGTTTCCTGTAGGATGTGAAACTGGAAGAGTCCTTGATAAGTGCTTGGATAAAGTAAGTGCTAAAAAGGGCATTGCAAAAGTATGAAGCATACAACAATAAGTCTGACAAGGTTAAAAAGTCATAATAAAAAAGAAACAATTAAAATTATAAAAGCATGCAGTTAGTTTAGTCTAAAAACTATAAAAGGTAAGGATACTCCTAACAGTAAGTGGGACTTTTTTGAAGGGTGATGACCGGGGATTGAACCGGGGTTTGCTGCGTGGCAGTTCCGCACTTAGTGTAACCTGCCAAGTTGTTGCATGTCAAGACTAGGGTATGGGGAGCTATCTAGCTTCATTGGAAATTTTTATTAAAAAAAAAAAAAAAAAAAAAAAAAAAAAAAGAAAAGAGGGGCCCTAATAGTCCTCATTTAGGCCATTTGGGTTAGAATGAAGAGTGTTTGGACCCCGCTCCCCAATAAAATCAGAGGGCAGAGGTCAGTGCACACTCCATGCAGTCCAAGCATGGGCAGAGCCCCCATCCCAACATAAGTGACATAAAAAAATTAAATAAAATTGTGGATTCTTAAATAGGGCTTTTAAGGGGAGGGAGTGGTTAGGGTTAGGGAAAGTAAACCTGGTTGGTTTTAAAAGGGTTAGAATGAAGAGCGTTTGGACCCCGCCCCCCAATAAGAATCAGAGGGCAGAGGTCAGTGCACACTCCATGCAGTCCAAGCATGGGCAGAGCCCCCATCCAAATAAAATGATATAAAGATATTAAATAGAATTGTGTATATTTTTAAATAGGGCTTATAAGGTGAATTCTCATTAGAAGGGGAGGGAGTGGTTAGGGTTAGGGAAAGTTAACCTGGTTTGGTTTTAAAAGGGGGTTAGAATGAAGAGCGTTTGGACCCCGCCCCCCAATAAGAATCAGAGGGCAGAGGTCAGTGCACACTCCATACAGCCCAATCATGGGCAGAGCCCCATCCAAAATAATATATTATAAATGTTAAATAAAAATGTGGATATTTAAATAGGCTTTTAAGGGGATTCTAATTAGAAGGGGAGGGAGTGGTTAAGGTTAGGGAAAGTAAACCTGGTTTGGTTTTAGGGGTTAGGGTTAGGGAAAGTTAACTGTTTGGTTTGTTTAGGGTTGGTTAGGGAAAGTTAACCTGGTTTGGTTTTAAGGGGGATTTTTTTGCCAGGGTCCCTGGGGTTAAGTTTAGGGTTTCTAAAACGGGGGAGGTTTTAATCAGGGGAAAATAATAAGAATAATTATTTTTGTTATAGAGAGGACCGGCGGATTAAGGTTTGGGCCTTCCTCTCGGGTCATTCCCGAGGGGGAGAAGGGCCCCCTCTCATTCAGGCCCTGTGGATGGAGGGTGTCTAATCGGGAAATCCAAATCCTTTCAGCCCTCCGCCTTTGAGCCTGGCTCCAGTGTGGGTTACACTCCAGAACCGAGGCCTGGACCGCCGCCCACCCGTGAGCCAGGAAGTGTTGGGTCAGGATCTGGTGTGTCCTGTGCTGACCCACAATATTTTGTTTGTGGCCCAGGAATCTTTCGTGAATGGTTCTGCCTGTTTCTCCCACATATTTTTTATTACATGTTTTGCAGGTAATTAGGTAAACACAATTGGCGGACCGGACCGATCCCCTGATGGGTAAGTTAAAGACCTGTTTGGTTTTATCGTTATATGCCCAATTTAATTGTTTAAAATAAGTGTTTTTGTTTTGGGGTTCCGAATTCTCGCAGGGTTGAATTTTGGCTCTGACTAAATGATCTTTAAGGTTTTTGTTTTTTCTAAATGCCGCAATGATTCTCAAATTTTGACCCAGCTGATTGTTAATGTTGTTTTAAAATTGTTTTTATTTTTCTTTACTAATTGGACTGTTGATTCCGAATAGCTTGACACAAAAGGGATTGCAGGCTCCGTCCGGATGGACTTCTGCTGCAGGAAGGTCTTCAGGACAGACCTGAGGAAGGTCCTGGAATACCCCCTGCTGGACAGAGCTGCAAATAAGGTTTTGGTGGCCAGTCTAAAATCCTCTTCCTGTGTGCAGATCCTGTGGAACCGCAGCAGCTGGGACTTAACCAGGCCTGCAAAGGTGTGTTTGGGGTGATAACTATGTTTATGTAAAAGGGCGTGTGTGTCGGTTTCTTTAAAATAAACTTTAACATCCAGGGTGTTATTAATTTGAAATTTGGGTCCTTTAAATGTAGTTGTGTCCAAAAAGTTAATTGAGGTCCGGTCCATTGTTGATTTTAATTTAATAGAGGGGTTGTGTGTGTTAAGGATGTTAATAAAGTTTTGAAAATCCAAATCCGAATGTGTCCAGACTCCCCATATGTCATCCAGATACCTAAAATAATGCAGCGGTTGTTTTGGGCATTTTTTCAGGGCCTCTGTTTCCCACTCAGCCATAAATATGTCAGCGTAGGCAGGAGCAAACCTTTTTCCCATCGCTGTGCCCTTAATTTGGAGGAAGAAATGTCCGTCGAATTCGAAATCACTTTTAGTTAAGTTTATTTCCAATAATTGTAAAATTTCATCATCCGGTCTATGTTGGTCTCTGAATTTATTAAATATGTTTTTTACAGCCAATATTCCTTCCCGAGTGTCGATGTTTGTGTACAAACTGTCCACGTCGATGGAGAAGAGGATCGAGTTTTGGGGGATAGTTAATTTTTTAATTTTATCAATGAAATCATATGTGTCTTTAATATAGCTTTGATGTTTGGTGGACAGTGGGTTTAAGAAATAATCTATGAACTCTGCCGACCTATAGGTCTCACTGCTGCAGTCAGACACTATAGGTCGACCTGGGGGGATGACAAAAGGAATGCTCCAATTGGCCGGTTCTTTATGAATTTTGGGCAGCAAATAAAATAGTCTGGCTCTGGGCTCGGAGCTTCCAATCAGGTAATTACGTTGTTTGGCGTTTATTATTTTTTTATCATATAAATTATGGAAGATTTTTGTTATTATTTTGAAGGTTTCTGGGAATATGGGTTTATCTAATTGTTTATAATATTTTATATCTTTAAGTTGTCTATAACCCTCCCATAAATATTTACCTTTATCCATAATGACGACAACACTGCCTTTATCGGCTGGTTTGACAATAATTTCTTTGTTATTCATTAATTCTCTTAAGGCTGCATTTTCTGGTCTGGACAAATTGGGTTTGGTTTTATCTATTTTGAACTGATTATCAAAATAATCGAGATCCTCTTTTATCACCTCCAGGACGTAAGAGGCGTCCAATCGGAGGGTGGGAGAAAGGGCTTTTTTTCTGTGGGGGCTGCATTTCTATAATAGGCGGTTAATTTTAGTCTCCTATGGTATTTTTGTAGGTCATATCTACATTGGGGCAAAAGATTTTTTCTACTCCCCCTGGTCGGAATAAAGGTGAGACCCCTGTTTAGTAAGGAGAGCTGAGGAGTGGTCAGTTTATTTTCATTTGTTAGGATCATCACATTTTTAAACCCCTCCTGAAAAAAGAGGTTTCTGGGGGGGGCTAGTTTAAATGCTGAACCCAATGTTCCAGCATGTTAGATGCTGTTTGGGGAGACCAGTGAATGTCATCTCTCAGCGTTTGGAACTCATCTCTGGGCAGAGAAGGTAAGAAGTTTGTTCTCAGGGTTATGTAATCATTCATGTGTCTGAGGTTAACTTTTTCTACCACTGGGAGACTCTGGGAGAAATTGATCAGGGGGATGTACACAGTAGCTTCAGGAAAACCTCCCGGGCCGCCTTAAGAGCGGCTCGGATCTGCCTCTCACTCCTGGAACGTGGCTTCTGCTTCCTATTGTTAATCCCAAATGACAAAATTACCTTTGTGGGGTTAACATGACAGGTGGTTTTTTTCAGGATAGCTGCTGCATGCTGGAAGGTCGCCCCAGGATAGCTGTCCACCTGCAGGTCATGCTGCTGAAAGGGGGGGAGCCTGGAAAGATTAGAGTCACCCATGATCACAACCTTACATCTCACGGACAGACCCCAGTCCATCAGCTTGTGGTTGGTCTGCACGTGTCGTGTTGGTTTACACGTGGGTGTGTCCGGAGGCTCTGGTCCTTCCTGCTCCGAATCCTGCTCCCCGGAGTCCGGCGTGGAGGGGAACGAAGAGGAGGCGTCATGGAAGACAGCCTCCTCACCGTCCTCCTGCCGCTCCAGCAGTGACAGGTCAGCTGGATGCAGATCCACAGAAGCAGCTGGTGATGGAGCAGAAGGCACCGGGCTCCGCTGCTCCTCTGCAGGTGAGTCAGATGCAGGCAGGGCCAGGTGAAACCCCTCCTGCTCGTGTGCTGGAAGCCCGTCTTCCAGCCTCCTGATCAAAGAGGGAGGCGGGATCAGCTGGTCTCACGCTGTCCACTGCACGCTCCACAGGTGCTGGTGCCTCAGTGAATGTGCTGCTGGAGGGAGGATCCGATGGTGACGATGGAGGAGAGGGGAGGGGGCTGGTGTCAGCAGGCTGGGGAGGGGTTCTGCTGACAGCTCTGGGAGTGGACGCTCTTTTCCTCTTCCGCCGTGGTTGTCTCTGTGGCCTGGCCTGTGGAGGGCTCCCCCTCCCTGAGGATGCTGATGGAGCTGCAGGTGATGAGGAGGTGGAGGAGGACGTGGAGGAGGAGGAGGAGGAGGAGGAGTGGGCAGGAGAAGGAGGAGGAGGAGGAGGTGGTGGTGCTGCTGGCTGCTGGAGGGGCTGAGCAGGAAAGCGCCCGTTGGGACCCCGCGACTGGAACAGAGGAGGGGGCTGGCTTCCTCCCTGCTGGTGGGTGCTGCAGCCTCTGCAGAGGCCTCCCTGTCATCCTCAGCCGATGAAGGATCCACCTGCTGTCCTGCTCTGTCCTCTGGTGGAGAAGCCTGCATGTAGTCCCCCAGGTTGTCCTTCAGGTACTTCTCTGTGTCCCTGATGGTACACTCCTGCAGTCTTTTCCCCAGGTTCTTTTTAGCCCAGTCCACGGCCACTTTAAAAGGATTTTCCCAGTCTGGGTTAGGGAAGCGGGTCAGCTTACAAATGTCCACATCTGCCAGGTCCATATAATGTTCCCTCAGGATAAGCAGAGCTGTATACTCCCAATTACGGGCGTTCCCTTCTAAAAACACCTGCGTGGTGTCACTGGGGCACGCCGGCTTAATCAAGGACATCAGGGCTTGTGTGGTTTTGGCGATCGAAGGGCGTGGGGTCTCTCCCGTCACGTTACGGTAGTGATGGGCTGCTTTGATGATCCTGTGGAGGATCCGTACCTTAGCGGTGAAGTCCGGATCGGTTGACTGGAACCTCACAGCAGACTGGGATCTCCCCTCATTCACAGGTCCCCAGCGAGGCGGCGCTGCTCCTCCGTGTTGGCGCGCGCGACCGCCCGATGGCGCGCGTGCTCGCTCCGCCGGTGCCGGTGCGCCCCACCGACGTGGACCTGAGCGGGACCTGCTGGACTGCTGCTGGAAGCGCGGAGGAGCAGCTCGGTTGTAGGATCGGTCCCTCCTGGACCCGGAAGCATAGGGCTGCCACGGCCCGTGCTGCTGCTGCTTCTGCTTCTTCTGCCGCGTACGCCCTCGCCATGGAGACCCGTGACTGACGCTCCGTGGCTGCTGCCACTCTGCGTGGGGCTGCTGCCACTCTGCGTAGGGCTGCTCCTGCCTCATCCGCCGGCGCCGGTACCGCACCTGAGTCCAACCATCGTCTGGTTCCAGGCGGTCGTCATCAAAATAAAAGTCTGTGTATCGGCTCATCTGTGCTGTGTGATTCTTTGATTTAGCTCGTGCAAAAAAGACGGAGGCTGTTTTTTTCAAATTTTACACGGCGGCAATTTATTTAAAAATTGCAGAAAAAAATAAGTTGCAACGTTTCGGTCTTATCTTAGACCTTCATCAGGCAAATAAGTGATAAGCAGAAATCCAAATTTGCACTTAGCAGTACAAAAATGGAGAACGCTCTCACCAATGTTCTGCACGCAAGGTGGAGATCGCAGGATGAATGAGTGTGAGACGTTAGGATTGGATTGTCATTTAAATTTAAAACCCAATGACGTCATTCCCTTTCGGGTCTAGCCTTCACACCTTGCAGCAGTGGTTGTGAGATCGCCCTCCTGTGGTAGCCTCCAACAATACCACAACAGGAAGTGCCTGCAATCCGGACAAGCAGAGCGGCACGGACACCGCCAAGCTCGATAACAGCTCCAACACAGCACAAACAGGTAAAATGAACTTACATATACAGAAGAAATCTTTTCAAGACCAATATTATAATTATTAATAAACAACAATGGGTGTGAACATCAAAGGTAAACCCAAAACGTACAGGAACGGCGCCATTTTTAAATAGGCTTCAAGGCCGAGTGGCTTCAAATAACCTTTTCATGAACTCCATAATACATATATACAAATCTATAAACCCATATATAAACACACATATATTTATTGTTTTATTTTACATTTTTAACATGTTTTCAAGTTCTGTCCCCTGCAATGCCTGTATTTGAGGGCCCTATACCGAAAACTTTCCATGTGTTTGTCTCCCAAACATTAATTTGTCCCTCTTAGGTTATTTAATGACCACTTTGGTCCTCCTAAAGGGGCTTAATTAAGGAAATGATTTATTATTCCAGGGGGCGTCAAGCAGAGAGGAGAGAGGAGAGGAGAAGGCTGAGGCCCCACCCATGGGAGAAGCTGCAGGATCCGGCTGGGTTAGAACGAAGAGCGTTTGGACCCGGCCCCCCAATAAAAATCAGAGGGAAGAGGTCAGTGCACACTCCATACAGCCCAAGCATGGGCAGAGCCCCCATCAAAAAATAAATGATAAAAAATTAAATAAAATTGTGGATTATTAGATAGGGCTTTTAAGGAGAATTCTAATTAGAAGGGGAGGGAGTGGTTAGGGTTAGGGAAAATAAACTGTTTGGTTTTAAGGGGGGGATGATGGAGCTGCAGGTGATGAGGAGGGGGAGGAGTGGAGGAGGAGGAGGAGGAGGAGGGTGGGTTGACCTCTGCCTCTGATTCTTATTGGGGGGCGGGGTCCAAACGCTCTTTGTTCTAACCTCCTCATCCCGTCCTCCTCATCCCGACCTCCTCATCCCGACCTCATCATCCATACCTCCTCATCCCGACCTCCTCATCCCGTCCTCCTCAGCCCGACTCCTCATCCCATCCTACTCATCCCAACCCCTCATCCCGACTCCTCATCCCGACCTCCTCATCCGACATCCCCTCATCCCATCCTACTCAGTGACCGTCCTCCTCATCCCGACCTCCTCATGCCCGACCTCCTCATACCCGAACTCCTCATCCCGACCTCCTCATCCCGACCTCCTCATCCCATCTTACTCATCCCGACCTCCTCATCCCATCTTACTCATCCCGACCTCCTCATCCCGACCTCCTCATCCCGTCCTCCTCATCCGTCCTACTCATCCGTCCTCCTCATCCCGACCTCTTCATCCCGACCTCCATATCCCGAATCCTCATCCCGACCTCCTCATCCCGACCTCCTCATCCCGACCGCTCCTCATCCGACCTCCCATCCCGTCCTCCTCATCCCGTCCTCCTCATCCCGTCCTACTCATCCCGTCCTCCTCATCCCGACCTCCTCATACCCGACCTCCATATCCCGACCTCCTCATCCCGCCTCCTCATCCCGACCTCCTCATCCCGACCTCCTCATCCCGACCTCCACATCCCATCCTCCTCATCCCATCCTACTCATCCGTCCTCCTCATCCCGTCCTCCACATCCCGTCCTCCTCATCCCATCCTACTCATCCCGACCTCCTCATCCCGACCTCCTCATCCCGTCCTCCTCATCCCCATCCTACCTCATCCCGTCCTCCTCATCCCGACCTCCTCATCCCGACCTCCTCATCCCGACCTCCTCAGTCCCGACCTCCTCATCCCGACCTCCTCATCCCAATCCTACTCATCCCGTCCTCCTCATCCCGTCCTCCTCATCCCGACCTCCTCATCCCGACCTCCTCATCCCGACCTCCTCATCCCGTCCTCCTCATCCCATCCTACTCATCCCGACCTCCTCATCCCGACCTCCTCATCCCGACCTCCATATCCCGAACTCCTCATCCCGACCTCCTCATCCCGACCTCCTCATCCCGACCTCCTCATCCCATCTCCTCATCCCGACCTCCTCATCCCGACCTCCTCATCCCGACCTCCTCATCCCGTCCCGTCCTCTCATCCCATCCTACTCATCCCGTCCTCCTTATCCCGACCTCCTCAGTCCCGACCTCCTCATCCCGACCTCCTCATCCCATCCTACTCAGCCCGTCCTCCTCATCCCGTCCTCCTCATCCCAACCTCCTGATCCCATCTTACTCATCCCGACCTCCTCATCCCGACCTCCTCATCCCGACCTCCTCATCCCGTCCTCCTCATCCCATCCTACTCATCCCGTCCTCCTTATCCCGACCTCCTAGTCCCGACCTCCTCATCCCGACCTCCTCATCCCATCTTACTCATCCCGACCTCCTCATCCCGACCTCCTCATCCCGACCTCCTCATCCCGTCCTCCTCATCCCATCCTACTCATCCCGTCCTCCTTATCCCGACCTCCTCAGTCCCGACCTCCTCATCCCGACCTCCTCATCCCATCCTACTCAGCCCGTTCTCCTCATCCCGACCTCCTCATCCCATCTTACTCAGCCCGACCTCCTCATCCCGACCTCCTCATCCCAACCTCCTCATCCCGTTCCCCTCATCCCGTCCTCCTCATCCGACCTGTCCTAGTCCCGACCTCCTCATCTCGACCTCCTCATCCAGACCTCCACATCCCGACCTCCTCATCCCGTCCTCCTCATCCCGACCTCCTCATCCAGACCTACTCATCCCGACCTCTTCATCCAGACCTCCACATCCCGACCTCCTCATCACGACCTCCTCATCCCGACCTCCTCATCCCATCCTACTCATCCCATCCTCTCATCCCGACCTCCTCATTCCGACCTCCTCATCCCGACCTCCTCATCCCATCCTACTCATCCATCCTACTTATCCCGTCTCCTCATCCCGACCTCCTCATCCCGACCTCCTCATCCCGACCTCCTCATCCCATCCTACTCATCCCATCCTACTCATCCCGACCTCCTCATTGTGACCTCCTCATTGTGACCTCCTCATCCCATCCTACTCATCCCGTCCTCCTCATCCCGTCCTCCTCATCCCGACCTCCTCATCCCGACCTCCTCATCCCATCCTACTCATCCATCCTACTCATCCCGTCCTCCTCCTCGACCTCCTCATTCCGACCTCCTCATCCCATCCTACTCATCCCATCCTACTCATCCCGACCTCCTCATCCCGACCTCCTCATTCCAACCTCCTCATCCCGACCTCCTCATCCGACCTCCTCAATTCCGACCTCCTCTCCCCGACCTCCTCATCCCATCCTACTCATCCCGTCCTACTCATCCGACCTCCTCAATGCCCGACCTCCTATTCCGACTCTCTCATCCGACATTCCTAATCCGCCTCTCCTCATCCCATCCTACTCATCCTATCCTACTCATCCCGACCTCCTCATCCCGACCTCCTCATTCCAACCTCCTCATCCCGACCTCCTCATTCCGACCTCCTCATCCCGACCTCCTCATCCCATCCTACTCATCCCGTCCCCTCATCCCGACCTCCTCATCCCATCCTACTCATCCCGTCCCCCTCATCCCGACCTCCTCATCCCGACCTCCTCATTCCGACCTCCTCATCCCATCCTACTCATCCCATCCTACTCATCCCATCCTACTCATCCCGTCCCCCTCATCCCGAACTCCTCATCCCGACCTCCTCATCCCGACCTCCTCATCCCATCTTACTCATCCCGACCTCCTCATCCCGTCCTCCTCATCCCGTCCTACTCATCCCGTCCTCCTCATCCCGACCTCTTCATCCCGACTCCATATCCCGAACTCCTCATCCCGACCTCCTCATCCCGACCTTCCTCATCCCGACCTCCTCATCCCGACCTCCACATCCCGTCCTCCTCATCCGTCCTCCTCATCCCGTCCTACTCTCATCCGTCCTCCTTCATCCCGACCTCCTCATCCTCGACCTCCATATCCCGAACTTCCTCATCCCGACTCCTCATTCGACCTCCTCACTCATCCCGACCTCCTCATACCCGACCGTCCTCATCCCGACCTCCACATCCCGACCTCCTCATCCCATCCTGGCCCGTCTCCTAATTCATCCCGACCTCCTCATCCCGTCCTCCTCATCCCATCCTACTCAGCCCGTCCTCCTCATCCCGACCTCCTCATCCCGTCCTCCTCATCCCGACCTCCTAGTCCCGACCTCCTCATCCCGATCTCCTCATCCAATCCTACTCAGCCCGTCCTCCTCATCCCGTCCTCCTCATCCCGACCTCCTCATCCCGACCTCCTCATCCCGCCCTCCTCATCCCGTCCTCCTCATCCCATCCTACTCAGCCCGACCTCCTCATCCCGACCTCCTCATCCCGTCCTCCTCATCCCGACCTCCTAGTCCCGACCTCCTCATCCCGACCTCCTCATCCCGACCTCCATATCCCGAACTCCTCATCCCGACCTCCTCATCCCGACCTCCTCATCCCGACCTCCTCATCCCATCTTACTCATCCCGACCTCCTCATCCCGACCTCCTCATCCCGACCTCCTCATCCCGTCCTCCTCATCCCATCCTACTCATCCCGTCCTCCTTATCCCGACCTCCTAGTCCCGACCTCCTCATCCCGACCTCCTCATCCCATCCTACTCAGCCCGTCCTCCTCATCCCGTCCTCCTCATCCCGACCTCCTCATCCCGACCTCCTCATCCCATCTTACTCAGCCCGACCTCCTCATCCCGACCTCCTCATCCCAACCTCCTCATCCCGTTCCCCTCATCCCGTCCTCCTCATCCCGACCTCCTAGTCCCGACCTCCTCATCTCGAACTCCTCATCCAGACCTCCACATCCCGACCTCCTCATCCCGTCCTCCTCATCCCAACCTCCTCATCCCGACCTCTTCATCCAGACCTCCACATCCCGACCTCCTCATCACGACCTCCTCATCCCGACCTCCTCATCCCATCCTACTCATCCCATCCTACTCATCCCGACCTCCTCATTCCGACCTCCTCATCCCGACCTCCTCATCCCATCCTACTCATCCCGTCCTCCTCATCCCGACCTCCTCATCCCGACCTCCTCATCCCGACCTCCTCATCCCCATCCTACTCATCCCATCCTACTCATCCCGACCTCCTCATTTCGACCTCCTCATCCCGACCTCCTCATCCCATCCTACTCATCCCATCCTACTTATCCCGTCCTCCTCATCCCGACCTCCTCATCCCGACCTCCTCATCCATACCTCCTCATCCCAACCTCCTCATCCCGACCTACTCATCCCGACCTCCACATCCCGACCTCCTCATTGTGACCTCCTCATTGTGACCTCCTCATCCCATCCTACTCATCCCGTCCTCCTCATCCCGTCCTCCTCATCCCGACCTCCTCATCCCGACCTCCTCATCCCCACCTACTCATCCCATCCTACTCATCCCGTCCTCCTCATCTCGACCTCCTCATTCCGACCTCCTCATCCCATCCTACTCATCCCATCCTACTCATCCCGACCTCCTCATCCCGACCTCCTCATTCCAACCTCCTCATCCCGACCTCCTCATCCCGACCTCCTCATTCCGACCTCCTCATCCCGACCTCCTCATCCCATCCTACTCATCCCGTCCTACTCATCCCGACCTCCTCATCCCGACCTCCTCATTCCGACCTCCTCATCCCGACATCCTAATCCCGACCTCCTCATCCCATCCTACTCATCCTATCCTACTCATCCCGACCTCCTCATCCCGACCTCCTCATCCCGACCTCCTCATCCAACCTCCTCATCCCGACCTCCTCATTCCGACCTCCTCATCCCGACCTCCTCATCCCATCCTACTCATCCCGTCCCCTCATCCCGACCTCCTCATCCCATCCTACTCATCCCGTCCCCTCATCCCGACCTCCTCATCCCGACCTCCTCATTCCGACCTCCTCATCCCATCCTACTCATCCCATCCTACTCATCCCATCCTACTCATCCTGTCCCCCTCATCCCGACCTCCTCATTCCGACCTCCTCATCCCATCCTACTCCTCCCATCCTACTCATCCCGACCTCCTCGTCCCGACCTCCTCATCCCGACCTCCTCATCCCGACCTCCTCATCCCATCCTACTCATCCCATCCTACTCATCCCGACCTCCTTATCCCAACCTCCTCATCCCATCCTACTCATATCGTCCTTCTCATCCCGTCCTCCTCATCCCAACCTCCTCATCCGACCTCCTTATCCCGACCTCCTCATCCCCATCCTACTCATCCATCCTACTCATCCCGACCTCCTCATCCCGACCTCCTCATTCCAACCTCCTCATCCCGACCTCCTCATCCCGACCTCCTCATCCCGACCTCCTCATTCCGACCTCCTCATCCCATCCGACTCATCCCATCCTACTCATCCCGACCTCCTCATCCCGACCTCCTCATCCCGACCTCCTCATCCCATCATACTCATCCCGTCCTACTCACCCCATCCTACTCATCCCGACCCCCTCATCCCGACCTCCTCTTCCTGACCTCCTCATCCCATCCTCCTCATCCCGTCCTCCTCTTCCCATCCTCCTCATCCCGACCTTCTCATCCCGACCTCCTCATCCCGACCTCCTCATCCCGACCTCCTCATCCCGACCTCCTCATCCCGTCCTCCTCATCCCGTCCTCCTCATCCCGTCCTCCTCATCCCGACCTCCTCATCCCGACCTCCTCATCCCGACCTCCTCATCCCGACCTCCTCATCCCATCCTACTCATCCCATCCTACTCATCCCGACCTCCTCATCCCGACCTCCTCATCCCGACCTCCTCATCCCGACCTCCTCATCCCATCCTACTCATCCCAACCTCCTCATCCCGACCTCCTCATCCCGACCTCCTCATCCCATTCTATTCATCCCGTCCTCCTCATCCCGACCTCCTCATCCCGACCTCCCTATCCCGAACTCCTCATCCCGACCTCCTCATCCCGACATCCTCATCCCGACCTCCTCATCCCGTCCTCCTCATCCCGTCCTACTCATCCCGTCCTCCTCATCCCGTCCTCCTCATCCCGACCCCCTCATCCCGACCTCCTCTTCCTGACCTCCTCATCCCATCCTCCTCATCCCGTCCTCCTCTTCCCATCCTCCTCATCCCGACCTTCTCATCCCGACCTCCTCATCCCGACCTCCTCATCCCGACCTCCTCATCCGTCCTCCTCATCCCGTCCTCCTCATCCCGTCCTCCTCATCCCGACCTCCTCATCCCGACCTCCTCATCCCGACCTCCTCATCCCGACCTCCTCATCCCATCCTACTCATCCCATCCTACTCATCCCGACCTCCTCATCCCGACCTCCTCATCCCGACCTCCTCATCCCGACCTCCTCATCCCATCCTACTCATCCCAACCTCCTCATCCCGACCTCCTCATCCCGACCTCCTCATCCATTCTATTCATCCCGTCCTCCTCATCCCGACCTCCTCATCCCGACCTCCCTTATCCCGAACTCCTCATCCCGACCTCCTCATCCCGACATCCTCATCCCGACCTCCTCATCCCGTCCTCCTCATCCCGTCCTACTCATCCCGTCCTCCTCATCCCGACCTCCTCATCCCGACCTCCATATCCCGAACTCCTCATCCCGACCTCCTCATCCCGACCTCCTACTCCTGACCTCCTCATCCCGACCTCCTCATCCCGACCTCCTCATCCCGTCCTCCTCATCCCGACCTCCTCATCCCATCCTACTCAGCCCGTCCTCCTCATCCCGTCCTCCTCATCCCGACCTCCTCATCCCGACCTCCTCATCCCGTCCTCCTCATCCCGACCTCCTAGTCCCAACCTCCTCATCCCGACCTCCTCATCCCATCCTACTCATCCCGTCCTCCTCATCCCGACCTCCTCATCCCGACCTCCTCATCCCGTCCTCCTCATCCCGACCTCCTAGTCCCAACCTCCTCATCCCGTCCTCCTCATCCCATCCTACTCAGCCCGTCCTCCTCATCCCGACCTCCTCATCCCGACCTCCATATCCCGAACTCCTCATCCCGACCTCCTCATCCCGACCTCCTCATCCCATCTTACTCATCCCGACCTCCTCATCCCGACCTCCTCATCCCGTCCTCCTCATCCCGTCCTACTCATCCCGTCCTCCTCATCCCGACCTCTTCATCCCGACCTCCATATCCCGAACTCCTCATCCCGACCTCCTCATCCCGACCTCCTCATCCCGACCTCCTCATCCCGACCTCCACATCCCGTCCTCCTCATCCCGTCCTCCTCATCCCGTCCTACTCATCCCGTCCTCCTCATCCCGACCTCCTCATCCCGACCTCCATATCCCGAACTCCTCATCCCGACCTCCTCATCCCGACCTCCTCATCCCGACCTCCTCATCCCGACCTCCTCATCCCGACCTCCACATCCCGTCCTCCTCATCCCATCCTACTCATCCCGTCCTCCTCATCCCGTCCTCCACATCCCGTCCTCCTCATCCCATCCTACTCATCCCGTCCTCCTCATCCCGACCTCCTCATCCCGTCCTCCTCATCCCATCTTACTCAGCCCGTCCTCCTCATCCCGACCTCCTCATCCCGTCCTCCTCATCCCGACCTCCTAGTCCCGACCTCCTCATCCCGATCTCCTCATCCAATCCTACTCAGCCCGTCCTCCTCATCCCGTCCTCCTCATCCCGACCTCTTCATCCCGACCTCCTCATCCCGACCTCCTCATCCCGTCCTCCTCATCCCATCCTACTCAGCCCGACCTCCTCATCCCGACCTCCTCATCCCGTCCTCCTCATCCCGACCTCCTAGTCCCGACCTCCTCATCCCGACCTCCTCATCCCGACCTCCATATCCCGAACTCCTCATCCCGACCTCCTCATCCCATCTACTCATCCCGACCTCCTCATCCCGACCTCCTCATCCCGACCTCCTCATCCCATCCTACTCATCCCGTCCTCCTTATCCCGACCTCCTAGACCCGACCTCCTCATCCCGACCTCCTCATCCCATCCTACTCATCCCGTCCTCCTCATCCCGTCCTCCTCATCCCGACCTCCTCATCCCGACCTCCTCATCCCATCTTACTCAGCCCGACCTCCTCATCCCGACCTCCTCATCCCGACCTCCTCATCCCGTTCCCCTCATCCCGTCCTCCTCATCCCGACCTCCTAGTCCCGACCTCCTCATCTCGACCTCCTCATCCAGACCTCCACATCCCGACCTCCTCATCCCGTCCTCTTCATCCCGACCTCCTCATCCAACCTACTCATCCCGACCTCTTCATCCAGACCTCCTCATCCCGACCTCTTCATCACGACCTCCTCATCCCGACCTCCTCATCCCATCCTACTCATCCCATCCTACTCATCCCGTCCTCCTCATCCCGACCTCCTCATCCCGACCTCCTCATCCCGACCTCCTCATCCCATCCTACTCATCCCATCCTACTCATCCCGACCTCCTCATTTCGACCTCCTCATCCCGACCTCCTCATCCCATCCTACTCATCCCATCCTACTTATCCCGTCCTCCTCATCCCGACCTCCTCATCCCGACCTCCTCATCCATACCTCCTCATCCCAACCTCCTCATCCCGACCTCCTCATCCCGACCTCCACATCCCGACCTCCTCATTGTGACCTCCTCATTGTGACCTCCTCATCCCATCCTACTCATCCCGTCCTCCTCATCCCGTCCTCCTCATCCCGACCTCCTCATCCCGACCTCCTCATCCCATCCTACTCATCCATCCTACTCATCCCGTCCTCCTCATCCCGACCTCCTCATCCGACCTCCTCATCCCATCCTACTCATCCCATCCTACTCATCCCGACCTCCTCATCCCGACCTCCTCATTCCAACCTCCTCATCCCGACCTCCTCATCCCGACCTCCTCATCCCGACCTCCTCATCCCGTCCTCCTCATCCCGACCTCCTCATCCCGACCTCCTCATCCCGACCTCCTCATCCCGTCCTCCTCATCCCATCCTACTCAGCCCGACCTCCTCATCCCGACCTCCTCATCCCGTCCTCCTCATCCCGACCTCCTATCCCGACCTCCTCATCCCGACCTCCTCATCCCGACCTCCATATCCCGAACTCCTCATCCCGACCTCCTCATCCCGACCTCCTCATCCCGACCTCCTCATCCCATCCTACTCATCCCGACCTCCTCATCCCGACCTCCTCATCCCGACCTCCTCATCCCGTCCTCCTCATCCCATCCTACTCATCCCGTCCTCCTCATCCTGACCTCCTAGACCCGACCTCCTCATCCCGACCTCCTCATCCCATCCTACTCAGCCCGTCCTCTTCATCCCGTCCTCCTCATCCCGACCTCCTCATCCCGACCTCCTCATCCCATCTTACTCATCCCGACCTCCTCATCCCGACCTCCTCATCCCGACCTCCTCATCCCGTCCCCTCATCCCGTCCTCCTCATCCCGACCTCCTAGTCCCGACCTCCTCATCTCGACCTCCTCATCCAGACCTCCACATCCCGACCTCCTCATCCCGTCCTCTTCATCCCGACCTCCTCATCCAGACCTACTCATCCCGACCTCTTCATCCAGACCTCCACATCCCGACCTCTTCATCACGACCTCCTCATCCCGACCTCCTCATCCCATCCTACTCATCCCATCCTACTCATCCCGTCCTCCTCATCCCGACCTCCTCATCCCGACCTCCTCATCCCGACCTCCTCATCCCATCCTACTCATCCCATCCTACCTCATCCCGACCTCCTCATTCGACCTCCTCATCCCGACCTCCTCATCCCATCCTACTCATCCCATCCTACTTATCCCGTCCTCCTCATCCCGACCTCCTCATCCCGACCTCCTCATCCATACCTCCTCATCCCAACCTCCTCATCCCGACCTCCTCATCCCGACCTCCACATCCCGACCTCCTCATTGTGACCTCCTCATTGTGACCTCCTCATCCCATCCTACTCATCCCGTCCTCCTCATCCCGTCCTCCTCATCCCGACCTCCTCATCCCGACCTCCTCATCCCATCCTACTCATCCCATCCTACTCATCCCGTCCTCCTCATCCCGACCTCCTCATTCCGACCTCCTCATCCCATCCTACTCATCCCATCCTACTCATCCCGACCTCCTCATCCCGACCTCCTCATTCCAACCTCCTCATCCCGACCTCCTCATCCCGACCTCCTCATCCGACCTCCTCATCCCGACCTCCTCATTCCGACCTCCTCATCCCGACCTCCTCATCCCATCCAACTCATCCCGTCCTACTCATCCCGACCTCCTCATCCCGACCTCCTCATTCCGACCTCCTCATCCCGACATCCTAATCCCGACCTCCTCATCCCATCCTACTCATCCTATCCTCCTCATCCCGACCTCCTCATCCCGACCTCCTCATCCCGACCTCCTCATTCCAACCTCCTCATCCCGACCTCCTCATTCCGACCTCCTCATCCCGACCTCCTCATCCCATCCTCCTCATCCCGTCCCCCTCATCCCGACCTCCTCATCCCATCCTACTCATCCCGTCCCCCTCATCCCGACCTCCTCATCCCGACCTCCTCATTCCGACCTCCTCATCCCATCCTACTCATCCCATCCTACTCATCCCATCCTACTCATCCCGTCCCCCTCATCCCGACCTCCTCATTCCGACCTCCTCATCCCATCCTACTCCTCCCATCCTACTCATCCCGACCTCCTCGTCCCGACCTCCTCATCCCGACCTCCTCATCCCGACCTCCTCATCCCATCCTACTCATCCCATCCTCCTCATCCCGACCTCCTCATCCCTAACCTCCTCATCCCATCCTACTCATATCGTCCTTCTCATCCCGTCCTCCTCATCCCGACCTCCTCATTCCGACCTCCTCATCCCGACCTCCTCATCCCATCCTACTCATCCCATCCTACTCATCCCGACCTCCTCATCCCGACCTCCTCATTCCAACCTCCTCATCCCGACCTCCTCATCCCGACCTCCTCATCCCGACCTCCTCATTCCGACCTCCTCATCCCGACCTCCTCATCCCATCCGACTCATCCCATCCTACTCATCCCGACCTCCTCATCCCGACCTCCTCATCCCGACCTCCTCACCCCATCCTACTCATCCCGACCTCCTCATCCCGACCTCCTCATCCTGACCTCCTCATCCCATCCTCCTCATCCCGTCCTCCTCATCCCATCCTCCTCATCCCGACCTCCTCATCCCGACCTCCTCATCCCGACCTCCTCATCCCGACCTCCTCATCCCGACCTCCTCATCCCGTCCTCCTCATCCCGTCCTCCTCATCCCGTCCTCCTCATTCCGACCTCCTCATTCCGACCTCCTCATCCCGACCTCCTCATCCCGACCTCCTCATCCCATCCTACTCATCCCATCCTCCTCATCCCGACCTCCTCATCCCGACCTCCTCATCCCGACCTCCTCATCCCGACCTCCTCATCCCATCCTACTCATCCCAACCTCCTCATCCCGACCTCCTCATCCCATTCTATTCATCCCGTCCCCCTCATCCCGTCCTCCTCATCCTAACCTCCTCATCCCGACCTCCTCATCCCGACCTCCTCATCCCGACCTCCTCATCCCATCCTACTCATCCCGACCTACTCATCCCATCATACTCATCCCGTCCTACTCATCCCATCCTACTCATCCCGACCTCCTCATCCCGACCTCCTCTTCCCGACCTCCTCATCCCATCCTCCTCATCCCGTCCTCCTCATCCCATCCTCCTCATCCCGACCTCCTCATCCCGACCTCCTCATCCCATCCTACTCATCCCGACCTCCTCATCCCGACCTCCTCATCCCGACCTCCTCATCCCGACCTCCTCATCCCGTCCTCCTCATCCCGTCCTACTCATCCCATCCTACTCATCCCGACCTCCTCATCCCGACCTCCTCATCCCGACCTCCTCATCCCATCTTACTCATCCCGTCCTACTCATCCTTTAAGCTTCCGGTTGTGGATTCAATCTGAGAAACAAGCACAAAACAACACAAACTGTTTACACAGTGTTCACAACACTTAAGAGTCTATGTCTTCAGGCATTCAAAACACCTAAATCCAACATTCATCCCAATGATGCTTTTAAAATGCAAACAATGTGATGCACATTTAATACACTTTGTATTAGAGGTGTTACCATTTTATTTTACCTTTGAGACACTTTACAAACTTAACCCATTTCAGATGCCTTTGTAAATATATTACAGATTTGTCAGTCGATTGACACGATCTGAAGTTTTTTCTTTTGATTGTTGGAGCTGGGGATCGAACTCGCAATCTTCTGAACGGCAGCAGGAGTCCATCTTCTCTACTCTTCGCCGAATCCCCCCCTCCTCGACAGAGATGAATGGCAACTTGCCTCTGTTGGTGGTAAGTGCCGTTTTTTCTTTGTTTTAACGAGAAATAGTTGGATTTAAGTTTGGAAATGATATTGATATGCTTGGAAGAGTTAGTTCATATTTTTATGGTGGGTTTTTAGTTAAAAAAATGTGAATCAATCAGTTTTTTACTTCGTTTTTTTCATGCTAGTTTTTCGTCATTTTTGCTAGCTTTAAAAAAAAGTGTTGTTTTTTTCCACTTTCTGGATTAGTTATCTGCTGATGCTCATGCACTGTGGAAGTTATTTTACCTTTCTACGATGTTTTTACAAAAAAAAATTGTGTTATTGGTTAGTTAAACTATTCGTTTTTTGCTTTGTTTTGTATTCGTCTTTTTATGCTAGCTTTAAATGTGCCCCCCCCCCCCCCCCCCACACACACACACACACACACTTTCTGGATTAGTTATCTGTTGATGCTCTCTGGGAAAGAGTTATTTCACTTTTCTATGCTGGGTTTTTAGTTTTAAAAAATTTTTTATTAGATTGCAAAACAATAGTTTATTGCTTCGTTTTTCATGCTAGTTTTTGTCTTTTTCTGCTAGCTTGAGCATATGTTTTGATAAATTTCTGGATTAGTTATCTTAACAGGTGCTGATGTTTACTATTTATATGATGATTATAAGAAAAATAGCTTTATTACAGAGTAATCCAGGGCCCGTTGTGCATGAAAATCCCCCGTCTTTTTTAAGTGCTAAGTCTAAATGCTGAACCTGCAATGATTGATACGGTTGTGAGTTTTTTTTTTTTTCTCTGTTTCACTGCCATTTTGTGTTTTGCAGGTCAGCTGTCACTCCTCCTGGATGGTTCCTCCTCCTCTGTGGCTCTCTGTGGAGGAGTGACAGCTGTCTGCACTTTGTAATTTAGACTGTTGTTGCAGCATTTCAGTTCTCAGTCCCTGTTAAGACCATGAGTTTTCTGTTGTAGCCGACACTGAGGTTTACAATTCTTTTGGTGGTTTTTCTTAGTCTTTAGTTTTTTTTTTTTCTGTCCTTTTGCTGTTTTCCCTGTTGTGAGGTGTCTTTTGTTTATTAAAACACATATTCTGCATTCCCGAGTCCAAGCCTGATTCTCTCTCTGCTCCTGGGTTCTTGTCACCCCAGCTGTCACAATGACATTTTCTTCTGTTTACCACAGAAAAGAATCAGCAAAACATCCAAAAAATGTCTATAAGCTAAATTGTCTTTTACAATCTTCCTAATTTTTTAATTAGTATTTTTATCAACATTGGGTTTTTCAATTGTCTTTGCTTTGTTTAGAGTGAGCATCCAGTGTTCAGGAGGGCTCCTCCTGAAAGCCTCATATGAAGCTGAAGCCCAGGGTCCCCGCAAGGAGAGCCACCGGGCCAAGTCCCCAGAGGAGGTGGAGAAGGAGGCACGGGCCCACGTCACAAGCCAGGGTGGGAATATTAACAATCCCACGCTGGTGCTAAGCCGGTGGAAGATCCAGTTCAGGGAATATCATGACAGGACCTTCCACTGGCTGCCGGAAAATGATGCGGACTACACCATCCACCTGGTGTCCTCCCACCAGAAGGTCTCAGTCCCCTCTGATGGTCAACAAGGTGATTTGTCAGAGATTTATTTCTTCTAGTTTCAAGTGTGACTGTTTTAACAGAACTTTTGGACCTGCAGGACGGCCTCATCCGGTACTCCTCTATGGAGCTAAATCGGGGCCATTATTATTTAAAACCGAAATAAAATATTTTGAAAAAATAATGTTTGGCCGAAAAAATAGTTTTCTGTTTCAAATCTTTTTTTCAGTTTCAAAACTTTCGGCCCCGTTGGGGCGGGGCTAACACGAGGACCAATCAAAATTGATGAGGGTGGTCTCTCCAGTTCTGATGCTTTCACTGGCTCTGAGAACTGTAATAATTACGATCAGAAAATGGCTGTTCAGTCTGTACTCATAGTCTGAAGTTGTCTCAGACGGGTGTAAAAAGAGTTTTATAACGTATAAACCACATGACCAAAACAACGTTCTAGCCCGTTCAAAGCCCCATTTTATTGAGTTAAATACAGGCGAAGAAAACGTCCTTTTGCTGATTCATAGTTGATTGACCGATTGCAACAAACATTTATTTACCAACTACAAAACAGTGCATCTGGAAAGTTATCACAGTACTTCCCTATTTCAGTAAAAAGTGTTATTCATCAAAATTCTACTCTCAATTCTTGATAAATAAAACTTTTTAAAAAATAAATATATCTATATATTTTATATATCTATAAACAAATTAAAAAAAAATTGTACATAAGCATTCACAGCTTTTGGAATGGATCTTTAAAGTGAACCAAGGCGCAATATGTTTCCATTGATCATACTTGAATTATTTTAAAATCTTATTTGGAATCAACAGGTGGCAAATTTTATTGGTTGATCAAAAATTGGAAAGGTACGACGGAGTATTAGGGCCACCAAAAAAAAATTAATCGTTTTTCTTGTTAAAATTACGACTTTTAATCACATAAATTTGTGAAAGAAGGAAGACTTCTTGGAAAAACAAATGTTAAAAACGTTTCAGATGTTTGGAAGATTCTTTGTTTGAGTTACAGTTTATTAATGTTTTATTCATTGATGGCTGCTTGCAGGATATATGATAGATCTTTGTTAAATTTATCATTCTAGAATGATTTGGACCAATTGGGTATAAAAATCTAAAAGCTATTGAAGAAAAACACGATAATTTACAGGAATCATCTCAGAATCAGATGACGTGATGCAATCACACCATTATGGAGGAGTGTTTCCAAGTTCTGAAGGCCAAACAGGGTCCAACCCTATAATTGGGATGTCCCAATCAGGTTATTTTTTCCCCAATCCGACACCAAAAACACATTTATTTTTTTTTTTTTATTGGAGTGGGCTTTTAAAAACTTCATGCCTGATTATGTTGAGGAAATTACACATTTATGATTCATATATGTTCTCAGCCTTTCACTTCTCTGCTTCTACTCTCTAGTTTGAGTTTTTAATCATCACAGATACCTCTGATTTAGCTGATCACTTCCTCACAATCTTTCATATACTGTTATTTTCAAAGTTTTTTTTATATTACGGAACTTGAAGCAATTGGGTTCTGCACACTGATGTGCTCTGCCTTAGATCACATTTTTCCGTTATCAACATTTTATAATGAAGTTTAGTTATTTAACAGATGCTTTTATCAAAAACAACAGCAATTTTTTTTTTTTTTTTTTAGGTGACAAGGAAGTCAAAAATAATTCAGTTTTCAGCCTTTGCTGTAAGATTGTAAACAAAGCCGCTCAGCGTGCTGAGATGGTCATTTAATTATTGTTGGATCAGAGAGCTGACAAGTTTAGCTACTGGTCTTCTGCCCTGTTGTGCAGGAACCACCAGATGTCGCTCATTTACAGATCAAAGTGTGCATAGAGGAGAATAGACCTGGGCAAGTGTGTTTGAGTTCAGTATAGGTGTCGTTTATCTTTCTGTAGGCGAGTTCCAGAGCTTTGAATCTGATAAGAGCAGTAATTTGAAGCCAAGGAGTGTTATGAGGTCTATGGCTGCTTAAACATGCATCCAGCTGCATCCTGGATGATCTGTAGAGACTTGAGTGTGTAGACTGCTACTCCTATGAGTGCATTCAAATAATCAAGCCACGAAATGACAAGCACCTGCACAAGAGGTTGAGTGACACGAACTGTGAGATGAAAACAAATCTTCCAAATGCTAAACGGAGAAAATCTACCCTCACAAGATATGGAGGAAATTCTCCCTTTGAAGCTGAGAGGGTCAAGGTCCCAAAGTAAATACGTTGGAATAGAGACTGACAGGAAACAGCAGCACTTCTGTCTTGGAGAGTTCAGCTGAAGATTCTTTTTTTTATCTTCTTTTTATCAAAGTAGAGATGTCAGACAGACAGAGACACAAGCTGACGGTTATGTTGTGCAAACAAAAAGAAAGGAAGAGCTGAGTGTCATCTGCATAGAAGTGGTAAAAGAAACCACGTGAGCGCATGATGGTGCTCAGAGACTTGGTGTAGACAAAGAGGAGGAAAAACAACAGTGAAAAATTGGTGAGATCTGGATTTCTCTGCTTGGGGAAATCATTTGATCAGCTGATCAGGGTGAATTTCAACCAGTTCAGAGTCGTTCGAGCAGAACCAAATTCACACAAAAATAGAAGAATGTGAATAAAAAAAAATATCAAACTGAATCAAAATAGAGGACTGCCTACCAGCTCAAACCAAAGAGATGTTTGGACAGTTTCTTTTCTACGTCCACATCTATTCCTGGTTGGTGGACAATAAAGATGAAGCTCTCTCTCAAAGGGGAAGAGGTGAGGAGGGGGTTAACGATTATGTTACCAAAATTTTGTCATAAAAACAGTTAGAAAATATAGTTTTTTAAGAATATCCCATTGTGTTGTATTTACCTGCCATGTCTTAAAGTCTGATGAGACCAAACCGCTCATCAGTGTCTTAACAACAAATCAACCCTTTTTTTTATCAAACCTTCTGTTACTGCTGAAAGTCCAGCAGGATTATCCTCCAGTTCTGTCTGGATCCTGTTTAAATTGTCACAGTTGTCACTTGTATCGCATGCGCTTTTTTACCCTGCATGCAGACAGTAGAGAGGGAACTATCTAAAGTGGTCTAAAGTGCTTTAAATGTCTGGAACAACTCCTTAAAACCTGCAGATCATTCAAAATTATTAGTACTAAGGTAGGAGGTGTTCAAATCTTCTGATGATTTTTCTGAATCAAAAGCTGAAAGACGATCAGAAGATGCTGGAAGATGATCCCTCTGAACACGATATGAGACGAGGACGTGAGCAGAGATCTGATTCATTTTAAAAATGTCCTCACTTTTTTGTCCGTTTGACTTAAAAAGACTGCAAAAAAGAAAATAAAATCTGTAGAATGAAAAACAAAATCCTCTGAATATAAACGTTACAAAACCTAATTTGTGCTGCTGGTGCTGTGTGCATATATATTGATATATTTTTTGTTTATTTTATTAGTCCATGAAGCTTCCTGTTCTGCTCTTTGTTTTTTTGTTGAAACTAAATCAAACTAAGATACTAACAGAAACCACAAATTCACACTATCTGTGCTGACTGGGGTTTCCTTTCACCTGATGCACAAAGAAGCAACTGAAGCTCAAGTGCTAAAAAACAGGATGTTAAAAAAAAAAAAAACCTCTGCTGACAGAAGTGATACGAGATCATTTTGCATGCTTAGCAGTGATGAATGATAATAAATGTGTGAAGAAGCAGCTGGGTGGAACAAACGTCCTTTTTTGGAGTTTTACTTTAATATAAACATGTTTTAGGCTCAGTGTCACCCTTTTGTAATAAGTTTGATTTCTCAGGGATGATAGCTTTACAATGGCATTTAACTTCATGTCAATGTATCTCAGGAAAAACTGTTAAAAAGAATTAGTTTCAATATTGAAAGGTTCCTTAAACAGCTTAAAGTTAAGCCAAATGATCATAAAGTTCAGGTTTGTTGCTGCTTAATGTGAATATAATATAGTACAATAAAAAATGTCTGAATTCATTTGTTGTCATTAATGGATCTTAGATCTTAATACTCAGAGATTAAGAACAAAATACTAAAAATTGTATTTTAGGGATGGAGAATAATCTATTTTGGTGGTTAAAAACCTCGTAGTTAAAGAAACTTTTCTTTGTCTAAAACTATGTTTCTAGGTATTTCAACATAGAGATACCTCAACTCTGAGACACAAAACTAGAAAAAAAAAATCGAGAAAATCACGTCAGATTAAAAAAAAAAAATGTATTTGTAATCGATGAAAAATAAGTATTTGGTCAATAACAAAAGTTCAACTCAAGACTTTGTTATATACTCTTTTGTTCTCTCAATGACTGCAGTCAAATGTTATCTGTAAGCCCCCCCACCACAAATCGAATCTTTTGAACGGTCACAGAAAAGCTCAAACAAGCTCATCCATCCGTTTGAATTCTTCTGTTTTGTAAAAAACGTTTTTGTGTTAACAAGTTTCACCTGAAGCTTTTGCATGGAGTTTCAAAGTAACCTGATTTGTTGGTTAAATGTTGTTCGTGTATTTAAGTTTTCATTTTTTATGAGGTGATCCTATAATAGTGAACGGAGTGAAATGATGATCAAATCTATCGTCAGAACTCCTTATCATGTTAAAGCACGTGATCTTTTACTGTTTCATTGTGACTTTCCACAGCTAAACACTTCTGGGAAATCCTTCAAGATTGTTGGAAAACCATTTCCGGTTGCTACCTCTTAAAACTAATTATTTAATCACTATTAACATGATAATTTGACAGCCCGTTAAATAAAAACAAACACCTCTTATACTTGCCTAACAGAGAAAAACAGACAATAAATGACTAAAACAATAAAAAGAGAGAAACCGAGTCTCACTCCTTCTCCTTGGACTTCAAACTACACACAGATTGATTTTCCAATTTCCAAAAGAGATTTTAAGTAAATATTTTTTTCTCAAAAGTATTTTATCATTCGTCATTTTTGGTAAAGAAAGTACAAAGAGGGAGAAAAATCTGATTATTATCAAAAACCAAGTTTGGTATGAAAAAATGTCCGATTTAGTTTCTTTGCCATATCTCTATAACTTATCCTCAGTAAAAAATGTTTGACAAACATCTGTACAAATGGTTCCAGGCCTCTTAGACTTGTGTTTTCTTTAAAAGTCAAAGATACTTTTA
The DNA here is from genome assembly GCA_003999625.1 of Oryzias javanicus. Classification (NCBI taxonomy): domain Eukaryota; kingdom Metazoa; phylum Chordata; class Actinopteri; order Beloniformes; family Adrianichthyidae; genus Oryzias; species Oryzias javanicus. Next base: position 4,780,952 of record CM012457.1, read on the forward strand.
TCAGTAAAACACATTTTTTGCGAGTAAAATTATACTTCTTCACGTTTTAAATGGGTTTTAAATCTATAGTAAGTTTTATCTAAAAAAAAAAAAAAAAAGTGTTTTAACCCTAACCTACAACATAATCTACTAGCTCAGCTTGCACAAAAGGAAGTCGATGAACAAAGTGATTCTTGATAAGAAAATGGTTTGCTTTTCAAAACCTGTTGTTCTTTTTGTAAAGCAACACGAATGGGCAACAATAAGATGAAACAGGAAAGAGCTCAAAGATATCACCTCTCATGCACGAGTTTGATTATTATCACAGCTCAAGCCGTGTCACAGGTATAATATCCTGTAAACGAGTTCATCACTTCAGTCGTAGTCATCGTCTGACGGCTCAGTTTCATGTGATTTTTTTTTCACAGCTTGAAGAAGCAGCCGGGCTGAGATGAGACCCTACGTCCTCATGGTCATCTTCATCGCTCAAATGAGCCATGGTGGGACTCGATTTTATCATTTGTTAATGCACTGCTCTGTTTTTTTATCATGTGTTTTGATGCTTCTTGTTAGGAATTTATAATCACTGTTTGTTGATTTAAGTAAAAAAACTTGAACTTGGTTCTTTGTTTTGTTTATTATTTCACAGGCTATAAAGTTACCCAGTCTCTGTTTCAGAACTTTTACCCAAACCAGTCAGCCATTATTGTCTGTGAACACTCGGCCCAATCTGAAAGAGTTGAAGATTTTCGACTCCATAGTGTTTCAGGGTAAGTTGCCTGTCAAAAAAGTCATTTTCTTCTGTTCTGGTTTTAGTGCTCTACTTGGTCCGGTTTATCTCAATCATGTTTTGGTTTTCGGATAGATTTGATCACATTTAACTCTTAAGACTTAAAGAATAAATCATGACACATCCACTCCCAAGCGTCTAATGTGCAAGTTTTGCTTTTGATAGTTTATATATTGGAGTTATTTTGGAGAGATTTCCCTCCAGGCTGTGGACTAATGTCTGTGAGTTTGTGTGGAATCGATCATTTGTCTCTGAATGTTAGCAAGAAAATATTGTTGTTTTTAATTGGTGCCATGCCAAACCTATTTTCCTTGGACACCTTTTCTGTAGAGATTACGGAGAGGTAAGGTTTGGCGATTTAGACATTTTTTTAAAATCATAATCTATTTTTTCATTTCAGGCGATTACGGTGTATATCAAGATATAAACCCAATATGCTCTGTTGCTCCTAAGAGAAACGTGTAACCATCTGCAGGTTGTTCGGAGTTGAATATTAATTTCCTATCATACTTTAGACATAAAAAATGACTGAGGGAATATGATCCATCAGTGTTTTTTTCCAGATAACTAAGAAAAGGCATATATATGCAAACTAAGCTCAAAATTAGTAATAATAAGTTTCAAAAGAGAACATAAATAAAACGGAACACTAAGCTGCTAGATCAGTTCAATTTAAAAAAAGAAAACATTAATTCTATAAAGAAATTCTATTGTTTTCCAGTTTTACGGAACAAACATGAAATTAACAAATATTTTTATTTCCTTTACTGACCACACGCTACACTGATAATCTGATACCCTCATCTCTAACAGTCAAGCTGCTCACAAGGAGTGCACGTGTCACGTAAACAACACCAACGGGCTTCTTGCACAATCGACAGGATTTGTGGTGGAGTTGAGAAAAAGAAAAAAATTGTATAAAAACTCCATAGCTCACTTTTACATGTTGTATAGCACACGCTACAACCTGCTGTCAGCAGCATGCCCATAGAAAAAAGTGCACAAAAATTCATTCTATGAGCTCATTGAGCAGTCTACAATATTTTGTCGGTGTGCCTTGCACAGTTTTTTGTCCATTGTAGCGAGGTGTTCAAGTCTTTGACTGAAGGAGCTGTTCAATGCACCCCCGGTCTCATCCAGATGATTATAAAGACGATAATCCATGATAGTCTCTAGTTCAGGGGTCTCAAACTCGCGGCCCGCGGGATGATAGTTTGCGGCCCTCGTCTTCTTATGAAAGATTACTGTTAGTGCGGCCCGCAAGGCTGATATGAATGACAGTTGTTGTGTGCTGAGCTGAACGAACCAATCGGTATATGGTTCTGGAGGGCGGGACATCGGCGGGCTGTCCAGAGCCTCCTCACTCATGAATTCATTCCTCCAGTCATCTGAGCGGAGGAGGAGCCATGAAGCTGCTGGAAGTGCTTTCTCACTGAACGGGATTCGCGGGCCCCGCTCCTCTTTCGTCACGTGACAACACGTGATACGCAGCCTGCCGCTTGTCAAAAAGCGTGTTCCTGACGCCGCGCGACGATTCCGCGCACGCATCAAATCAGACCCTCGCGAGCGCTTTTTCCTCCTCCACGATCAGAAAAAGTCCTCGTGAGAGAGACTGACTACTTCCGCGTGCGTGAGTGATGCCCGCGAGCGAGCAGAATCTTCAAAGGTGCTTCCACACCGGCCGCATGTCTGCGCGGGTTTATGAACGCACGCTCAGCAGGTGGTGTCCACACCGGAGCAGCGCGGTCACGCACGCAGCAGCAGAGAGGAGATTCTTCTTCTATGGTGTTTTTACCGTTCATTAGCGCTGCTGCGACTGTGCGTGAAAATATTGAACCAGGTTGAAGACTCAGCGCGTGCCCGATTTGTGCGCAGAGCTTGAGACCAGATTTAAAAACTTGCGTAGCAACGCGCGCTCCAACCTTTGAGTGAGCGCGCTGCTCTCAGCTCAGAAATGAAGGAGGTTCTGTAAATACAGACATTTGAAATTGAATAAAAATAGTTTTCTGTTGTCCAGTGTTTCTCAGGTATTTTCTCTTAGACCCCCCCCCCCCCACACACACACACACAACTTCCAGCTGCTAGCATCATCAGTATCAGTTAATTTGCTCAAGTCAAACGTAGATCTCCTCAAAATATTGTACTTTTATTATCATTAAAGAATGATTTAAAAAAAACTTCTTGATAATCCGTTTTATTAATTATTCTTTTTCTTTTTTTAGAATACTTCCAAAACTTCCAGACAAAGTAAAAACAATCTTTCCTTGTTTCCCTCCACAGTAGTGATGGAATTCTGTCTTTTTTCAGAGATTCAGTTCTTTTGCATTGGTTCACTGTTAACAGCGACTCTTTCTGCTACCAAATTGATTTTTAGGTTGTTTTTGCTATAGTTAATTTATCATCAACTACTATGTGGGATTATGCACAACATCCATCACTAATGTAAACATGTTTTTATTCGCATTCCCTCCAGGGGGGCGCGCTCCACCATTTGTGAAACACTGCTGTAGTCAGTCAGTCAATATGTGGTTTCATTCGTCTGTGTCTGCTGTATGGTCATTGTTATTATTTTAATTATTAATGATTGATTTTGGGATTCATTTTTTTAAACTAATTAATTCATTCATTCATTATTTTGTGTTAAAAATAAAGATATCTGAGAACTTTGGAATGTTTTATCAGCGATTTTCTTGTGGAAATACTGATGCGGCCCGGCCTCACCCAGACTCTGCCTCCAGCGGCCCCCGGCTCAATTGAGTTTGAGACCCCTGCTCTAGTTTCCATAACATCTTCATTCACTACTGTCACATAGAAGGGGAACATCCCAGAATGCAGCTGCATTTTGCGCAAGATTATATCGATCTTCTTCTATCCAACCTTCAACGCTATAGAAGAGGGCAGATGCAACAATGCCATCACGTATCATCTTTACGAGTCTTACAAACTGTGGAGGACCTCAATTCCTTTAGCCTCTCCTGCAATCTCCAGTTGCTTCTCTGGCTCCAGTTTAGTTGCCAAGGAACAATAGGTGATCATATAAACAATGCTCCCCGTTATCTCCAACCACTGGGTCGTGGACCATTGCCGGTCCATGGATCAATTGCCACCGGCCTGCGGAAGAACTAATACATTATACCAGATTTTTTTTTTTTTTTTTTTTTGAGCCCCAGAAGTCTTTCATTCTGAAAATCGACCGGATTCTCTTGATTTAGCTTGAGAGCTAAAAGAAGTCAGGCGGCAACGAGAGAAAATTAGTATGTGGAAGCTTTCTCTGGAAATGGATGGGATAAGAAGAACAGTCGGAAGAACAGGGGATTCCCACACTCCGTGCCTGTTTGCAGAGAGAGGTGACTTTCACTAACAAATCTAATGTTTTGAAAGGTCGCACAAATTCTCAAACAATCTCATCCATTTCAGAGAAGTTGTAAACCCCCGATTCCTGGAAAAAAAGAAGAGGAGCAGAGGGTGGGGAGGGGTGGGGAAAAGGAGAGTTGCACAACGCATGTTTGTGTGTTAAAATGTTTCATTTGAAGGTTTTGCTTGGTGCTTCAAAGTAATCTGATTTGTTTCTAATTGAGCATAAGTAATTGATTTGTTGGTTACTTTTTGTTTAATTTTTTCTTTTTTTGAGATGATCTTATAATTTAACCACTCCTGACATGACATTAAATTATGAGACCTTATGTGTTTATCAATCCTCCATAATGCACACGTCACATGTATTTTATGGGGTCCAGATGACACACATGACAATGATGTGTGACCGAAACACCCGTCAGCCTTTCCTCTTACTTTTCAGCCGTAGACCAAAATTTTATGTCAAATGGTTTCACTAATTCTGCATTGAATTAACAAAAGATTTTTGTTATATATTTGTTTATATGTCAGTTGGTTACTAAACACATTTCCTAAGACCTGTAATCTCTTCTTGTATTCCAGAACAAATAAAACGATTCTCTGCCAGAAGGGAAGTCCGAACTGTAAAAATATTTTTTATCAAGCGCTTTCCAAAAAGGTCATCTTCTTGCTGCTAAACATTGGAGAGGAGGCCATGCAGGTGTCCTACCAGTGTGAGTTCATACTACAGATAAACCAACTGTATAGTTCATCGTTTGGAGAACCAATCAAACTACAACCAGGTATGTTGATGTTATCTGGAGAATTTCTGGAGAAGTTTGTGGTTTTAAATTTCTCTACAGTCATAACCAGAACAGCTGAATGTTTTTACTGTTAATTTGCTTTTTTCAAGAGCATTTACAAACGAAACAAATAACTCCCAGCTCTCTTGCATCGGCAAATTTTACATCCGTTCTTTGAAGGCCTAAAAGGCCGAACCCAAATAAAAAAACAACACAAAACCTAAACTCACAAGTGAAACAGTTTAAGAAGAAACCTGCAGATGTTGAAAGTGAAGAATAATGAAGACATTATATAAAAACATTTTTTTCTGTCAGCCTATTCATGATTAACAAATAGAAAAATACTTTAAACTAATAGGACTGAGGGTGGAAACAGTGCGACAAATTATTTTAAAATCCAATCTGCTGTTAAATTAGCATCTGTCACTTTTCGACATGTGTGGGAGACATAAACCCGATCACTTAGCATCATATGTGACTGTATATAATTACTTTACGAGAAAACCCACAATAAAAGAAAACTGATTTGACTTTTAACCTTTTTGTATAAGTTGTTTATCTTAAATCTATTAATTAATTAATTAATTATCTTGATCTATTAATTGTTTATCTTAAAATTTGAAGAAAATTCTCAAAAAAAGAGTTTTTAAAATGGTTTCAAGAAATATTTTCTTATAAAATTCCTGGGATTCATATTTTTTATGTTCCATAACTTCTTTTAGCTAAATTTGGGACAGTTTGAGCTTTTAGATTGAAATGGATTAAAGCTTTCCTAAATCATGTCACTCTCTACATTTTGTATTTAAAATTGAATATATGGGAAAAACGTATTATTTTACTATATTTAAACTAAAAATTAAAAAAAAGAGTCAATCTGGTGTTTAAATATATACATCCTTATCGGTTTCTATGAGCTTTTCTTTTTTGATTCAAAAGGTTTTTTTTCTCATGTTGTCACACTGACTTGTTTATAATTTTACTTTTTTTATTGTGACATACATTCTCTCTGCATGATGATTGAACTTTGTGATTGATCAGTAAATCATGTTGAAGCAGGAAATAACTCCACTCTTCTGTCATCAGCTCAAAAGGAGACTAGGAGAGAGAGTGCCATGTCCCCACCTCCTCTCTCTCCTTCTCATCCTCCTCTTCCTCATAAGACGGAGGATCTTCTGCTGATGTGGATCCTGACTGGTCTTCTGGTTTTCACGCTCCTGTACAGCAGCTTCGTCACCTGCTGCTGCATCAGACTCATGGTGAATGTTTAGAGTTTTCTGAATGATGCAGAGGAACCGGGACAAACCTGATCCTGCTCAGATCAGAAGAATGACTCCGGTCCAAACATGTTTGTCAAACTTAAAAAAGCTCTAATAAGAGAACATAAAATTCTATTTTAACCCTTAAACATCAGAGCTTTCTCCGAATATCTTTAACTCTGTAACCGTTTACACAGTTAATGACGTGATTGTCATTCAAGAACGTATTGAACGTGGGTTCTTAAGTTCGCTTTTCGCATTTGGTGTTCACACTGGAGTGTTTGGACCCAAAACCAGCGTATGTACTCACAGTTGGAAGAGGTTTGGTGCGGCTCATATGTAGTGAATATTTCTCCAAGTTTTTTTCTTTCACAGCTCAATTCCAATATATGAAAGACTTGATGTCATATAAATCTGTCCGGGCAAAAATTGCAATTATTTTCTCCTCTGTGAACAATTAACAAACAGTTGGTACTTCTATGTTCTGAAAAGGACAAAGTTCAACCAGTTTGGCTTTCAATACACAAACCATTGTTGAGAGTTTTCTACATAGAACCCAAAAATGGCTTAAAAACGTGCTTCGCACTGCATGAATGCAAAAGATTTGAATCCGGAAACTTGAAATATCCATATATGGTTAAATAGACGTCAAAGGAAGTGGTCGCTTGAACACGCTTTTCAGATACCGGTGTGAACATAAATCGGAGAAAAGCAGCTTTGTGCTGATTAGCACCATTTTAAAGCAGTGAAGGGCTGTTATGAAAAAAAGGCAGCTTTGCGACGTTAGCATACACTTTACGTCATGATACAAAGCTGCATGTCTGCTCAAGACTGATATGAAAGCAGCTTCAGAATCAGCTGATTCATGTTAAATGCGTAAACCAAGGATGTCAAATATACAACCCACGGGCCGTGTCCAGATGGTTGATCTAACCGAGTCATGAAGAGAGAAAAATATAAAGGATGTTGGGGGGGAAAAAAAATAAAGTTTCTCGCCCATTCTTGTGGCAAGTTATGGTTCTTTATAGAAATGACTTTAAAGAACGAGGGTTATTTAGAGAGACTCTCTCAAAAACATTGACAAATAACACTAAACTATTTTCTGTTCAGATAAAAAAAAAAAAACAAACAAGAATCCTGTCATAGCTGCCAGAAAAAAAATGCATTCGGTTTGGGGGGAAATAATTTTATTCACATTCAGCCAGATCTTCTATAATGATCTGAAAAATCAAATAAAAACGGAAAATTTGTGTAATTAGTAATGTATTTTTGTGTGACGGTTTTACTTTTTTCCTTGTTGTTTCACAGAGAAGCGACCAGGACGGGGGGAACCCGATCTATGTGGAAATGAGGAAATCTACTCTGTCTCAGAACATCTACTGTAATGAGAGGTTTGACCCGACTGCAGTTCTGCACCCATGCTGAGCCTCATGATGGCGTCATGTCAAAGATGAGCAGCAGGGGGCGTTAATTCCACCTGCACACACGGGGAAGGTTGAGAGTTTTGCAATTTGGCATCATGAAATTTAATTATCAAAGAATGAGTTCAATGTAGCATCTATGTATTTATTTTTATGTAGCTTTGAGTTTCCAATAACTTTTATACTTTCCAACTTTTATTGCTTTTCTAAGAAACTTTACTTTACCTTACAGTTTTAATGTTTTTATTTCCCAATTACTGTTAATGGCTTTTTTTTGTTGCTTTAAAAATAAAATAAAGCGTAACCCTTGTGCTATGCTATGCATGTTTATATTAAAAGTGGGGTCATCTGGACCCCATATGATAGAACAGATGATTCAAATTAGTGTCAAAATGAAGCACCGGTTGTGTGATATCTTCACAATAAACATCTAAAAATGTTTAGAGAAAGTTTTCTTTTGCGAGGTGGTTATACTTTCCACGAATAGAGGAAGGCGATAGAGATCTCACCGAAAGTAAAAACCATTCCAGCTGTCGCATGTTTTCAAAGATGACAGAAAACAGAAACACGTTTGCACGAAGAAAAATAAATGCTGATGAAAGTGTTTTCAAAACTTTATTTGAAAACTGAAATCAAAAAGCCTCTAATTTTTCAAAAATTGCTTATTGGAGTTGCTGAAAACTGACCAACTTTTAACTGAAATTATAAAGATTTACTTCACTTTTTTCATCCAATACATTTTACCTGAGATAAGATGATTGAATATGAAACTTTCAGTTATCAATCATATAATCAAATGAGCCATAATCAGAAATTCCATCCATCCATCTTCCTCCACTCATCCAGGATCGTGTCGTGGGGGCAGCAGTCTAAGCAAAGATCCTCAGACTTCCCTCTCCCCCGGTCACTTCCTCCAGTTCCTCTGGGGGGACCTCGAGGCGCTACCAGGCCAGCCGAGAGACATTGTCTCTCCAGCGTATCCTGGGTCTTCCCCCGGCCCCTCCGCCCAGTGGGACATGCCCGGAACACCTCCCCAGGGAGGCGTCCAGGAGGATGCCCGAGCTCTCTGGGAGTGACCGAGCTTCTCCCTCTCTTTGTGTCTGCTGTCTCTCTTTTGACATGCGTCAGATTTTCTGCTTGATGCCCCTGCCATGAAGTTTTCCTTGAATTCATTCGTTGCTACATCATGGAAAACATGTATGAAGTTGAGCGAGTTGATTGGGTGTATATGTTTATATTGGGATCCCTCTCCCTGGGTGGAGAGAGAGGGTCACCGGGTCCAGGAAGCCAAAACCCAAAGGACACGGCCGATGTTACAGAGGGCCTGATTCCCTCCCTAGGGATGTGGTAGGAGAAAGATGATCAGAGATATGTGTTTGTTTGTTTTGTGTGTTAGAGTGTATATTGTTGAAGTACAAAGGGTGTGTGTACGAAAGGGTGTTGTTAAAATTAGTGAGTAGGGCACTGAGAAGACATCTCCTGCTTCTCCAAGCACTCCCTCTCCCTACCAAGGGTTCTACATGTTTAAGGTGCAACCATGGGGCAAAAAGCATTCTTGGTGAAGATCTATTCTTGGCAATGACAATGTACTACACAAATACGTTATTTTAGTCTTAGAAGCCCCGGTTGTTTAATCTATGGAAACTTTGGTATTAGAGAAAAAGAAAACTAGCCATTTATCTCTCATGCTCTCCTTTTATTTACCTATACAATACCCACGTTTCTCATTGTTTTTGTGCACACGCAGATGAACATAAGGGGAAATACAGAAAGTTAAGGCACATCTTTGACATTGTTGCTAAATATTCTTTATAAATCAAATACATGAAATGCTTCTAATTCCTGCATTAGAGCAGGTCTGCCGCAGCTCATCTATGACTCATTCTTTGTTTCCTTTATCTGTGTTCCAAAATGAAACAGGCTGCAGGCGTTTGTGTGACAAAGCATTCCTGCATGTCAGCACAAAAAAGACTGATGATGAAGATCACACAGAAATAGAACCAGAACACCGCACTTCAAAACAATGAAAAACTTAAAAAAAAAACCAAACTCAACTGGAAAGTATTGCATCACCTGTTGTTTAGATGTAGCTTCTGCCTTCTTGTGTTCAACACCTTTAATTTGAAATGATTCCTTTGAGGTGAGACTCCAAGCTTCGTCTGAAAGGTGTGAATCCTCTGTGCGACAGACTCATGTGAGAGCCATTACCCACTCGGATCGGTTTGTTTATCTCAGTGTCTCTTATGCATCAGCTCCTCATGGATTTACTATAGCAGGATGGGTGCTTCTGTGGAGCTGAAATGTTCCAAAAGAAAGTATTGATGAGATCATCTTAATCAAATGAGGGGTCTGAAACTTTATCTCAGCATCTGTATTTAAAGTTTCATTTAAAAAGTTAAACTAGTTCAACAGACGAACATCAACTCTTTGGTCCAGCTCATGCTTGTGTGTGTATAGACAATACATACGATTAAAAATGCAATATGTTCCTTCTACACAAGCACAAAAACGACAGCAAGAACAATAGTAACTTCAAATCTTTCTAAAGACACACTTTCCACCATCCCCTCCCAAACCCATAATTATCCTGTAGGTTTTTGGAGGATAAAAATTTTAGGATGTTTCTTCTCTTTGTTTGATCTCACTTAGGTTTTTAGGGTTCATGTTCTGGTTTGAGGTTTTTTTTCACAGGCATTTTCACTTCTATCACTTCCGAGCTGTTTCCTCAATCATCATTGTTTTAGTGTCCCATATTTAGCGTCTCTGCTGCTTGTCACCAGCTTAGTTCTTCTAAATTGTGAAGTTCTAAGTTTCCTGACACACTCCTGGCCTTTTATATTTCTGGCTTTCCACCACAGGCTCCCTGGATCTCCAACTCTTCCAGTGTGAGGCTTTTTCTACATGCTGACTAACCTCCTAACATGGTTTTCATCTAACATTTCAGGTACATTCAGCTTATGTCCAGAATGAAAACAGTATGACAAAGGATGGATGTTCTGTCCTCAGGAGGCTCCACCTCTCACTACCCTCCTTCACTTCTCACTGGTGGTCTTTGTGGGATTGTTTTCTTTCTTTTACCAAGCACTCCTCATAGATTCAATTCAATTCAATTTTATTTATATAGCCCAAAATTACAAAGAATTTTGCCTCATTGTGCTTCATGCAGGTAGTTTTACAGTTGCAAAAAACATGAAACATGAAAGAAAGATCACTAAAGACTAAACAGACTAAATAAACTGGATATCCTTGTTCTTAGACCCTCCCTCTCGATAAGGAAAAATAGCCTAGATGGCTGCTAAGCTCCTTTATACCACCATGGTACAAAATTTAGCTTATGTTTTCATGGTGATCATTTCAGTTGACAGATTTGTGGTCATAGGGGCTGTACGGTAGGGCAGTGGTTAGCACTCTTGCCTCACAGCAAGAAGGCCCTGGTTCAAATCCTGGCTGGGGGATTAGGAACACCAACTGGGGTCCTTTCTGTGTGGCGTTTGCATGTTCTGGACAGGACTGGACCTTAGAGGTTTGGTGGGTTGGGGTCTTCACTGAGACAATGATTGCAAGAGACAACTTGACTGGTCAACCTCCTTGGTCCTGTCGCCACATGACCTTACCAGAGCTCTCGGTGGGGCTTCCTTACCCGTTGGGCCAGCTTCTTATCTCTTTGTGAGGGGTTAATGCTTGGGGGGTCGTTTCTTCATGTAATGGGAACCTGAGCTGGGGCTACTTTGGGCCCTGTGCTGGGGGAACGGCTGTTTCATCAGTTTCACCCTTTATCCCACAGCAAAAAACTCTCCAACTCAAACAAATACACTCATTACACAAGGAAGCTGGGACCTCTGATCTTCAGTCCCCTACCACAAATGCAAAGATACACAGCTAAAGTAGTTTGAGCTGCAAACTGTGTGTTGTGTGTTAAAAGACGGCTGTCTTGAAGAAAAGTTGAAGAATAACCCATCCATCAAAAAAGATGATGAGTTTGTGAGGAATAAAAACAAGTCAGTCATCATGACAATAAGGCTGCTGTTTCGCACAAAGCTATGAAACAAAATGTACCCGAGTGAATACATTGCCCACAAAAACACTACAACCCGCTTACCTGTGTCTTAGTTCCAGCCTGTAAAGCAGGTTCACGCCTCACATTCAGAAAAGTCAACAAAGACGCTCGCTGTGATCTGTCAAAGCTTCAGCTTCCATGACCTGAGCAGACTGATCACAGCTCCAGCGACTCATCTGACTAATCCTTTAATAGCTAACTGTCAACAATAATTTCTGACGGCTTGTCAGAAGGATTAAAGACAAACATCAATGAGTCCGACCAATCTGGATTATCTTCATTCTGGAAAATGGAATATTTGTTTGTTGTTTTGCAATGTTTTGTCAGATATTTTGTGTTTGAATGCTGCGACATTTGAGGTTCATCTGTTTTTTTTCCTCATAGTAAAGTCTTGGATTATCATGAAATGAGAGATTTCTCCAGATGTATTGAAAAGGACATTCTTGTTTGTGTAAAGGCCTGGTGACCCACAGTGCCTTCGGTGTGACCGGTCTTTGGTCTGACCTGTCTTTGTTCAAAGACGACTGGAACAGGAACTTGACAAATTGCCTTGTTCATCTTTTGGCCTTATCCCTTCAGGGTTCAACACAACGCAAGGATTTTTATGCCCCTTTCTGACACAACCCTGTATTTTATCCGGGCTGGGGACCAACACAAGGAGACCCAGACTTGTGGCCCTCTTGTGGCTACATAGTTGGACAGTAACGTGAAGGGTCTTGACAAAGGTCCACTGGATTCAGCTCATTGAGCCCCCTGGAAATTGAATCCCGGTTGCCCAAGCATCAGTCCTGCCAACCGAGACATCCAGTCACTAATCAAGACTAACTTAATTTTTAACTAGTACAACTTCAGATCAGAAATGTACTGCAGGCCATATATCAGATGTGGTACAACTTCTAATGATGGTTGAGAGAGTACCGGTACATGCCAAATATTCAACAACTCTGGAAAAATTTAGTCACCTTTCTAGTCCTTTAACACCAGATCATTAGCTTTATTCTTGGAATTACAGTAACTGTTTAGCTAGTCCATGTAATATCAAATTATACTATGCAACACTTTACAGTAGTGAAGTGTCTACGCCGCGTTTTGGGGCTTTTAGAATCCCTGTCAGTCCATGTCCTCAGTAATGACTTGAAAAAGTTTGACTGCTCTGGGAGACCTCTTCCTCCTGCCACAGAGGGACCGACCGATGGATCAGATCCCAAAGGTGTACGACGAGTCTACAGATCCAGCCTCCGTATCTGGGAGGGAGGCGCGACAAGGAGTCAGACATAAGAGTTACGCGCCGAATAGTTCCTCCACTTTCTCTGAGGATGCAAACCCAGGAGAAGGAAGCTGGACTCTGTTTTCCACATCTGCTTAACTCCTCCTGCAGGAGAAGCGGACGTCCTCCTGCGGAGTCCATGTTCATGTACATCACTCTGTCCTCCATGTCTGTGCTCACTGTGGCTCTCAACCTGCTGGTCATCATCTCCATCGCACACTTCAAGTATTCTGAACGGCAGCAGAACAGAAAATCTTGAGTGTAAATGCAGTTTTGCTCAGTGATGTTCCTGTGTTGCTCCTGCAGGCGGCTCCAAACTCCCACCAACCTCCTCCTCCTCTCTCTGGCCTTCTCAGACTTCTTTGTGGGCTTCCTGGTGGTCTTTCAGATCCTGCTCATAGACGGTTGCTGGTTTCTGGGCGACGTCATGTGTGTGGGCTACTACATTGTGGACTATGTCATTACGTCCGCCTCGGTGGAGATGGTGGTGCTCATATCGGTTGACTGTTACGTGGCAATATGCGAGCCTCTCCGGTACTCCATGAAGGTGACAAAGAGGCGGGTTTGCATCTCCGTGTCAGGGTGCTGGATATTCTCCTTCCTCTGCGTCTTCATCGTGATGAAGGACAACCTGCGGCAGCCCGGCCGCCATAATTCCTGCTACGGGGAGTGCGTGGTCGTGTTCGACCAGTTTTCTGGGCTGGTAGATATTCTGTTCTTCTTCATCGGGCCTGTGTCTGTGGTGGTGGTCCTGTACGTCAGGGTGTTCGTGGTGGCTGTGTCTCAGGCTCGAGCCATGCGCTCCCACCCGCTCTCCGTTCACGGCTCGGCGAGGGTCACCCTGAAGAAGTCTGACCTCAAATCAGCCAGAACTCTGGGACTCGTGGGGCTGGCTTTCCTCATTTGCCTCTGCCCATATTTCTCTCTCACTCTAACAGGGCAGGAGGCCGAGTTCCAAGCGTCCTCCTTCGCCTTCGTTCTCTTCTACTTCAACTCCCTCCTGAACCCTCTGATCTACGCTCTGTTTTACCCCTGGTTCCGAAAATCTGCTAAACTCATCGTCACTCTTCAGGTGCTCAAACCCGGCTCCTCTCAGATCAATGTGGAGTAAAAAATACAAAGATTTTTAAAAATAAATCAAATGAGAGAGTCAGATCTAGTATGAGATCCAGTCAAACACAAAACGATAATTTCAATTATTCAACAGATTGAAAGAAAATACTTTATCAAAAGGACAATTCTGCTATTAAACTGAATTTAAACATAGTTTTTAAAAACATTTCTTGTAGAGCAATAAAATTAATGACAAAAATGATTTAATTTGAATAGAGTTTACTGATGCTTAAATATATTTCTTATAAAGACAAATAATATTTCAAAGTGTTACAAAAGGCTTCTGATTCTGACAAATTATTGAACTGTTTTGCTTTAAAATAAGTGTATTTTCTAAGCATATAATGAAAATCTCTGATTTTTTTTGTCTTTAGAAAACATTGTTTGGTTTTTTGGTTTATTTAAAACAACAAAAACATAGATATATCAAACCTAGTTATGGTTTTAAGTCATAAATTGATGGGAGATAAAAGGAACGATAGGAGGATGATGTCATTGTCCTGACTTTATAGCTGATCCAAATCATAATTGAACTATTTACATATACAGTACATTCAAATAAAATGATTGTTGATTTGTTTGAAGTTCTGTCAAAAGATGAACTGGAAACTTCACCGAGGAGGAACGGACTTCTCATAAATAATTAAGGTGTGTTTTTCTCCAAATCCTCCTTTAGTTCATCACACTGTTCTCAATCTGTGTCTCTGTTCTCTGGGCTTCAGGTGTGATGGTTTCACCTGAACTCCTGTCTAAACCCTCTGAAGTGAATCATACTTCTGAATGTGTAGCTGAAGATCACACGTGGAGGCAATGGAGAACAAACACAGCGTTTCTCCATCTTCCTGACGCTCAGACAGCTGTGTTTTTTCTGGTGGATATGAAATTGTTCAATGCTCATAAACACAAATCCTTTTTTTTTTTCCCAGAGAATCTTTTTATCAATAATAAATAAATCGTCTGATTGTTTTATAAGGAAATATGTCTTAATGTTTATAATAGATACGAATGATCATGTTATATTGGTTTAGTTTGCCATTTGTACTGTTAACATAGAATATAGACAAATAAAATAATGAATAGGCAGAAGGTTGTGAAGTTTATTCAATGCCTTTCTTTCAAAATAATCATGAATATAGAGAGTAAAACCTAAGAGATCAATCAAAGACTGAAAACTTCAGAGTCAGTTTCTGAATAAAAATGTTATATTAATAAATAGGTCTTCTGTAATTTCTTCCTTAATTGTGCATAATTACACTGAATTAATAAAATGATAAAAATATTTTAAAAAGATAAGCCTCTTCTCCTTCAGTAAACAATTAAAAAAGCTGTTTTTTTCATCCATTCATCCTGATCAGGGGTGAGTTTACCATCAGGAAGAGGTGGGTGATCGCCTGGGTGCCCCCAAAACTCTGGGGCCCTGAGCTGAACACTTCATATAGTGTCTCAAATAGATGTCATGCCCATCATTGTTTTACTCTGTCATTAAAAAAAGAAAAATAATAATAATCAATGAAATGGTATAAGACTGATCATGTTAAAGTGTTTCATCCTCCCCCGTCCCTTTGTGGCAATGGAATACTCCAGACAACAGCAGAGAATTCAGTTTTCCCAGATTGGGCAAAAACTTCCCAAATATGACTTTTGCTTTAAGTGGCTTTACGGTTTTGGAATTGATTCTTTAGTTTCTTCTTAATATACATTTAAATCAGAAGTGCAGGTGGGGGGCTTACCAGCTCCCATATGGCTTCCATACAATTTCACAAAGTTACATCAAAGAGGATTTGGCTTATTTAAAATCAGATTTGATCGAATATCCAATCATCTCAAAATCGAAAGAAGTTCATTTTAAAATGATAAATGATGTATATCCGTGCAAAGAACGTCTAAGATTACGGTTCGGTTTTCAAGAAAATTAATGTAGCTTCAACAAAAGATCATTTATTTTTTGACTGTAAATACTGTATTCTAATAGTTTTTGGGAAGATTTTTATTTCTGGTGTTCGTCAAAATGTTCTGTTTCAGTAAATTTGGGAAAAAAGCATTTTCTTTTTGGTGTACTTTCAAACAATATTTCTGATTTAGTTTTTAATGTTTTGATAATAAGTTCCATATTCATAAAAACAGATATTCTAAAACCAGACCACTTTTCATTACATTTCACAAAGAGATTTGTTTATATTTTGATTCTTTAAAATTCATGAAAAATAAAAATGCTGGAAACATTCTCACACTTGTTGTTGATAATAGATTATACGAAAACCCTTACTATTTATGTATATATTTTTTTTCCAAAGTGTGTGTATATGTTCTTTACCTTGTAATTTGTTGTATCTTGTTTGCAATTGTTAAATAAAGTTTTGGAGGAAGAAAAGAAAATAAAACGTCAAACTGTTAAGTCCTCCACTGATCCTAATCTGGGTTTGTTTCTGGAATCATCTCCCCCAAATGAGCAGGAGGTGGAACTGCATAATGTTTCTCTGCAGATTAGTCGGATTCAGTTTTGGTTCTTATGGGATACCAGTACAGTGACTAAAAAGATATTCACATTATTTAATTTTTGTTTAAGTAAGATGACAAATCAAACTAAAATCAGGATTATAAGAATCTTTAAGAATGTGTTTTATTTTTTAGATTTGTCTGTACATTTTAAAGATCCACTCTGATCAAAACTGTTTTTGACGTGTTCTTGTAGCATTTTTGTCATGGTGGAGGACATAGATGAAGAAAATTAGTCTCTTCTTTGCATTTCTGAGTATGTCTTTATTAAAAATGTTTTTATTCAGGTTCAAAAGCAAAAAAACACTGTTGAAAAAAGGCTTTAGGGTGTTTTCTGTGAGAAATTAACATGGTAATACACTTATAATCTCAAAAAAGTGGGTTCTGCTTGATATAAGTGCTTCAGAAGAACCTTAAAGCTCAGGTTGTGCTCTTTCATTTCTGCATCAGGAGAGTCTTCTGACGCTGCTCTGCAGAGTTCCTGACATCATCAAAGACGCTCCGAAAGCCATAAGCATTCCTTTCGCTCAATAGTCCTTGTTCATCTACTGTTGTTATGTGATTGCGTTAATTACAGAGGTAAATGTGGAATGTTCCCTGAAGAAGCTGAAAAACCACATTCTGAATGAAGAGGCTGACAGTACCTGCATGTCAGCTGGTTGTGCTGCAGCTGTGTGTCGACCGAGAGGCTCCAGCAGGACTTGTCCTCCAGCTCAGAGCTTCATCATTCTTCTGCATCGTCAGAGGTCAGAAAACTTCAGTTTGGCTCATTATTTATCGTTCATTTTTAATTCTTAGGCATCTTTAGGAGCAGATTTCTTGCAGAAAGTTATGGATTTGTCAGTTTTGGAAAAGCTGTCATAGACATTTAGACATTGCCCTTTGTGAGGTCAGGAGAGTACGGCGATTGATTATATAAGTATGATGATATTATTACTAATTAAAAAAATAATTTGTGGGTTTTTTTTTCACAGAAATCTGACAAACTAAAGCAGGCATGAAGTTCCTCACGGTGTTCCTGACTGCTTGCAGCTTTCTGTCCGGTGAGGAACCTGATTTATGAAACATATGTCAGTTTCATCTCACTTTGATAGTTTATTCACCAGATTAATAGTTTTTAAAATGTTCACCTTTTTTAAAAAATATATTTTTCCTTAAAAATCGCATCACAAGTTTCCTAAGTCATTTTATTTAAATGTGTTTTTTTTTTAATAATTTAGCTTTTTTTTATTTTGAAAACACATCAAAAGGACAGAAAAGTTTCTACAATCTCCTCCTCCTCTGTTGTTTTAAGCTCTCCATAAAGACAAATATTCATTTTTTATCTGCAGGCGCAGCTTCAACCAGTCAAACGTTCAGAAGTTCTGGGGAGATTAACATCAGTTCTTGTCCCATTCACTTCTACGGACGGAGATACGAGAAAGCTTATGTGAGTGTCGACCCGTCTTTATGCGGTTATTTTACACACAGAACCTCACAGTAACGTGAAATGATACTAACTAGTCACTACACTTTCTCTACAGAATGGATTTTAAAATCTTAGTTTGAACTTCTAACACTCTAAAAGGATAGGCTCCCAAATATATTTTGGATCTGTTGACACCTTTCACCTCTAACCGTTCTCTTCGGTCCTCAGATCTTCCTAAAGTTCCTAGAACTAAATTTAAAACCCCTGGAGACCTGTTCGTTCAAGCATTAGCCCCCCCCAGACTCTGGAACACACTGTCATTAACGCTCCGAATGGCTGAATCGGTTTGTTCCTCTGAAAAGCTTAATAAGATATTTTAATTCAGATTTTTCTTTAGTCAACTTTTATCAGTTTGACTGCCTTTTACTTGTTTTTACGTTTATTCTATTTTTACTTTTGGGATTTCATTCATTTGATCATATTTGATTACTTTTGTGTTGCGTTTTAATCATGTCTTGTAAAGCAATTTGTATTTTTTTATGAACTGATAAGAACATGTCAGTCAGTTGACACTGTGTTTCGTACCAGGGGTGTCAAACTCAATCGCACAGGGGGTCAAAATTCAGAACACATCTATATATTTATTAAACACTCTAAAACTATATTTTTAAAACTTTGAAACCTTAAATCTTTAACATAATTATGATCTAGACATTTAGCTTTATCTTCAATAATGCTAGTGTGAATGCTGTAAGCTTAATTTGGCAGCAGAAAATGTTAGTCCTGATGGCTGAAGATAATGAAATTGATTGCTAAAAATGCAGAAGCTGATAGCTAGCTAAAATATTAGCTAAATGCCAAAGTAACCTTAAAAACAAAAAACCTTTAGATTAGACAAAACAGCTGGCATGTAGCTGATAAAATAGCTAAACTTCAAAGAAGCCTAAAAAAACAAAAAAAAAAACCTAAATTAGCCGAACGAGCTAGCATGTAGCTGAAATATTAGCTTAACTCCAAAATAGTCTAAAAAATCTTAGTAAATGCCAAAATAGTAAAAAAAAAAAAAAAATGTAGAATGAACGTTTTTAAAACTTTAAAACTGTTTTTTTTTTTTTAATTTAATTATGAATAATAAAAAGCAAGGTTATTATTCCAGAATAAATCAACTTAAACCTTAAACAACTTTCAATATTTTATTCTCCATAAAAATATATTTTGTAAAAATTATACAGGTTAGAAATGAGTGCAAGATAACATCGGCTCATTAATAACAATAAAATAAAATGATCTGGAGGGCCGGATCCGGCCCCCGGGCCTTGACATTTGTGCTTTAGATGAATTCAGTTTGAATCTTTTAATCATTTGAGTTCAAACTAAAAGTAGATTCTTCCTACAGAAATGACTGTTTGAAATAATGAAATAACGGTTGTGTCTTGAAATTTTTTTGGGGTAAAGAAGACATTTATGTGGTTTCTTTAGCTGCAAAGTAGTCCCACACCATCATACTTCCACTGCCGTGTTTAGCTGCTGCGCTCTGTATTTTCAAATTGTTTGAGTCCAATTCCATAAAGTTCTTCTTCTGTCCCCATTTGTCTAAATGTTTGGTAGAAAATCCAGACGTTTCTCAATCATCAGAAAATAACAAAGGATGATTTTTTTCTGTCTCCTTCCGTGGAGCAGGTGGACTTCAGCGCAGACGGGTTCGCTCTCTGCTTCAAAGCTTCGTACGGTCGTGGGATCGACAACGACTGCATCCTGATGTCCGGTGGGACGGCGGACCGGGGGGACCTGTCAGTGCTCACGAAGGAAATCCCAACCGGATCCGGAGTCCACAAACTTCTGCCAAACCTCAAGTCTGCAGGGAAATGTGTCAACGTCATCCCGCTGAAGGACAGCAACATGTCCCAAGTGAGTCGTCCCGTCAGTCTTAACCTGTTTGAATCGTGAAGAAGATTTTACATAAAACCTCCTTATTTCCACAGGTTCAGCAAGTTGAACTCGGAAATTTTGGAGCTCAATCGATCCTGGGAATCAGGACTTATTCTGGATATAATGACGACAGTGTGGTGTGTATCTGAACACCTGAGGACTGGGCGTGCGCTGTGGAAGGGGCGGGGCTTGTGGCTTCTATTGATGCTCATCAGAAAGACTCAAATTAGGATCTTAATTACATCATTATGTAAGCTTAAAGCTGTACTTACATTTTTGGTTAACATGACGTGTTAAATTTACGATAAACCGCTGGAATGTCGACTTCTCTAGCCTTTGACTGAGAAACAAATAAAAAGAATGAAACTAAAATCTGTCGTCTCTATCTGAGGAAACAGATACTGAAGCGGCAAACCTTGACGGACGTTGATTCTAATGTCAAATCTGGTGTTTTGTAGGAAGCAGATGCTCTTGTCAACGGCCTTTCGGTTTCCAGACGGACATTCCAGGCGTCTGAAACAAACAGAGGCGTCATCACAGACATGAGTGGATGCAGACTCTCAGGTCAGATTTTTAATTTAAATGATGTTTTTAACATCCTCTTGTGGCATTTTTCTGAGGATGGAGGACAAATATAAATAAAATTCTGAGTATTTTTCTTTGTAATTGTGGTGAATCAGGAGCAAAAATCTGGATAAGGCTTTCAGCTGTGACGTAGGTGTTACAATCAGTGGGCTACAATCTTCCAGCTCTGCACCATTCTGATCCATCCACCGTTAGACAAATAGATCCATGAACGTCTTTGTTTTCTTCGTCTGATCTGGAATCTAGATCAGAACGGTACAAATGGATTACTCCGACATTTCTCACCATTTTTGTTGCACCACTAATGTTAGGTTGGGGTTGTGAGGGGCTGTAAGCTAGAGGGAGAGAGCTTTTTTTTTTTTTTTTTCAATTTCACAAGTTCTTTTTGTATTGATTTTTCAATATATATCAACACCAACGGAACACAAAACAGAACACGGAAACAGACACCAAAGAACAGGATGCGGCACAAATGAAACAATTCCATAAAAAAAATAATAATAATATTAAAATAAAATTTAACCACTTAGTTCAGATGGGTCCAATAAATCAGTAAATCACATTCAGCCTTTATGTATTAAGCAAAGACCCATGATATATTAAGAAAAATTCAGATGAATTAAAAAAAAAAAAAAAAAAAAAAAAAAGAGGGAGCGAGTGTAAACAAAGGGATGATGGGAAATGAAGTCAGGCTTACTCCACTCCAACAACTCAGAGGCGAATTTCTACTGAACTTCTGCCGCTCTGTAGAAACTTCAGAAAACAACACTGATATCTTGATTTCTAATTAAAAAAAACTCTATAGAGAACGATTTGAAAACAGATCTAAAAAAGATTGGAGCGATTCTTTTAAGAAAAAACAGTGTTTTGAAATCCCGCTGTAATCCATGTTCCACACTTTCAGGTTCAGTTTATTTGACCAACACGACCATTCGGGACCCGAGCACCTGTTCCACCATAACCTGCGATGCCAACGGGGTTGCAACAACCGTCTCTGACTGTGGACCTACGGAGCGTTGCCGTGGTGACGGGAGGTAGATACTAGAGGACGTTTCTGGTTCGTTTTGGGACCCGTTTCCCTACATCTCCTGAATTTTGCCTCCTCATCAGCTGTGCCTTGAACCTTGTGTGCTCCGTGACCGGCTCCACCGTCATCGACTTCAGCGGACGGCTGAGCTCCGTCCCCGACCGCTGTGGATACTCTCTGCTGAGCTCCGCCTCCCTCCCCGGCCTGCATGTGATGGGGGTCCTCAAAGAGAGACGACGCAGAGACGTGAGCTTTCTGGATCAGGTGATCCTGAGTCTGGACGGGAACCTGGTTTCTCTGGAGCAAGGTGGCAGAGTCAAGGTACTAACAGACTTCAGGGCTCTCAAACTGCAAATCTACGGTGGCCCTGAAGTCCAAATCACATCAACATATTAAAAATCACAATAAGAAAAAGCAAAACAACAACAGAAAAACAACATTTTAGAATTTAAAACAAAATTCACATAAAAAAAACATGTTGGGAAACAGAAGTAATTTCCAGAAATCAGAATGAAATGTTAACATAAAAAGGAAACTGGAAAAGATAGGTACAGAATTACATTTTGTCTGAACTGTAGTAAAGAGTTAATAGATCACAGAACTTTTACAGAAATATCCTGTCAGTAGATCTCCAAATAAACAAACCTGATCATCCAATCAGTGACGTCGCAGAGCATCTACCTTTTCTGGTGTCATATTTTATGTATTTTTTTAATATTTAATTTTGATTTCTCGAAATTACTTTTTGTTTTGCGAAATGTTGCGAATTTTTTTTTAATTATGTTTTAGTTTCCGGAATTTTGTTTTGATTTCTAAAATGTAATGTTGCTTTTTTGTTGTTTATTTTCCTTAATTGTCATTCAGAATAGAATAGAACAGATTTATTATAATGTCGCATGTCCAAAGAGTTTAAAAGTGCCAAAATGTCAGTGCTTTATTCATTCTGTGTCTAGAAGAATAACATTATGATTTATACCCAGCAGAATTCATTAAAATACGTAAAAGAATAAGAGAAAACATGTAGTCACATTACAAAACAGTCACAAAATTTGTAATAATAGCAAAATAAAATAGGTAATAAATAAAAGTCATAAAACATTAGCATACCTACAGACAAAGAAACCAACACTCATCCATTCTCTGTGAATGGTGATTGTAGTTGGATAAAATCTGTTTTTGAGTCTGTTTTTGCTTGTGTTGGATAGTCTGTAGCAGACTATCTAAGTGTCCCAACTTAATCTATACTGTTAAAAAAATGATTAAATACTTTGGAAAAAGCAGAGCTACGTTTTTCTTTTCCTCTGGTCTTGTTGTACTATTACTGTTTCTAATATATTTCATTCGCTCTAATAAAATGAAACTGTTACAAACTCGAGTCTTCTATCATCTCATTTGTCCTGAAGCTCGACGGCAGAGATCTGCTGCTCGGCTCTGATCCTCAGCTCTTCCACGGTGTGGAGCTCTCCAGAGACCAGGCGGATGTGACGGCCAAGATCACAGCCTCCAACTTCACGGTGACGGTCGTCTTTGACGGATCCACAGCAACAATCCACCTGACAGGTGAGGTCAAAGCTCACGCCAAGACCTGGAGTCACCATAAATCAGATGTTTTCAAACTGTTTGTTCCATTACAGTAAATCTGACATTTCTCCCGCTATATTTAACATAGATGAACCCTATCATACTGGTTTTAAAGAGAATTTAAATATGTTTGAAAATTTCTTCTCAATTCCCCGAAGCACAAGTAAGAACGGACCAAACATGGACCTTCATCCATCCATGTTTGGAGAAGCAACTTTTACCTTCAGCAGGTGTAGTTGAAGTGAAGTTTTGTGGTCAAGATGAAGAGGAAAATGTTGATTTAAAGGCTTAGTTGGAGGAAAAGTCCATTTTTAATGGAACAAGTAGCAAATATATAGTTTATCCTCTCATACCAAAATACTTTATGCAAACATACTCTTTCTGGGTTTAAGAAGTCGTTACTTACTTTCTATCGTAACGATAGAAGTGGAGCTCTGTTTCTGTCTGTCTGCTTAACACCTGGACAAAAAAGTTAAAAGAAATGCCGACAAAGGAGAAACTTCCAGGAGAAAGTCAAGGACAAACAACTTATTTTCATATTCTTTCGGCCAATTCTGCAGATCAAGTTACACCAGTCATCTCAGTTAAACACTTCAAACTGTTGATGTTTCAGCAGAATTTCCTAGACTTTTCACACAGTTTGTCTTGAATCCCAAGGACCAAATGGAGCAGCTTTCCAGGGTTTATGTGAAGATGCAATGACGACTTTGAGCCAAGTCAGAGTCTCTCAGTACAGCGCTGCAGAGTAAGACGCCCTCCAGGTTTTTACTCATTTGTTAAATGTTCTCAATGATTTTTTTTTAAAGATTGTTTTGTTTTCCCGCAGCTGTAACACCATGTATGTAGACGCTGCCGACAACTCCACAAACTGCATCAACGCGGCTCAACGGTAAATGCAGAAGAACCAAAGCTGACGTTCCTCGTCACTCGTAATGTTCTGATTTCTTTTGCGGTTTAACAGGTGTGGCGTCCTGCAGAGGGCGCCCTTTGACACTTGTAACTCCAGTATCGACCCTCAGCCCTTCATCAGTGCCTGCTCGGAAACGTTGTGCAAATACCCGTCAAAGGACGGGCTGGAGTGCCAGTTCCTGGAGGCCTACGCCGAGGCCTGCCACCTCCACAGCAGTGTGAGGGTGGAGGGTTGGAGGACGCCGACCGGCTGCTGTACGGCCTTCGCTACATCCTTTTGTTCTGATGAAACTTCCTTTTTACATAAACATTAAAAGTTTAATTTTCTCCTATATTTACTTTTAGAGCATATAGGTTTTTAAAAATGTTTTTTTTTTTTTGTAATTCAGTAAAATACAATAATATTAAGAAAGAGAATGTACTTATGCTGCTGTTGGAGTCGTGGTACTGCTGCAGAACTGATGCAGGACCACCTTCTTCAATCCATTCTAACGAGTCGTTCTTAAATGTTCAAAGAAGCGCCTCACCATCACACTACTGCCACCATTTTTAACCCTAGAACAGTTTCGCTATAAAAAGTTACACCATGACTTCTGCCGGGTAATTTTTTACTCGATATAATATACTTAACAAAAAGTATTTTTCAGAAAAATAGTTCAAAATATAACACATGATAAATTAGAGTAGTTCTTTTTTATTTTCAACTGTGGTTTATGTAAAAAAAAAAAAAAAAGGAAAGTAAATACATTTATAGGAAGATCCTAAAAACAGACATGACTGAAAAATGAGGAGTTTGAGAAGAAATAAATCCTAAAATAATTAATAGTAATAATGGAGACTTGGTCTTTGGTCCATCCATTCCTGGGACATGTGAGACTTTACTCAGGGACCCATGACACTCAAAACTACTCTTCTGTATTTTCCGGGCTTGGGACAGGCACAAGCAGGACACTGGTGTGTGCCCAATTAAGGCTACGTTTATCTTATTTTTTTCTTTTAATCTGTCTTTTTGTCTTTCATTCTTATGATTTTTTTTTTTTTTGTTTTAGTGTTGTCAGTTGTTCTTAAGTCGATTGTTGATTTTTTTCTTTCCAGACTCTCGTTGCTTATCTCCTTTTTTATATTTCTGTAACCTGTATCAGACCAGTTTCCCTTTGAGATCATATATCTACTTTAATTGTTCAAAACCAGTGATTTTACAGTTGAGGTCTGATAGCAACATGACGTGAATTCATGAGGTTTTCAGCTTTTTATTGGATTTTCTGTTAGCAGCTGGAGTACAGCAGGCTGCCTGTCAGAGGTTCTGCAGCTCTCATGAGTTCTGTGGTCTGGACACTCACAGTCAGAAGCCTCGCTGCCATTGCCGCGCCATTTTTGAATCCAAGTACAAACCAACAGGCAGCTTTGGTGAGTCAACAGAGAAAAAAAAAATCTCTCATTAGAGTTCTGTGGATTTATCAAATGCTTTGATGTGTTTCTAGACTTTCTGTGGTTTAGCAGCTGCTATTGGTGGTTTTTAATCCGCTGTAGATTTAATGCTACTGTTCAGCAGAACTTTCTTTGAATCTCAGGTGAG
This sequence comes from Oryzias javanicus, assembly GCA_003999625.1. NCBI lineage: Eukaryota > Metazoa > Chordata > Actinopteri > Beloniformes > Adrianichthyidae > Oryzias > Oryzias javanicus. The sequence continues at coordinate 4,806,485 of CM012457.1, forward strand.
CCGGTGGTTTGTGAGAGGAAATCTGCCTCGGTGGTTCTGGCCAATTGTCTCCTGGAGGATGAAGGCATCGACTACACCACCTTACACCTCAATGACCAGACCTGCAAAGGAGAAATGGACAACGTGACCCACATGGTGACCTTTGGCTTCGACACTGAGAGGCCATGTGGAACCCTGATCATGGTGGGTGTCTTCTCTAGGTTAAAGTTAACGTTCTCTCTAATGTCTGTGGGTTGAAGAGAAACCTAAAATGAAAGAAATAAAATTAGAAAAACAACCAAAATCTCAGATTTATTTAAGTTTAAGGATTCAAATTGAAGGCCTACAAGTTAACAAGTCGCCGGAGCCCAAACCATCATCCTCCCACCACCATATAAATACCCATTATTAAGGGTTTTTATAACTTGAAATGCACGAGGAGAACACACAAACTCCACACGTCAGTGTTTATGATGAAGACTAATGAACTCGGGATGAATCTGCAGGCCAACGACTCACAAATCATCTACAAGAACGCCATCATGACAAAGTCAGCGGCATCTGGAGCGATCGTCCGTCACGAGAAGCTGCATGTGGACTTCTCCTGTTATCTCAGCCAACCAGAGGTGAAGAGTTTGGCCATGCGGTTCAAGCACAGGTGAGGAGGTCTATCAAGACCGGCTCCTTAACGTCTGAACTTTGTTGTAACGCTCAGTGTTTTTACTGGTTTAAAGGCCTGCATTGGTTTAAAAAATGGGTTGGAAATACTAAGTGGGTGTGGCCAAAGCTGACTGAATGATGTAATCAGTGCTGGATGGACGCGGTTTTATCATCTACTGACTTTCTTCTTCCTCAACAGTCTTTTGCCTCTGTGAAATGTTGGACCAAAAACAAACTTTTATCACTGTATTAAGGCGATGGTCCCCAACCTTTTTTAGGCCCTTTTTTTTTTTAGCTCCGCCCCAAAGCGCCACAACGGGGCCAAAAATTTTGAAACTGAAACTTTGAGATTCGAAAACGAAAAAAAAGATTTGAAACTGAAAAAATGATTTGAAACTGGAAAAAAAAATTTGAAATTGAAATTTTTTGTTTTTAAACCTATTTTTTCAGCCAAATATTAGTATTTTTTTTTTCAAAATATTTTATTTCGGTTTCAAATAATATTGGCCCCAATTTAGCTCCTTAACGGACCAGTTTTTCTTATTTTCATAGATGAGGGTGAAGTCGGCGTCTGATTTATTACTTTTTCAAGCTTAACTTTTGAGGTTAAAATTTATCTTCAACATCATCTTTAACTGTATTTGTTTGTCAGTTAATAACAATCTAAATGTGATCTAGATTCTCCATCCACTCATATCTGTCAAAGTGGAAGCCAAAAAAATCAGACACCAACTTCAGCCTCGTCCCACTTTTAAGGAGCAACAGAAAGAAAAAAATAGTTTCTAAAACTGGTTATCCCTGCCCATTATACATGAAATGGAAAAACATGTGGGTCGGTTCCATCTGTCTTAAGGAAACAAAGGATCTTCAGCTGCTCATGTTGAGTTTGTCAGGATTCCAGTAAAGAACCGGTTCTTTGTTCCAGCTCGGTGATCCAGCACGTTTCCTCTGGAGAGTGGAGCTACAATCTCACCATGAAGGCGTTCACCGGCTCAGACCTCACAACGCAGTTAGATGAAAGAAGCGAACTTGACCTGAACCAACAAATCTGCGTGGAGCTGAAGACGGAGGGACTGGATGGCAATGCGGTTTCCGTGGTTACGGACTCCTGCTGGGCGACCGATCAGCCGTCACCGACTGGAAACCTGAGATACGACCTGGTGAAGAACGGGTGAGAACCTCGGAGGCGTCTGCAAAGATCTGATCCGTCTTTGTTGCTCTTTCCCACACTCTGTTTGCCTCCACAGCTGTCCCAACCCCATTGATGAAACCGTGAAGGTGATGGGCAACGGACAGGGAACCTCCAACCACTTCTGCTTCAACACCTTCCAGTTTTCTGGCAGGAACAGCGAAGTCTTCCTGCACTGCAGAGTGGAGCTGTGCATCAAACAGGGGGATAACTGTGTCCAGGTGAGACCATGTCATTGAGAAAAGTTTCTAATCATACTTCCCTTGAGGCCCGTACGACCTCAGGGGAAATCCTGAAAATGGAATGTACCATTTTGGTGTGTGTAGTAATTGTGTAGTATTTGTGAGGATAATGGAAGTTGTAGACATGTATGACGTACAGAAGATGCTGTCATACAATGTTCTTATGGAACTCAATAGTCCTTAGTTAGATGTGGATACTGATTCCTTACTAATACATAATATATACAGTAGGTGTCTGTAGGATGTCCACACAAACTACTCTCTGATTGTCTAATCTGCTCATTTCTATCAGGCTCATGTATTCACTTGTATCAGTTAGTAAGTAAATCTTTAGAGAGTGACTCATAATGCTAGTGCTTCACAATTTTCACAATTTTAATACAAGATAAAATCAGGGAAACAACACGAACTGGACTGGGATGACTAAAGTTTCATGGTTCCAGCCTCACCTACTACCAATGACCACCAGAGGGAGCCCTCGCCAGAGTTTTATCCCTGCTGTCACTTTACTACAACTCCCATCAGCCACTGCCATGGCTTCCTGTCTGCACAGCTGGTTTCCATCATCATCAGCACCATCTTTCATTTAAACCCGCCTCAGCCACTTCTTCAGTGCAAAGTCTTGTTTATACACTACAGACAGTCTGAGCAGTTTCTCTTGTTTGTTTTGTTTTTACTGCCAAAGCCTGGTTTTGACTCCGCCTCTGCCTTTTCCATGCCTGTTTTTTCCTTGCCATTAAAATCTGTGTTTGCACATGGATCCAAATGCCTCTTCGACACATAAAGCAGGAAAAACCCAGTCAAGGCCGTCCAGACCATTTTATTTTATTATTATTAATGGCCCGTTGTTATCTTGCGCTAATTTCTAATTTGCATAATTTTGACAAAATATCATTTTATGGAGAGTAAAATATTGAAGATTATTTAAGGTTTAAGTTGATTTATTCTGGAATAATATTCCTGGCTTTTCATTGTTATGTCATGGTAAAAGTTACGGTTTTAAAATGTTAAAAAAATTGGCATTCTGCTAGCTTTTCTGACTATTTTGGCATTTACTAAGGTTTTTAAAAGCTATTTTGGAGGTTAGCTAATATTTCAACTACATGCTAGCTGTTTTAGATGTTTAGGCTGTTTTGGAGTTAGGCTAATATTTACACGCTAGCTGTTTTAGCTAATATAAGCTTTTTTTTTTTTAGACTTTTTGAAGTTTAGCTATTTAATCAGCTACATGCTAGCTGTGTTTTTTTTATTTTTTTTTCAGCCTAATTTGGCAATTAGTTCATATTTCATCTGGCTATCAGCTTCAACATCTTCAGCTATCAGCACTAGCATCTTTAGCGGCCAAATTCAGCTTACAATCTTCACATTAGCATTGCAGATGCTATATTTGCTATATATCTAGTTCATAATTATGTTAAAAAGTTATGGTTTCAAATTTTTAAAAATGTAATTTTAGAGTGTTCAACAAATCTTTATTCTGTTCGGCCCGCGACATAAGGTGTGTTTTGGATTTTGGCCCCTTGTGTGATTGAGTTTGTCACCCCTGCATTAAAACATCATCAGACATAAATGAAATTAAACGTAACACAAATAAAAGTCAGCTAAAAGCTCTTACAAATGAAAACATCTAAACCTGAGATTTAAAACACTCAACTGAATCATTCTGATGCAGATGAAGTCCAGTATATGCAACAAAAGGGAAGGAACGCAGTCAACCAATGACTGATGAAGTTTATTACTCGCCTCTGTGGAACATTTTGAGTTAATAAAGTTCAGATCTGGTCTTTTTTCTGCATTCCTTGCTTTTAACTAGTTCTTTTGCACAATAATCAAATTAATAATTTTTTACCTTAAAGCTTTTGCATTTTTTATTCAGTCAGGATTTTTTCTCAACTGCATTTACCTCTGTTAAAAGGATTTGCATTAAAGTACCGTATTTTCTGGACTATAAGCCGCTACTTTTTTTCTAGGTTTTGAATCGTGCGGCTTATACAAAGGTGCGGCTATTCTGTGGATTTTTCTTCCACTGCTAGGGGAGCTCTAACCGGAATTTGAACCAAAAACAAGATAGACAAAAAATCAATGCCAATCAGAAAAGCCAACACTACTTTTTCTTTAGCAGATAGAACACTCGTGATAAATTACTAACTGGTAATTGTTTTTAAAATCCTTATTCATTGTGGAAATCACACAAAGAAGTTTGTGTGGTGGACATTTTAAGTTAAAAAATATGGAGCTTTGCTATCTAGGAAGGAAACCGCACTGCTGCACACAAGTTTAGCATCAATGAATCTATGGTGAGACACTGGAGACGGCAAGTACATACGAGTACATTTAAAGAATAAAATTGTTATAGTATTATCTTATTTTTCAACATAGATATCTGCAGCTTATAGCCCAGAGCGGCTTGTATTTCTTTTTTTTCCTTTTTTTTTTTTTAACTGAGTAGGTGCGGCTTATATACAGGTGCGCCTTATAGTCCAGAAAATACGGTAATTTGTAATACCGTATGCAGCAAAAATCTGCTTACGTTTGTATAAGTGTTCACTACGAACCTTTGTTCGTCTGAGTCCTGTTTTTCCAGAACCGACTCTAACAGCTGCCTTCATCTCTCCAGAGGTGCAGCCCGGGCCGGAGGAGGCGGCGCTCGGCCCTGCCCCGATACGAGGACAGAAACCCCGCCCTCATCTCTGTGGCCTGGATGTTCTAGGTACAGTCAATTCATACAATATTTATCTTACATTATTTACATAAACTTTAAAAATAATTGATTACATTTTATTACCGTAAGGAAAAGAATGATCACTCACGTTTGTTATATTTCTAGATTTCTGTGGAAACTTCAAGCCGTCCCAAAACAAAGAAAATGTTCCTGAACTTTTTAAATCATTCATTTAAAATTCTAATCATTGTGGATTAACGTCTTTGATCCAAAACAGAATAACGTAAATGTTTCTTTTGGTATTTTCTTATTTGGGAAATGTTCTTTCTATCACTGAGCGGTCTGCAGTGTGGCCTCACATTGTCCTGAATGTCTAAAGCTCAGTTTGAATAAATTATTTCAAATTCATCTTTTTTTGCTTTTTCTTTTGATTTTGACACCTGCTCAGATTTGTGTGGATCTTAAACCAACAACCTCCAGATGAAAAAACAGTTTGTTTTTTTCACTAAAGAAAAGATTTTTTTTATTTTTAAAGATGAGTCTGTAAATGTATTATGGTTTTACTGACATATATAGTACATCAGTGTCTGCATGCTGTGATCAGTGCAGCTGTTTTTGCACATAACAGCAGCTTAACACTCCTGTTATAGAAAAAAAAATGTCCTCAAAACGAATTAAAAACATAAATATCATGCTTTTTCCTTGTTATAAGTGAAAAAAAAATCTACAAACAGAAGTAGTAAATTTTCCTTGGTGTGATTTCATAAAATAAGTCTTAATGTACTACTTTTTTCTTTTTAAAAAAACTGTTACTTCATTAAATCGATAAAGTATCAAGTAATATTTGATCCACCGTATTGAAAAACAAAAATCCCAGTTTTGAGATAAAAATTTCCTGAATTGCAAACAAAATGTTCAGTATTAAAAATATAACTTTCAAAGTTACAAATGAGAATATTAAATTTTTCCTTTTAAAATAAGGTTTTGCGTTTACAACATAAATATTTTCATATATGTCGTCTCTCATCTTGCCTTCTCCGTATCTTTGGATTCTGCCAGGAAGGAGGAGTCACTCAGTCCAGTTCTTACATACAGTCAATATAGTAAATCTTACCTCAAATGTTCAGTTCAATAAAAACTGTCTATTTTGTTTCTGCTGTGAGCTGCATTAACACATGATAAATGACCCTACAATTGGAGCAATAGGGAGGAGGTAGAGGGGTAGGGGATTCGGCCCAAGACTCTATGAAAGCTACATCCTCAACTTCTATGTTTTTACAGTCCAACATTGTCTTAAATTGCTTTTGAATTGATTCATTAATCTCTTGGGATCAATTCCTCTTTTATTTTATTTCTCTTTTCTCTCATCCTCCCTTTAAATCGTCAGGAAAATTCTCTCTGTTAACTTTCAGTAAAAAACTTCTGGAAAAACTGTCTGAAAAAGTAGTTTTAAGTGTTATTTTTCTGTAGAATAAAGGTAAAAACAAAACAAAGAACGTATCATCAGAAATATTATTAAGCACTGAAACAACCAGAATAAATTACAAAAAATATTTCCACAAAAGATTATGATAATTGTTCTTTTAAATGAAGGCAAAGTCTCAAAACATTAATTACAATGTTTTACTGGGTCAATTTTACATGACATTGAGCAGCTTTTGAACAATAAAAGACCAGAGAGAAAGTTTTGCTTTATTTTAATAGTCGGAAATGTTGAAAATTATGAAGTGTAACTCAGAAAGTAACTAAGGGTGTATTTAGACTCCGTTGGTCCGGAACGAGTTTGCTTATTTGTTCTGGATCGAGTCTTGAACCTTGTGTCTGGTCTGTATTTTTGTTTCGGGCCAAAGCTTGTAAACAAAACCAAATCACTAAAGATCTCTGCAGTCATTGGCCAGCAGTTATGGGGGCGGGTCAAAACAGCAAAGAAAGATGGACGCGCTGCGGTCTGCAAATCCTTGCTGGGATTTTTCACGTATTCAAACTTTGGTATTTTGCTGATGGATTTTGAGCGTCTGTATGAAGGCCAGGTGCAACACTTTTTACTGCAGCTTTTGCACCGCGGAGGAATCCTGCATGACGGTTACTGAGGACGCTACAGCTGCAGGTACACATGCTAATAAGTGTTTGTGACATGTAGATTGTCTGTAGAATCCATGTGAATCACGTTAGAAGTTGTTTTTTTGAGTCCCAATTCATCCAACCACATTTTAATGACTTTCCGTGTCTCATCGTTGTGGTTTTATGATATTGTTCTCAAGAGAATTCTGTTAGAACTACAATAGACCTTCAAGATGACGTCACGGCAGCAACTTACGCGCGTAGGGCGTAACGAGATGTTTTTAAGTGTTGTTAAAATAACTGTTCTAACAAGGAAACAGTTGAACCAATTATTTCCTTTTGGCTAACATGACAATCAATGCTCTACTTTTGTCCGCGGCTCACCAATCGCCTCGTTTCTAAGGTGGTTACATCACGTGTCTGTCGGCTACGGTGGCCGTTTCGGTTCAGTTGTTCCGCTCTCGGTTCGAAAGATGGGTCAGAGGCGGTTCCTGGTCTCGGACCAGAGTTAGTTTGTGCATATTCAGACGGAAACTTTGTTCTGTGTTATCGGAGAAAACGAACTCCAGTTCACTTTAAGTACTAAAAGATTAAAGATTAAAGTACTAAAAATTGATTGAATATTTATTTATTTTTTAAGTGACCGTGGTATAAGCAGGAAAGACCTCGATGAAGTGTTCAATTTCAGAAATTATCTATGGATGTCTTGGAAACCTGAACCGTCCGACACAAAGCAGAACACAGCGTTAATAAATATGTAACGCTTTCATTATTTTTTAATTGATCGCCTGCATTAACGTTGACAGCCTTAATCTGAAGACAGCGCAACAGTTGATGTGATTTAGTTTGTTTTGTATTTTTTCAGGTTTTCTTTGTCAATTCATCAGAGGATATCTGTTTTTTTTCATCCTCATCATCACATTAGAAAGTTCTAGTAAAGTTGGTTCCCCTGTGAGGCTTGTCGGCCGTCCCCCTGTGGTCGTCATCGTACTCAGAGCAGCTTTAAGCGAGCGGCGTCTCCAGCAGCCTCGGCTCTGACGATGGAGGGAGGCGACCTCTGCTTTCCGGCGCTCAACAGCTCGTGTCACAAACTGAAGCGTTCTCCGTCCTTCACGCTGCTGGCTTCAGTTCTCCTGTCCTTCCTCTCTGTTCTCACTGCGGTTCTGAACCTGCTGCTCATCATCTCCATCTCTCACTTTAGGTAAAGGGTGAAGCCTCCTCCACCTGGATGTCTTGTGGTGGGTGACGGGGATTCTCTGTGTCGTCCTCAGGCAGCTCCACACTCCCACCAACCTCCTGCTGCTCTCTCTGGCGGTAGCAGACTTCTGCGTGGGCCTCCTCCTGCTGTTTCAGATCCCGCTCTTAGACGGCTGCTGGTATCTGGGAGATCTCATGTGTGTTTTTTACTACATTTTAGTCGTAGTCACTACCTGTGCCTCCATAGGGACCATGGTTCTCATATCAGTCGACAGGTATGTGGCCATTTGTTATCCTTTGCATTATCCTGCCAAAATCACCCCAAAGAGAGCGGGGGTGGGCGTGTTCCTCTGCTGGACCTGCTCGCTCCTCTACGACGTTCTGATGATGAAGGACAACCTCCAGCAGCCGGGCCGGTTCAGCTCCTGCTCCGGAGACTGTGTGGTCCACCTGAGTCCCGTCAGTCACGTTGTGGACCAGGTGGTGTCCTTCTTTGTTCCCATCGCGGTCATAGCGGTCCTGTACGCCAGAGTCTTTGTGGTGGCGGTGTCTCAGGGGCGGGCCCTGCGCTCTCAGGTTGCAGCCGGCCCGCGCAAAAACAGAGCGACGGTGAGAAAGTCTGAGATGAAGGCCGCCGGCACTCTCGGCGTTGTGGTTTTTGTGTTCATCCTGTGTCTGTTCCCCTCCTACTCTGCCTCGCTCTCAGGTCAGGAAACGGTGATCGACGCCGTCTCCGCTGCGTTCATGTTTTTTCTGGCCTTCTTCAATTCGTGCCTGAACCCGATCATCTACGCCTTTTTCTATCCTTGGTTCAGAAAATCGATCAAACTCATCATGACGCTCGGAGTTCTGAAAGCTGATTCCCGTGATGCCAACTTAATGTAGATCTGTTTGGAAATGGGATCTTTAAGAACTTCCACATAAAAAATGTTGAGAATAAAAGCAAAAATAAATGTGTACAGTAAGAACTGAAACCATCTTCAATCCAGAGAGTTTACCGTAAACCCTTGATGGTGATCCAGGAATGCATTATTGTATTATCAGCGCTCTGGCAGGTTCTAATTGGCTGGACACACCAGATCCAGGTAACCAGCTGTGAATAGACTGACGAAATCTGGAAAACATGCAAACACACCAGCCTTTGAGGCCTAGAGTTCAAGCATCTCATGTTGACTGATTTATCATAAAAATCAATGAAATATTAGTTCTATTCTTACATCTTTTTAAATGTTTTAAGTTGTTGCAATTTGTTCTCTTAATGTATTTTTAAAGCAAATTTTTTTGGGCAACAATGTCTGATATTCATCTAAACAGATCAAGCCCACCTTCTTTTTTTAATATTGATCCACAATGAACTGTCCAAAAAACTCAATTCTTAGTTGATTTTGCTGCACATATCCCTGAAATTGAGATCAAACTGAATTTTGTATGTCTTATAATATAAAAAAATATGTGGAGAAAATTTTAAAAAATTAAAAATGTCTAAAAAAAACCACAAAACTAGGTTTTCTTCTTAGGAGTTATCACAATTTTGTGTGTTGGAATCATAGTTTAATGATTAGTTTAAGAATAAGTGAGATTTAAGTTATTTTTAAAGAAATGATTAAGAAATAAGACTATTTACGCTTAAGAGTTAAACTGAGTATGTTATTTATGATTGGATTTGGATTTGATTTGCTCCTCCCCACAATTGGTAGCCACCTGTAACCAGGTGAGTTCATTGAACTTATCCTGGAAGTCAGTAGGAAGAGGAGCAAAAGGTTTTTTCAAAATCTCAAAAAAGAAAAAAAAATAGCAAACAGAACAGCAGAGACATTGAGCAAATGGATCCTTAAGACCCTTTCTGTTACAGGAAGCAACCCACAGACTTGTTTTTAAAATAAATAACTTTTATTTTTTAAGATGACATCCGCGAGTACTTCATCTTTCTGATTGCTAGTCGGAACCACGCTCCTCCCTGGTATGGCCAAGGTGGCCGTAACAATATGCTATGCTTGTTTTAAACCAAAAAGGCAAAAGCCAAAAACTCTCTATAATCTTCATGTTTAATTTTAAATGATAACTACAATAATGTGGTATTGTGACTCATGTCTATCTTACTTCACTGTAAAGAGCTGTTGTAATTGACAAAATCACCAATGAGTTTAGACACTACTAATGGTTCCATCCATCCATTTTTGTAACCCGCCGCATGCCCTTTGGGGTTGCTGGAGCCTGTCCTGGCTACTGTTGGGTGAAGGCAAGATACACCCTGGAGAGGTCGCTAATCTGTTGTAGGGTATACAGTCCCTCCCCCACACAACAACTAACGCACCAGAGTGCAGCCCGTAATGGGTTCTCGTCAAAGCATCTGATGTAAACAATTATTTTATAATTAAACAGATTTTATTATTCCATTTCCTGCTCCTTCCTGATTGTCATGAATCCTGTCTCCCCCTCTGGCTATCAGCTGGAACCATCTCCTGAGGACTAGCACTTTCACACTACACTTCCCATCAGCCCCACAGCTGTCTGCAATTACCCCCAGCAGTATTTAGTCAGACCACTGACTTCTGCTCAGTGCGAAGTCTTGTTTGTGCCACTCTGCCTGCATCACTGAGCGTTCTCATCCTGGCCTGATCTTCTGCTTCATCTTCAACTCTGATTGTTTGCCGCCTGCCCCGACCCTCGGCTGGACCCCGACCACTTTGGTTGTTTTTCTGATGCCCTCATGCTCGTGTTTGACCCCCGCCTGCATGACCTTGATTTAGCTCTGTGGACTTTTAGCTGTGCTCCACTCCTGTTCTCCTGTTTGTGCCAATAAAACCTGCTGCACTGGGATCCAGCCGTCTGCCCGTTTGTGTTTATAAACTCTCACATTGTAATAATGACAAGAAAACTCCGACGGTCAAAACGCGAACACCTCAGCATGAAGGAAATGTGTCACACACACACACACACACACACCTACATGTCTTAAAGACATTGTAGGGACACATGACTGGACCATGCTTTGTGGGGACCACCCTTTCTGAAGGTTTTACAACTCTGAAAAAAATTAAGAAGAATGCCAAAGTAGTTTTAAACATAGATATTAGTTTAAATTATCAATAGAACAAAGTAGAGTTGTCAACCTGACCAGGCCATGCTTTATGGGGACTTGTCCAGTATTTAGTAACAAGTGGGGACCTTTTATGCACACTATTTGGTCTTTCTATTATTCCTGGGACCAGTAACACACTCTTTAGGTATAAGTTACATTGAGGGGAACAGTAGTTGGGGTTGGAAATATGCAACATTTTTCTTCTCTTACAACACATGAAATGCACGCTATGTACCTGGGCCTCCAGAACTGCAGGGGATTCCAGCTGATGCCAGTGTAATAACTAGCAACAGTAGTGGAATAAAGTAAAAGTTAATATCTGTGTTCAAACATCCTCTACCATTTTCCAGAAAGCAAGAGACAAAGGCGTTGAAATTTTAACAAACAAAAAATCCCAGCTTTTATTAATCTTCAGTTCTGAGGAGACATAAATCCCTTTAACTGGAAAATGCTCTCATACAAGAAATTAGAGAAACCAATTAGTACAAACTGCAAATCCCTCAAAAGTAAATACTAACCAAAAAAGTATTGGATTTATATTCTAGTGCCATTTAAGATCACCCTTTTCAAATCTGAAACAAAAAATTGCTGTTTAAAGAAAGAGTAAGACTTCCTACAGCTCAAGTTTTTACAATTATGCCAAAACTAAAAAAAAAAGCACAACATATTAGAAGACATACAAAAGAAAGAAAGAAAATAGACTGACTCCGATTTTTGGGTGCAGGATTTGAGCCTAAATTAGGAGTTGTGCGTGCATATTTTTCATTTGTGCATACGTAATTTAGGATAGGTGCATAACTTCGGATTTGTGCACATGTAATTCTTGATTTGCAACTCATAATACATTCTGTGCATAAAAAAATTAAATAAAAAATATACAAATACACATGCACAAATTAAAATTATAATTGCCTGAAACTAATAACACACACAAATCTTTCAAATCAAAATTACGCATGTATCACTTGTTACGCACACACAAAACCTCAATTACGCAAAAATCTGTGGTGAGACTCTTTTCACGTCTCAAAGATTCGTCCTTGAGTGATGCGTTTAAATGCTACAAGAATGCTGAGTCATCAGAGTTTTCTTATCAGCCATTCTTAGATTTAGCATTTTATCTGGTGAAACTTTACCTTTCCCAACTTTTTTAAACAGATATTCCTGATAATTAATATAAAAAAGGTCTAAATAAGCCTTTTAAAAACACTTATCCCTTTAAAAACTAAAACTATCTTCCACAAGAGTGCTTCCGATCTTGAGCAGCTCCTCCCACACGGGACACTGTGTTTAAAAGGGTCTGGTGTCAGAGGAGCCGTCAGGGGTGGGGCTGCAGAAAGGAACAATCTGTTCTTGAAAAATACTATTATTTTTAAAGGATGTTTTTATGGGGTAAGATAACTGATTTAATGACATATGTCATTTTAATAACAGATTTTTACGTACCACGGTTTTGTGTGTGCGTAACAAGTGATCTGTACATAATTTTTAAAGATTTACGTGTGTAATTAGTTTCAAGCTATTGTAACTTTAATTTGACTATGTGTAAATTGTTTTTTTTTTTCATTTTTTGTACTTGTGCACAAAACAAATATGAGTTACAAAAAAAATTACGCACACACAAATTCAAAGTTCTGCACAAATCAAGAATTTGCATACACAAATCCCAAGTTACACACAAATAGCAATTACGCATGCATAAATTGGGGTGATACTTATTTCTCTTCATTAATGTGGTGCTTGAATAAAAGAAATGAAATAATTCAAGATCTTGTTTTTTAAGGGCTGTGATGCGATTCTTCACATAGAACTTAATGCCCAATCAATTTGTGTTTGAGTGCAACATTTTCCTGTTGTCAGTCACTTATCACAGTCACTTTTCCCAGGCACACAACAGGAAGCGATGCAGGACATCATGTGGTTTTCAACAGCAAAGATCTCCTTCTCCCACACCCTTCTCTTGAAGGTCCTGCGAATTTTTGAGACAAAAAAAAAAAAATCAATTTTACATAAGTATTATGCTCATTCTTGTACAGTATTAGTTTCTTTCTGTCTTTACAAAAGTTCCACAGTGCCGTAACTTCTGGACTATAGAGGGCACCTGATTTTAGGCAACCCCTGCTAATTTTATTTTTTGGGGGAGCAGACTGAGAAAGAACACAGACTTTTTCAGTTACGTCAAAGACTGGAGATGGGAAAATGCCACCGTTTTGGGGCGTGGAGCAGTGCCTTTCACTGCAGGCATTGGCCGGAGCTATCTATCAGGGCTATGAATGAATGAAAAGACTGATCCTTCCTTTATTGTGGACAGAAAGCAACTTTATTTTTTCAAATCAACAAGCACCTGTGTTGTCTAAAAAAATAGTAGAAACTCTGCTGTGCAACGCTAAATTCTGCCCACTCACCGGTGTTGTGGGAGGTGGAGACAGAATAACTGCTCTCTTCCCACAACAGCAGCGAGCGAAACTTTCAAGGTGCACTGCACAGTTTCTGCAATTTTTAGACAACTTGTGCTGGTTACACTTGAAAATCCACCCCATGCAAAATAAAAACATTAGATTCCTCATCATTGGATTTCTGATATGTCAGTTCTCCTCCATCTGCCACCGCAGATCATCTGATCCGCGCTGCTGCTGTCTGATCTAGATTAATCTTTCACGTAATTTCTAAAATAAAAAATATCTTTTGTCCAGCAACAAATAATTATTTCATCTTTCATTTGAAAAAAATCTCAATCACAGAACTTTAGAACAAATTGAAGTTTTTATTTTAGTTGTAGGTTTATGACGCGCCCACATGTTTCCATCAATTTCAAAGGGTTAACCCATAAAATTCTAAAAAATTAGCTTCATCATTGCATGAGCCGCTGAGTTCAAAGTGAGTGATAAAGTAGTTTATACTCCTAAAATTACAGTCGTTTTTAGTATTGAGACTGTGTCCTAGAATTCAGAGCTTCAACCAAAATCGCAAGGCTGACTGAACATTTAACAGGTCTTGCAGTTGCTTTGGGGGTGGTGTGGAGCAGCCACAGACCGTCTACTACTCAAAGATCCTCAGTGCGCTCCTCTACCAACTAGCAGTTGTAGGTTGAAGTGAAAAACAAAAGCTAGATTGTGAAAGATGCTCATAAAGAGAACTGTGTCATTGAAAACGCTAATGTCCCCAAAGTATTAGCCACAAGACCAACTACGTGTTGTTTCAAATAATAAGGACTTTAGGAGTTGGTTAAGAAACTTGATTACTCAAAAGTGTACATCTAAACACCAGCTTTATTGATTAAAACAATAAACTTAGGAAATTACCAGTGGCCAGACAATACAGCAGTCAGCAATGTCAAAATAACAAGAAAACTTGTAAAAGATTAATTTACCCGTTCGTTGGACTGGTCTGGAACCTGGTCTGACTTTTCATGTACCATTGCTTCAAAAGATCATGGAGGATTGTAAAAAATTTCAATCTGTTGAAAAATAATGGAGTAAGTAATGTTAACTAAACATTATTAACCTAAACATTAGTATCTGTGATGTAGAAATAAAATATGTTATCAGCACAAATGGACAAGAAGTACAAGTGAAATAGAAAAATCTAACCAGAAACATTTGTTTCTCACAGAGGCTGGCTAGAAAGCATGATGTGGCCAATGATGAAGGTGTCTTTTGATTAAAATTAACATGAACAGAACATTTATCTGAATAAATGATCTGTTAATGTGTGCGGTCATTAATTATCTGGACAAATATTTGGTCTAATTGAAGATCAATATGATACGAACGTCGCTGATCTGTGAAAATAATTTAAACATAAAGAAAAAGTTTTTAAATGTTTTCAATAAGTCTCATCTATGGAGGTCCTTACAACTATCGGACACCAGACAACTGTGTCATTGAAAACGTTAATGTCCCCACAAGTAACCGCCACCAGACAACTGTGTCATTGAAAACGTTAATGTCCCCACAAGTATCAGCCACCAGACACCTGTGTCATTGAAAACGTTAATGTCCCCACACGTAACCCTCACCAGACAACTGTGTCATTGAAAACGTTAATGTCCCCACAAGTATGAGCCACCAGACAACTGTGTCATTGAAAACGTTAATGTCCCCACAAGTATCAGCCACCAGACAACTGTGTCATTGAAAACGCTAATGTCCCCACAAGTATCAGCCACCAGACACCTGTGTCATTGAAAACGTTAATGTCCCCACAAGTATCAGCCACCAGACAACTGTGTCATTGAAAACGTTAATGTCCTCGCAAGTATCAGCCACCAGACAACTGTGTCATTGAAAACGTTAATGTCCCCACAAGTATCAGCCACCAGACACCTGTGTCATTGAAAACGCTAACGTCCCCACAAATATCAGCCACCAGCAACCTGTCATTGAAAACGTTAATGTCCCACAAGTATCGCCACCAGACCACTGTGTCATTGAAAACGCTAACGTCCCCACAAGTATCAGCCCACCAGACAACTGTGTCATTGAAACGTTAATGTCCCCACAAGTATCAGCCACCAGACAACTGTGTCATTGAAAACGTTAATGTCCCACAAGTAACCCCCACCAGTCAACTGTGTCATTGAAAACGCTAATGTCCCCACAAGTATCAGCCACCAGACAACTGTGTCATTGAAAACGTTAATGTCCCCACAAGTATCAGCCACCAGACAACTGTGTCATTGAAAACGCTAATGTCCCCACAAACAACCCCCACCAGACAACTGTGTCATTGAAAACGCTAACGTCCCCCAAGTATCAGCCACCAGACAACTGTGTCATTGAAAAGTTAATGTCCCCACAAGTATCAGCCACCAGACAACTGTGTCATTTGAAAACGCTAACGCCCCACAAATGTCAGCCACCAGACAACTGTGTAATTTAAAACGCTAAATGTCCCCACATAGTAACTACCACCAGACAACTGTGTCATTGAAAACGTAATGTCCCCACACGTAACCCTCACCAGACAACTGTGTCATTGAAACGTTAATGTCCCGCACAAGTATAGCAACCAGACAACTGTGTCATTGAAAACGTTAATGTCCCCACAATAACAGCCACCAGACCAACTGTGTCATTGAAACGCTAATGCCCCAAAGTATCAGCCACCAGACACTGTGTCATTGAAAACGTTAATGTCCCCACAAGTATCAGCACCAGACAACTGTGTTCATTGAAAACGTTAATGTCCTCGCAAGTATCAGCCACCAAGACCAAACTGTGTCATTGAAAACGTTAATGTCCCACAAACACGTAACCCTCACTCAGACAACTGTGTCATTGAAAAACGTTAATGTCCCCACAGTATGAGCCACCAGAGCACTGGTGTCATTGAAAACGTTAACATGTCCACAAGTACAGCCACACAGACAACTGTGTCATTGAAAACGCTAATGTCCCCACAAGTATCAGCACCAGACAACTGTGTCATTGAAAACGTTAATGTCCCACAAGTAATCAGCCACCAGACAACTGTGTCATTGAAAACGTTAATGTCCTCGCAAGTTCAGCACACCAGACAACTGTGTCATTGAAAACGTTAATGTCCCCACAAGTATCAGCCACCAGACACCTGTGTCATTGAAAACGCTAACGTCCCCACAAATATCAGCCACCAGACAACTGTGTCATTGAAAACGTTAATGTCCCCACAAGTATCAGCCACCAGACACCTGTGTCATTGAAAACGCTAACGTCCCCACAAGTATCAGCCACCAGACAACTGTGTCATTGAAAGCGTTAATGTCCCCACAAGTATCAGCCACCAGACAACTGTGTCATTGAAAACGTTAATGTCCCCACAAGTAACCCCCACCAGTCAACTGTGTCATTGAAAACGCTAATGTCCCCCAAAGTATCAGCCACCAGACAACTGTGTCATTGAAAACGTTAATGTCCGCAAGTATCAGCCACCAGACAACTGTGTCATTGAAAACGCTAATGTCCCCACAAACAACCCCCACCAGACAACTGTGTCATTGAAAACGCTAACGTCCCCACAAGTATCAGCCACCAGACAACTGTGTCATTGAAAACGTTAATGTCCCCACAAGTATCAGCCACCAGACAACTGTGTCATTGAAAACGCTAACGTCCCCACAAATGTCAGCCACCAGACAACTGTGTAATTTAAAACGCTAATGTCCCCACAAGTAACTACCACCAGACAACTGTGTCATTGAAAACGTTAATGTCCCCACAAATATCAGCCACCAGAGAACTGTGTCATTGAAAACGTTAATGTCCCCACAAGTAACTACCACCAGACAACTGTGTCATTGAAAACGTTAATGTCCCCACAAGTATCAGCCACCAGACAACTGTGTCATTGAAAACGTTAATGTCCCCACAAGTATCAGCCACCAGACAACTGTGTCATTGAAAACGTTAATGTCCCCGCAAGTATCAGCCACCAGACACCTGTGTCATTGAAAACGTTAATGTCCCCACAAGTATCAGCCACCAGACAACTGTGTCATTGAAAACGTTAATGTCCCCGCAAGTAACTACCACCAGACAACTGTGTCATTGAAAACGTTAATGTCCCCACAAGTAACCCCCACCAGTCAACTGTGTCATTGAAAACGTTAATGTCCCCACAAGTATCAGCCACCAGACACCGGTGTCATTGAAAACGTTAATGTCCCCGCAAGTAACTACCACCAGACAACTGTTGTCATTTGAAAACGTTAATGTCCCACAAGTATCAGCCACCTGACAACTGTGTCATTGAAAACGTTAATGTCCCCACAAGTATCAGCCACCAGACAACTGTGTCATTGAAAACGTTAATGTCCCCACAAGTATCAGCCACCAGACAACTGTGTCATTGAAAACGCTAATGTCCCCGCAAGTAACTACCACCAGACAACTATGTCATTGAAAACGCTAACGTCCCCACAAGTATCAGCCACCAGACACCTGTGTCATTGAAAACGTTAATGTCCCCACAAGTATCAGCCACCAGACAACTGTGTCATTGAAAACGTTAATGTCCCCGCAAGTATCAGCCACCAGACAACTGTGTCATTGAAAACACTAATGTCCCCACATGTAACCGGCATCAGACTACTGTGTCATTGAAAACGCAAGCGTCCCTCCAAGTATCAGTCACCAGACAGCTGGGTCACTTGATCAGAATTGATTACTCAAAAGTGTACATCTGAAACAACAGCTTTATTGATTAAAATATTAAACTTATGAATTAACCAGTGGCCACACAATATACCCTTCAGCAACATCAAAATAACAAGAAATCCTGTAAAAGCTGATTTATTTACCCCTTCGTTGGACTGGTCTGGAACCTAGTCTGACCTTCAGGGACCTCTGCTTAAGCATGCTCGAGTGCATTGTAATGATTTTCAATCTGTTGAAAAATAATGGAGTAAAGAATGTTAAACAAAACATTAGTACCTAAAATGTTAACATAAAATACAGGTTATCAGCACAAATGAACAAGAACAACAAAAAAAAAAAAAAATACAAAAATCAAACAAAACATTTACCTGTATAAATGATCTGTGAATGTGTGCAGTTATTAATTATTGGGCTGTAACGAGTATCTGGTTGCTCAGGAATTCACGACTGCTCCTGAAAATGAGTTACGAATATTCGCGATGTCCAAGATTTATTATCTGGTAACGATGTATTTTTGCTCTGGAAAGCAGATTAATGTAGGATTTTAATTTTGCAAACTAAATTTAAAAAACCGAAAGAGCTGCGGTAGTCACCGGAAGTAAACACACATCTTTGTGACGTTGAAGCTTCCGGTTCTCAAAGTAAAACAAGCAAGAGCTTTTTCCGTTCAATAACGGAGACTGAAGTTCTGTTCACTGACATAACTTTTGAAAAAATTAATTGTGTTAACACCGGAGCTTTTGCTCCAGTGTTTACATCTTTTGGTTATGGTAACTCTTCAAAAGTTCACGCAATTTACGAAACTACATCTTATTCTGAAGAAACGCAGCCTTGCGCTGCTGAAAGGCGGATGTAATCAAAGTGAATCAGCTGATTCGGCTGTGGAAAAATAAAAAACGTTTTTTCATACGGGGTCTCTAACATATGCAATGCTTAGATTGTAAAATATTGAAGAACTTTGAGTATATAAAACTGTGGAAAACATTTAAGTTTTTTTGTTAAATTATATAAAACAGCAGTGATTGTTATCCTTTTCATGTTGTTTAGGTTACTGCTGAACTCAACCAGAAGGTTGACAAAAAAAAAGTTTAAAATGACAAACAAATATTCTTTCTATCTGAATATTTGTGGGTTTTTTATTTTTATTTTTAATCAGTTTTATTGATTCTGATGTACTGTTCTAAATAAAGGTATAAATGTTGGTGATTAAAACTAATAAGTTCAATTTTCCTCCATCTAGTAAATATATACATAGCAATAAGGAATTTATTAAAAAGTAAGAATCATGGTTCAATTTGTGAATCGTTGAGCATGATTCGTGAATCATATCGAATCGCCACCTAAGCAACAATCCACAGCCCTATTAATTATCTGAACAAACATTTGGCCTGATTGAAGATCAATGTGACACATGTCACAAATTTGTTACAAATTTGTTAGAATAATTTTAAACAGAATAAATTTTTTTTTTAAATGTAAGCAATGAGTCTCATCGGACAGCAGACAACTGTGTGTTGTCTCTTAAGTCAATACATCAAAATAACAATCTCTCCAATTAAAAAAAAATATTAATAGTTTACCAGAGGTAACACCATACATCCTTCGTCAATGCAAAATAACAAGAAAACATGTAAAAACTTATTAATTCACCAATTTGTTGGACTTTTCTGGAACCTGGTCTGGTACATCAGCTTCAACAGACTCGGGTATAGTGAACTGGTTCTCGACCTGTAAATAAATAAATAAATACAAATTAAATGTTAACAATGAAGCTCATCTATGGTGATTCTAACAAGTATCAACCACCAGACAGCTGATTTCTAAACTGCGACATTTTAGTTTTTAAATGTGACAGTAACTCTATCTAGGTCCCACAAATTTTACAGACCAGACAACTGTGTGTTGTTTGCAGCTCTACTTGGACATTTTAGTTTTAAATTCGACAGTAACTATATCTAGGTCCCCACAAATTTTACTGACTAGACAACTGTGTGTTGTTGCAGCTCTACTTGGACTTTTAGTTTTTAAATGTGACTCCAACAAAAAACTATTCTCAAATAATACCATACACATTTTTAACAAATAGGATATCTTGATATGTACAATTTGTCAAAAAAGTATTTTGTCAGCCACCAATTATGCAAGTTTTACCAATTAAAAAAATGAGAGGACTGTATTTTTAACATAGAATATACCTTAACTAGAGATTCAAAATAAGAAAATAAAAAAAACAGAAAAATCACATGTCTTCATTTAAAGAAAATTTTTTTTTGCAAATCATAGTGGAAAAAAAGTTAATCATCACCTACAAACCAGCAAGATTGTCTTTCACAGACCTTTAATTCTTCTGTA
Organism: Oryzias javanicus; assembly: GCA_003999625.1. Taxonomy (NCBI): domain Eukaryota; kingdom Metazoa; phylum Chordata; class Actinopteri; order Beloniformes; family Adrianichthyidae; genus Oryzias; species Oryzias javanicus. The sequence goes on from CM012457.1 coordinate 4,827,045, forward strand.
GGATGATTCTTTGTCCTACACTCGCTAAGCAGCTTGGTGTGAAGAAACGTTTGTTGTTTTTTCTACAGTATTTTAGAATCAATGCACAACTACTTGAGTTATTATGAGCAGCCAGGACCAAAAGTGTATCCTCAGGCCAGATGGTAATCGTTTATCTTTTGGCCTTAGTTTGTCAGCTGGGGTGTATGCAGGGGTCTGGACTGGGCAAAGTGGGGGAGGGTCTTGCCACTCTATGCATTTTTTAATGTTTCACATGTTGAAATTATGATAAATTAGCTTCCTATTGACTGTCTACAAATCACTGAAATGAACACTAGGTCTGGAATGCTGGGTCTGTCTGCAGTGTTGAGTATAATGGATTAAAAAACAACAAATAAAAGTAATTTAATTAATTTGGTCCGTAACTGAGTACTGTAACAAATTACAGCTCAATTTTTGGTAATAGATTACAATTATTGGACTACAGAAACCCTAGTTACTTAGGATTTAAGGGCTCTTAACATTTTCTCTCAGTTAAAGAGAGAAAATCATCATCTCAAACAGTTGAGCACGGTGAAAGTCACTGCATAGTCATCTTTCGTTGAAAACCGATATTCAGAAGATCAATATGGCTATACTGTATGTTTAATTCCACAAGAGGCTTACAACGCGCAAAAATCAGCCCTAAAAAGACAAAACACTCTCTGAAAGGAGTAACTCTTAGCCGCTGCGCGCCGCCATCTTGAAGGCAAGGCTGTGACATACACAAGCTTAAATGGCTCATTAGCATGGCTGATGGGAACAGAATCATGCTAGGTTTGATGGAGTTCTCATTTTCCTCGCCCATCATCCCAGTCTTAAAACAAAACTTTTTACATGAACTCTTAAAAAGAAGAAAAAGAAAATAAACCTATATTAAATAAAACGAAATGTCACTGATTGAAACACAACCACATGCATCTGTAAATGCCAACTTTTGCAAGTTTAACAAAAACAACCCTATATCACATGAAACATTTAACCTTTTAATCTATAATTTAAAACAACATTAATTAAAATGTAAAATAATTACTTACTTTGTGCATGGAGCTGATATCTCTCACGCCGACTGAAAGTTCCAGAATGTTCCAGATTTGGTCGAATGGCCAGTAAAGGACCGCTTGATTTGTTAAACGGAATGTCCAGTGTGGAGACACACCTCCTATCTTGAATTTTTAACCCCACCCATCGGGAATGCGCCAACGTTTAACCTAACTAACCCTTGAAAAAAAAAAAAAATTCCTCTAAGGCAGGAGTCTGCAACCTTTCACAGTAAAAGAGCCATTTGGGCTTGTTTTCTACTGATCAAAACTTAGCTGGAGCCGCAAATTCTTATTACAAGTGGCTCCAGAGCCGCAGGTTGCAGACCCCTGCTCTAGGGGGAAGGGGTTTTCAGGTTTATGGGTGGATTTCTAGTATATTTATTTTATTTTACACTTGTCTTAACCTTTACAATAGGCAGAAAGGGTCACTTTTTACCCAAATTTACTTTTTGACCTGTTTTTTTTTCAATAATATACTACATCACATTTTCCTATAAAAGGTAAAACAACTTTCTGACAAGGTGAAAAAAAGTCAGGTGGATCTTAATTACTTATGAGTTAAAGAACAATTTTTTAATTAGAAAAAAGAAAAAGTGTAATATAGAGGTAATAAAACAGTAATGATGTCCCTACAATGAGATAAAAACCGTAAATGTGTGTGTGTGTGTTCATGTGTATTCCTGCAGTACCCTATCCTACCACTAGAGGTCGGCACTGAGTTACCTCACGAACACACACCTAAGCACACCTAGTTGGTTTTTGTGAATTGTGGGGAAACCTCTAAAAATTTGACAGGACATTAATTAGGCCTTGTTTTCATTGAATTTGATGTTAAATTTGTGGGGACCAGGTTTTCGGTCCCCACAAAAAATTTGGTCCCCACAACGTGAGTGTGCTGTCAGGTTGAAGTCCCCTCAATGTGATAAAGACACACACACACACACACCCCCCCCGATTCTTTCAACCACTGTAACTATTTAACCATTTAATTCCAACGGAATTCCAGTGGATTTTGTCGCTGAGAAAAGTGCAGTTATGTATCGGTGCAAAGTTGATATGAAAAGCAGCTGATTTCTGTTGAACACACGGATCATTGTGGAGTTACTACCAGTCGAGTGTCATTTAGTAGAGGTGTTTGATATATATACGTAACACGATACGATGTATCCCATTGCTAAAACAGAAACAATACATAAATATATTTTTTTTGGAAGATTTCGACTTGGAAAAAGCTTGATCTGAAAAATAAACACACTTTCCACATGAATAAAATGGTAAAATTGATTTAATTCAAGGATCAGAGCGTTAAGCACAACAACTGTATCTCACATTCAAGTAGCTTTTACCAAAGCAAATTTATGATGCCTTTCTTTTGGTGAAATTAGGTATAAATCGCTAAATTCGCCTGCTAAATAGCTGATAAAACTTGACTATAACTGATTGTTGGTTTATAGGTTTTAGTATTTTCTTTTTTTTTTTTTTTGCTGATTTTACTGATAGACTTATTTATTTTTATTTTATGTATTTATGCTGATGAATGTGTTTTAACAAAGTTTTGCATGTCTGAGCCTGTACTTATGCAATGTTTGGTCTGCAAATGAAGTTCCTAACGGATAAATAAAGTTAATTGAATTGAATATATAAATGTTATTGAACTCCGTAACAACAACAACCACGAAACCACTCCTACCACAAGATATTTCCCGCACGATCTAGTTATGTTTTGGTGCGGTGTAGAGCTGCTGAAAGAGGCTCGCCGTGGTGTGCTGACAACTACCATAAAAGTAAGACGTTGCACTCTTGCAGTCGTTGCAGTTTTTCTGGTCATGAAAAACCTGGAAAATTGTTTAAATTAAAAATGCAATTCCTACGACCTCTAAAAGTTTGTGAAAAATTAAATTAAAAATGAAAGCATTCTTTCTCCTCTAAATAGTGGAGTTCTCACCAAAAAGTTATGGTTTCATTTGACCATAGGGCATTCTTCCAATCCACTTCTGGATCATCCTAATACTCTCTAGCAAACTGTAGATGTACATGTACTGGCTTTAGCAGGGAGACACGTCTGGTACTGCAGGGTTTGAGTCCCCGCATAGCGTCATAGTGTGTTACTGATAGTAGCCTTTGTTACTTTGGTCCCAGCTCTCTGCAGGTCATTCACTAGCTCCTCCCATGGGGTTCTGGGATTTTTGTGATCCTTTTGACCCCACAGGTGAGATCTTGCGGGGATGTTGGGAGATGATCAGTGGTCTTGTATGCCTTCCATTTCCTAATAGTTGATTTTTTTCACACCAACCTGCTTACCTATCACAGATTCTGTCTTTCCAGCCTGGTGCAAATAAACAATCTTGTTTCTGGTGTCCTTTGACAGCTCTTTGGTCTTGGCCATAGTGGAGTTTGGAGTGTGACTGAGATTGAGATGAGCTGGACTGCAGAGTGAAGGCAAAGGGGGCAACCACCTCTGGGAACTCCCTCAAGATTGTTGGAAAACCATTTCGGGTGACTACCTCTTGAAACTCTTCACTTTCAATGACACAATGGCAAGAATCTGATACAATATATTGGATACATTTTATTGTTAAGCTGCTTTTTGTTATGATTTCATTAAAAATAAATCACCTGGAGGCAAATTAAAAAAAAAAAAATGTTTACTGTCAACTTGCCCCCTCTACTAAATCAGTCTTTGTTTTCTCAGCATATCTTAGTTTGAGTTTAGAGTTAATAGACATTAAATACAAAAAATAAATGTAAGAAAAGACGTGTCATCATCTCCAGCTGGTTCAGACGACAGGTTACAACCCCTGTTGTTATGGAGATATAGTTTTATTTTTCAGCAGTGTTCTGCTAAAGAGAAGAGCGGAAACAATTTACCTGTGAAGGAAAATAAAACGCAGAGAGAAAAGATTGATTAAAATCAATATAGGAGTCAAGAAGAAAAAAAACTGACCCCCCAAAATAGTTGGTTTTAAAGTTTTAATTATGCTGGTAATTCCTCTCTATTTGCATTTAACATCTTGTTTCTGGTGTCCTTCGACAGCTCTTTGGCCATAGTGGAGTTTGGAGTGTGACTGTTTGAGGTTGTGTACATGTCTTTTATATAGATAACCAGTTCAAACTGTGAGAGATAGAATTGTTGCTTGTAGGTGACCAAATACTTATTTCCCGCCATGATTTAAAGTTTTTCTTTAAAAATGTGATTTTCTAGATGGTTTTTGTTCTAATTTTGTCTTTCATAGATTAGGTCTACCAATGATGAAAATTACATCTTTTCTATTGAGAGAACTTGCTCAGTTGGTGGCTGACTGAACACTTTAGCCCCACTTTCACACTAAATATTGAGAGAATTGGGACTTAACCTAAGGTTTTGTCCAAATTCTTTCAACTAATCCCTAAAAAATCTTAAACAATAAATAATGGGCCTCTACTCCTTACAGACATGTAACCAAGAAACCAACCAAGGGGGAGGGTGTAACGGCTGGGGTGACTGGAACCCAGGAGCAGAGAACAGGCTTGGACTCGGGAATGTAACTTAAGATTTTTAATAAACAAAAACACCTCACAAGAGGGAAAACTGCACACGGAAATGCAGAAAAAATAAATGAAAAAACACTGAAATGATAACATACCTCAGTGTCGGCTAAAGCAAGGAACTCACGAACTAAACAGGGACACACCGACACTGAGAACTGAAATGCAGAAACTTAAATAGACCTAATTACAAAGTGCAGACAGCTGTGCACTCCTCCACAGAGAGCAGCAGGGAAGGAGGGGCCATCCAGGAGGAGTGACAGCTGACCTGCAAAACACAAAATGACAGTGAGAACAGAAATAAAACCCACAACCGTGTCATAACCCCCCCCTCAGAGTCCGGCTCCCAGACGGACGAGAAGGCTGGTCCGGGTGGTCCAGATGAAAACGAGCCAGCAGGTCCTTGTCCAGGATGTCTCGCTCCGGCACCCACTGGCGATGTTCCGGACCATAGCCTTCCCAGTCTACTAGGTATTGCAGACCACGGCCCACTCTCCGAGAGGAGAGAAGTCTGTTGATTGTGTAGACCAGACCACCATCCACCACACGTGGCGGGGGTGGCGCTTCCTGTGTTGCATGTAGAGGACTCTCTTTAGCAGGCTTTAACTTGCTCACGTGGAAGACTGGATGAATTCTCAAGGAGGGAGGTAGAGCCAGTTTCACAGCAACTGGATTGACGAGCTTGGACACGGGGAAAGGCCCTATGAAACGGGGATGCAGCTTCCGAGGCCCTCCTTTCAGGGGCACGTCAGTTGAGGACAGCCACACCTTGTCTCCAACTTTATACTGTGGAGCAACAGACCGCCGACGGTTGGCCACAATGGTCAACCGGTTCTGGTTCTCCAGCAACCGAGCACGAAACGTCCTCCAAGTGCGCTGGCAGCGTCGGATGAAGGCAGCAGGTCCCGATGTAGATGCCAAGCCCTCTTGATGGGGGAAGAGTGGGGGCTGGTAGCCATAAGCTGCCTGGAAGGGAGAAAAACCAGAGGAGTTGACCAGCGAGTTATGGGCGTACTCTGCCCAGGTGAGCTGACTTGACCAGGTTGAGGGATTCTTTGAACACATGGCCCGCAGTGTAGTTTCCAGATCTTGATTGTAGCGCTCAACTTGGCCATTGGTTTGTGGATGAAACCCTGAACTCAAACTGACCTTTATTCCCAGGAGGTTGCAAAACTTCTTCCAGAAGGCGGATATAAACTGTGGCCCCCGGTCAGAAACTATATCTTCAGGAAGTCCATGCAGACGAAACACCTCTTTTGACACCACTGCTGCCAATTCCTCAGCCGAAGGAAGTTGTTGTAGAGCCACAGCATGTACCAACTTAGAAAAACGGTCCACTATGGTAAGAATCACAGAGTTACCTTGGGAGTCTGGGAGCCCGGTAATAAAGTCCATAGCTATGTGGGACCACGGTCGAGAAGGCACTGGAAGAGGCTGAAGGAGTCCAGCAGGGGGCCTCCGGGGAACCTTGACCCTGGCACAAACAGGACACGAAGACACAAAAGCCCTGATGTCAGAAGACATCGTGGGCCACCAAAATCCCTGAGCCACTAAAAAGGCAGTCCTGGTTACTCCTGGATGACAGGCCAGTCGGGAACAGTGCCCCCACTTGAGTACCTGTGGACGCAGGCTAGAGGGAACAAATAGGCAACCAGCTGGACAGCCAGCAGGAACAGAAGGGTTAGAAGTTACTGCCGCCTTCACTTTACGTTCTAAACCCCAGCGAGTTGTGGCTAACACTAGCCCTGGGGGCAGAATAGTAGTGTCCTTTGCAGAGTCCACGTCTACATCCTCCTGGAATTGACGTGATAGAGCGTCTGGCTTGATGTTCTTGGTGCCAGGTCGGTAGGACAGGGAGAACCGAAACCTGTCAAAAAAATAGAGCCCACCGTGCCTGGCGAGGGTTAAGTCTCTTAGCAGTTCGTATGTATTCAAGATTCTTATGGTCAGTCCAAACGAGAAATGGCTGCCCAGCGCCCTCTAACCAGTGACGCCATTCTTCAAGAGCCAGTTTAACCGCCAAGAGCTCCCTGTTCCCTATGTCGTAATTTCTCTCTGCAGGAGTGAGCTTGCAGGAGAAAAACGCGCAGGGGTGAATTTTATTGTCAGACGCTCTCTGTGACAGTACAGCCCCCACTCCAGAATCAGACGCATCCACCTCAACTATAAACTGTTTAGTGGCGTCAGGCTGAACCAAAATGGGGGCTGAAGAGAAACGTCTCTTTAGCTCAGAAAAGGCATTCCTGGCCCCCTCATCCCAGACAAAACGTGCCTTTTCTGAAGTCAACCTGTGCAGGGGTGCAGCAACGCCACTAAAGTTTCTGATAAAACGTCTATAAAAGTTTGCAAAACCAAGGAATCGTTGGAGCTGTTTTTTTCCTGTTGGAGTGGGCCACTCCAGGACAGCGTTAACCTTAGCAGTATCCATCTGAACGGAACCTGGAGAAAGCACATGGCCCAAAAATGTGGTTTTGGTGGCGTGAAACTCACATTTTTCTGCTTTGCAAAACAGCTGGTTCTCCAATAGACGTTGTAGAACCGCCCGGACGTGCTGCACATGGGTCTCAAAGTCTGGAGAAAAAATTAAAATGTCGTCCAAATACACAAACACAAACTTGTTATTCATGTCTCTGAGAACATCATTGATGAGACATTGGAAGACTGCAGGGGCATTAGTTAAGCCAAAGGGCATAACCAAATATTCAAAGTGTCCATTGGGGGTGTTGAAGGCCGTCTTCCACTCATCTCCCTCACGTATGCGCACCAGATGGTACGCACTGCGAAGGTCCAGCTTGCTGAAGATGTTGGCACCTTTCACTAAATCAAAGGCAGTGTGAAGCAGAGGGAGAGGGTAAGTATTACGGACAGTGATGTTGTTCAGTCCCCTGTAGTCAATGCAGGGACGCAAACCACCATCACGTTTCCCCACAAAGAAAAATCCCGCTCCAGCCGGGGAGGAAGAAGGCCGTATGATGCCGGCTTGAAGGCTTTCGTGAAGATACTGCTCCATGGCTTCCCGCTCAGGGGGGTTGAGTGGGTAAAGGCGTCCCTTGGGTGGTTGAGTACCTGGGAGAAGATCTATAGAACAGTCATATGGACGGTGAGGGGGCAGAGACTTTGCTCGTGTCTTACAGAATACTTCACCCAAGTCGTGGTAAACAGAAGGTACTTTGCTGAGGTCAGGTGTCTCAAGACATGGGGTCCTCAGGACAGAGGAACGTGGTGGCAGCATTTAAGCAGTTCATTAAGCAAAAGGGGCTCCAGGACAAAATCCTGCCTGAGACCCAATCAATATGGGGCATGTGTCTGCAAAGCCATGGGTAACCTAAGATAATGGGGGGATTCATAGTCGCAACCACAAAAAAGGACACGAGTTCATTGTGGTTACCAGATACAGTCACTTTCACAGGTACAGTGCGTGCAGTCACTTTGTGTATCAAAGATCCATTAATGGCATTGATGAGTAGAGCCGAACTCAGAGTAGTAGTGGGGATTTTGAGTTTATCAACTACTTCTTGAGATATTAGATCCCCATCAGAGCCAGAGTCAATAAGAGCGTCAAACTCACCCCGTAGTTGATCATGTGACACCAGGAGGCTTGTAGGAGGTCGAGAGGGCGAAAAGGAGGCGGAGACACGGCTCACCAGTTGCCCTCTCACTGGGGAGCCCTGGTGTTTGATGAACAGCTTCTGATGAAATGGCCTGACTGCCCGCAGTAAAGACACAGACCGCTCCTCATGCGTCTTTGCCGTTCAGTTGGCGTCAGTCGACCCAAACCCAGTTGCATGGGCTCTGAAGAAGGGCTGGAGATTGAAGAAGGGGTGACACCGGAGAGGTTAGTGGGCACAGGGCCCACAGGCTCTGGTGGAAGACCTGCTCCATGGGTGGTGCTGGCCCACTCCTGTTGTCTCTCCCTCATGCGTCGATCGATTCGAGTGGCCAAGTCGATTAACTCCTCCAGGTCTTCTGGAAGCTCCCTCGCTGCAAGTTCATCCTTCAGGGGACCAGATAACCCCTTGCAAAATACATCCACTAGGGCAACTTCTGGCCAACGAGTGTTGGCAGCCAGGGTGCGGAACTCCACAGCAAAGTCAGAAACAGAACGAGACCCCTGTGAGAGTTGGAGGAGCTGGGAAGCAGCAGCCCGATGAGGTGTAGAAGGATTGAAAACAGTTAGTAGTTGGGATGAGAAGGCTCTAAACGTGTTGCAATGATGCGCCCCCCGGGACCATTCAGCCAAACCCCAGCGTTTTGCTCTGCCAGTCAAAAAACTCAAGGCATAGGCAACTTTGCTCCCCTCAGAAGGAAATTCGCTGGGGTTGAAATCAAACTGTAGCTGACATGACGCAAGAAACGCTTGACAGTCTTCAGCATTTCCACCAAACGGTTCGGGTGAACCCAGTCTTATTTGTCGTGGCACTGGAGTAGGCCTCTCCAAGTGGCTCAATCGGTTATGAAGCTGCTGCAGGCCAGACATGCAGCCACGCAAGTCTTGTGCCAAAGAGGCAAGTCCACCATCAGTGGGGTTTTCACCGTCCGCTGGAGGCAGCGGAACGTCACAAGCCTGAAGAAACTCTGCTGGGTCTTGCATGGTCGGTGTGTAATGTAACGGCTGGGGTGACTGGAACCCAGGAGCAGAGAACAGGCTTGGACTCGGGAATGTAACTTAAGATTTTTAATAAACAAAAACACCTCACAAGAGGGAAAACTGCACACGGGCAGAAAAACTAAAGACCATGAAAAAACACTGAAATGATAACATACCTCAGTGTCGGCTAAAGCAAGGAACTCACGAACTAAACAGGGACACACCGACACTGAGAACTGAAATGCAGAAACTTAAATAGACCTAATTACAAAGTGCAGACAGCTGTGCACTCCTCCACAGAGAGCAGCAGGGAAGGAGGGGCCATCCAGGAGGAGTGACAGCTGACCTGCAAAACACAAAATGACAGTGAGAACAGAAATAAAACCCACAACCGTGTCAGAGGGCGAGTCAAAAAGCATAAGAGACTGCAGTTGGGTGAGGAGCAGTCAGAGCTCAGCTCTCCTTCACATGGAGGAAGTGGAACTCTGTTTCCCAGAACTCCTTAACTCCTCCTGCAGGAGGACGAAGCCTTCTCCCTCTGCCGCCGTGCTCGTCCCCTTCATGCTGAGCTTCATCTGTCTGATCACCGTGACTCTCAACCTGCTGGTCATCGTCTCTGTCTCTCACTTCAGGTGACTTCCATGTAAACCTGAGAGCTGTCACTGAAACTCCGACGTTAAGAGAGTTTTTTTTTTCCTTTGGTTCTGCAGGCAGCTCCACACCCCCACTAACCTCCTCATCCCCTCTCTGGCGGTCTCGGACTTCTCCGTGGGCCTCCTGGTTGTCTTCCAGATTTTTTTCGCGGACGGCTGCTGGTATCTAGGTGACCTGATGTGTGTTTCTTACTATGTCTTAGATGTGGTTGTCACGTGCTCCTCCGTGGGAAACATGGTTCTCATCTCAGCTGATCGTTACGTAGCCATTTGTCACCCTCTGCATTATCCCTCCAAAGTCACTCTGAGCCGAGCTCGGCTGGCCGTGTCCCTTTGCTGGATCTGCTCTCTCTTCTACGACTTTGTGCTGCTGAAAGAAAACCTTAAACATCCAGGAAAGTTCAACTCCTGCCTGGGAGAGTGCGTGATCGGCGCCAGCAGCGCGGAAACCGTCGTAGATCTGTTTATCACGCTGGTCATCCCCATCACGGCCATCACGTTCCTGTGTGCGAGGGTGTTTGTGGCGGCCGTGTCTCAGATTCGGGCCGTCCGGCCTCGAGCTGCCGGTCAGCCTCAGAGCGGCGGCGCGATCGCGAGGAAGTCTGAGCTGAGAGCGGCCCGGACCCTCGGCGTGGTCGTTGTGGTTTTCCTCATGTGTCTCCTGCCGTATTACTGTGTCATTCTGGACGGCCCCGCCGGCTTCCTCAACCCGTCATCTGCTGCTTTTTTCACATACCTGTTCTACCTGAACTCCTGCTTAAACCCGCTCATCTACGCTCTTTTCTACCCCTGGTTCAGAAAGTCTGTGAAGATCATTGTGACGTTGAAGGTTCTGAAGCCTGGCTCTCGAGACATAAAAATGATGTGACGCTGTGTCATATCTATTATTTTTATTAACTTTCTGCACCTTATGTACATTTTTTTTTTAATAGAATTGACTTTTATTCATCTCACAGGGAAGAAATGTTCAAGCACAAATGAAAAACAAGTAACAAATCACAGATCAATCCTAAGAAGCCAAATAAATAAAGACAATTCATGACTGGAAGCAGAAGCAAAGTACAGACAAACAAAGTGGATTTTAAGATTCCAAAAAGCGTTTTAGGAATTTATTGTGTTTTTTTCTTCATTTACAAGTTTGTCTCAATAAGTGATATGATATGATTTAATAAATTACACTTTCTCAGCTCTTTTTAACCTGCAATGATATGAAATATAGGTTGTGATGGTGTGTATGAAGTTTCCTATGAGACTCACAACATGCAGCAAAGGATAGAAATATATCGGGACGTCAGCACATAATTATTAGCTGACAGTTTTTTCAGATTTAGCCCATTTTTGTTCTCATTTTTATTAACTTTATGTCACAACAAAAAAATTGTATATTTGATATAAGATTTATATAAATGATATAAATGGTAATCATGAACCTAAATGCTAAATTTAAATGTTTATTCTAAATCGATCCATTTTATGGATCCGCTGAATCCCTTTCAGGTTGACAGGGATGCTGGAGCCTGTCCTATTTAATTCACCCTTAATGCCAGTTCGCCTGTCCTCTGCAGGATTCCAGATCTATATGTTAAATTTATGTCTGTATGTTTGTTCTAATGGTTAAATATTAAAATGAATCCTAAAACAAAATAAATGTGAATGTTGTCGTTCGGTGTAAATGTGTAGAGAAATTTGATAATTTGGCAGATTTAGGTTTAACATTTTATTTTACAATATTTTTTTTTGTTTTTGACATTTAAATTTACCAGTTATAATAAAATATTTACATATTTATATAAAACTTTTACATAAATACTTAACATATTTATGTTTTAGTTTTATCTTTAGAATAAAAATCAGCTTCTAAATTAAGTAAATTTCAGTAGTTTGTGGTAAATTCTGACATAAAGAAAATAAAATACTATAAAAGTTTGTAAAATGTTAGAAAACTGTCTAGTAATTCATATTTGCCAAAGTCATTTACATCATGAAGATCTGAGTAGTTTGAACCTTAGATGTTGAACATGGGCGTGGCCTGAATGTGAGATCACGGGAGCGAATATAATCAAATCAAACTTTATAAACACTTTTATCACTGAAGTGCTTTGCAGACCTAAAACAATTAAAATATTGTAATAAAACACACAAAAGGCTCCCAAGCCTCCTGATCACCTGAACTCAAAATAATGAAACATAACGTGACATCAGACTTACAACCTTTCAAAATAAAAGTGGTATAAATGAAGGTCGTCACGATCTGCATTTTTTTAAAAATATTTCAACCAAAAAAGAAAAGACATCCAATGTTTTGGCACTTTTTATTTCAGCTTTCATCAAAATTACACTATCTTTACTGTTCAGTTAATACACCTTAATGTAATAATAAACATTTGTAAACACAAGCACGTGTACCAATCATATAATTACTCTTTCTATTCATAATTTTGTGACTTGTGTTTGCTTTCCCCTTTTCAGTACTTAATATATTTATAGTTAGTCTTTATAAAATATGGATAATATTGGCTGTAAACATAAGAGGATGAGAAAGCATAAAACTTGTTAAATGTCTGATTTAACAGATGTTTAAAAACTTAATTATGAGTTTTTTTCTGTCAACATGTGCACAGAACTAACTTTAAATGACACAAAGCTGCTGCAAACTATGGGGTAGTGGTTAGCACTCTGACCTCTGACCTGAGAAGTCCCTGGTCCAAATCCATGCTGAAATCTTTCTGTGTGGACTTTGCATGTTCTTAATTTTTTTAAGTGTCATTTGTATCCACAAAAAAAACAAAAAACAGTGATGCTCAGCAGTTGTTTAAGTTAATATTTAAAAGTCAGGGTTAAAAGCAAAAATAAAATGTAAAATATGACAAAATCCAAACAATATACATCTTTTGTATTTTATAACCAAATATTTGACATGCTAGTAATAAAAGTGTTTATCTTTTTAGAGTTTTTATTTTCTGTTTGGTATAAGGACAGGGTAAACACCTCTCCTCCAGTGTTTTTGTGCTGCCTTGTGAGACCTGCAGCTCTGGCCGGTGGGCAGGAGCTGGGATGGATGGATGGATGGATGGATGGATGGATGGATGGATGGAGTGAGTCCTGGTTTACTTGACTTTTGCTCTGTGGGTTTTGTCTGAGTCCAAAAAGCTGCCTCTAAGGTAGTGAAACTTTTAGTTTTTTTTTAAATGTGTGGCCCTGCACACATGGACTAGAAGCTCATCCAAGTCACCCAATAGTTGACGGGATAGGCTCCAGCAACTCAGTTACTCTCAAAGGGAATAATCAGGTCATGGATGACTTGTTTACTTTGTTTTATAAGACCTGAAAGAGGATCAAACTCCCAAGTGGAGCTGGAAAACAAGCTCAAACAGATTAGTTGAGAAGTGAAGAGCAGGTATTCTTTAAATTTAAAGCATATTTTAGTCTTAAAACAGTTTACCTGACATTCTAAATAAAACAAATCATTTACTGCTAATAGACCTACTTTATAATTTAGCCTGAAAATCTGAACCTTAAAGGAGGACGGTTGATTGAAGTAGAGCAGGAGTTTCACAAACTCCAAAGACGTGGTCTTGACTTCTTCTCCCTATCATACCCAATAATACGGGCAGAGACACAGCAGAAAAGCAGCCACCACAATCCCGAGGGTCCCGGCTGCCTTCAGCTCAGATTTCTTTGCTGTTCCTTTCCCTGTCTGTTTCCACGGTAACACTGTAACATGAGAGTGTAGGGCCTGAATGTGAGACAGAGCCACCTCAAACATCCTCACGTACAGAAGTGTGATGACAGTAAAGGGGACAAATCATCACGATCAGATCTGAGAGCATTCAACCGATAAGAGAACCATGTTTCCTACGGAGGAAGGGGTGATAATAAAAAGCATTGTGCAATACAAGACACACATGATATGAACAGGAAAGGATCATGAACACTGAGTGAGGATCAGCTCAGATCAACTCCGTCCATCATCAAAGACAGGAGGATGTTGAGGAGAAGGATCTCCTGAATCTTTCTTCACAAAACTGTGTTTTATAGGTGGTCCAGCAACTCAAAGGATCCATGTTTCTTGGAAACACAAATCCCCTCCCACCTATGTCGCTGAGTTTCATTTTACTCTTCCTATGTGAAGCTGCGGCTGCCCTGTGGAGCAGTGGTCAGCACTCTCGTCTCACAGCGAGAAGGCCTTGGTTTGAATCCCAGCTCTGACTCTGTGTGGAACTTGCATGTTCTCCCCATCCAAAAAGATGCGTCATAGATTAATTATCCCTGTGAAATACTGGCAACCTGTCCAGGGTGTACCCCGCATTTTACCTACAGTAGCCGGGACAGACTCCAGAGACCCAGTGATCCTGAAAGGGATATAGTGGGTTAAGAAAGTAGTCTTAACTTTAATAGATTTAAAGTCCCACTCCAAAGAAAATTGCGTTTTTATCATGTTCTTATATAATTTCGTCATGATGGAGATATGGTGACAGAGAGGGAGGGTAGTCCACACAGAAGGGGTCTCACTCTCAGAAGGACAATAGCAGACACCGAGAACAGTTACAAGTACCTTGGAATTCCACAGGAAAATGGCACCAAGGAAACGAGTAACCTCCAACGAGTAAGGAAAGTTCTGAGAAGCCAGCTCAATGGTAGGAACAAGACCCAGGCAATAAACAATTACGCACTGCCAGTCATCAGATATCCTGCAGGAATAATAAGATGGCCAAAGGAAGAGATACAGAGCACAGATGTTAAGACTCGAAAGCTCCTGATCATGCATGGAGGGTTCCATCCCAAATCCAGCACCCTGAGACTGTACGCTAGCCGCAAGGAAGGAAGCTGAGGACTAGTGAGCATAGAAGCCACTATCCAGGATGAAACATCCAAGATGCATGAATATGTCAAGCTCAAGGCCCCAACTGACAGCGTGCTCAGTGAATGTCTCAGGCAATGAGATGCTGGAGGATAGAGCCTCATGGGAGGACAAGCCCCTGCATGTGATGTACCACCAGACAATAACTGAAGTGGCTGATATCAAGAAGTCCTACCAATGGCTAGAGACGGCTGGCCTGCAGGACAGCACAAAAGCGCTGATCCTGGCTGCACAGGAACAAGCCCTGAACACCAGAGCAATAGAGGCTCAGATATACCACACCAGACAAGACCCAAGGTGTAGGCTGCGCAAAGAAGCGCCAGAAACAATCCAGCACATAACTGCAGGGTGGAAGATGCTGGCCGGGAAAGCATACATGGAACGCCACAACCAAGTGGCTGGAATAATATACAGAAACATGTGTACAGAATATGGACTGGAAACAACAAAATCAAAATGGGAAACACCTCAGAAAGTGGTAGAGAATGAGAGAGCAAAGATCCTGTGGGACTTCCAGATACAGACAGACAAGATGGTAATGGAGAACCAACCAGACATTGTAGTGGTTGATAAAGAACAGAGGAAAGCCGTTGTGGTGGATGTGGCAGTACCAAGTGATGGTAACATCAAGAAAAAGGAACATGAGAAACTGGAGAAATACCAGGGAATCAGAGCGGAACTGGAGAAAGCTTGGAAGGTGAAAGTGACAGTGGTACCCGTGGTAATTGGAGCACTCGGGAATGTAACCTCCAAACCGGAGGAGTGGCTACGGCAGATCCCTGGAAAGACCTCAGACATCTCAGTCCAAAAAAGAGCAGTGCTAGGAACAGCTAAGATACTGCAGGCCTCTGGTAGAGGACCCAAGCTTGGAGGAGAAACCAGCCGCAGAGGGTGATGGGCATTTTTTTAAATATGTATAGAAGAATTTAATCCTACAATTGTGTTAGAGCAGTTATATATTCAAATCGTGAATCAAGAGCAGGTAGAAAATACCATCTGAGAAATATCTAAAGGTGTTATAACAAGCAGAAGAGAGTGTAAAGAAAGGGATGATGGGACATCAGTGGAAGCTTACATCCGTTCCAGTAGTCCGACCGGCAACTCAGTGGCAATTTTCTGATGAACTCCTACCGCAATGCAAAAAAAACCTTTTTTTTTCTTATTTTGGCTTAAATTGGCACAATCTTTATTAGAAGACCAGTGGGAAAGATTTTACAATAAATCAAAATATGATTGAAGTGGAACTTTAAATTAAACCACAAACGCACATTTTTAAAATGTATTTTACTTTAGACAAATACTTTACTATGATTTACGTTAATATCTCCAATGACAACAACCAGACCGAGGAGGGAATGGTAATTCAGATGAACTGACAGGTTTGTCCAGTTTTCTAGGGAAGTCAGCAGGCTAGCAGTCAAAACTTGCTGAGCTAAGCAAAATCAACAAAGCCATATCCACATGAAAAACAAAAAATAAGCATGATTTCTCTAAAGCTATGTTCATTCAAACCTCATCAGTGTGCGTTCAAGCGTTCACTTCCATTGTGTAAACGCATGTAAATACACGTTTTAGGCTTCCACATTCAAGTATTCCAACTCAAGTGTTTACGTTATTTTCGGGCTGTATGTCCAAAACAGTCAGTCATTGAACGCATGTTGATATTTTATTAAACAAATTGAACTTTGACCCATTCGCTTTGGTAGTAACGTATGAGTAACATCCTTATAGGTTCACTGAAATTCAAACTATTTGTAAATAGGTCATAAAGAAGAAATTATTAACTGTCGTTTGTGTCCAGCTAGAATTCTACAACACCAAGTCTTATATATTGGAATGGAGCTGTAAAAGAAATGGAGCATTCACCAGATTCGCACCACTTAGAACAAAAAACAACTGTATTTTTTTTTTTATTTTATTAAGACCACAGGCCGGAAATTTGAACAGAAATCGTGGAAATGATTTGAACGAAAAACACCTGTAAGACAAAATTAGAACAAAATCAAGGAAAAACATTTGAAACAAAAAACATCCCTTTTTAATTAAATCCAATTAATCTCCATAACAATATGCTTCTACGGACTTTGAAAAGACATGATGTGAGAAAGGCAGTACCTCTGCCTCCATGTAGAGGGCCCTCATGAGCTCATGTTTGTTCACCAGAAGTTGCTAATAAAGATTTATGAGTCAGCACTTTTGTTCTACTCTGAATGGAATGCACAAAATGGCGGACGTAATATGAAAATAAATCTCAAAGGAGAGGCATTTGGACTTCATTTACAAGTAAAGATAAAAACATTGTGTTTGAATTCTGTTTGTAAGAGCGTCTGTGGTTCAGTCAAGACAAGCGTCAAGTAGCAAATTTTATATGCAACAAAATATGGCGGCACTCAAATCTGTAATGTTATATAAATCACAAACAGCAGGTAAAATAGCTTTCAAAATATTTTTAGCATTAACTTAACAAGTGCTTTCATAACAATATTGCACAAGGAAAATAGCTAAAATAGTATTGTTACTATGTAAGAGGCACAACAAAAAGTACTCGATTGGAGACATCAGAAGAAAATACTATCAATATTTCTAAGAGCTTCACAACCATTAGCATGAAAAATAAATATTTTATCTTATGGTTACAGTATGAGGCAGTAATTGAATGTAAGTACATTATTTGATTGTCCTTTTATTACATGTAAATTTTTACTTTTTTTTGTATACTACATATGTTAATATCATTTTCTGCATTAGGACAGCATCATTCTTTTTTATTTATTTTTTTTATTTTTGATCCCCAGTAAATGGAGATGTGAACAGCTGTTGCATTAATTTTAAAACATGTTCCTATTTTATATTGGTAAAACAGAAAAAAAGATAAAATCTCATCTTTGTAGCTCAGAGCGCTTTACAATTAAAAACAACAACTGAATAAATATAAAGAGGAAATATTCTTCCGCAATCGTCTTTCAAACAACATTTAATTCCCGTTCTACACAATGTATAAAATGTAAAGCACTAGAAAGACGAGCTGCTGGATGACCTCTGTTGTTGTTGTGTTTCCTGTCGTTGCACAACATTGACGCAATGACACGCTAGCGGCCTACACCACTCCTGCTCTGTGGAAGTGATACTAACCGAATGGAATCGCTCGCCAGAATTAACTAGTCCGTCCTGTACCACTCCTTCGTTTCAGTGGAAACGAGGATTCTAGAATTTGACAGGTGGGGCGGACCAGAAGCAGATTTTTGGAGTGTTTTGATAACCCAACTCCTCGGAAAAAAAATAATAATAGCATAGAATCTCGACAAAAATGTGCTTTATTTTGATTGAAAATAGTTTTATTTTTGCCCCTAAACAAACATGAATTATTTGTAGGGGTATCATTTATGGGGAGACAACAAAATTACAGTTGCAATAAAACAGTATTAAGGATTGTCAATGCAGCTTATTCAACTTTGGTGGGCCAGATTAAATACTTTAAAGGGTAGCATATGGACCCCTGGCTTAGAGGCTCTGAGAAAGAGTCAGGAGATGAAGATGTTGAGGTTAACTTTATGGATCAGGAATTAGTCCATTAGAGGAACAGCTCATGGTAAACATGGGGGCAAATTATTTGCTGTTGCAACTTTTGCCATAATTTTCTTATTTAATCAGGTGTCTGGTTTTAAGTTTTAACACTCATTTCCTATCTGTATCTGCTGACATTTGACCTTTACAAAGTACCACACTTTCACTTTCTTTTCCTTTTTTCTGAGTTAACACTCATTCTTCCTCCTACCCAGAACCTTACATAACCAAATTCATGTTAGAGTATGTCTGTGAATCTTCGGTTCTATTGTTTAGTCTGAGGTGTATTTGTATTCTTATTTTTTCATTTAGAAAAAGCAACTGAGACGGACTTGATTCTGGTCTACAGCAAATGTTTTATGGAAACTTTTCATAAATATATCCTGAATAAATCGTAAACATAGCAATAACTCTTCATATCTGAGTGATCAAGGATTTCACCCAACCTGACAAACTACTACTTTTAGACTTCTAACTGCTTCTTCTGCAAGTAGATAAATAGCATTTTAGTTTCAACCCAAATTGTTAAAAAAAATAGTTTCCAGTTGAACTCAGCAAAATAATATCTGAAACTGAATGACGCCATTTGTTATGTATCTCAACATACACACTCAGTTTAATTAGACTCACAACAACAACTTAAGGTGTGAAGCTCACTGGCATTTCAGTACAAAGGCAATTCTCAGTGGTGCAGTGTTTTTCACACCCTTTGTCATTAGTCGGATGATGACAGTAAAAGGTTCAGCAAAACAAGCCGCAGCATTTCTAATGCAACAACTTGACTCACAATGTAACATATTTCATTGGATTATAATTTAGTTTATTGTTCTTAACAGCAAAGTTTTTAATACAATCTGAAGATCACATAATTCTGTTTTTAGGGACAACTGGATTTAAAATACTGATTTTAATACTGAAGAGGCTACTCTCATTGTGAAAGTGATTCATAAATCAACTTTTCAAAGTTCAGTTTCACTTAAAAATGAAATCCTGTGATAACATAACCCGGACGACCGAGCATCTTTACAAAACATCCACATCATGGTTCAGTGCAAACTTTTCTGTCTTCAACCTAGAAATACTTGTGCCAATAAGTCAAAATGATCAAAACGCATTTTAAAATGTAAAACCAAAAAATATCTAACATAAAATCACCTAAACAGCCTCATCAAAACATGAAACTTGATGTCAATGATGAGGTAAGACCTTTCATGGCAGTTAGAGGGACAGAGATCCCAAAGGATCTCATAAACCTTATCATCCGCTTGTAAGAAACCCTTTTTTTTTCCCAAAGAAAGAGCAATGTCACCATCAATAGAGGCCACTGATGGCTTCACAGAAAAAGTCACAGAAAATCTATACATTGGCTAAAAGCCTTAATGCTGGAGATCTGCCAATCCAGTTTCTATGAAAATAGCCACCTGACTATTTAAATTTGAATTAAAAAAAGCAAAAACAAATTTTTCTTTGTTTATAAAATTTGATCACAAATATTAAGTCTCACTATTTGAGTCACAACGTTCAATATCTTTGGGCCATATCTTTAAAAAGTGACTTGCCATGTAATATTTCTTACATGAGAACTTGTTGGCACATGTACACTATGAGGTCATAAATAATACAATTCTAATGTGGGTTCATGTATGAGTACAAGTTTTCTGTATATCATTTGCCTGAAAAAATAAATAGTTATTCATTTTTGTCATTATTAGGTTTAGATCCACCAGAGTTGAAATTAACTCAAATGATTACTTTTACTGTTATTACTGCTTTTTTATGTGGTGGATATTCTTTGTATTTTTGTTACTTCCTTTGGGGGGCGCCACAGTGAATCATTTGCTTCCATCTAACGCTATCTTCTGTCCTTAATACCACCTACCGCCCTCTCATCTTTAACTAAGTCTATGAACCTCCTCTTTGGTGTTCCTTCAGGCCTCTTTCCTACATGATCTGTTCCTCTGATGGATTCATTCCCAATCCTATCCATCCTGGTCTCTCCCAAAGAGAACCCCAGCATCATCTCTGCTACCTGAAGCTCTTCCTCTTGTCTCTTTCTCAGTCTCTAAACCAGCAACATGGCTGCTCTCACCACTGTCTTCATTCCTGTGAACACTCTTGTCATACATAACCCCTGAAACCTTTCTTTACCTCATTGCTCACTCCTTTTCACCACCCTCCAACTGTTTGTTGCTCTGGATTGTTGGCTTAACGTCCCCCACATCCTCACATCTACTCCTTTTAACTTGATCATTTCACTTCATTTGTACACAGATCTTATGTGTGGCCCCTCAGCAAATTAGGGATTTGAGTGTCTGGGTGAGTAAAGGGGCTATACTGTCTGAGGCTTAATTTCCTTGATGGGGTATTCTATGGTGGACAGGTCATTAGTGACAAGCCAGGCAAAGAATGATGAGAAGAGCTTTTATGATGAGATTTTAGTATGTCGCTTAGATTGGCATTGCCGGGACCCCACTTTGGAGCCAGGCCTATAGGATTGGACCTTCATTTAAGCCCTGCTAAAAGGGAAGACATGACACCCCTCTCCTGTTGGCCCATTACAGCAGAAGAGCTCAGTGTAATATTATTTGGGTTGCATTTGATGGTGAATACCTCAATGGCCCAAACCCATTCATGGAGTTTGATTCTTGGGGAATGGATCAAGAGAAGGAAGAAGCTTCAACACTGACATTGTAAACAACAGTGGCACCTGGAAGGATGTGATAGGAGGAAGGGGGACTCCCTGTTCCCAGATCAGCGTTGGACTTCAGCCAAATTTGACTACCCTTCGCCTCTGGGCAGGGGATAGGTATCTGACAATGGTACTGGCCAACAGGTTGTACAGCAGTTCAGAGAACCAAACCATCTTGGTGTCACACAGAGGAATACTTGAAGGCGCCCAAACATGGAACTATTTTGTCCTCTTAGGGGACTTCAGCACGGACATGGGCAACAATAGTTGCACCTGGAAAGGTGTGATGGAAGGAATGGCCTCCCTGAATTTGAACCCTTGTGGTGTTCTGTTGTTGGGTATTTGTGCTTATCACAGTTTGTCCATGACCAACAACATGTTCAAAACACAAGTGTGTCACTAGCTGGTAGGAGGCTGGAAAATGTTGGCAGTTGCAAATGGACTGTGAGAGTTATCTGGGTCCCACATCCTGGAGAAATTCAAGAAAGATCAAGAAAGAAAGTACCAAGAATGGACACAGATATTTAGTATGAGTTGACCATGTTCTCGTCTTTAGTTGTCTTTGTGCTTGTTTGGAGCTGTGGATCAAGGTCTCTAGTGCCTACTGTGGTAGCGATCCATAAGTCCAGTGGTGGACACTGTAAAGGATGCCATGAGACTGAAGAGGGAGCCCTACCAATCCTGGTTGGAACTAACTCATCCAGCAACTGACAGGTACTGGTAATAAAAGAGAGATACTGCCTTGGTTGTTGTGAAGGCAAAAATTCAGTCTTGGCATTACCTTGTTGAGTCCATGGATAAGGAATAATGGTTGGCCTCAAAGAGATTTTGGCAAACCATTCACCACTTCAGGTCAGGGAAGCAGTTTTCTGCTGGCACCATTTTCGGTGCAAGTGGGGAGCTGTTGTGGCGGTGGAACAATTTTCAGTTCCAGTTCATGAGTGAACAGACACGTGTCTTCAACTCTCCTTAACTCCTCGTCTTTTCAAAGTCGTCTACAAGCCACTTTAATCACAAAGCTTTTGCAAAACAGGAGTAATTTAGCAACACGGAGAGTTGAACATGGCTCCAAAGAAAAATCATAACGCCAACCCGACATCCAAGCTAAGATAACTCCATTGCTCCAACTTGAAGCTAGGCTAAGACCACTACTGCAACTGGAAATTAAGTTATCACCACTACTGCGACTCAAGGAAGATTTCCAACAGGTTAAGGCACATAATGAACAACGAGATAATCTGAATCTTTGATCCAGGATCTTTTCCAAACCACTCGGTCCACCATACCTGACTAAGTCACTGGAAATCAAAAGCATCAAAGACTTTGAGAAGTACGGGATTACGGATGTCTGAGTCTTTAATAGAAGCAAAATTAGTGTGAAATATGCTTTCTAGAAAACGACGCCTAGGCCTTGATGCTGTCGCTAGACCTTGTTTCCTGAGCTGTCAAGTATCACAGATCTTCTTCTTTTTTCAATGAAAACAATCTGTACATATTTTAGTCTTGTCTTTTTACTCCTAAAGTGTGATTTATGACTAATCTTTAATGAAAACTATCTGCACACATTTCTTTTTTTATTTTTAGTATTGACTAATGTAGATGATTTTTTTTAATGATAATTAATGATTATCATCGGGGGAAGTCATTTGCATTGATCGGTGCCGGGGATCTGGAATAGATTCTGATGATTATTCATCATCTGGGTAAGATTTAGATTTTTGATGCTGATTGTTTGGTGGAGATCATTATTAATTAGGTGATGTGGTCTGAATGTGTTGGGATTTTTTGGTGTTGATTAATGTAGATCTTTTTTTTTATATAATCATCTGAGTATATTTAGATTTTTGGTACTTATTAATATAAATGACTTGTCTTTGATATTAACCTAGGACACGTCCAAAAAAATATATGTATTGTGAATGTTTGAAATTTAATTACATCACTGATCTTAACGATCCTTAATGACCTGAATCTATGATTTTAGGGTATAAATATTTGATAAGAAGTCCTGAACTGGATGTTGATAATTTGTGTAAAGACAATGATAAGGTCATAGAATTATATAAATTCAATTCCTCCCACTGCCTTTCAAGTGATCTACTCGTGATTGATTATGTAAAATGTGTCTATTTAATGTATTATTCCCTGATTGCTTGAGATAAACTATTTCAATCAGTCATTCAACAGATAGTTAAAAAAAATCTCTAATGGTGACATGCTTTCTGTTGAGGCCAGAGTCTCTGTGGAGGGGGGGCCTGTCCATCTCCTCTGTTGAATGTCTTTTGGTAGTTAAAGAAGTTGTGGGTGTGTTGGTTGTGTCAATCAATATTATTGTTTAATCATCTTAACAAAATCTTTTAAACCCAAATATTGCCTTTTTCTCAGCGGGGCCCACCTACCCTTGGTAATTAGAAATATCCTTACAGGTCAATATCCCAAAAGCAATTTTCTATGTGAGATGGAGGTCAAGCAGGCTTCCACATCAATCATTACTTAACCCTTAGTATGTTGTGAAGAAGGATAAGCACAGTAAACAATGCTCCTTGTGTTGCATGATAGGTAAAAACAGTGGGAGGAGCCTTTTGATATTTAACTTCATGATGAGAGGTGCACACCTGCAGGAGCTCTGCAGTTTGTTCTTCTCTGTCTGACATGATGGAGGCTCTGAACACAGCTGAGCTCTGCTTCCCTCAGCTCCTCAACGCCTCCTGCAGGAAGCCTCCTCAGCATCTTGCTCAGAACGTTTTCATCTTCATGGTGTTGTGCCTTCTGACTGTCCTGACTGTGACTCTGAACCTGCTGGTCATCATCTCTGTCTCTCATTTCAGGCATAGAAACTAACATAACGATTTCTAATTGAATCTTAGAAAAATTGAAACTGTCAATATTGTAATTGCTGTTTTGTTAATAGATTGATATTTTTTACCAAGGCTCAAAGGTAGCAGGGATGTAGAAAAGAACTGGAGAAGAGTCTGCTTCAAATACTGCAGCTGTTGCTTCTCTGTGTCTGCAGGCAGCTGCACACCCCCACCAACCTCCTCCTGCTCTCTCTGGCCGTCTCAGACTTCCTTGTTGGGTTCTTTGTGATGCCGATTCGCATTCTTCTCACAGATGGTTGCTGGGTTTTGGGGACCTTCATGTGTGGGATGTTTAACTTCGCCTCTTTCGTTCTCACATCTGTGTCAGTGGGAACCATGGTGCTCATATCAGCTGATCGATACGTGGCCATCTGTGACCCGCTACGTTACCACACCAAAGTCACTCTGAGGAGAGTTCAAGTGTGTATTTGTCTGTGTTGGGCCGCTTCTATTCTCTACAATGGAGTGATTCTGCGGGACTCTCTCAGAGATCCAGATAAATATAACCACTGCATTGGAGAGTGTGTGCTGCTAGTAGACAGTTTAACAGGAGTTTTTGATGTGCTCATCACCTTCTTCTGTCCCATCATAATTATTGTGGTTCTGTACATGAGAGTGTTTGTGGTGGCTGTGTCTCAGGCTCGAGCCATGAGGTCTCACAACATTTCAGGAAATGTGAAAAAGTCGGAGCGCAAAGCAGCAGCAGCTCTAGGTGTGGTCGTCTTCTTGTTTCTGGTGTGCTTTTGTCCATATTTCCTCCCTTCTGTCACAGGTAACGATCTCGATTCTAGTCATTTTTCATCCATTTTTGGAATCTGGCTCTTTTATGGCAACTCATGTTTAAATCCATTGATCTATGCTTTTTTCTATCCCTGGTTCAGGAAATCTCTGAAGAGTATTGTTACACTGCAGATATTGAAAGCTGACTCCTGTAATGTCCTTTTACTGTAAAGTTATCAAACAGCTGATAAAAATGTACATTAATCATATTCAAATTATGCTTTTTAGAAAAAAAACAGACTAAACAAGTAGCTGTGGATCAAATAAAATTTAATAAACCTAAAAAAATTATAAAAAGACATCTTTAAGATAAAATATTTTTTAACACTAAATGCTGATACAGGTTTAAGTATAATATTGAAAAATGGCCACAGAGATCCTGTTTGGATCTTATATCTATTTATGTTTTTGAATATTATTTCCTTGAATGTGTAAAAAAAAATACTTTTTCATTTTGCAACATCTATCAGTCTGTCAAAAACAGTACAACAACAATAAACTATTTGGAGCAATTAAATTATTGACTATAACCGGTTTTTGGTGAATAACTTGTGACGGAACCTGGAGGTTTGTTTCTCCGTCTTTTGGAAGGTTAGCAGTTAGCAGAGAAGGCGAGGAAGTGTTTTTTTCAATGTTGTGGTCATTTTTCACAGAAGATACATGATCTCTAGGGAACTCTTACGCAATACTGGTAAATGTCTTTTTTATGAGCCAGACTGTGCACTGCAAACCTCAGAGAGAAGACACTTCCTGTTGATCAGTAAAACCCCACCAACAAATTTCCCAAATCAAGTTTTATTTATAAAACTTTTATGCAAGTAAAGGCTTATTAGACAAACAACATGAAAAGGATGCCCTCAACTCCTCAACCAAAACATTCCTAACATAATATAACATGAGTAAGAATAGAACACAAATCTGGTCCACATTGGTCTTCTAGAGCAGAAGAAGAAGAATGTGTTGGGATCATCTGAATTTTGCCAAAGTGTGAAATCTCTGCCATCGCTGTCCTTTGGTCTTTTCCTGCTGGTGTTTATCCTCTCCACAGGATTAGTGCCGGGGACTCCTGATGCACCTGCAGCCCATCTAAACTCATCTAAAACTGGTTTTGCTAGCCTCCAATCTGTCTTCTGACCTCATTTATCAAAATATTTACTCTGCCCGTGACTAAATTTTTACCACATCTCTTTTTCGTCATCTAACCTGATGTAACACTTGGATTTCCTTCATCATTTTGGAAAACAATTACTACCATTCACACCGGATCTGACTTTCACTACGATTATAATTATTATTTTGAGTACACATCTGAGAGTTAAATCTTGATCTTCTGTTTTATTCTACTTAATTTTTAAAATTTATGATCATTATCATAGTTATTTAAAATAATATTATTTGTTGTATTTTGTTCTTGTTGTTATTTGTATTTACTTTTTTTTTTGGCGCAGACTTCACTAAGCTACGCTTCTGCCTCCTCCATTTCAAACATGTTTTGTTTTACTGTTGTGCAAAAAAGTATTTAGTTCACAAATTGTGCAAGATCTCCTACTTAAAAAGATGAGAGGTCTGCAATTTTCATCATAGACACACCTCAATAATGAGATACAAGCAAAAATATATATATATATAAATTACAAAAAAAAATCACATTGTATGTTTTTTTTAAGTGGAAAACGATTAGGAAAAATTCATCTCATTACTTAGTTATAAACCCTTTGTTTGCAATGAGAGCAGTCAAATGTTTTCTGTAAGTCTTCACAAGGTTTTCACAACGTGTTGCTGGTATTCTGGTCCATTCCTCCATGCAGATCTCCTCTAGAGCAGTGATGTTTTGGAGCTGTTGCTGGGCAACACAGACTTTCAACTTCCTCCAAAGATTTTCTATGGGGTTGAGATCTGGAGACTGGCTAGGCTCCTCCAGAACCTTGAAATGCTTCATACCGAGCCACTCCTTTGTTACCCCGGTAACAAAGGATGGGATGGTTGTCACACTGAAAAACCCAGCCATGCTTGATCATCAATGCTAATGGAAAGAAGTTTTCTCTCAAAATCTGACCATACGTGGATTAATTCTTTCCTTTACATCATAGGTGTCAAACTCTGGCCCGCAGGCCAAATTTGGCCCGCGAGGCAATTTCAAATTAATGTTAGAGCTGGCCTGCCTGTATTATACAGTGTAACTCTGCATTCACCGCTTGTACTACAATTCCCATAATGCTCTGCTGTTTGTTTTGTTACTTTAAGACTTGAACTTGAATGTTATGTCAGATTAAAATAAATCAAAGTGTTATATAACCTATTAAAAAATATAAAAATGTTATGGTTTAATTATTGTGTATATTATCTTTATGTACAATACTTATTAGAAATATTAAAATTTTCCCCACAGTTAGTTTCAATGCTACAATTAATACAAAAAAAATAATGAAAGTTTAATTTCAAGTTTTTCATTTCAGATTTAATTGAGGGGGGGGTATACAAATCATGACGAGACGCCATCACCATCTTAATATTAAGCCAGGAAAAACCCTGGTAGTATTATTAGCAACTAGAATTTGCATGTCTGCACTTTAAAATTATATAAGCCTTGATTGTTCAACATTCATTGTTAAAATGTTTAACAATTTTCTTTGTTTGGTACCATATTGAAAGGTTTATTTGTTCGACATGGCCCACGGCTTTGTTCAGTTTAGAATTTTGGCCAACTGTGTATTTGAGTTTGACACCTCTGATATATCTCTAGTTCATAATTAGGTTAAAAAGTTACGGTTTTCAATTTTTAAAAATGTAGTTTTAGAGTTCAATAAGTGTTTATCCTGTTCGGCCCGAGACCTAAGATGTGTTTTGGATTTTGGCCCCTTGTGCGATTGAGTTTGACACCCCAGTCATCCTGGTTTCTTTGCTGAAAAACAGCCCGAAACCATGATGCTCCCACCCCCATGCTTTACAATGGTGTTCTTTGGATGCAGCTCAGCATTCTTTCTCCTCCAAACAGTAGAGTTCTCACCAAAAACTTCTATTTTGGTTTCATCTGACCATAGGACATTCTCCCAATCGTCTTCTGGATCATCCAAATGCTCTCTAGCAAACTTTAAACAGGCCTGCACATGTACTGGCTTTAGCAGGGGATCACGTCTGCCACTGCAGGGTTTGAGTCCCTGCATGTAGTGTGTTACTGATGGTAGCTTTGTTACTCTGGTCGAAGGTCGTTCTAGGACTTTTGCTAACAGTTCTTGTGATCATTTTGATCCCACAGGATGAGATCTTGCGGGGATCCTCAGATGGAGGGAGATTATCAGTGGTCTCGTATGTCTTCCATTTTCTAATAGTTGATTTCTTCACACCAAGCTGCTCACCTATTGCAGATTCAGTCTTCCCAGCCTGTGCAGGTCAAAATTTTTACTTCTGGTGTCTTTCGACAGCTCTTTGGTCTTAGCCCTTTTGGAGTTTTGAGTGTGACTGTTGAGGTTATTGACAAGTGTCTTTTAGAAGAAGTTGCAGAGCTTTTATTTTTTTCTAATTTTTGTTTCACATAGTGAAAAAATGTCATGACCTTCTCATCTTTTTAAGTGGAGAACTTACAGAACTGGTGGCTGACTGAATACTTTTTTGCCCCACTGCATGCCCCTTGTGCTACCTTGAGAGTTCCAGATGACCCCATTCCCATCGCTAGCGTATACCGAGGATATCACAAATCCTTTTAATGTTGTACCAATTATCTTTTAGTTTGCACCATATTGACTGTATTATAATTGTAAACATGTTTGAAGAAAAAAAAAAAATCCTACTAACTGGGTAATACTTAGATACATTAAAACGTGAAAATGCTGTGGATAGAAAAAATAAAAAACGTTTGATTAAACCATTTCATTCCTAAACTATGTTTTTTCATTTAAACTTGACCGTTCAATCATATTAAAATGTTCATCTTGTTAGATCGGAGGTTTAAAAAGTGGGAGGAGCTTCTTGTGATTTCACTTTGCAATGAAAGCTATAGAAGCTCTGCAGTTTGTTCTTCTCTGTCTGACATGATGGAGGCTCTGAACACAGCTGAGCTCTGCTTCCCTCAGCTCCTCAACGCCTCCTGCAGGAAGCCGCCTCAGCATCATTCTGAGAACGTTTTCATCTTCATGGTGTTGTGCCTTCTGACTGTCCTGACTGTGACTCTGAACCTGCTGGTCATCATCTCTGTCTCTCATTTCAGGCAATTAAACTAAAATAACAAAAAAAATGTTTATTTGCTGCTTTAATAATTGATTTTTTTTTTTCTAAGCTATGAAGGTAGCAGGGATGTAGAAAGAACTTCTTCTTAAGAGTCTGCTTCAAATACTGCAGCTGTTGCTTCTCTGTGTCTGCAGGCAGCTGCACACCCCCACCAACCTCCTCCTGCTCTCTCTGGCCGTCTCAGACTTCCTTATTGGTATATTTGTGATGCCGATTCGCATTCTTCTCACAGATGGTTTCTGGGTTTTGGGGACCTTCATGTGTGGGATGTTTAACTTCACCTCTTTCATTCTCACATCTGTGTCAGTGGGAACCATGGTTCTCATATCAGCTGATCGATACGTGGCCATCTGTGACCCGCTACGTTACCCCACCAAAGTCACTCTAAAAAGAGTTCAAGTGTGTATTTGTCTGTGTTGGGCCGCTTCTATTCTCTACAATGGAGTGATACTTAAGGATTTTCTGAAAGATCCAGATAGATTGAACCTCCACATTGGAGAATGTGTGCTGTTCCTAGACTACATAACAGGAGCTGTTGATGTGGTCATCACCTTCTTCTGTCCCATCACAGTCATTGTGATTCTGTACATGAGAGTGTTTATGGAGGCTGTGTCTCAGGCTCGAGCCATGAGGTCTCACATCCGGAGTTCAGGTCAACCGAGAGTGAAAAAGTCTGAACTGAAAGCAGCAACAGCTCTGGGTGTGGTTGTGTTCTTTTTTCTGGTGTGTTTTTGTCCGTATTTCTACCCCAATATAGCAGGTCTGACATACAAATCTAATGATGCATCTTTAGGTTTTGGAATTTGGCTTTTTTATAGCAACTCCTGTATAAATCCATTGATCTATGCTTTTTTCTATCCCTGGTTTAGGAAATCTCTGAAGAGTATTGTTACACTGCAGATACTGCAGTCTGACTCCAGTGATGCCAACATTCTGTAAACATGTTGTGTTAAAGAACACTTATTAATGATGAACATGACCTTTATCTACTTTCACATCTACAGTGTTTTTATGAGTCATTCTTCAAACTAATCCAACTCAGATTTTACTCAAACACAAAAATAAGATACAGGGACCTTGTTTTGTTTCTTTTTCTTATGTTCTTTTTGCATTTTCACAGATAAAATGTAAAAAAGAGGAGGTCCCCCATCATATTATCATAGGGTTTCAACACATCCTATTTATTTCAAGACCACCATCTCTTGTACTTAAGTAATATATTTCCTTTTCAGCAGTACTGATGACAGTAAAATAACTATAATAAAAATGAAAAATATAACTGTAAAGAAATGCAGTCCCTCCTTTAATTCCCTCCTCTTTTTATCTAACAAAAGTATTGGTAATATTTTCTAATAATCAAAACCCTTCATAATTTCAGGTTTTGTGTAAAATTCAGTAAAGTATTTTAGCTTCTGACAAAGTTTTAGTTACAACTGACTTTATGGCTACATGCAGGCACACCACAGGTGAAAATGGGCTATAGTTTTAGATACGGGAAGCACAGGCAGCCGCCCGGGGTGACAACTCAAAGGAAGTATCAGCTCAGCGCTTGCAGGAATAAAAATAAAAAAAGTGTGCTGCTAATGGTTTTCTATTATATCACTGTTGCTATTATTGTTATTGTTTGGAACGACCTGAAACCAGTGAATTGGCGCTCCCTGTATGTGCTCACGCTCCAATTACGCGCAGTTGCTTGCGCTCAGCCGGTACCTGTGCAACACGTACTCCCGTTGACTTAGAAGGCACGGAAAGGTGTGTTAAGAAAAAGGGGAGGGGCAGAGGGAACTAGTTCACCTGTGGACAGATGTGGTGATGGGACAGAATCTATTTCATTCATTAAAAAAAAAAAAAGAAAAATCAGTTATACTGCAACATTCTACAACCTGAATTTTAATACAGGCAAATATAATTAGGGATTTCTTTTGTTAATTTTTTTGTATGACATGGACAAATACAAATAGTAAAACAAAACAATGTTATCACAAAGGTGAGAATTGGTTCAGTCAACGCCTTTGGTGGGGAGGTTTTAGGACAAAAACGCCAGAAAGATTGACAGAAAAAGGTCAAATTCATCCTAAGAAGATAAACGAGATAAAGAAAGTGGTGTATCGTCTTAGCAAGACAATGTTGACAACCAAAACTACATTTTTTTTGTTGAAGACCAAGACTGAAGTGATCCTATTTACATTATTGTCTTTTTAAGCTTTTTTTTTCTTTAAAAAAACCTTCACTGTACCTTTACTTAGTGGTAATCCTGAACAAGTCATGACTCTTGTCTGCTATAACTCTAAGGTTTGATTGTATAATTAGTTCATAAATGTTGAATACGCTGTGATTGTTAAAAATTAAAAAAATAAAAATAAATAAAAAAGCTGCGTTTCCTCCTTCATTACTTACATGTCAGACTGCATATCTATACAGAATTTTAAATTTTATTCCATGATAAACGTCTACACTGGATGATAACTTTCCTGCGCGATTATCAGGATATTTTCGAGCTGAAAAATCTGTATAGAGACCAAAAGAATGAAGGAGGAAACTCAGATTTTAACTGTCAATAACAGATTGACAGTTCATGTAAAGTACGCAGTCTGTTGTTCTGGATTAAAATAATGCAGCCAGTCCGCTACGTGCACACACTCGCAGACGCATGCGCATTCATAGCGAGCCTGCATGGAGAAATGTCATCAGCTCTGCATTTCTAAATTTAGGCACAGGCCGTGATGAACCGATTTTTTTAAATTTTCTGCAACAATGAAGATATTGACGAGTTTGAATCAGTTTTTAACCGAAGAATTGTCACATCCTTACCCATAATGCATTGGGTTAAAGTGACAGCACTTCTTGACTGCAGACGCTCGTAATGAAGCGAAACAAACGCACACGTCAAACAGTTCTGACCGTTTTCAAATCTTCATAATGAAATCAGATGAAAACAGTTTAGTTGTTCTTCAAGGTTTGTGTTTATTATTAACATCCCTTTGTTTTGGTCAAAGTCATGTTTAGAAATGGAATGTCAGCCCGCATCTGTTTGCTCACCTGTTGGACAGGACAAGTTAAAAAAATAATAATAATAATAATAATATCTGGTTTCTAAAAATGTCTGGATTGAAGACAAATTCAGTCATTTTTGAAAAAATTGAAGTTTAAATATAATTTTTTTTAAAAAAGGTTAAGGTTCAGTGTCCAACAGACATATTTAAACTATATTGAAATCATTTACACACACAAAAATAAATCATTTTTTATAAGTTACGCTTACGTCAAAAGAAAAACAAATAAAACTTCAACCTGTTCACATTTTGTGCTGTTACAACTGAACATAAGCATGAATATAATGTTGGTCCTTTTTGTGTTAAAAACAAGCATGTTGAGATCTTATCACGGTTCAAAAATTACAGTTGCTCTGGCATAAACTTGAAAAAAAAAAAAGGTATTAATACTGTAATATTGCATTTCTTTGTTTTTAGATAAAATTGCAGATCAATAAACTGGAGGGAAAATGTCAACTAATTAACTTTTATTAAAAGATTTAGGAAAAAGCTGCAATTCAAGCTTTTTCTGTTGCAGTTATTCTAAAAAATCCACATGAAATCATGGAGGGAGTACACATCAAAATACTGAACGACTACAGAGTTCCTCCTTTTTTTACATTTTTGGATGCTGGATTTCATCAAGGAAAAAAAGTTGAAAAACGAATGTTCAACATGTTACATCACAGCTTTGAAAAGTGGGAGGAGCTTCCTGACTTATCACTGTATAATGAGAGCTGCACAGCTGCAGGAGCTCTGCAGCTTCTCTGTCTGACATGATGGAGACTCTGAACACGACAGAGCTCTGCTTCCCTCAGCTCCTCAATGCCTCCTGCAAGAAGCCGCCTCAGTATCTTGCTGCCAACTTTTTCATCTTCATAGCGTTGTGCCTTCTCATTGGGCTGACTGTGACTCTGAACCTGATGGTCATCATCTCTGTCTCTCATTTCAGGCAATTAAACTAACTTAATGTTTTCTTTTTTGGTGTGAAATACAGGTTCAAACTATTAATGATGTGATTGCTGCTTCAATAATTATTTTTCCAGGGCTCAAAGGTAGCAGAGATGTAGAGATACCTGTAGAAGTCTGCTTCAAATACTGCAGCTGTTGCTTTTCTCTGTGTCTGCAGGCAGCTGCACACCCCCACCAACGTCCTACTGCTCTCTCTGGCCGTCTCAGACTTCTTTATTGGTATATTTGTGATGCCGATTCCCTTTTTTTTCACAGAGGATTGCTGGATTTTGGGGACCTTCATGTGTGGACTGTACACTTTCACTGCTTTTATTCTTACATCTGTGTCAGTGGGAAACATGGTGCTCATATCAGCTGATCGATACGTGGCCATCTGTGACCCGCTACGTTACCCCACCAAAGTCACTGTAAGAAGAGTTCAAGTGTGTGTTTGTTTGTGTTGGGCCGCTTCTTTTGTCTATAATGGAGTGACTCTTAATGATTTTCTGAAAGATCCAGATAGATTTAATCTCTGCATTGGAGAGTGTGTGCTGTTCCTAGACTATATAACAGGAGCTGTTGATGTGGTCATCACCTTCTTCTGTCCCATTACAGTCATTGTGATTCTGTACATGAGAGTGTTTATGGTGGCTGTGTCTCAGGCTCGAGCCATGAGGTCTCACATCGTTTCTCTCCGGAGTTCAGGTCAACCGAGAGTGAAAAAGTCTGAACTGAAAGCAGCAACAGCTCTGGGTGTGGTTGTGTTCATTTTTCTGGTGTGTTTTTGTCCGTATTTCTACCCCAATATAGCAGGTCTGACATACAAATCCAATGATTTTGCATCAGTTTTTGGAAATTGGCTCTTTTATAGCAACTCCTGTATAAATCCATTGATCTATGCTTTTTTCTATCCTTGGTTCAGGAAATCTCTGAAGAGTATTGTAACACTGCAGATACTGCAGTCTGACTCCAGTGATGCCAACGTTCTGTAAACATGTTGTGTTAAGGAACACTTTTGGGAAAACAGAGCCTCTTTCATGATCTTTATCTGGTTGGTCAGTTACAGTGTTTTATGAGTTCTTAAAACTAATTGAACTCAAATATTGACCAAACACGAAAAGATACAAGGGCCTTGTTTTGTTTACCTTTCTTCTATTCTTTTTGCATTTTAGGCAGATAAAAAGTGTAAAAAAAAAAAAAAAAAAAAGGGAGGTTCCTCATCGTATGGTTGTATGGTCTCAGCACATCCTGTTCATTTGAAGGCCAGAGTCTCTATTACTAGCAAGATAAATTTTTATTGCAGGAGTACTGATTATAATAAAATAACTCCAATAAAGATATATTACTGTGAAGGAATGCAATTCGTCTTTTAATTCCCTCCTCTATTCATCCATCACATCCGATGAAATAAAAGAAATGTTTGTCAAACGCTTTCAAAAGTGTTTATTCAACAGAATAAATATAGGTACAAACTGGAAAGATTAGAGAAAATCTGCAGCTTCTCTGCCTGTTAGGAGGGGCAATCACCTTTTACAATACTACAAATACAATTAACATTCCTTGTGGTGGCCGTATGTGCCTCAAAGGATCTGCAAGACACCCCTGTGTTCTCCTTACATGTGGGCCTTTGGGTCCATTCCACATCCGGTACATGAAGGTTTTTTTTTTTAAAGGGCCTGAATCTATTCTTCTGCTGCATTTACACCAAAACAGTATTCTTGAGTCAGATTTGAGTCTGCAACCCTATTTTTACGTTTGTCAAGTTTGTTCTTTGACTCATGCCCAAAAGTGTCCATAAAGCTGATAAAGCAAATTTGCCTGTGAGAGGAGCTACTGCCAACTTTTATTTTGCTGGATCATTGCTAGATTACAGAAGACATGGCTGACTTTGAGACAGTTCACCAACAATTAAGTTTGTTTTAGCAAAAAGTACGTTTTGGACTAAATTATTTAATTTGTCCAGTCATTGCGGTACACATTTCAAATTAATATTACAATGTACGTTTAAACAAAGGCAGTAAAAAATGTGGAAAGGAGCTTTTCTGATATGAACTGTAGGTGGCGGCCGAGCGTTACCGCGACAGATGCTAAAATTTCAAAGAACCCACGAAGAAGAAGGAAGTCACGTGATTCAGAGAAAGGCTCGTAATCAAGTGATGGTAAAGCCACCAGATGTGAGCGATTTTTACAATAAAACAACAATTAAAGAAACGTTTAATATCATTAAGTGATTATATTTTTTCACTGTAGAGTCTAAAAAGTGACATTTGGGTTTGAAAATGGATTAGAAGTCGCTCTTAGCTAACTGAGGGGGATGCTAACCGGCTAATAAAGATTGTAAACGGTGAGTACACAGGTTTATTCTCGTTTGTTTCGTTTTGTTTCTTTCTTATATCCGTCTGGTCTAGTTATGCTTATTTCAAACAGGCTTAAATGTCTACAGACGCAGCAGCTGTGCTGTTTGCAACTATGAATGTTCACATAAATTGGTCTTTTAGCTAACACGGACCAAGCCCACATCTTTAGCTTTATAAGGAATTGTACTCGAGTACGCAGCTGATTCGTTATATTTTTAATTATGCAGATTTATTATAGGGTTGTCGTCTATTTGTTGGTTTATTTATGTGCATAGTTCCCACTTTAAAAAAAATAATAAAGCAAAATGTGTAAACAGACCTTTTTTTTGTTGAAAACTTTCTCTTTCTGATGTTTTGTCACCTGTTTTATTTGTTCTTAATACTAAATGTTGACCAGCTAAATTCAAATCTGTCCAATTTTAAGAATTAATATCAGATTTAGAAATGTACTTTAATTATTTTGTGAAAGTACACACACCCAAAAAACAAATTAAAGTAGAAAAATACAGTTTCAACAAGTGTATTGATGGATTTGGAGACCTTCTCTTTATAAACTCTTATTGTGCACGCAGCTGAATCCTTGAGGAACCGTTTGGGCCGAATCTTTCCTGACATGGACGTGAGCATAGCTGTGTCGCTGATTCGGGGTCAGATGGGCACCGTGGTGGAGCGAGCGGTCAACGTTGCCGTGGAGACCGTTTTGGCAGAGATGCTTAAAGTGGTGGGAGCCAAATTTGAGGAGCTGAAAACCCAGGTGATGCTGATGAAGAGAGACATGGCGGCTCTGCAGAGGGAGAAGGCGCTGAAGGAGAAGGAGAATGACAACATTAGAGCCAAACTGCGATACACGGAACTGAAGTTGAAGTACTACCGCCAGGGCGTGGAGGAGGAGTTGCAGCAGAGAGCCTCTTCCTCCACTCTGGTCCGAATTTACCCACCTGGATTTGCACGAGTGCAGGGGGGCGAGGTCCTTCCTACTGAGCCCTCCCCATCCTGCTCGGCTCAGAGGACCCCGGATTCAGTGCTGGTGAAGAGCAGTCAAGGTGAGACATTGACAGATGGCGACTTATTCGGTCCTCCTGTCAACTCACTCCTTCCTGTGTTTACGCTCCCAGAATGCAGTTCTTCACAGAGCACATGCAGGCGTGCGAGCAGAGCGGGCTGCCCGTCAGATACAACATGTTTGGACTTGATGGAATTGCGGCACAACGCTCCTGCAGAACCGCTGGACAGCAGCGCTGGTAGAGTCCAATAGAATTCACAAACGATGCCAAGACTTTGGAAGATTTCCAGTAAATTTAATGTAACTTCTGTCGCGCACATTAATGTTTCTGAGCAGATTTCCTTGCGGAACGTGACGTCTCTCCCACGGGAGGTCCTATTGAGAGAGAATGGAGCATCTCTGTAGGGTCGCATGCAGACGGCGTGGACGCCATGGTGACCACTCCCTCCATCCAGAATCTGGCCAATGATTCAGGTCCTCCTCCAACAGGCAGCTCGCCATCTCCACCAGCTAACAGCTGGAGCACGCCCTCCACTGCTGCACAGGTAACCCAACAGATGCACCAATGTGAGACATTTACAGCCCTAAAGAAACGTTTTCTGCAGGTGAAGCAGGAGCTCCATCCACAGGAGGAGGAGGAGGAGGAAGTGATCTGCATCAAAGAGGAGCCAGAGGAGCAGGAGGTGATGCAGCAGAGTTATCCTCCACAGTCAGAGGTAGAGATTTTTTAGAAGTGATGTTTGGTTTTGTTTGTCGACACTTAAACAGTGTGAGGGTTATCAGTCTACCGTTTAATTAGCACAACATTGAGTTTAGGTTTGCATAAATGTATAGAAGCTAATATCACTTTTGTTTTCTTATCTTTTCATTTCATCCAGGTTTTTAAATTTGACTTTCACATCTAAAAAAAATTAAAACTCCCGGTTAATACGTAAAAGCAAGTGAATACCAGCTCAACCAGGACAAAAACAGAAGTGTTAGTTATCGGTTCTGAAGACGAGAGAGAGATTGTTTTATCTAAAGAAAAACAATATAAAACATCTCAGTGTGTGATAAACTTGGTTTTTATTTTTGACTGAGATGGAGTTTATTCCAAAAATTAAAAATTCAACATTGCCAGAGTCTGTCCATTATTCACAGAGGTGCTGATTAGATTATTGCTCGCTGGTCTTCACAGAAAACGGATATCAAACCCTCAACTATTGCAGAATTTAGCCTCATGTGCCGACAAAGACCAGTGAACTGAATTACACTGATTTCAAAATCACTGCATTGACTCCCTGTGCAATTCAGAATTGATTTTAAAGTTCTTTTATTAGTTCATAAATGTTTTTATGGTCTTCGACCTTCATATCTATCTGATGTGATTTTAAAGTATATTTGCAGACAATGAGGTCCTCTGGTACAGACCTACCTTTATAATCTGGCTTTTAATTGAAATTTAGGAACTTTTTTGATATTTTAATTTTTTTAACTCCCCTTTTTACTCATTTAATTTTCTTTTTTTAATTTGCGTTTACTGATTTGTATATGTCTAGAAAGGCTTATTTATTTACTTATCTGGTTATGTACATCTGTTTTAACTTGTATTTATTTTTAAGTGCTATACAGATAAAGTTCTGATTTGATATGATGTAGCTTAATAGATGAAGAATGTAAATATTAAATAATACATTTAGAAATATAATGTAGAACTATGACTGTTTTCTTCAAATACGTTTTTATTTTGTGGAAAAGATTGATTTTTTTTTTAAATCCACAATATTGGGATGAATATAAAAATAGTTTTCCGTTTTATGGTCTTTGTATACATGTTGTTTGAAATGACCGGTTTGTTTTTCTGCAGGCTCCACTGTTGATGTCAGAGAGGAAACCTTCAACAAGTCAGATGAACCTGAACGTCTCCGTCAGCTCTGGAGGATCAAATACCTGTGAGTCAAACGTCTGCAGCCAAAGTCCAACAAGTTCAGGCTGATTAAAGAAATTTGTAGATTTTTTTTAAAGCTACTTTTTAGTTTCTAATATTGATTGATCTGAGAAAACTCATGAAGCAAAACTTCAAAATGATAAAAGAAACGCGAAACCCTTTTTGTTTTTAAATATCAATAAAATGTATTTATTTAATGGTAAAACAAATGACCATAAAGCGAACACTCCTCTGACAATAATGTACACTAAAGCTGTTTAAATGTACAGTATAACACTCTCCATTAACATAAATATATATGTAAGAAAAAAAGGTTTTTGCTTTTTGCTAGCTGTTTTCTGAATTTTATGCACACTTTTACTTCGTTTGGGCTGTGTTGATAAAATCAATTAATCTTAATATATCAATGATCGATCCATAAAAGTAAAGATTGAACTAACACATAACTCTAAAGTCTGATAGCTTGATGCTAATGTCCGATGGGATTTCTCATAGGACGGCTAATGCTAACACTCGATCAACATAAAAATCCATTACTGACTAAATGAACATCTTTTTAAACTCACAGGCATGAATTTTCCAAACTCTTTTAAGGACATTTGTGATCTAAAACATGATTTTTTGCTCATACTTTCTTCTTCTTCTGGAATAAGGTGTAATGCTATAGCACCATCGCTAGCTAGCGGCTAAACTGAAACGCTCTCCAGGAGAGGCAGAACAATTTTTCCATTTGAGAATCCATGTAACACTGTATGATATTAACAATCTCATTATTTCACTAATACATTTTACAGTATGTGAACTGTATCAGATCAATATGTATGTCTTCAAAACATGTATATATATTTTTTTATTATTATTAATATATTTCTAAACAAATGTGTAAACAGTGTTAACTTAAAATTGAATTGAACTGAGTAGATTGAAAGAATAGAAGAAAATTAGAATTGAATTCTGGAAATTATTGGCAGTACTCAGCCCAAAAATTTGCATTGGCCGCCTCTATGTGGCGAATTTGCTGCTCGACACCTGTGGAAAAAATGGGTTCAGAAACATGACACGTGTGGGAGGAGCTACCAGCTAATGTTTTTAGCTTTATCGCTACATAGAGCAGTGTTTGTGTATATTTCCTTTACAAAGAATAGAAGACACAGATGATGTTGACAGATCAAGTTTATTTATTGTGATGAGCTCTACAAAAGCATCAGCAATCACGTCTTCATGTCTGGGTTCATGAGATCATTCAGAGACTCTCCTGGTTTGGTGAGGTTCTACTGCAGGAGCTGCACTTGAATCACGACGCTTTCAGCGTTACTTCTGTCTCCGTAACAACTTCCTGTCCGGCATTAGTCCAAGGAGAAAAAACTAAAAACAAGAATAAAAAAATAGAGAATTTAATTCTTTCTATCTCGATACAAATGACAATAATATAATACAACTCAGAAGAACTGTGTTGGTTTTGTTTTTTTAACTCTGGACATGCTCTGACACCCAAATTGCGCTGCAACCAGACCGACAGGCTACAACCAACGCTCAAATCGCACCGCAGAACCTTTGATTGCTTCTCATTGACTTAACATTGAAACTGGACGCCCCCGATCCACGAATCACATTTGATGTGAAAGGTCTTGACGACTGAACAGGTTTTATAGATTCCTCAAAAGTATATGCTTTTCTTTCCATCCTCAGACGCTGCTTCTCAGCTGGCTGCCTCCCTGCCCCCGGGGGCGTTGCCCCGCCAGGCGCCGCAGCCTTGGACCAAAGACCTCAGCTTCTACGACGAGTTCAAGCTCCGCAGGAACGAGCTACGGCGGCGAAACCTGACCCGTCAGAGAGAACTGGAGAAGGAGCTACCTCAGCCGCTGCTGGCAAATCTGGTGAGTCGAAGCTTCAGAATCAGAATCAGAATCAGAAAACTTTATTGGTCCCAGAGGGCTATTCATTAGTAGAACTTCCAGTGCAGTTACACACACACACCACACAATCATATCAATGTGTCAGCCCATCACAGTCCAAAATGAGTACACCATAGCTCCGCAACATCAGCATACAGTATGAAGCTTTCAGTTGTGAGGGCCACATAACTGTTTTCTTCTCTGATGTGGGGCCGGGGTTAGTTTGAAGATTAACAGAAAAAGTGCTACATTCCTAAACATAAACATTTACGGCTTTCCAGAAAGCCACACATAATTAACTTCTCTAATCTTCATAGAAAATATTACCTCAGATAAGCTGAATGTGGCCGCTGAAAATGTTGCTACAAATAGCTGAAGATGCTGAAATTGATAACTAAAAATGCTGAAGCTATTAGCTGAAAATGCTTAAGTTGATAGCTAACAAAAATATCAGCAAAATGCCAAATTAACCTAAAAAACTGGAAAAGAAAAATCTAAATTAGCCAAAACAGCTAGCATGCAGCTGAAATATTAGATAAATGCCAGATTAGCCAAAAAAAAAATCCTAAATTTGCCAAAACGGCTAGCATGTAGCTAAAATATTAGCCACATTCCAAAATAGCCTAGAAATCTTTAGTATCTGTCAAAACAGTCGAAAAAGCTACCATAAAAAGAGCTGAATATGTTAATAGCTGAAAGAGCTAAAGGGCTATTGATGTCCAAAAAAACGTACGGAAGGAAAATAATAATAATAATAATAAAAAAAATAGTGAATCATTTTTAAACCTCTCCGTGGTTCTCGATCGGCATTTCTGAGGCGGGGCTGATCCGGGCCGTAGTTTGGGGACCCCTGATCCAGATGATCTGATCTGATTTGACGATTTGTTCGGTTTAAGGTGCAAGAGCGCCGAGAGAAGACCAGGCTGAGGGTGGCCAGATGGAGAGCCAAGAGGAAACTGCAGGCTTATCTGAACCAGACTCAGGTTTGGGAATTCCCTTCTCAGTCTTAAATCTACACTTGTAAAGAAATTATTCTGTTATTTCAAACTGAATAATCTTCCTATTAGCAGACTGGTTCAGTTGGAAAAACTTTATTTATACATGACAGAAGCATTTGTGCGCGTCTCTTCCAGGCTCAGGCTGGAGCTGCTGCTGCTTCTCCTTCAGGATTTCCAGGTCAGCAGCTTTCAGCTCCTTCTGGTAAGAAGAACCAAACTTCTGCTTTAATGTGTTAATTTTTGACTAGAATCACAGACACTAAAATGATTTCCAGTGTTTGTGATTCACCTTTAACAGTCTTGAAGGTTTTGTTGTAGATTACTTGAGTGCTTTTATGCATCATGTTCTGCATGCTGATTGGTTATCCATGCTGTGTTTAGTATGTAAAATATCTGCAGAACTTGCGTTCATTTTGCTGAAACTCGTTTGTGTTTTTCCAGCTTCCAGGAACCAGCAGAGGCAGAACGCCGGCAGCTTCCTCTGCAACACGGCTGCCAACAACATGCCTGTCATCCTCCCCCTCATCTCCGCCTCGTCCTCCCCCCTCATCCTGCAATGTCCCAGCATGCTCCCAAACGACCAGAGCGTGCCTTCGTCATCCTCCTCCTCTTCCTCTTCATACACGCAGGTCAGCCTCTCGCAAACGCAGATGTTCAACAGCGAATAGTGACAGGAAGTTCATGTTTATTCCAGAAAATTCAAAAGGAACTTTATTTAAAATTGGGAAACACAAAAAATCTGAAAATGTAAATTTAAAAAAATTAGCTTGACTGAAATTTAATATCGTAGCTTGAAGAACCTTCATTTTATGTGTGAGAAAAGTGGTGGTTTTAGATGAACCAAGCTTCATTTTCATGCTGCGACAGCTGAGCCAGGCAGTTTGTGTGATCCAATCGTTTCTGAGAGGGCCGGGAGAAGAGGTGGCAAGCAGAGTGTAGAAGAGCAGGGCGAGGAAGAGCGCCAGGATGAAGAGGATGAGGGCCGTGATGATGTACTTCTTGTAGTTCCGCCACACCAGGTGAAAGAAACACTTGAATGGATTCATGAACCAGGAGAAGGAGGTGTCTGGACGGCTGGAAGACAGGAGAAAGTTTCTCATCAGGTTAAGAAAATAAGACTTATTGACCCCAAACTTTTGCGTCTTCGCATCATGAACCATTCAAGACAAATTCAGCGACTGAACAGAGAAAAGGCTTTCTTACTTTGGTTTTGGAAGCGGCTCCGGTTCCTTCCTCGCTTTGCCTACTGGGTTCTTCTCAGCCTCTTCAGCCGTCACCAGGTGAAACTCCGCCTCCACTTTCCCCTGAGGATCGACACGTTTGTGAGAAAATGTTCGATTAAAACCATGCTCAATAAAATGTTAAAAACTGTTCTTTAAAATTTGTTTTTTTCCTACAAAACCCTACTACTTCCTACTAAACTCTCAGTACTTCTGAGGGGACAAAAACACATCTGACTCTTTCAAAACAGTGACCTCTGGTGGAAAATGATGTCATTACAACCCCCTACAAGCATTTTTAAAGTCCCCCATGAATATTATTTTAATTTTAAAAAATCGTTCCCAGTAGTGTTTCAATGATGAAGTTAACAAAAAGCTCACAACCTAAATGTCTTAAAAAGCCATTTTTTATATGTTTATCTGAAGCTTATTTCCAAAATCTCCTGAGGGGGCGTGGCTTTTGGAGCTTAGCAGCTCCATCCCTCCTGTCTGATTATGATAACTCTGTCATATTAAAATAAGAATTACGCTAGCAAGACAATCTTGTTTTTCTAGCTCCCAAAAATGTATAGTAATTTTAAATTAAACAGATGAAACGTTTGTGTACCGTGAGTTCTCCAGACTTGCTGAAAGGCCACCAGCCTCTTGCCCTCTTCTGCTGAAAGATGGAGATTCTCTCCGTCCTCTCCATCAGCATCTCCGCCTTACACGCCTTTGCCGTTTTCGCTCCGTGAGGAAATCCGTGAAGGTCCAGCTCCAGCGTTCCTGCTCACACCGACGGCCTCATGAAGCCCAGGAACTCAGGTTCATGCAGAGAAGCAGCCCCAGACTCACCGAGGAAGTCGTCTGATGACAGCGTCTCGAAGTCCCAGACCTGCAGGATGAGGATGGCGGGGAGCTTCTGCTCGGTCTTATCCAAGGAGAAGATGTTCTCCCTCTTCCTCACCACTATGACCTGTAACAGGAGGCATGTTCTGACTCCGTGACCCTCCTTTCCTCTGACATTTCCAGAGCCGCGGGGCTTTACCTTCTCTGCAGGCATGTAGCTGAAGGGGAACACGAAGCGCCAGTTGAAGTTTCCTTCTCCGGTCAGAGAGTTGTAATGAACGTCCGTCTCCTGGCGGTCGTCCTCCAAACCTTTCAGCCAGCTGTAGAGAAGTTCAAACTAACTAAGACATCTGTATTGTATTTTACTTTGAATTATTGCATGTAAAATATGGATGGATGGATAACAACAAACTATTTATGGAGCATTTAAATTTTCCAAACAGACCTGAAGTGCTGTACAATGACAGAGTAAAAGCATTTAAAGAATCAGATGAAAATAATTAAAAAGTGTTCAAGAAAATGCTGATCAAGCAACTTAGATGTAACAAAACATTACACAAAAGACAACAAATTGAAATATTGTGGGATGAAAGAAACAGAAGAAATCTCTTCACTGTGTACTAGAAGCCAAATTTATAACATTTTTACGAGAGGACTAAAAAAAAAAGATGAAAACTTTCTAACATGAATTGGAAGATTGTTCCAAAATT
This sequence comes from Oryzias javanicus, assembly GCA_003999625.1. Taxonomy (NCBI): domain Eukaryota; kingdom Metazoa; phylum Chordata; class Actinopteri; order Beloniformes; family Adrianichthyidae; genus Oryzias; species Oryzias javanicus. Next base: position 4,870,769 of record CM012457.1, read on the forward strand.
TTGGAGATGCTACAGTAAGTACAGATGGATGCATGGAAGCACGAACGCATATACACTTGGATGGATGTAAGTATAAAGGATGGATGGAATGTATGTAGGCATGCGTGCGTGCATGTATATATGTATGTATACATACATACACGCACACATGGATGGACGGACGCACGCACGCACACACGGATGGACGGACGGACGCACGCACACATGGATGCATGTATGTATACATTGATGTAAGAATAGAGAACATTCAAGCTATTTGACAGGAACTACTTTTGTAGGCATTTGCAGCCAATCAGAATCCAGTACTCCCCCAGACCCCGATGATGTAAATAAGTTTGTACCCTTTGACGTAGATGTCGCTGGACTGCTGACCCGTCAGGAAGTTGCTGTCCTCCAGGATCACGTCCTCCGTGTTCCAGATGACGATGCGCAGCTCGTACCTGGACAGAAAGGTTCTGGTGTGGTTCTCCGCCGACAGGTTCTACTCTGAAGGAACGTGGAGTCTCACCCTTTTGGTTTTCGAGGAGAAATGTCGACTGGAGGTCCAGGATGTGGCAGGTCCATGGGGAACATGTCGACCCACATCTGGACCTGACCCTGCACGAAAGTGGATACAATTATGAGCAGAAAGTCTTCCTGGTGGTTGGCACCTGAGTCTTGCTTGGTTCAGTACCTGATCCATGCCGGGCCGGGCCTTGTTGAACAGAGTTCTGGTCTCGATGTGTTCTGGTACCAGTTTGCAGCCCACAGCTGGGATTTCCGACCAGCGGTGCAGAATCTTCAAAGACAGGTGTTCGTAGGACTCCACCGGCTGGTCTGAGGCAAACACACCGTAAAACTGATTCTAAGGAAGATCTGCGGACCGTTCTGGATCGACACAGACCCAAAAGCGTCTTTACCTTCATTCATGTAGAGTGTTTTCCCGGTAAAGACTTTGTCTGCCACCGTGATCCGTCCTGGACGGAAGTGAGGAGCGTCCAGACCGTTCTCCCTGCACATCTTTGACAGCAGCTCCGACGGCTTCAGGCTGTCCCTCCAGGCGTTGTAGCCCTCTCTGACGGACAGAACCACAAACATCCAGGTTCACTTTAGGTTCCTCCTGATGTCCTTTAAGCCCCGATGTCTGAGCTTACAGGCTGTACTCCGTGGGGAGTCCACAGGTGGCTCTGTGTCGGCTGTAGAACCGATTCTCCAAGTCGATGCGAGTCTCGCCGATCAGGTCGTCGCCTCCCACTAGGTCAAAGTCGTAGATCACCACCGACAGCAGAGACTCCTGAGGAAACGTGGCCTGCATCTCAAAAGACCTGGAACACGGCTCAGTTTCAGGAGAAATCCACTTCAAACGTTTAGTTTAGCGGTTCTTTACCTTCCAAAAACCGGGTTCAGCTGTTTAGGAATGTAGTTGTCTCTGTCTTTGATTTCGTTTTTACCGAGACGGAGAACGATGTAAGGGTCTGCCTTCCCGTCTGGGTCGGCCGGGTGAAGGTTCGAAGCCTGCAAACAGCAGATTTCATGACATCACATCGATTTAAAGTGAAGTCAGAAGCTGAGGGACTCACCGAGACGACGTAGACCCGTATGAGGACTTGGACCGGACTGTTGGCTGGGATTCCTCTGCTGACTCTGAAGAACCCTACGTCTGACGCCTCACCCCACTCCTCCGCCTCCTCGGTCAGTTTGTAGAGGCAGAACCGAGCCTGAGGAGCAGTACGTGAAGAAGCTTTAGAATATCCCAGATCCAAAGGGACTCACAGAACCAGCTGGTCTCACCTTAAACTTCCCGACGAACCTGTCGTCGGACGATCCCTCTTCCTCGTTGGCTTTCCCGCGGAAAAGCTCGTACGTGTTCACCCAGTCATCAAACTGCCCGAAGTCGGCCTCAAGTTCCCTGTTGTAGAGCTGCACCCACAATAAACACGACCATCGTAGATCCAGTTTCAGAGCCCGTGTCTGACCCACATGTGTGCAGAAATACCTTAAGCGTGGCCAGTTTAGCGCACAGACCAGAACCGGGCTCCACTTTTCCTTTCGGATGCTTTTTCTTGTCTCCATCCTGGCTGCTGACTGATGGACCAACCAGACTGTTACTAAGAAACTCATACAGAGTAGCTGGATCACATGGTTTTCATCAAAAACGAACCAAAGTAACGGGCCAGATTTGTAATATCTAGAGCCAGACCCAGTCCGTCCATAGATGTTTATGAAAAGACCAAGCAGAAGATCTCTACCCAGCAGGTCAGGAACTTCTCTGCCTTGTTTCTTACCCAAAGAGTCTACTCCATCGTTGAGCAAGCTGCAGTACGGCGAAGCTGTGAAGCACAACGAGCGTCGGTCAGGAGATTGATCCTTAAGAACCGACCAATCATCAATGCTTTCCCCTTAGAACTAAAACCTCCAGAGAGGCGGCGATGGCAGTGGAGAGGTCATTTTTGTACTACCACATAAAGGCAACAAACAAATGAAATGAATAGTCTGTTTTGGTCCTCACCAGCTGACTCAACAAGCCTCTGGCTACGTTCACACCAGGAATAGAAACTAGAGTTCTAGCAACTTCTTTAGAAGAAAAAGTCAATGTAAACGCATATGGGCATTTTGGGCTTCTGCATTAAAAATATTGAGTCCACGCATCACTACCTACATTTCTAAGCCTCTTTTTGGGCTCTACAAACAAAACGCATGGCCATTTGGTGCAACTTAAAAGCTAAACCTGGTTGACCAATCAGGGACGTGACGTATGGATGGTTGATGTCATCTATCTATCATGCCTCAATATCAACTTTTTGAAAATTGATCATGAAAGAGAAATTCATAACTGTGGTTTGCGTCTGGACAGAATTCTATAACACTAAGTCCTTCATATATCGGAATAGAGCAACTGGAGCAACTGGAGCAAGATTCACCAGATTTACATTTACATGCCAAAGTAAAATTAATTAGCACTTCATTAACTATAAACAAGTATCTCTGCAGTCTTATAGCATCAAAGTGCAGTTCCAGAAGTTTTACTCAATTAATGTTTAGATTTCAAAATTACGACTTTTATAAGTCAGGTGGAGCAACAGAGTTAGACTAAATAAAATGTACAATTTAATTATGTGGCCAAATTGTTCCAATATATTCCTGGATTTTTATTTTTGTTTCAAGTATAGTCGATTCTTTTTGTCTACGAGCGTTTGCAGTTTTCTGCTAAACGAAGGTGAGACTGAAAACGTTCCAAACATTGGTTGAATCACCTGATTCCTGGCTTTAGTATTTGACATATTCATCTTTCATACGTCCACCTGTGTGTACACCTTTTCTGCTTCTTTTAAACATGGAGGTTCAATAAATCCCAACCGTTTCTGTCCTGATCATGAAAGTGGGAGGAGTTATCATCTCTTACATTTCTCAAAGATGTGCGGGAAAGGCGAGTCGTCCTTGAGCTTCTCCTGAAACACAAACAGAAGATCTCATGCTCACGTTTCAGAACCAACCTCTGTGAACACCACTCGGCGCACAGGACTACCTCTTTCTCCACGGAGGCGTAGTACTTGGACCACCAGTCGATGACGTTCTCTGCAGATTCGTCTGCGATGGTTCGTTTGCGCCGCTTGGTGGAGCGATGGATGCTCTTCTTGCTGCTCTCCTGCATGTCAAACACTCATGAAGACTAATCATGTGCAGCGGGGGGGTCTTGCTGCGTGTGTGAAGAATCACCCTTTTCCTCCGGGACTCCTCTGGCGGTGGGGGCGGAGCTTCACTCTCTACAGTGACGAGGAAATCCTGGTTGGTTAGCGTCATGACTGAACTGGTTTCTCCATCAAACTCTGACAGTCCTGAAGGAGAAAAGAGAACGTTCCTTTCATCATTTCATAACATCATGCAGTGGAAAATTGCAACATCACATGACCCAAACGGAGAGGTTGACCCGTACAGGTGCTGCAGGTTTTGGGTTGTCTGGGTTTGTAAAAGGAGTCTTAGAGAGAACACCTCAATGGAGGTTATAAGAATGGAATGTATGGAGCAAAATTAGGGCCAATTTTATCTGAAACTCAAACAAAACAACTTGGAAAAATTATTGGTTTTTGGCAAAAAAAAAAAAAAAAAAGAAATGTCAGAAACCTTTTGCTTCTCTAACATAAACTTAATTGTTTTCAGCTTCAAATGTTCTGGTTTTTAGGTTTCGAAACTTGAAATTTGATTTTCAAAACTTTATTTTCAGCTCCAAATCTTGTGTTTGATCATTTGTATTTGCCCCGCCTAATCAGGGCCAAAAGTTTCGAAACTGAAATTTTCAGATTCAAAATCGAAAAAAAGTAAAAAAAAGATTTAAAGCTGAAAAAAAAGATTTGAAAATGAAATTTTGAGTTTTGAAACCTAAAAAACAGAACATTTGAAGCTGACATCAGTTTATTTTAGAGTAGCAAAAAGTTTCTGACATTTTAATTTTTTTTTTGGGCCAAACACCAGTATTTTTTTCAAGTTACTTTATTTGGGTTTCAAATAATATTTATCTCCATATGAATGTACCATTGAGTTTTAAATCTTTGTAAATGTTTGTGTTAAAATAAAAATAAACATTTTTTATCTAAACTGGCCTAAACGTTGGTGAGCAGTTTTACCACAAACCTTCGGGGTGCTGCGTCGCCGGCATGGAACTGGATCCAGCTCCCTGTGGGACCTCCGGGGGTTGGCGTGTCCTCACGGAGGACGGCGCGACCGGGGGCGGAGTGTATTTGAAGGCTTTCAGGTTGTTGGTGATGTGGTTTCCAACGAGAGTGCTGCGGCCAAACGCCCGCCAGTCGACAACCGTGATGCTGAGAGGAGGATGGAGGTGTTCGTTCTCCGGCAGCTCCTGCAGAGCAGAGGAGTCGGTGACGGTCCAAAGAGGACAAACCAGGAAGTTCCGGTTACAAAGTTTAATGAAAGCTGATCGGTTTGACGCCTTCATCCAAACCAACTCAAAAACTTCATGCACAATGACATTTGGATTTTCTTTTTCTGCCTCTTTGACACGATTCTAAGGAAAGACTTTCATTGGACGGAATCCAAAAGAAAAAAGATTTTAAGCAAGAGCTACTCTGTAAAATGTGAGATAAAGCATCTTTTATGAGTAGCTGCTTCTATTTGTGAGACTAAAGATTTCTTTTTAAATGTGTGATGAAATGACTGTTCTTACAGTGTTTACGGTGTAAATGCGCAGAAAAATAAATATTCTCAGGGTTCAAGCTGGCTCTCATTAAATTTATGAATTTGGAAATAATACCTTAAAAAGTCCTAAATTTCGATATCTGAGACTTTAAAATAGTCATTTTTGAAATTTCTCTGTTTCACATTTTTTGTCAAAAATTAAATTTTTCCACCACAATTATTTTGATATAATAAAGTTAATAAAAAGCTGTAGAACCAATCTATGACAGTATAAGGATGCCAGCTTAATGTGTTACTAGAACAAAACTTAGCATTTAAAGGTAAAGGATTTGAAAGTAAATAATGAGGGTTTTAAGACTTAAATCACAGTCAAAATGAGCTTATTTTGCAATCATTGTGCACAAATTGTGAACGTCCACCGCCAGTTTAAAAAAAAAAGATTGAAAATTTGAGCAATAAAATGTCATGGAACAGATCCCAAATAACAAGATAAGAAATCTACAGTTTTGATCATAAAATGGGAAATAAGCTAAAAAATTTTTCTTATTTTTGTTGTTATGCATGGCCATAAAAAGTCTTAAATTTAACTCGAAGAAACCCTAAATAAATAAAAAAAATAAAATAACTTTCTTCAATAAATTTCCCCGCCATCGTCGGTGATCTCCACGTTTCAGGAGTCTCTCCTTACCAGCTCCATGGCATCCACCAGCGTGGTAAAGTTTGGGTTGGACTTGTATTTCTGAATGACAGAAGATCGCAGCGTTTTCCCTGAGCACTCGATGAACACCTGAGAGGAAAAAGGTTCAGACTTTAGAAGCTATCACACCTCCAGAGAACGGTTTCAGACGACGTTCACGTACCTGCGGACGATCCACTGACAGGAGCTGCACCTTCTTCAGCTCCCTCAGACCCCAGAACAGCACCTGATGGAAAGACGGTTTACAGACCGACAAAACAGAAAATGAACTTCAATGGTCACACAGCAAACCTCCAGCCTGTAGGTGCTGAGGACGGGTCTGATGTTGGCTGGAACCGAGAAGGTACCCCCTTCCCTCTCCTCTAAAGCTGGAAAGTTCTGCCGTCCAGACTCTGAAATCTGTACGGTTTGATCAAAATGATTATTTCTGCATTTATTTGAACTGGATGTGTGTCTTTTTTTTAAACTAACCTGCAGAAGCTCGAAAGCAGCCAGCAGGTCTCCTCCTGACAGGCTCCCACAGTGCAGGGGGCTGTACTGCAGCGTGGGAGGAGAGTACGGGTCAGAGGACAGCTGGACCTCCGGAACCGCCACAGTGGATCCGAGGTACTCGGCCTTCCCCTGCAGACAGGAGGAGGAGGAGGAGGAGTCAGAGCGGTCTGAGAGGCAGCAGGTACTGAACCACAGCCGGCCTCACCAGAGCGTCGTCGTCATAGACCTCGACGACGACCCGCGGAGGCTCCTCCCTGATGAGCCGCAGGTCCCCGCCCAGCTGCAGGCCGCTCATCAGTAAACACTGGTTCCACGTGGGGCTGAGGGTCTGGTTGATGATCTGAGGAGAGACAGAACCAGGACTTGACCGGAGTGACAGGATGTCCGCTCTGAGCTTTTTACAGAGGAGGAGGAAAACTTTACGTTGGTGGTTTGACTGTTGGAGAGGAAGGTGACCCGGGCGAAAGGGTCCGACAGACCCGTGTTGTCTGCGGCGATCAGGCCGCGAGCTTGGTACATGTGACACCTCAGCTGGAACTCGTGTTTCTCTACAGAAAATCAGTTTGATTATAAAGGGACTGAAAGCAACAGTCTTCTTCCCCTCACCTGTACTAGCCAGGTGGGACGGCAGGCCGCTCTCCTCCGCCAAGGCTGGTCTAAACCCCGCCGGGAGGTCGTCCAGCATGTGGGCGGAGTCTGAACAAGACCCGAACCAAAGGAACACATCCAGCTTGGCCTGAACCGTCAACCCGACGGTGCGTTTCCCTGGAGGCTGCACACAAACACACATCCAGAAGAAGCTCCTCCCCCTCCTCATCGCAGGAGGTGCTGGGATCTCCTCGCTTACCTTCAGGAAGAGAGTCAGGATCTTCCCACAGAGGATTCCTCGCGCCTCTCGGTTGCTGGAGAACAGCAGGTCTCTGGTTCGAACGCGGGCGTACGCCACGCGCTTGTTGTTGCTTAGCAACCACACGAAGAGGTCCGGGACTGTGTGCTGAGGCTGCAGCGCAGGACGCAGTCTTATCATTTAAGCTTTTTAAACCTCCACACCGTCTTCAGTCGTATTTATTACCTCCTCGACGAGGAAACGTAACTTCTGAGTCAGTTTAGTTGCATCCTGCAGCTTCTCTTTCATTCCTCCGGCTTTCCTCCTCCGGTCTTCTAGGGACTCCGCCTCTCCGATCATACTCTCCTGTAAAACACAAATATACATGAGATGTTGGGAAAGCTGGGAAGACTGAACGAAGGAGTGGCTTCATAAGAAGCATTTCAAGGTCCTGGAGTGGTCCCGCCAGATCTCAACCCCATCGAAAATCTTCTATCTAACAGCGACAGCCCCAAAACATCTCTGCTCTAGAGGAGATCTGCATGGAGGAATGGACCAAAATACCAGCAACAGCTTGTGAAAACTTTGTAAAGACTCAGAAAAAAACATTTGACTGTTGTCATTATATAACAAAAAATCAAAATGGAATTTTCTGGATTTTTTTCCCATATTTTGTCTCTCATAGTTGAGGTTTAGTTATGATGAAAGTTACCGTCCTCTCATCTTTTTAAGTAGGAGAAATGACACAAACACAGACATTTTTTTCTTTTTTTTAACAACTCAGTTATTTCTAAACATGGTTTTTCCAATTACCAGAACAACATGCCTAAATTTTGTTGCTAATTTCACAATAAAATTGTGTCTTTGAAAAGCAAAACTTATTTTTAGACAAATTGCACTAGTTCTATTATCAGATTGTTTCACTTATAACAAAAAAAAGTTTTGCTCATTTTGAGGATTTTTTTTTCCTGTGAGGATAAGTATTTTGATTTTTGCTCATTTAAAAAAAAAAAAATCTATATTGAAATCCCAAAACAATTTAGTTCAGAAAATTAAAAAAAAAGTATTTGTTTATAAATTATAAACTAGTTTAGCAGTTATGCTGTTTTTAAGAATATTAGAGGTTACAATGTACCTTATTGTATAGCTTTTTCATTGTAAATCTATTTTAAACTCTTCAAAGCACAGAAAACTCAACTTGTTTTTTCATTTTGTGCTTTTTCCCCTTTAAATTGAGATTAAATAAAATAGATAATTTATTCATTCTTGAAAGCGAAATTTACTTGTTCAGCTACTGGGTTAACATGCACAACATTAACACAACAAAATAAAATTAAAGTAGAAAAATAATGTGCATGAATCACTTATAAATTTCATATAGATGGGGCAAAAAAATAAATAAATAAAAGCAAGCTATACTAAAATAAATAAAATGCTGGGTTAAATGCAGAAACTAGAGCAGTATTGTATGAATTAACATAATAGCGCCAAAATAAATGATGAAGACTTTAACATTAAAAATAAAAATGCAAAAGTTACAAAACTAAATTGGCTGGAAAAAAAATAAAATCAAAATCAGTTATTTTCTGGTTTATTTATGCAAAAATAAATCAGAAAAATCCACCAGGTTTAATGCAAATGTTTATGCTGCTGTAAAAAAGCAAATCTCAGCTATAAGATAAATAATGATTTAGTTAAAAAAAAAATGCAATAAACTGAAATTAATTGATCACTGACTCTGTTGAAGATCGAGTTGGACGAAGAAAAATATTTTTATTACAACTCTAATCTGGTCAGATGATCGCTCACCAGCTCCTGTTTGCACATGGTCAGACGTTTCTTGTCCAGCTGCGTCAGTTTGCTGGACTTCATCTCTGCCTTCAGTTTGGTTTCCGCCAAAGCGATGAAACTCCTGCAGAAGATGAAGCTTCATCGGTCTCTGAGGTCTCACAACGGTTATTCCAAAATCTCACATTTAAACTAAACTTCTCAATCCAAACGTTAGGAGGAAATGAGCTTTTTTACACCTCATTCTTGAGGAAACCAGAACAGAAACTGTTCAAACTTCAGTCATTCATTTGTAAAATAATTTTCTCTAGATAGACATGGATAGATAGGCTTTTATTGTCATTATCACAAGGATGAAAAGAAATGTAGCATCTTCTCTTTATTTTTAAATCTCTAGAAAAACTCATCCCAATATCTCCTGATTCAATGGGAATCTAAAAATATTCCCATGAGTACCTGGCATCCCAGCAGAAATCTGTGAGCGCCGTTCTGAGGATGGACTCCGCCGCCACGTCAGACTTTTTGTGTGCCTGCGCCGCCGTGGAAACGCCTTCCTCCTGAAAACCATCAACAGATCTTCATCACATCGACCGCCGGCAGAGTTTTCCAAACCAGACGTTTACACGATGAACCCACAACTGCTGCTGCCTTTGTATCAGTTTTCTTTTTTAATTTTGGTTAAAAGTTTTTAAAATTTTGCAAATTAAGAAGATCAACAGGTTCACCAACTGATAATCAGTTTCAGGAAAAAGATTTTAGTTTGAAACTTTTTGAATCATTATGATTCAATATCGTTTTGTTTTTTTCAATTATTTTATTTAATTTCTTTTTAAACGTTTTTTTTTTTTTTTTCGAGAATTGCTAAAGTGTTTTCTTTTTGTCTCCACTGAAGCATTTAAAGATTTTTTTGCATCGTTTCTTCTGCTGTTTTGTACTTTTGACCCTTAATTTACATGCAACAGCTCAGTCAGATTTGTCAAATGTACAGACTCACTTTTATGTTGTAAGTTGAGGACCTTTTTTTTTTTTTTTAGCATTCTTTGAGATTAAAGATTTTTTTTTGTTAGTTTGGTTTACCTAGTCAGAAATTTGTGTATATTTAAATGTTTTGCTATTATTCTTTTTTTTTTTTTTATCATTTTTATACAATTAAAGATTTTTTTTGTTAGTGTGGCTTTCTTAATTATTATTTAATTTCTTTGAGCATTTTTAAAATTGTAGGCAGATAATATAAAAAATTTAGGGTTTATTTTACTTTTCTTTTTGATTCAACTTGAACAATTACCGAACTTTAGTGTCTGTTTTCTCTCTAATTTAACTAATTTCCACTTTGGCTCAAACATATTTTGATGGAGTATTCGGGCCATCCGAAAAGAAAATAAATACAAATAAATGAATAAAATTGTAAATTTGTCATTTGTCAGTTTTATCATTTTACAAAAAAATGTGTTTTTGAAATATAATCTGATTTGATGAAAATAAAGTTCATAAACACTTCTCATGTCTGCTATGAAACATGAAAAACGTAATAAGGAACCATAAAAGTAGCACATAAATATCAAGAGAGACAGTAGCTTGCTACAAACTCAGTAGGTACTATGTAAGTATCACTTAGGAACAATGTAGCATCCTGTAAATACCTACATAAGTACCTTGTAAATACTCAGTACGTTTTCCTACAGTAAAGGAAGCGTTACCCAAAACAGAAAACCAGATTCAGCATTAAGATTTTAATGTCCGTCTGATTTTTCTCAGCTTTCTGAAACATAAATTAAACAGGTAATATTTGTTCATGTTGACACATTTTAAAGGTGAAATGTAATATATATATATATTTTTAACTACAACCTTTTGAAGCATACATTTATGACTTTATTCTCTTTAATTGTTACCACTCTGTTTTATAATTGTACACATTTATTTTTCGTAATTTCCCCTTTTATTTTTGTAATATTTTGAATTTTTTCCTCATAATTTTTCATCTTTATTCTCATGTATTTGTTTGTTTTTCTTCTTTTATGTTGGCCCTAATACTCCGTTGCAGGAGAAAGATGAAATTTCACAAGATTTATATAAAAAAAATTATATTTGGGTAATATCTCTGAAAGAGTCACACCTAGAGACCAATATTTGGTAGAAATATTGTTAACTGTAGCTAGGAAGGCCATCACTGAAGCCTGAGCCACAGAATGGACGCATGCAGAGGAAGAGATGTTCATTATGGAGAAGTTAAATGCTACATTCAGAGGAAAATGGGACAAACGGAAAGAAAGAAGCAGTCTCTGATGATTGGATAATATTTTTAGTGTTTCATACAAACAGAACGGCCATGTTTTCCAGCATGTTGGAGTTGTGCAGCCGATAGGTTTTGTCCTCCCAGTAGCTCAGGACATGAACACACGGCTTCTGCTGCTCCAGAGGCAAATACATGTAGAACCTGAAGGGAACCACATTTTATGTTAGAACAAAATCAGTAAAAAATATTTAAAATTCTTAAAGGGTGAGGAACCGAACTTGTTTCCATCGACGATGACGGGGCGTTCCGGAGGCGTGGTGGACTTGGAGGTGGCGTTGGGGCTGGAGGAGTCTCTGGGGAGGAGGGGTGAGGAGGGGCAGCTGGGGGAGGAGCTCATGGAGGGGGGCATGAGCGTGTCGCCGGCGTCCGGGAAGTCCAGCGCTCGTCTCCGTTGAGAGACGGCCGGACTGGAAGCGGACTGCTGCGCTGCAGGTTCCAGGACGTTTCCATGGTTACCTGAAACAAACGCCAAGAGTCGAGGGGTACCATCGGGCGTGGGACGCATTTGAGTCGACAGAAAACCCCCCGACTCACCCAAAGAGAACTCAAAGGTGATGGGCTTGTCTCCGATCTTCCTGTCAATCATTGTGGCTTCTAAGAGGGCGCCGAACAGCAGGAAGCTGTCCTCATCTGAGCCCTGCAGAGAACATCAGGAGATTCATCTCTCTACAAGGTTCAGCTGCAGCTTAAAGCAAAAACATGCTCTGAAAATGTAGACAAATGCTGATAAAAATGCACAAATTATGACAAACATCCGGTTTCAATTGTTTGTATTCATGACGAACTGCAGCAGAGGAAATTAAAAGAATAAAAATAAAACTCATCACTTATTATCAATACACTTCAATACATAATTTTTGAGGAAAGTTCTAGAAGGTTTTTGAATTGGTTCAGTTCAGCAGTTTCTACCATAATAACTTTTCACAACTGATACCCAATATTTTCCAGCTTCCAATAGCGATAATCAAAGTTAATTTCAATAGACAGAACAAATGTTAAAACTTTAACTTATATAACAAGATAACAAGAACCTTTTTTGTGATTGATTGTGTAATCTGTGTCTATTTTATGTATTGTTAGCTGATTGGTTGAAATAAGCCACTTCATTCATTCATTCATTCATAACTATTGGTAACCAATATCATGCAACCCTACACAAAATCAAAAAACAGAATTTCTTTTTACCTCCGGTGGCGGTTCCGCAGGCAGAACCTCGGCTGCTGCAGCTTTAGCCTCATCCGCTGCTCCTCCCGCTCCTCCTCCTCCTCCTCCTGCAGGAGTCTTCCCATCTTTCCCTCCTGCTTTCCCTCCTTTGGGGTCTTTCATGGCTTTCATGATTCCGCTGAGTTTAGACTCCGTCGGTCCACCAGACAGGATCTCTACCACCAGCTCCAGGTAGACCCGCCCTCTGAAACCAGAGTCCCGGTCAGCTGGAGCAAATACGTCCTTCATGACGGTCTGAAGACGCTGAACCTGTAGGAGACGCCCTCTCCGATCCCCTCGTTCAGCTCTCCTGTGTCGTCACCCAGAGAGAAGTTCCTGGCGGAGCCGTACAGGTTGATCCAAGCGGGTCCGAATGTTGGTAAAAAGCCTGAAAGCAGTGAGAAGGTCAGGAGGAGGAGGACTTTTCTTTTTTATAAATATATGCAGGGCTCCCCAAACTTTGGCCCGTGGGCCGGGTCTGGCCCTCCTCCACATTTAGGACAGCCCCCAAAACTGACTGAATTAGACATTTTTCCTTTTTTTTTTTTTTTTTTGGCTAATTTGGCATTTAGCTAATATTACAGCTACATGCTAGCTGTTTTGGCTAATTTAGGCTTTTGTCAGTTTTTTAAGCTAATTTTGGCATTTAGCTAATATTTCAGCTACATGCTAGCTGTTCTAGCTAATTTAGGCTTTTGTCAGTTTTTTAAGCTAATTTTGGCATTTAGCTAATATTTCAGCTACATGCTAGCTGTTTTGGCTAATTTAGGCTTTTTCCAGCTTTTTTTAAGCTAATTTGGCATTTAGCTAATATTTCAGCTACATGCTAGCTGTTCTAGCTAATTTAGGCTTTTGTCAGTTTTTTAAGCTAATTTTGGCATTTAGCTAATATTTCAGCTACATGCTAGCTGTTTTGGCTAATTTAGGCTTTTTGTCAGTTTTTTAAGATAATTTTGGCATTTAGCTAATATTTCAGCTACATGCTAGCTGTTCTGGCTAATTTAGGCCTTTTCAGCTTTTTCTAAACTAATTTGGGATTTGGCTAATATGTCAGCTACATGCTAGCTGTTTGGCTAATTTAGGTTTTTTTCAGTTTTTTAGGCTAATTTGGCATTTAGCTCCATGCTAGCTGTTTTGGCTAATTTAGGCTTTTTACAGTTTTTTGGGCTGATTTGGCATTTAGCTAATATTTCAGCTACATGATAGCTTTTTGCCTAATTTAGGCAAACAGCTGTCATTTATGTTCAGTTTTTTAGGCTATTCTGAAGTTTAGCTAATAATTTAGCTTTATGTTAGTTGTTTTGGCTAATTTCTTTTTTTTTTGTTGGCTTTTTTGGCACTTTGCTAATGTTTTAGCTTGCTATCAGCTTCAGCATTTTCAGCTATCAATGTTCGGTGTTTTAGCTATCAAGCATCTTCCGCCATTAATCTATCGTAGGTAATTCTACACATCTAGTTTTAGACTATATATTTTAGTTTTATTTTTTCTGTCAAGATTACAGAAGTCAATTATTTAAAATTTGGCTACTTGTGGTTTTCTGAAAAAACAAACAAATGTTTGTGTTTAGGCTGTGATTGCTACACTTTTCCTGTTAGCCTACAATCCTACCCCGGCGCCCCATCAGAGAAGGAAACAGTTATGTGGCCCTCAAAAGAAAAAGTTTGGGGACCCCTGTATTTAGGTAATCACAGACACACCTTTGTCTCCATCCTGCTCATTAGAGATGCGCCTCAGGTCAAAGTAATGAGTTCCTATGGCAACGTCACTCATGCTTCCTTCATCCCAGACCTGCAGGACGGGAGTCGGAACCATCTGCTGTTTTAGTCAAACCACAAAACTTCAAGGACATTTATGTAAATATCTGACCTGGATCTTCAGCCTCTGACACAGAGGAGGAAACATCTCATTGAAGACTATCTGCTCGTTCCACACTGGGTCTGCCGTGGACCTCTGAGTGGACGTGCGGCCCTGAAACACATAGAGTCCTCAGAAAAGTTTGGATCCTGAGAAAGGAGCCCTCCTTGATGTGGACATCCCTGAGGTTTCTCCTTTTTTTTTTTAATTTAGGTGTTTTTCCTCACCGAGAAGGAGGGTCTAATAGCAGGGATGTCCGTCTGTTTAGTTTAGCAATCAGCTATTTTTTATTTTATTTTTTTTATGGTTTTGTTTAAGGACAATTACCAGATTGAAGCCAGTTGAGACAACTGTGTTGTGATATTGGGCTATATAGATGAATACAAATGGAGGGTCAGTTTTTTTGGAGTTTCTTCTTATTTCCAAAGCAAATTCAGGTTCATTTATTACATAACATTCTAAAAAAGTTCTATTTTACTTTTTCGTCATAAATAAACTTTAATGAGCATACCCAGTTTGAACAACAATGTCTCGGGGCTCCACGTAAAAGTCTGTGATTTTGACAGTAAAGAAAAGTATTACTTTTGTGCACAACTTCATAAATAAATTTCTTTTTGACAGTTTTCCAGATTCCTTGTGCTTCTTCAAGATAATCAAGTGTTAATTAAATATGTGTTCAATTAAGCAAGAATTAATGGCAAATCCTACCACACTGTATGGTCACGTCTTTGCTGAATTCAAAGTGTTTCCACACATTGGCCCGGAATGATGGTTGATCATTTTTTGCTGCATATCACTAATAACTGCATCACATGTGCATGCTTAGTCATGACTAATCCTGGTAGCCCTATTCTGCATTACCGTCTCTGGACCGTCCTGCACGTTCAGGTGTTGGGGAGTATTTAGGGAAGTTTCTTCGTACCACTTGTTTGAAGAAGCTGACCACCACATATGGATCTATGAGCGCCGTGTTGTCTCCGATGAAGGCCTTGGTCACGTTGGCCATGATGCTGGAGTTGTTCCGCGGGAGTCCCTCGGCTCGGTACACCTTTACGCAGAAGCGAGCCAGCGGCCGCTCTGAAGGAAACCCTTCTGGGATCAGCAGATTCCTGAGGAGAACGGTGAATCCTCAATGGACAAAAAGGGATTCTCCTCAACGAGATCCTTCGTTCTGTTACAGAAATCCTACTTGTCTATCTGCTCTTCCGCGTCACTTGCTTTGGACCCGGGCTGTATGCTGTCCCCCTTTGCAGAGACACTGATGTCACACTTGACATAACCTTTGACCCCAGTGCTGACATCCCCAGGGTTGGTGAGCATCGCCCACTTATTGATGAACTGATGACCTTAAAGAGGAGGACAGAAAAGTCTGGTCAGGTCAGACAGAACTCCTCTGGAGCTCAGAGGATGCTGAGGAAAGACCTGGCTGCTTGTAGACCGTCCACACGTCCAGCTTGAAGGAGCCGACGCAGGAAGTCCTCAACATCTTTGAGTGAACCACCTGGAGCAGACAGGTACAGGAAGTGAGGTGGAAACCTCGTTTTCTGACGAGCAAAGCATTTGTGAAACGAACCGTCAGCTTGATGACTTTGTCCAAGAAGATCTCCTTATGGGCGAAGAAGTCAAAGAGGAAGTACTGAAGGAGGAAGCAGAAGTTGATGGAAGAGCCTCCAGGAACTAAATCACACGTGTCAAAGTCAAGGCCCAGGGGCCGGATCCGGCCCTCCAGATTATTTTATTTTATTGTCATTAATGGCCCGATGCTTTCTTGCACTCATTTCTACCAAGTATAATTTTGACAAAATACATTTTAAAATACTGAAAGTTATTTAAGGTTTAAGTTGATTTATTCTGGAATAATATTCCTGCCTTCTTATTATTCATAATTCTTATTATTCATAATTATTTTATTTTTTTCACTTACTAAGATTTTTAGCTTATTTTGGAGTTTAGCCAATATTTCAGCTACATGTTAACTTTTTTTTGGCTTTCTTTGTTTTTTTATTTTTAGGCTTTTTTTGAAGCTAGGCTTATGTATACATGCTAGTCGTTTTGGCTAATTCAGGTTTTTATTTTCAGTTTTTTTAGGCTATTTTGAAGTTTAGCTATTTTTTTCAGCGACATGCTAGCTGTTTTAGCTAATTTAGGCTTTTTCTGTTTTTTTTTAGTTCATCTAATATTTCAGCTACATGTTAGCTGTTTTGTCTAATTTAGGATTTTTCAAAAAATAGTTTTTCAAGCCGTTTTTGTGTCTAGATAATATTTCAGCTACATGTTAGCTGTTTTGGCCAATTTTGCCTTTTTTTATTTTTAGGCTTTTCTGAAGCTAGGCTAATGTATACACGCTAGCCGTTTTGGCTAATTTAAGTTTTTATTTTCTTTTTTTTAGGCTATTTTGATGTTAAGCTATTTTTTCAGCTACATGCTAGCTGTTTTGGCTAACCTAGGTTTTATTTGTTTGTTTTTTAGGGTAATTTGGCATTTAGCTAATATTTTAGCTGGCTTTTAGCTTCAGTGCTTTCAGCCATCAATATCAGCATCTTCAGCTATTAGCACTAGCATCTTCAGCGGCCAAATTCAACTTACATCATTTAGTATTATAAGTTTATAATTATGTAGTTTATAATTACATTAAAAAGCGACATTTTTAATGTTTAAAAAATTTAGTTTTAGATTCAATAAATATTTATCCTGTTTGGCCCGAAACCTAAGGTGTGTTTTGGATTTTTGCCCCTGTGAGATTGAGTTTGACACCCCTGAACTAAACCATCAGATCTCCAGACTTACCTCATTGTAAAAGGGAGCGTTGGTTCCTTCTTTGACCGACGTTTGCTTCTTCTCATCTCCGATCTCGATCACCACACTGGGGTCGATGTTCTCCCCCACAAGCTGTCTGGCTTCTGTGATGTTGATGGCGATCTACAAATGCATGAAAGAGGTCGAGTAAAGCCTGAGCTCATTCTCAGGAGTTTAGTGAGTTGATGGAGAGTTACCTGGAAACTCTGCGGCTTCCCCTCACTGTCTTGGATGTGAGTGTTCAGCTTCGCCCTGTGGACGTTTGACAGAACAGATCAGGGAAAACAACTGAAACGTCTCATTTTAATGATCCATCAAGAAGTCTTCTTTAAATCGTTTTCAGAAGACAAGATGGTAGTCACGCTGTTCTCTGACTGAAACAGAGATTTGTTTCTCTGTGAAATGACCAAATTTGAGGTCAACAGTGAGATCAAGGAAAGTTTGGAAAAACTCAAGAAATGTACCTATTTAACTCAAGCTGCATTCAAATACTCCACAAATTGACCATTGAGATTCGTCTTTGCCTTTTGTCTCCTACTTCAAATTACTGATCTGCCGCTCCAGACTTCCTCACCCAAACCACAAATATTAACTTCCTTATTTTAAAAACTTCTGTTTGAAGACCGTCTGAAACAAGACCTTGAAGTCACACTCCAATCTTCTTTTGATTTATTTTAAAGCGTTCCCAGTCTTTTAATTATAATTTTTGCCATTTTTAGTAAACACTTAAAAAAATCTTGTCGTTTTCTAGAACATATTTTCTGCAGAGCGGCAGAAGTTCAATTGAAATTCATTTCTGAATTGAAGGCGGGAGTCTTGGTCTGGAGTAAGTACGCCTCCATTTCCCATCATCCATTCGTTTACTCACTCTCCCACTAGCTTACAGCCCTCAATATCAGACCTATCCAGCTGTTCAGTTCCAGCTCAGACGAGAAAAACAAATACGTTCATGGATCTATTTGTCTACAAGTGGATGCATCAGAATTTAGCAGAATTTAGCAGAGCAGGGAGCTTGTGGTCCACCGACTATTTGCTTTTCAAACAGCATTTTTTTTTTGTATGTTGCTGATTCAGAGTAATTTGAATGAAAAATACTCAGACATTTTTATTATAAATGTCCTCAGTCATCAGAGAAATGCCACAAGAACATGTTAAAAACACTATTTTTGTCAGAGTGGGCCGATGAAAACATGAAGACGTGTCTGCTTGACGAAGACTTGAACAGTTGTACCATTTTGGCCGATAAGAGACTAAAACCTGACGACCGGAGTTCTGCATGGACTGTATGGACGCGATCTGACAAAAACAAAAAAAAAAAAAAACAGAGACAATGAGAATCCACCTCTGTACCCTCTACTTTTTCATTGGATTCACTCAACATAAAATCCACTGGTTGCTATTGAATTTAAAAACTGTCCTTTGTCTTTTCCCTTTCTTATTTGAGTCAATTTTTACACACTTCATCCACCATGTGTTCTATTAACGGTCCATAAATCAAACTCCCAGAGACAGGAATCATTTACGGAAAACCCAGACTGGATGCTCGTTTCAAAGACAGTTATTGATCATATTAAAGAAAATTGTTGCTGTAACCTAGTTTATGATTCTAATGATTTTACTACTTTATCTGTTGCTGCTGTTTTGTCCTGATTTTTATTCTATTTTTCTCCTGTAACTCTTCTTAATCTCTCTAAAAATAATTAAATGTACTCATCTGTCTAAAAATAATTAAATGTACGTATTGGTGTATTTCTCAGAGACAGTGCACATTAAAAGCATAACTGCAATGTGCCAGAACTAGTGTAGAGGATATTTTTCATCTTTAGTCCCTGGTTAGATGTTTAAAATGTCAACCTAAAACATTTAATCAACAATAGAAAACTCCATAAAAATACAATAAAATACAGAGGTAAAACAATCAATTAGAGTACAAAAAATGCACACAAGTCAATAAAATTGATACAAAAATGTGATAAAACGCACAGTTGAAATTATAAACCTTTTAAAATCACTTCTGACTTCTCTAATGCTGGGAGGGACAGAGTTCCACTGCTGTGCATAAATAAAAGTTAAATAAATGCAAACTCAACAACGTAAACAGGAACTTCAGAACATCTTAAACTGACCGATTCATACCAACAAATATCTGGCTGTTGCTTGTGTTTAACTGGTTGGTTGTTTGAGATTTGCACCTTTTGTCGTTTGGGAATGTTCTGGTTCTGACTGGCGGTTGCTCCTCAGTGTTTTCTTCCAGCTGCAGCACAGAACCGTCAGACGGATCCCTCTCCGCATTTTCTGAACACAGACAGACGTTTGTGTGAACAGAAGCGACTTCAAGCAGAAACAACACGTCCTCCCCCTGGAAGAACAGAGACTTTTCTGGACGGTAAACTCTCAGCTTCGTGTTGACATGTGTCTGTTTGACGAAGGCTTGTCCACCGGCAGAAACGCCGAGCATCCCTCCTCCACTGTAAACACAGCCCTCGCTGACAGATGTGTTTGCAGGCCTCACCCACTGCTCCTTCGTTCACCAGCACCAGGTCTGAATCGGCCTTCTTCTTCTTCTTCAGGCCAAACAGCTTCTTCTTCCCCTTTCTGCTCGCAGGGACACAAGGAACGTTTTCTTTAATCATCACTGCAGTAAAAATGTCAGTTTTATAAAACAAAATTGAAACTTTCTGTCATTCTTCCACTTCACATAATAAAAAAATGTGGAGACACAAGCATAAATGAAACTACAAGGTCACAAAGACATTTCTGCAGTTGGAGTGTCCTGAAAACCACAGTGAGATCCAGCATCCACACGTGGAAAAACATGGAACAGAGACGTCAATAAGGAAGGTAATGAGTCCAAAAACCCAACAAGGACTCATCCAGGGGGTCATCAAAGAAGCAGAAGATCAAGGAAAGACCTGCAGGCCTCGCATGACTCAGTTAAGGTCAGAGGTCATGATTCAAGAGTCAAAAAGAAACTTTTAGACTAGGGCAGGGTTGATGAAATCAATTAATCGGTTAGAATCAATCTAAGCTTAATAGATCAAACTCTTTTAAGGAAATAGTTTTTAAAGCAGTCATTTGTGGTCCAAAGCATCAAGGTTTTTTTGTTTTATTTTTGCCCATTTTTGCCTATTCTTCTTGAAAAAAGTGTAACGCTTTAGCGTGATCGCCACCTGGTGGCTCAACTGGAGAGGCAGAACAATGTTTACAATGTTAATGATCTTAACATTTTTGTTGTAGCTTCTCCGTTTGAGAATCCTTGTCAATGGTATTGTATGATATTCATTATTTCACTAACAAATTTGACAGTATGTGAACTCTATCAGATTGATATGAAAATCTTTAAACTATTAATTATTTTTAAACAAATGTGTCTAAAATATGAATTTAATTGAATCGAATTGAGTGGATCGAAAGAATCGAAAAGAAAAAAAAAAAAAATCAGAATATATCCAGCCCTGTTTTGTACTAAAATGGATCCACTGGAGAATTTAAGTGAGACTCTGCTGAGCAACAAGAATGCAGAGAAACTTCTAGACAATTATTCTGTGGACGGATGAGACAGATAAAGAACCATCTGGACAGTCAAACATGGTGGTGGGAGTGTGATGGTTCTTCATCCATTCAATATCTAAAAAATAAACAGAATTTAAGTTCTGCAGCAGAACAGGGATCCAAACTCAACAGCGGATTTTCCTCTAAATGGATCTAAATCTTGAGAGTTTTAGTCAGAATCTGGATTCAAATCAGACGAGGCGCTGATTCTATTCCTAAATGGAAATTCATGCTAAAGGTTCTAAATTGAGTTTGATTTAAAATAAATTCTGCTAAGAATGAAGCAAAAGTCCTCCACCGGTCAGCTTCATCAGGTTAGAATTGGATCAGACTCCTTCAATAAATCCTTTCAGCAGTTAAATAAAGCATTATGTCATAAATATGTGGCCTAAATCCAAGTTTTTCTAAAAATTTCAGGAATATTTTCCAATGAAATTCCTGAATTCCAACCGAACAAACATGTACAAACAGGATGTAAAAAACATGAAAGTTTATCAAATATATTTACAGTCAAGAACAAAAACCAGGTTATAAAACTGACATTTTCAAAGTTGGGCTGAACATCGTTCAAAATATGACCTGCAATAAACCTTTAAATTCATTTAATGTCTTTATGATCATCAGATTCTCAAAAAGATCTGGTAGGATTTTCTGAAAATGATTTCAGGAGTTTTTACTTCATCCAAGAGATTCAGGATTAAAAATCAATTAGAGACCAACAAAATTCAGAAGATTAATTTGAAAAAAAAAAATGTTATAAGGAATTTTTTTTTTGCTAAAAGTAGGATTCACAATTTTTTCTTTAAACTCTTCTAGATCTACTCCAAGAACCTCTTGATGTTTGGACAGTTGTGGTTTTGGTGGAGGGAAGTTCCCTTCATGCTGCAGGTGAAAGTTAATCCCATCCTGAAACGGAGTTAACCGTTCCTCACATCAGTCTGCACAGAAACATGAGATCATGGCTCTCTAAAGAGCGTGTTTTCTGGAAACCTCTCTGTCCTCGGAGAAGCAGAACCTGAAGGACGGAACGCTCCGATGTGTTTCATCTGCAGACTAAAACTGCAAATTTTACCCATAAATTCTTCTCTCAAATCCACACATTAATTTACGAGGTTTAAATAACGTCTCATAAAAATTTCCAATCAAGTTAGAAGGAAACACACAGAAAAGCGTTTTTTCCTGATTCAGCAGTTTATCTGCAAACATTTTTCTCCTTATTTTAGCCATTTCAATACAGATTTTTGATTCTGCTTCGAGACTGTCAATCACCTAAAATGTTCCCAAGAGTTTTGTTCATTTAGTGACTAAAGCCCACATTGTCACCACTCCACCTCCATGTTTATCAGTGCAAGTTTGAGCCGTTTCTTAAACTCAAGTTCTCCTAAAAATGATTTGATGGTTTATTGAGACGATAAATCTTCAATAATATTAGTGGGTTTTTTTTCCTTTTGTTTTTATATTAACAACTGCTGCGGACATGAAAGTTTTTGCTCCCCAATTCACAGGAGAAACATTCAGTTGACACAAAAATGCAATAATTAAAATGCAGATTAAAGTTAAGGGGCGGGGCCTCCTTACCTGGGTTTGGGGTCCATTGTTGGTCGGAGGAACTAGTCACCTCCAGCAGCTGGATCTCGTGTGCAGCTCAAGTCATTGTACCAGCACTTATGAGCGTCTGTGCAGGGGACTTGAAGGGTGAAGTAGTCATAATCGAGCGTGTTTGTGCGAGTGTGCGTGCAGACCGGAGGCCTTGTGACCAGGATGCACACACTCAGTGGCAGAGTCAACAACCCAGCCCCGGGTAAACACTGAGGAGGATCCACCGGCAGACTGACGGCTGCAGTCAATTAACAAGATTAGAAGATGGAAACTGAAACTAGTTACAGAAAATCTTGAATCTGTTAAAGAAAACCTCAAACTAAAGCAACAGAAAACAGGATTTTCTTATTCATTCTCATAGAATGGACACATTTCATTTTAAAACTACGCTCTCTTTTAAACGTTGCTTAGCAACCCAGTATTTATGGATGGATGCCACACCTACAGAGCATTCAAAAGTGTAATGTGAATTGTATTTAAATGTCAAAAAGATAAAAAAATTGTCGTTATTCATTAAACTCACAGATGATAGTGTGTCTCAGGACTCTTTGGATGACTGACATCAATCCCCGACACCTGTGATCATTAGCTGACCAGGTGAGTTCAGTTAAAAGGAAAAAAAAAAATACTAAAGGAGGACGTTCTGAATTATTTAACAACATTTTCAAGCAATGTGGGAAAGAAAAGGATCAATCGGTTGCAGAGAAGCCAAAAATGTAAACTCCCAAAATGTCCTATGAAGAGATTTGTGGCTCATTCAGACATGAGGGTGGGTGCAGATAAAGGCAGAATGAGGAAGATTTCTGCCAGACAAATCCATCGGATTAAGAGAGCAGCTGCTAAAATAGTATTACAAAGCAGCATGATGGTGTCTTTGGAGTCCGCTGACATCAAAGTGAAGGATCCTCCAGACGTAAATCTTCTATTGGACAACACTCACAAGCAGAAACAGCTGCAGACTGACATGAAAACCCGGGACGGTCCAGGTGGATGGAGTAGTGGGTAGTTAGTGGACGGCCACCATGTCCCAACAAGGCTGTGACGTCAGGATGGAGGTGGTAGAGTCATGGTATGGGCTGCTCGGCCTGTTTAGGGTCATTGAAGGTGTGAAGAGGATCTTTTAATAGTCTTTGGATTTTCTGAATGACTCCTTTTTTCCGTGCTTTCCGTAACAAAATCATCTTCATCATGAATACCTCTGCATCATTGGCTGCTATGGGCATAAAGCATTCCCCACCCTCCCTTCTACGACCCTATTGAGGACCTTTGGAGAATCCACAAGCCAAACATCTCAGAGGGTGGAGGCAGTTCATGTCCAAACAGCAGCTCTGGGAGGATTTTCTAACATTCTGCTAAGAAATTCAAGCAGAAACTCTCAAAAAAAAAGTTCAATGGATGCAAGAATTGTGAAGCTTCTACAAAATAAAGGTTTAA
This sequence comes from Oryzias javanicus, assembly GCA_003999625.1. NCBI lineage: Eukaryota > Metazoa > Chordata > Actinopteri > Beloniformes > Adrianichthyidae > Oryzias > Oryzias javanicus. The sequence goes on from CM012457.1 coordinate 4,894,437, forward strand.
AGTCCTGCCCACATATAAAATTTGGTCAAACTCCAAAACAAAACTGTATATTGAGGACTTAAAGTGAAGAAAAAAGATCAAATTAAAAAAACAAAACAGCACATTTTTTCAAATAAACATGTTTTAATAGTTAAAAGTCTTTAGTTTGACATATTTTTACATTTAAGTTTTATTTTTTTCCTAATTTATATTTCCTGATATTTTCTATCAATTTCACAATGAAAACTTACGGAGAATTAGGGACACCAAAATAAAAAGTTATAATACAAAATTTATGACTTATCTCGTGAATATACATGTTTAAAGTCGTAGATTTATGATTCTTATAGTAATAAATTTACAACTTTAAAACATGTAAATTTACAAGAAAAAGTCATAAATTTACCTTATGACTCTTAAAGTCACAAACATTAAACTTTATTTACGTAATGTAACAGTTACAATCTTTTTTTCTCGTAAATTCAAGACTTTAAAGTCGTAATTTAAAAAACATTTCATCTTCTTGTGAAATGGCCCTAATACTCGTCGTAAACTTTCTCTTTTTAAATTAAAAATCTGGATTTTATTTTACTTTAACGCCAGAGCTTTAGCTCCAGTGTTTACATTACATTCACAGCTCTAACTATTTACAAAATTAACCCAATTCCAGCGGATTCTGAAGTGGAAAAAACCTGCTTTGAACTGTTGTGCCACAGAATAGTAACGTCCGAATCAGCCGATTCACACAGATCGCACGGATAGTTGAGGAGTTACAGTAGATCAAAGCACGTGTGTTTTTCAGACATTACTGTCTACAAAATGATTCTATTTTGATCCTCCAGCATCAAAAGATTCCTTCGTATTATTAATTAAATACTAATTTAGATCAAAATAAATAAATGAACCAAAAATACAAATGTAAAATAAGAACAGCTCAGTGTTACAGCAACAGGGTTCAATTCCATTAGATGATGAACAGATTTTGAACACCAATATGAGAGGAACTTTGCCTTCAGTTTTGTTTTATTATATCAGAAAACAGTAAGACTTTGTTCTAACCTGTCGTGTTTGAGCGAACCGTCTCAGTGAGGATGCACTGAGTAATAAACACATACAGAACGTATGAGTGAGTGTAAACTGAACTTCTCAATTTGAAAATGTTAATCCTAAAAAAAAAAAAAAAAAAAAGAGGGGGAAAATTAAAATAATAATAAATAAATTAAGAATTTTAACCCACGACCTCCTGACGGAATAGACTAAATGACAGGATAAAACATTTCTCTCTGAATAAACTCACATTTTCTTAACATTTGAGTGAAAAACTGCATCAGCGTCTCGGTCAGTTACAGGCCGTCGTCCAAAGCGACCGAATGTTCCCGTTCAAACGCCTTTGACGGAACTGCGATTCCACTTGAGCACAGAAACATGAACTTCCTCCTTTTCTTCTGCTCTCAAAGCGTAAAAATCTGTCTCAAAAATGTCTTTTTTTGTAGATATCTGTAAAAAAGAAAAACACAACAGAGGGGAAAATAAGGGTTTATAGTTCAGAGGCTTCAATAAAGTTTATGATCTAAAACTATCATTTAATAAAAATGAAATTAAAGGTCAAATATGTTTTTCTGACTTTAAAAGATTTATAGAATTTTTTGTAGAATTGAAAAAAATCATCTACTCAGCAAACGTTTCACAGACCAAGCATCAAAGTCCAAGCCTGTCAAAGCAGAGTTCACATCATATCAGAGGAATCCAAAATCTTTAAATTGAATCTGACAAATTCTCTGGAGCTTTAACGTCACTTTTATTTGGATAAATCTGGTAAGATGTGGCTGCAGTGCAATGACATGCGCACAGAAACCAAGACATTCATCTGAACCAGGGATCTCCAAACTTCACAAACAAAACAGTGAGGAGTTCACTCAATAATGATGAAATGAAAAAAGCTCCAGAAAGCAGAATGTTCACAGGTTTATTTCAGGTCAAATTAAAAACATTACAAGTGAAAATATTCACTCGTTCTATCACAATAGAAGTCCAATATTGAGTTACAGTGTCTGTCTTTGTGAAAGTAAGGTCAAGTATTTATTTAAGGTCTTATTGTTTTCTATTAATCTGAATAAAGCATTAAAGGTTATTTGGAAACCCCTGGAGTTTGTTTTTAATGTTGAACAAAACTGTTGCAGAGGAAATCAGCTCACTACAGAAACATTTGGATTAAATCATGTCAGATTTCTGTTGGCAGATGGCCCAGTTTACCATTTATGCTTTTGAAATGATTAATGTGCGCTACAATCTAGATTAAAAAAACTGAGATCGTACTATCAAAAGGCAAAAACGTATTTATGGAGGAAAATTCCTCATAGGTTTTGTGAATGTTATTATGTTAAAATTTGTTTTCCAAGATTTACACACATTTTAAACCTTTTGGAAAAAAAAAATTTAAACCTTTGTTTTTATTTTCTCAACATATAAATAAATAACATCTTCTCATTTAGGACTTCAGGCTTTGCAGACTGAGCGCCAGTCGGTCTCTGTTTCTTCTAACCAGGATAACCAGCATATCAGGATTTCTTTTGGACGCTTCTGAGTGAGCGGATGTCATTTCTCCAACAGGTGCTCCCCTTCCGCGCTCTAGAGGAGGATCAGCTGTGCGGAGATGCACCTCGTCAGCACAGCAGCTTTTTCAGATGCAAAAAGTTCATATGAGCATCTTGAGTTGTCAGAGTTAAACCAGATGAATCACGTGATTGAAAAAAAATTCAACGATTATTAATTTATTGGGACAGTGCACAAATACATCTTTAAGCTTAAGCAACATGTACTTATATAACGCTTTTCTCAAAGAGCTTCACAGTCACACACTGGCGCCAACCTTCCAAAGGCAACTTGAGGTTCAGTGTCTTGCCAAAGGACAGTTTGACAAATGGGTGAGCAAGGCGGGAATCGAACTCGTGATCTTCTGATCAGGAGTCGACCGCCCTACCGCTGCACCACAGCTGCCCGTTTAGGCATATTTAACTATTTAAAAGACGTTTTAAAAAAGAAAAACAATATTAAACACACTAATTTACAAATGAAGCAACTCACAGATTTATTAAAAATAATAATAATCATTCTGGTTCCCTGATAGTTATACACGCATGTTAATGAATGTCGATGAGAGCAGGATCGATAATCAAGAAATCATTTTTTGGCAGCCCGCGAAAAACTGCACATTATTCGGAACAAATTATTTTTCAAACATTTACGCAAATTTGAATTAAAAAAAACAAAAGTAAATAAAAAACTGCAAATGTGGTGATGTGACCAGGCTGCAGCAGAAGATGTCAACATTTTTTAACTTCTTTCTAATGTAGCTTTTTATTTATTTTTTATAGTAAATGCTGAAGTGAGCTTGTTTCCTCAAGTTTGGTCTGGAAAAACCTCAAATATTCAAATACTGATGGACTAAAGACAATTAAAATCAGTGTTTAAAGGCCCACTCGGTTAAAAAAAATTTGTTTTTAACATATCTTTTTGGCATCATCTTTTCTGATGATGAATAAAGAATATTATGCTCAAAATTGCAGAAGTTTCTTTATTTTTAAATGATTGTGAATCTTAAATAAAAGATCTCTGGGATTGGTTTGAAAATAGATCAAAAGATGATCAGAGTGGGACTTTAACAATCTGACAAACGTCCAGAAAACGGTGCAGCTTCAAAAAATAAACTCCAATACAAACACAAAACTGATGATGAAGAAATGATAACTGCTGATAATTCACATTAATGAGGTCACTCAGCCATAGCTTTCATCATTAATGTGAAGCTCTAGAAATGAAAAGGTCAGTTAAAAGGGTGGAATGACGGCTTGGATTTTATCCAAATGGAAAAGATTTGGAAAGTTGTTTTCCTGGTGGAACCAGAACACTCGGTGGAGCAGTGCTTACAAGAAAAGGGAAGGTGCAAGGTACCTGCAGCTATGACCTTCCTACCTGTGAGGTTCTGGTGGGTTCAGAGGAGGAGGGGAAGCATGAAGACATCTGCTGACTGGGATAATGTGAAGGGCTGCGCTCAAACTGAGGATGCTGATGGGTGGGGGGGTTCAGGTGGGCTGACAGATTTAGGATTGGTATGATTTTGAGAGAGTGTGGATTCTTGAAAGCTGTATTTCTGAGCTGATAAGACCTTTAAAGAAGGACATGTAAGGTCCTGGAGGAAGTCAGGAGGTTAATAAAAAAAAGCTTTGGTGGGCGATGCGCTTACAAGAAGTGATGGGTTCTAGGATGGATTCATTGTAAAAAAGAGAAATGGTTTACAGCCGAGGATGATTAAAGGCAAACTTTAAAGAGAACTGATCAAAACGGAAGAGGAAAAGCTCCTGGTGGTTTACCTAGAAGCATCAGGCTGATGGGTTGAAGGCTGAAGGAGGTGTGGGGGGGGCAGATGGTTGTCATTACGAGTACAGAGCATCAATACCTGCAGGAGACAGAACCAGGGCTTGGAGAAGGTCGGACAGAGAGACGATCCCTCTCACCACGTCATCGCTGTCCACCAGAACCAGCCGATGAACCTGACGGGAAAACAGTGGAAGGATGATCTGCTGAGGTTTGAACGGTAACGGATGAACATTTGTGTACATTCATTCAGTTAAGGAAAAAGTTTGTCCAGCCTGAGCCAAAATCGATAATTGAAAGCTGAGTTCTGGTTCTGCTTACAACTCTGTCAGCAGCTCTGTTTATACATTTGTTAGCTGCTCTGTTAGCTTTTTTATTAGCAACTCTGTTGACAGTGCTACTAGTAGTCCTGTTAGCTGGTTTGTTAGCAGCTCAGTTAGTGACTCTTTTTACAGCTCTTTAGCTGGTACGTTTTCAGCTCTATTAGCAGCTGTTAGCTGCTCTGTTTACAGCTCTGCTAGCTGCTCAGTCAGTTGCTTTGATAGCAGCTCAGTTAGCTGCTATGATTACAGTTCTGTTAGCTGCTCTGTTATCCTTTTTGTGTTGACAGCTCTATAAGTAGCTGTTAGCTGCTATGCTTATAGCTCTGTTAGCAGCTCTGTTTGCAGCTGTTAGCTCCACTGTTTACAGCTCAGTCAGCTGCTTTGATAGCAGCTCAGTTAGATGCTATGTTAACAGCTCTATTTGCAGCTCAGTTAGCATTTGAGTTAGCTACTCTTTTCACTGCTCTGTTATCAGATCTGTTTGCAGCTCAGTTAGCTGGTCTTTTAGCATTTGAGTTAGCTGCTTTTTTTACTGCTCTGTTTCCAGCTTTTTAGCAGCTCTGCTCAGTTAGTCGGTCTTTACAGCTCTGTTAGCTTCTCTGTTAGCCTCTCTGTTAGCTCCTCTGTGGCCGTCAGGCTAAAGCAGAAGTTACCTCAGCCTTTGCAATGCGGTCAATGATGGTCTCCAGAGTTTCGTGGGGGTAACACTTGAGGACTCCCTCCACCCAGCAGGACCTGCATGCGATGGCCTCCCGCATTGTCATGTTTAAATTGTTGTAGTTCTTTTGAGCCGCCAAGTTCTTCAAGACAGAGAAAAAATATCAGTAGTACTGCAGTAGTTCTTCCAGGACATGTGAGAACCTTTCTTTCATCATGAGAAAAGCAAGAGTAGACGCATCCTAATGAGATTTTATCACTTCAATCTGTCATTGGAAACTGAACTTACAATCACATCAAATCTGGAGTAGAGCGCCACGACTTTAGCTGCAGAAGATGAACAGAACAGATGAAACATTTGAAAGTGAAATGGTTTAGTGTCTGCACAGTCCAGGCTTGCCTTGCTCATTGACCACCGGCAGAGCGGAGACTCTTCTCTCCACAAAAATGCTCAGAGCTTCGTAAACAGTGGCAGACTCCTGGACCGTTGCGATCTCCTTGAAGGTACCGATGGGAACCTCGCTGATCCGTTTCTGAAGGAACCGGGGTTTAGGAATCATGGACCCCTGATACAGAAGAAGACACAGTAAATGTTTTAAAACTTTCGTTCTGACGGCACTGAAAAGACGAGTTTTTAATCCGCTCACAAAAATGTGGAGGAATTTGAGGATGCGCTTGTGAGTGAGGATGTGAAGGACGTTTCCTGACGCCGGGTCGATGACTGGCAGACGGTGGATCTTGTTCTTTAACAGCGAGTAGATGGCGTCAAACAGGCTGAAGACAAAAAGATCCGGCTGGAGTTAGAGCTTCAAGCGGGAGTTCTGCTGAGATCTTCTGTCTCCTGACTCATATGGACATTTGGTTCTAGACCCTTTTTTTTTATGTGCTGGCTGTTCCCTTTACATCAGGGGTCCCCAACCGGTACAGGCCTCCTGGTTTGTAATTTTCTCATTCTGAAAGAATTTTTATTTTGGAAAACTACCAAATTCTCGTGACAGTCGTGACATAAAACGACTGCTCGCTCGGAGTCCAAGCTAAGTTAAAATCCCAAAGCTAAAAGCTAACAAAAGCCTAACAAAGATGTTTTTGAAAAGTTTGTTTGCGGAGAAAAGACCCATCGAGAAGACCTTTCCACTTCAGAGAAACATAAAGCTGCAGTTGAAAGACAAAACCAAGATCCTTTTTCAAAGTATGGATCTATGGAGACGGTTGTTTTGCTCTGAATGTTTCACAAACACTCACAGTAATAAAGTTACAGAAATGATGGATTCACGTTATTTATTTATTTTTTTAGAAAATACCAGTTTTAAGATGATTGTCTTATTTTGTTTTGCTTTATTTATTCATCACATCTTAAAAGTTGGACTTAGCTAAAGTTAGCATCCAGTTCTTAGCACACACCTTGACTTTAAATCTTCCATCATGAATTCTACGTTTAAAGCAGGTATAAGCATTTCACAGAGAATGAAAATTCAATCAAATAAAGTTTCCGACCTGCTGAAGATGTTTCTGAACTGAGAAAACTTGCAAAAGAAACATTTAGGAATTTTACCTACAGAAAGGCTGAAATGCATCTTTTTATTAGGCTTTCGTTAGCTTTTAGCTTTGGGATTTTAACATAACAGTTCAAGTGACCAGCTGTTTTAATGTGTTCGGCAAGAAAGGTGGATGTGGGGGACAGAATCCGGTATATTTTCAAAATAAAACTTCCTTTAGAATAAAAAATTGTAAACAGCTGTAAGAATAAATGCATTTTTTTTTTCCTGTCTGCAACCCGGTACCAACTGGACTTCATACCAGTACTTATCCACGAAGCGGGATTCTTGCTTTAATGGGAAAAGGGAAGCACATCAACAAACGAGGAGTTGTGGGCACCCAAAACGTCAAAATGTGACGTGAAAGGGAGCCATATGACGAGTTGGGAGTGAGAATGTGTCATTTCAGAGGAATGTCTTCAGCTTTCATTGATCTGATGATTCCAACATCAAATTAAAGATTTTTTTTCAGCTTTTGATGCAACGTTTTCAGAACTACATTTTTCAGATCTGTACTTCCTTTTCAAACTTTGCAATAACTTTGTTTCTGTTTTTATCCTAAATTTATGGTGGATTCTTATTTATTTTATGTTAAGCTTTTTGAGGAGCTGTGCAACAGAAGTGGTGCTCTGTAAAATAAGTTACATTTAAAAAAAATACAATCTAAATAACCAAAACGTTGTGCTTTTGGTGGCCTAGTAACCTTAACTTCTTATTTTAAATTATATTCTTACAAAAATAGAAACCTTTGGTGATTTTTCAGAACTTGGTTTTGTATCACAAAGTTAAAAAAATGTTAGTCTTAATGTTACGAGTTTTCAGCATCAATTTTTCTCACTTTAAGAATTACATTTAGAAAAAAAATTATTTTCATTAATCATAATATTGATTTTTGATTTACTTATTTTCTGCTTTTATTCAGAATTGATCATTTGGTTTAACATTTTTCACAGATTTGAGGTATTTTATGTTCATTATCTGATTTTCTTCATTCCATCACAATGTTTAACAAAGATTCTGGCTTTGAACAGTTCAGAAATATGTGTTTTTAATCTCTATTGGTTTTGTTTTCATTCATATTTTGACTGTTTTGTTCAAATCTTGAGGCAAGACAACAGCTTTAAAAACACACTTTCACATTCTTAAGCGTGAATCAATCCTAAACTTTAAAGAATCAAAAGTGTAATTGTTTAACATAAACTAAAAAATCTAATTTGTTTCACAGGAGAGTTTAGTAAAATAAAAACGCAGTAGGTGTGTTAGTCATGCACTTTCACATAACAATATTTCAAATGACTTTTTAGGACTTCCTATGTAAAATTGCTCAGTCTTTACCTGGACTCAGGTGTGATGCTAATCAGCTGATTATTTGAGTACTGTAAATAGATTTCTGTGTAAATAAAGAAACACAAGGTTAAAACAAACTAAAAAGAACACCTTAGAAATCAAAGATAAACATTTCAGAAAAGTGGTTTTTATCTGCTCCTCAGACCTCTCCACGTCTCTATTTTATGTTCTTCCAGCTCGTAGATCTGAACCTGCGGAGATAAAAAACCCAGAAGTATCACCGAGTCTGTGGACGTTTGGGTGAAAAGAAACGACTGAATCTAGTTTCAATGGTTTAGTTCAGACTTCAAATGAAAACCAGATCAAGTCTACTGAAGAAAAATGGAGAGACAGATGTATAAAATGTTGACTTTTTTTAAACTTCATCCGGTTTCTTTCTGCCTTCAAACAAGTCTGTGATAGATTTCAGCAAAATTTAGCCTTCCTCAGGTTCAATTTAACAGAAAAATGTTTAGCAATGCTAAGCTTCTTTTACTTTTCAAATAGTTTTCTGGACTTTCATTCCAATCACCGTCTAGACCGCAAAAAGTCTGACAGCAGATGTAAACAACAGTTTATCTCAAAACATTCACTCCACTGCTGCTTCTCTGGTTCTGGTCTCATTTTTCCATCTATGTATGGATAGTGTATGTATTTAGACATTTTTAAGATGACTTTAATTCAGATTTGGTTTTCTTCACCTTGATTTATTTTTTGCACATTTGAATTTTTCTTCATTTTTGACCCCAGAATTGTTGTGACAACTAAATTTCCTCATGATGGGATAAATAAAGTTAATTTTTATCTTAATTTAACATGATTAAATCTAAATTAGAAACTTTTACAGGATTACATTTTAAGTTTTTTTTTCTTTTAAATTTAAAAATATTTACATTGTAGTTTACATTTATCACTTTTTAGCATCAAATCTCTAGATTACTTTGGTATTCCTCATGTTTTTTAGTTGCTTAAGCTAATATTACATGACTTCTTAAATTATGCTGGTATTATTTACTGTTCCTTTTGTTTTCAAGCCCTTTTCTTTATTATTCTTGCAGAATTTAACATTTTTTTTCATGTTTCAAGTCTTCCTAGTATTTTTTCCCACCTTGCACTTTTCTAAAGTTTCTTTTTTTGTTAAATCTTTTTCATTTTAGAACATATATAACTTTTTGGGCTGTTTAGAGTTAAAAACTGTTAGGTAGTTTTCCATCAAATAAGTTGATTCTCATATTCTACTAGATATTCTGCAGCAGTCTGAAACAAGTTTAAGTTTAAGTTTAAGTTTATTTATTTATATAGCGCCTTCAAATGACGATTAGCCAAACAAGGCGCTGTACATTAAAAATCCAAAGAACAATAAAAACAACAGTTAAAAAGGTAAAAAAGTATAAATAGATTACATAAAAGCATAAAAACACCAGGTAAAACCAAAGATAAAACAATAAAACAGTAAAACACACCAGCAGAGCAGAACAGAGTCTCATTCAGTGTCAAAAGCCTGGCGGTAAAAATGGGTTTTAAGAAGTGTTTTAAAAATGGACAGTGAGGTTGCCTGTCGAATGCTCAGCGGCAAGGCGTTCCACAGCTTCGGTGCACAGATTGAAAACGCTCGTTCCCCTCTGAGCTTCCTCTTAGACCTCGGTACCTCCAGGAGAAGCTGATCAGCTGACCTGAGGCTCCGGGTCGGGGTGTAAGGACAGAGAAGCTCAGAGAGGTACGGGGGTGCACAGTTGTTTAAAGATTTAAAAACAAATAAAAGAATTTTAAATGAATTCTAAAATTCACAGGCAGCCAGTGAAGGGTAGCCAGGATGGGGGTGATGTGGTCCTCTTACGCGCTCCAACAAGAACCGAGCAGCCGCAGCGTTCTGGACCAGCTGGAGACGTGAGAGGGACGACTGGCTAACTCCAAAGTAATGAGAGTTACAGTAATCCAGCCGGGATGTGATAAAAGCATGGATTACTGTCTCAAAATGACGTTTGGATAAAAATGGTTTCACCTTCACCAGCTGCCTCAGATAAAAGAAGCTGGATTTTACCACTGAGCTAATCTGACAGTCAAGTTTAAAATCACTGTCCATCTTAAAACCCAAATTTGACACGGACTGTCTGAGATGAGGAGTCAAAGGACCCAGCTCCAATGAGGATGCTGGATGTGAAATATGCTTTTTAAAACAATAAATTGAAAATGTTTACAGTTTTTTAATGCACAGGTGTGTAAAAAGCTTTAGATGTATCTGATAGAAATGACATCAGTTGAGTTTGACATGAGGAGGCTGCTGGGCTCACCAGAGGAGACTTGTAGTATCGATGCAGAATGTTGATGAAGTCGGTGATGGTCAGCATACCTGCGCACACAAACCAAAGAGCTGCATGACGACTGCAGAACATTTAGCGGATGTTTTCTCTGCAAAGCTATAGTCTGTGGAGCTAAATGAACCTTCAACCGACTCACTGAGCTATAGCTCCACCCACTTAAGAAAACTGGATTTGATGGAGTTTTACGTTCAGATTTGAGTCCTGGTCTTCAGGATCCACCATCCTGCTCAGGTGTGTCCAGTCACCGCGGAGCCACCTGAGTCAGCTACCGAGCATCCGGAAGAGCGGGAAAACCGATCCGCGCTCCAGACCTGTACAACACCTGGTTCCATGCATTTTTTAGGCTGCTGCCGTTTTAATGAGGGTGTTCTTGAGTGTCACCAAGAGTGCAGACCTGTTTGTAACCGGACATGCGGTCGCACCGCTGACCTGCTTTCCTCACAAGCGCCTGAAACCAGAGAGGAAACCCGAACCGAAGCGGGTCAAACATTCCGCGGATCAGCAGCGCGACTCCGGTTTCCGTTTGCACAAATGTCACTCAGACCTCTGAACCTCAAATGAAAGTCGACAAACTTCTCAGGACAAAAAAAAAAAAAAAAAAACCTGCTTACCCACAAAGCACTGCAGCTTGCTGTCCCACAGCGGCGCCGCCCTCACGCCGTTTGCCACCAGAGCGAAGAAGGCCTTCTTCACCTGCAGCGTGGTGTCAAAGATGACCAGCTTGGAGCTGGTGGGAATGGCGTCGTAGCAGCAGTGACGCTTCATGAAGTTCATGTAGATGAAGGTGTCGGGGTCTGCGTCTGCCGGGGGCGCCACAGGGTGAGACGCGTACGTGCTGGCGCCTACAGACGCACGTAAAGAGCAATTAGTGTCAACAGATCCAAACGGTTAAAAAGCGTTTGTTATTTGATGAGGGTTTCAGGGTTCAGGCCGCCTCCGTGTTCTCAGTTTGTTTGCATGTGAAGCTGCTTTGTAACCGACACCAGAACCCGACGTGGCCTTTAGGTGATGCACAACTGTAATTAAGTCATGAGTGAGCCGCAGCGGCTGTGAAATCAAAGATCCTCTGTTGGAGCGGAGAGCTCCCACACATTACACTCCAAGAATTTTATTTTTAACCTTTGTTTTAAAAAAGAAAAAATGCACATCCATGGGTTAGAAAACTCAAAAAAAAAAGAGAAAAAATACAGCTTTGATTCTAATAATTTGAGTTACAGTATAAGAGGACTGGAATGAGTGACCCCTCCCCCTTGGTCCTCCAAACAGGAAGTACCTGCTGTTTCCAAAAACTTCCAAACGCCCATACAGAAAGATAAGCAGGTGTTACTCAGTCATTCTATTTGTAATATTTTTATCCTGTTGTGCAAGTTATTCAGAATATAAACTGGCCAATCAGATGCTTTAATAAAGTAGGTGGAGCCTTTGTCTCACTTCTGGCTCCAACCAAAATAAAGTCAAATCAATTTTCTTTTTTATGATACGGAGACCCCATGTCGGAGTTGAGAGATGTCAGTAAACAGTTGATCTGAGACATTGGCTGTAAACAAGAACTGGACTGAGAGACCCCTCCCTCCTGGAGTTCCAAGCAGGAAGTACCTGCTGGTTCCAAGACGCAAAAAATCCCATAGACTTCTACAGAGAAATAAACAGTTGTTACTCAGTCATTTGATTGGTCAGAACATTTATTTTTTTTATATATTCCAATTTATATAAGCTATAAACTGGCCAATCAAATGCCTCAATAAAAGTAGGTGGAGCCTGCTGGTTTACTTCCAGCTCGATCAAAATGAAGTCAAATCACTTTTTTTTTAATGATACAGAGTCGCCATGTTGGAGTAAAACTATGTCATTAAGCAGTGATTGGTCTGAGTCAAGTTTTCTCAACCACCAATCAGGAGTGAGCTATTTGGATAGCCACACCCACACCACTTGAAAGGCGGCTACATGGAAACTTTCGAGTCATTTTGGACGTGAGGGTCAGCCGGCTCTGGCCTAAACTTTTATCGAGGCATCTGATTGGTCAGTTTATGACTCTAATTCAGAAATTTTTTTTTTAAAATGAAGATGATCGAGAACACGTTAAAAAATGCATCAGAGCGAGAACGGTTATTCTGACCAATAGAATGACTGAGTTACAGCCGTTTATTTCTCTATTGAAGTCTATAGGATTTTGACTTCTGGAGTACTTCCTGTTTGGAGCACCAGGGAGGAGTCACTCAGTCCAGTACTCATATAAAGTCAATGACTCAGACCGATCACCACTTATTGACGATTCCTGGTTCCAACATGGCCTCTCAAAAAGATGGCGACTGAATTGACTTCATTTGGTTGGAGCTGAAACCATGTCATCTCCCTCAGTCGGTTCAGTTCTCATATACAGTCAATGCATACAACAGAACAAAGAGATTTAAACCAACGGCTTCAAAGTGCAGACAGTACAATGTGTTTACCGTACAGTGTACTCAATAAACATGGTAGAGTGAGAATAATGATAATAATAAGGTCTTTACATCACAGACACTCAACTTGTCATTAAACTCACCCTTCCTCTGCGCTGAGAGAACATCCTCTTCCTCGTAATCCAGCTCAAACAAGGGCACCTGAAACAGAAAGTGTAGATTGAGTTTCTCGGCGTACAACCTCTCCTGACGAGGAACTCATGGTTCCAAACTGAACCGGACCCGTGTCCGAGTGGTAAAATGACGCTAGCATCACAAGCTAATGAAGGCTAGCGTAATTAAAGAATTCAGAGTGAAACGTCAATGTCAAATGCACTAAACCACTGTTGTCTAACTTCCAGTAAACTCCTAGTAGCCATGCTAAAGCTAACACGACAACAACCGACCGTCACAGAATCAAAGATAGGCGGGGCTTTTATAGTGGAGCTGCAGAGCATGATGACGTGAAACTTCTGAAATAATGTGGGACTTGCAACATTTGACCAACAAAATGAAACTGTACTACCTCGTTTCAACCTGTAGGGGGAACCACTCAAGCGGTTTTAGACTAATTTCAGGAATTAAACAAGTTTATTTTAAATTGTGGTCTGTAGCCACATTTTTTACACTTTTAAAGCCCCATCTATAGAGGGCAACAGACAAAAAAAATTATGATTTAATGTTTGGTTACCCTTTAATTTAAGAGTGTCTTTCTAAGAAAATTGTGACGAGAACATCTTTGAATCATAATCACGTTTAATGACTCGTAAATAAAGGTAGTTCAGAAACCATCAGCAAAAGAAAAAATCTTTGTGGCAAGAAAGTTAAAATCCAAATTTCTGACCAAATGTCCCATCCTTTACTTGGGTGATGGATCTCGTCCACACTGAAAGATATTTTTAAATCCAGTTTAATCCTATAGAACTGATTTAATCAATTTATCAAAACTTTTTTTAAATTTGTTTTTTTGCAGCTTTTCTAATAAAAATTCTAAAACTATTTAAGAGTTAAAAAATAAAAGAAAACTGAATGTATCATCACATTTATTACAGAAAAGCAGGTTTTACTCGGTGGTCTAACTTACAGGTGAGCATCAGGTTGTCATGAGGAATGTGTTCAAAATGCAACATTTTCTCACATCAATATTAGCTTTTCACTGTATAAGAAAATATTGATCTAGTGAAATATCGCGTTTGGTGATTTAAAACGCTGCCAAGACGATATTTAATTATTTATGAACAAAAAGGCAGTTTGGAGTCTCATTTCCAGTTAAAAGCAATAGAAAAAAAGGTCATTAAAAATGGATTTTGCAATTTTATTTTTATGAAAAGTGCATAAATACTCAGGAATTAATTTAAAAAAAATAAAAGTGAAAGATTGTCTCTGGTAACGTTGTGATACATCGTGATGCGCATCGTATCGTGTCACGTGTATCGCAAAACGTATTGTATCGCCAACAAAATCTTACAGATCTACTCCCATGATGTGGCAAGCGAGAGTTTCATTAAAACAGAAGTGTTGCTTCCTGTTCTTGACAGCTTAAACATGTTCTTCACATGTTCTTCAGTCTGAAGTTGTGTCCATGTCGTTTTAGAAACACAAATGGTTCAGAAGCAGCACTGCAGACGCTCCGATCCGGTCTTACCTCTGCAAACGCCTCCATGGCTGCTGAGGAGACGTCTTCAGCATCAACGGCATGAACCTCCAGTCCAGTCGAGAGGAAGGAGAGCTTCTGCCACCATGTCAGATGAGGAGGTGATGAGGAGGAGGACGAAGGCCAGGCGCAGTTAAACAAAGGAGGCGGGTGGGCGTAACCGGGCGAAGAGAATGGCGAGGAGCTGAACGACTGAGTTTGTGGAGCAGGCAGCTGGGGGAGAGAGTCTGGGAGACTCCGGTCTAAATCTGGACAGAGGGGTGACAGGCCCGTGGCATTTGCAGAGGGAAAGGGGAGGGGGGGGCATATGTGGGAGGGCGGGGGGTGACAGTGAGCCCCGGTGGTGTCAGATATTTAAAAAAAAAAAAAATTGCAGCCTTTTACCAGCAGCAGCAGCAGCTCTCAGGGTTAAGCTTCTTCACTGCAGTTACACACGGACTGCCTCTAGGGGGCAGTGTGACGAAATCAAATAGTTTTGAACAAAAAAAAAAAAATGCTTAACCTGCTTCAATATACAGTTATTCTATAAAGTTTAAGAAAATATAGTAATAAAAAAAAAAACCATTAAAGACCCAGTATGATGAAAGCTGTACTTTTTATATGTTTGTAACCCTTTTACACAGGAACTCCAGTGTTTGTGTTCCAACGAAGCCTTATGTGTTAAACTCCCCCTATGACAATTATTTTACATTTAAAAATAAGTTCCCAGTAGTGTTTTGATTATGAAGTTTTGAACCAAAATCCCACGACCTAAATGTCTTAAAGTCTTTTTTATGTTGATCTGAAGCCTCGGTTTCCAAAGACTCTTTGAGGTCATTCTCCAATGTTTCTTGACGTTGCTGTGATCAATCATTCAATCCATTGGTTTCTCAGAGCAGAAAATAATGAAAGCTAACATCCAAATGCTCTTTTATTCATTTACAATCCTTTCGGTCAAATGAGCCGCCGTTCACATTTCCGTGGTCACATCAAGAAGCTCCGTGGAGTCTGGTGGAGATTTTCCAGCGTTCTCAGCCCTGCTACCGTAAGTATTGGATGAAACTCACACCATAAATCCAGTGACGGCTGATTGGACCACAGAAATGTGAACGGCGGCTCATTTGACTGCAATCAATGTGAAGATAGCATCTTCTCTTCTCCAGAACCTGAACTAGACACGCTAGCCGGACCAGATGAGGGTTTAGTGCAGCAGAAAGAAGATCATTTATGAAAAACAGAGTCTGTCCAAGACAGTTTGATTGATTTAAAAGGAGAAATACTTGGAAGTGCAAAAAAAACATGATTTCTTATTACATTTTTTCTCTTTCATAGAAAAATGGCACACAGACATGTTAAAAAAATTTAAAAACAGAATTTTCATTTTAGGGAGACTTTAAAGCGTGGATATGTTCTTGTCACATTTTCTGATGATAGAGAACAAGTAAAAAGAAAATTAAGAATAAAATTATATTTGAGTGATTCTTGATTCCAATCATTGTAAATCAGATAAAAGATGCTGTTTTAAAAGTATTGTATTTGTGCCTTAGTGTCTAAAAAATCCATATTTAGACTTTTTATTTTAATCACCTATTTAAGGAATTGGGAAAATGTCAAGTTTTTATATTATTATATTTTATATTATTCACAATCCAAGTTTAAAGCAGCTGACCAGAAAACTCTGATGACCCAGCATTCTAGCAGCATTTAAACGCATCATTTACATAAAAATCTTGAGATGTAAAAAGAGTCTCATCAGATTTGCGCGTAAATGTGGTTTTGTATGTGCACAACAACCAATTTGTGCGTACTTTTTAAAAACTTGTGTTTAGATAGTTTGAGGCTGCTGTAATTTAAAGTTGTGCCTGTGTAAATTATATTTTTACATTCTTTTAATATATGTACATATGAATACACAATTTTAAATACACACAGTTGCACACAAAATGTATTGTATGAGTTAAAAATCCAGAGTCTTTTTCTCTCCCAACACTAATGTTTGATTGGGGTTGTAAAATAGCAGGAGAGTGTGTAAACAGAGAACTCTCGCCAACAGTGAGGGAAAAGGGGGCGGGGTTGCTCCACGCTAGTAGAAGCTTTGTGCAAAACTCGTGACATCATCAAAATTAAAGGACCACTGGGAACGCTTTGATGAATCAGAGCACGAGTTTAAAAATATGGTAAATCCACTGTTGAATTTTCCTTATGGATGCATTTTTATATCAAATATTAAATTCTGTTGAATCCTCAGATAAATGTAAATCATTAAATATTAAGTTGCTCTGATGTAATTTACTAAAATCTGGTAAAAACAACCCAAGAAAACCCTGAAAAAGCAGCACTTTAGTTCAAATTTACCCATTTTGGTTCAACATACTGTCATGCTGCTTTTTAAACAACATTGTAACAACTTACAAGTGTCAACTTACAATTGACAACCTCTATGTACTCTGATTTGACTCTCGCTTTTTATTAGCTCTAGGAGAGAAGGCCATCTTTAGTTTCCATGGTGACAGGGGTCTAATCAATCCAAAAGGGGATCGACACCGCTCTGAAAATGCTAGATTTTATGGTAAATTGTGAATAAAGTAAAATATCAGGCAAGAGACACAAATCAAAACAGAGCACCAACGAGAACTTTAAAAAACACATTACATTTTGAACATCTTAAATCTAGGAGTGATGTATAAAAGCTTCACTGTCCAGATTGAGAGCAGTGCAGCTTTAAGGGTATGTTGGTCTGACTGAGTGAGAAGTTCAACTTTTATTGCATGTTCACTATTTATAGCTGCACTGAACTCTTACTCTGCACAGCTGATGGTTGGGGTCTAATATTTGGCATTAAAAAAAACTATTAGACACTTTCTAAGCTGCAAATGTTGGCAGAACTTTTTTTAAAAATGTTAATAAATGGTGTAATATATCAAAATGAAAATCAAGGGACGGTACATTGATTTGGCGATTCAGTCTAAAAAGTAAAAAAAGCAAAACTGAGAATGAATTTGAAAAAGAACAAATAAGTTTTTATTTTTCAGTTTATGAGTCTTAAAAACTAAGAATAAATCTTAAAAACTAAGAAAGCTGTTTAATTTTATTTTTCTTAGCTAATGACTGTATATGAGAATTGGACTGAGTGACTCCTCCCCACTCTTGTTCCAAACAGGAAGTGGCTCAGAGAAGCCAAAATCCCATCGAGAGAAATAAACAGCCGTTATAGAGTCAATTCTATTGGTCAGAATAACCACTTTCTTAAAATAATTTTTCTGTAGTTCAAGGTATTCAAGCAACACTCTGACCAATCAGATGCCTCAATAAAAGACGTTATCTGGTTCCAACATGGTGATTTCCGTATCGTGAACTGTCTTGGTCGGAGCTGTTAGCAAACCCTTTTCTATGAATGACGTCACCCTAACACAGTCCAGTTCTCATATACAGTTAATGTTTTTTTTACAGCGTTTATGCTTTTAATTTTTTCACTCTTGTTTCTTAGCTTTTATAATCTGTCTATTTTTTACTAGCTTTGGTATTATTGTTTATAGTGTTTCATGAAGTTTGCTCCTGACCTCTCTGCCAGATCACCTGATCTCAATAGACCTTTATATGAACAAATAAAACTAAAAAACATGTTTTAAATTAACTTAAAATATTTAACTTTTTCATGATACTTATTTTTTTTTAGGTACCTGCAGATTCCATTAATACATTTTAGACATTGATACAGACAAATCTATTTACTGTTACTGTTTTTTTTAATTATTTGATTATGTCCTTGTTGTGGAATCCTTTAGTTTCTTTGGTATCAGGGATAATAGAGACCATTTTTAAAAGAACTATTTTTCTAACATTATAAACATGTAAAACATTCCTGTATATTTAAAACACAATCTCATTTTGTAGATGAACGTGTCTCTTGGAGCTGTTAGGGTTGTAGAGCTATAAATAAAAAGAATATATGAGAAAACAGCTTGTGCATCAAAATGCTTTTATTTAGAAACTATCAATCTGAAAAACTACAAAAGCAGTGAAAACATCCTGAAGTGTTTGTTTGTCAAACTCCGGAGGCAGAAGTGAGGCACGTTTTAAACCTAATTCTCACTGAAGAACTGCATTGTTATTGTTGATATTTGCTGCTGAAACAAACGGAACCGAGACGAGAACGTTCGTCTGGGTGAAGGGTCGAGTTGAACTGAACAATAGAGAGTGAAGCCCTTTAGAAAACTCTTGGACGTCGTGGAAATTTGGCGAGATTTGAAGACACGGAGGAATCACAGTGTTGTGGAGATCGCAGGATGAGAATTGGCACATTCTGTGGAACGGCGGCGGCGGTTTCCTCCTCTGAAACGTCCGTGTAAACAGCAGGAAGATTCTGCAGCTGCTTTCAAGTTTCATCAGTTCAGACCAACGAGAAGCTCCACACAAAAACCAACACTGCACGGCTTCTTCAGACCAGCAGAAGCATCCGCAGGCTTCGTTTGAGGATGTAAACTCAGACTTCACGTCAAACGTGAGAGGCGGTTTGTTCGGGGTTACCGGGTCAGAGCGAGGCCAGCCGCTGCAGCAGGAGGCTCTGGGTCGGGCTGAGCTCTGGGCTGGAACAGTCCAAACAGTCTTCATCGATGGAGTGCTGGGAGGAGACCACCACACTGAAACAGACGGGGAAGGGTTAATGCTTTAGAAACGGGTCACCTGTACGGGGTAACAAAACTGTTCGAGTAAAACAAATACTTGCAGACAAAGATGTTAAAGAAATATATGCATGTAAATACAACAATTTTTTATTTTATTTTGATAAATCGGTTTTAAATGAGACTTTTCTTTGTTTCGAAAACAACTTGTTTTTGCTTTGAACAAGACTCGCTTGATTCAAATGCGACTTGTTTTTGTTTTGAACATCATTCGAACATCCTTGTTTTGAACATCTAGGTTTCTAACACGACTCATTTTCGTTTTAAAAAACGACTCGTTTTTGTTTCCAACGCGACTCGTCTACAGGATTGGCCTAAGTTTGTAACACAACTCTGTCTTTTTCGAACATGACTTGCTTTTGTTCATATAAGAATTTTTCTTTGTTTTTTTTAAATTACAACTGTTCTTTTGTTTTTTTCTGACAGACATGGACTTCTTTACACCTAATCAGAGTAGTGGCATGTCTGCTGCTCTTTTTCTTGGTCATTTCAAGTCTCATCAGTTCTGACCAATCATTGCTCCACCACTTCAGAGTCGGAAAAAGTCTGTAAACATGCTGTCGTGTCTGGGTGGGTGCTGTGGCGATGTTCCTGTGGCTGAGCTGGCTCCTCTAATAAATAGATCCCCCAAAAACTGTTTCTTCACAACAGAGCCAAGTCTGGCTTTTTTTTAATTCATTCTTTTTTTTTTTTTTTCTCGGTATTCATCGTTTGTGGGATCATGTCTGTGTGTTTATGGAGGGAGGGGGGTGGGTGGAGGGTGGATTGGGTTTCTCTCTTTTTGTTGATTGATTTATTTGCTTGTTTCTGTTTTTAATTGTACAGCGTTTCGAGCTGCACCAACATGAGAAGTGCTCTTTTATAAATAAAGTTTGATTGATTGATCTGATTGATAAAGAAGAGCTAAACCTGCACATTTCTGTCACTTATTATGGAAAAACTGGAGTTTGAACACTCTTTCTTTGACTTCAAAGCAAATTTTACTCTCATCTTAATGTCTGAAAACTTTTTTAAAAAAAGTTCAAATTTTTGTGTCCCTGCAGCTCCACTGACGTCTCAATCAATTTGAGATGTTGTTTTTGTTCTTCCGCGTAATGATAATTTACTAAATGTTCAGTTGATACCTGGGTCTGAGCGGGCTGGTCTCCTCTCGTCCCTGAGGCTGATACCTGGAGGTGTAGCTGCACTTTGACCACTGAGCACAAAGAAGAACACACGTTGTTTTAGGTGTCTGGATCCCAGCAGAAACAGAACATCAAGTTCTGTAGGGACTGACCATGTGGGCGGGGTCACTGGTTCCCAGATGAATT
Source organism: Oryzias javanicus (assembly GCA_003999625.1). Taxonomy (NCBI): domain Eukaryota; kingdom Metazoa; phylum Chordata; class Actinopteri; order Beloniformes; family Adrianichthyidae; genus Oryzias; species Oryzias javanicus. Next base: position 4,915,015 of record CM012457.1, read on the forward strand.
CTTTTCTGACAGAGAGCTTTCAGCAGATCGACACCTGCACAGAAAACAAAACATTCTCAGAAAAGATGAAACATTTTTAAGTTCAGAATTTAATCAAAATCTTGAATTAAAGTTTTAACTGAGACGAAGCCTGAAGAGTTATATCTTAACATAAAACCTTGAAAATTCATCTGTAAATGTTGGAAGTGTTTACAAACTTTTTCTCATCTAAAAACTAAAGTTAAAAACTTCAGGTTTGATCAGTTTGTATTTAGCAGCTTCATTAAATGAATTCGGTTTGACACAAACTTCCTCATCAGTTCTGGGACGTTGGTTTCGTACGTTTTGTCCAGTCGTTCCAGTATTTCTGCTCCCACTGGTCAAGCAGAATGTTGAAGTATCTCTGCGTCTCGAAGAAGCGGAGATACCGCGACGACGAGGGTGACGGGAAAATGCGTTCGAAGTCGCCCCGGCGGCTCAGCTCGTCTTCGCTCTCGGCGAGCACGCGGACGTCCTCGGGAGTCAGAACGTCCAGCACAGACGCCAGGAGGTCCTTGAAGGAGGAGAGTTATCCCAAAGTTTAGCTCAGATTCATGTGTGGGTTCAGAGGGAGACGTTCTGGCTGTGCTGCTTCACCTGGTCGGCATATCGCTGTGACAGGTAAAAGCTGCGTTTGACCCGCTCGTCTGCAGACACGGCGGGCTTGCTCCCGTCTCCACTCAAACTGCCAAAAACACAAACACTCTGTTCACAGAAGATCTCAACTTTTGGTCAGAAGTGGAGAGGAAAGCAGTACCTCCTCCTCACCTGCTGGTGGAGCTAGAGGCGCTGCTGCAGGGCGACACTTCCTCTTCTCTCTGAGGAAGGCGAAAGCCGGCGAGATTCAGGAGATCTCTGATCATCTGACCTTTGATGGACACGTCCAGAGCGGAGCTGGAGTGGAGGCTGGATGAGAAATAAAACAGGATTACAGACGAGGGGGGGCTGGCTCGTGCACGCCGCTGCGCACGTGTGTTACCTGGGAGATATGTTGACCTCCAGGATCCAGGGTTTCAGGTTCTCGTCCAGCATGATGTCGAAGCCGAAGAGCTCGTGGCAGCTGTACGGCGATTTGACGTGCATCTTCATGTAGCTGTGGACGTACGGCTCGGAGCTGGAAAACAAGCAAGGCAGGGAGGTCGGTTCAAATCCCCAGACTCGGTCTAGACCCCGAGTTCAGATCAGAGCCTCAGGTTTTGCTCTAAATGTTGTTTCCAGAAATAATTCGATTAACAAAAGCCTAGAAAGATTCGTTTCAGATTTTTTTCGATTCTAGGTTTGTAAATCCATTCATAATCTGCTATATGATCTGAAAACATTTATATTAATCTGATACAGTTCACATACTTTAAAATGTGTTGGTGAAATAATTAGGGGTGTAACGGATCACAAAACTCACGGTTCGGATCATGTCACGGTTTTAGGGTCACGGTTCGGATCGTTTTTCGGATCAGTGAAAAGTAAAAAAAAAAAACAAACAAAAAAAAAACAATATAAAAGCTAAATTCATTTTTGGAAATGCTTCAAATCATAAATTCAATAAGCATTTAAAGTACTTCAGACACACAACACACATATTTACATATTTAACATCAAAACATTTGGTCATTGAAGCCTATTTATTAAAACAAAACATTTTTAAACTTTGAACACAGACAAAATGCTAAAACATGAAGTTTCTGATGACATTTTCATGTCTTTAGACCAAATCTACAAAAACTGAGATAAAAGAATGTTTAAAAATAGTGTTGAAAATACCAAATCAATCTAGATAATTCCTTAAAAGTTAAATTATAAATAAAACAGTTAAAATTAATTTTGGTATTAACTGCTTTATTAAAACTACCTGTGGGAACATTTAAATGTTTTAAATAATAATTATCTGTAAAACGTGGCACTTCCGCGCTCGCTTTTCCTGATGAATTTTGACACATTTCGCCTTCCATACATGGTTCGGTGACGGTACCGGCGAGTCCGTTACGGAGCTGCAGCTTTCTCCTGTGCGGGACAGTTGCTGCTTTAAACTGGAAGATTCTTTGAACCCAGTAATAGAAATGTGTACCGATGCTTTTATTCAGCTCCTAAGATTAAATAAACCTGATATCTATCGATCTTCGTCCTTCATTATGAATCTGAGAAAAGTTTTTGACAGAAGCTCCTCCCACACGCAGCGGGAGCTTCAGGTAAACGGACTTTAGGAAAACCGGGAAGCAGCTGCTTCAGGGCTCGTCAAAACAAAGAGGATTTTCAGGAATATGACGACAATTTAATTCGATGTGAACGGACAATTGGTATAAATTATGATAGCGCGAGGTGAGTGCGTGTTTTTTTTTTTCTTTTGGGGGGGCCGCGATCCGCGGGTCAGACCTGGCCCGAACCGTGGCGTCTGATCCTTACGGATCACGGATCTTCTGTGATCCGTTACACCCCTAGAAATAATGAGATTGTTAACTGCATACAGTGTTGCATGGATTCTCAAATGGAGAATCTCTATCCATTGTTCTGCTTCTCCTGGAGGGCGTTTCAGTTTGGCCACTAGGTGGCGATCAGATTTTAGCATTACACCTTATTCCAGAAGAAGAAGATAGTATGAGGGGAAAATTATGTTTTAGACCACAATTGGTTACTTTAAAAAATATTCCCTTTAAAGAGTTTGGAAAATTCATGCCTGTGAGTAACTAAAGATTTTCATTTAGTCAGCGATGTATGCGAGCATTCGCCGTCCTATGGGAAATTCCAATGAAGGTTAGCATCAAGCTAGCGGACTTTAGCTTTATGTGCTAAATCAATTTATATTTTTATGAATCGATTATTGATCTGTTAAGCTTAAATAGGTTCAAATTGATCTTATTAATCGATTTTATCAACCCAACCCTGGTGGAAGTGGTGTTGAAAAATTCTTGTGGGGCTCGCAACCAAGTTTAACCATGAGGAGGTCCTGCAGAAGACTCAGACATGCTGGACAAACCTGCTCAGAGGGATGTTAGTTTTCTCCTAAAGGAAGAGACGATCCAAACCCCAGATAGGAGCTAGACAAATGTTTGCAGGTCGGAGCTCATTTTGGAAAATTGTGGATAGCTCAGACTCAGAAGTGCAGTGTGAAAGCAGATGAAATTTTGAAATTTGTCAACAATCTAACAAAATCCAAGAGAGTGGAAGAAGTTCCAGTCTTGTAAAGTGACCAACACATTCTAATAATGTTCCCTCTGGATTATTTTGATGTGGAAAGAGAACAGCGGTAAAGAAAAGCTAGAACTAGATTTGACATTCACTCGCTTAAATAAAAACCAATTTAAAGCAGTTTCAGAAAATACAGGAATTGAATCTGTGGATTTTATGACATTGTTGGATCTAACTGAAGGTGGATTTGAATAAAACCAAAATCCTAAATGAAACAGGAAGAAAGTCTCCTGCTGAGATAAACTCACGCGATGACGGTTTTGATGATGATGTCTTTGATCTTCTCCCATATCCGGGAGGTGTTGACTCCTCTGGAGCCGAGGAACTGCCATAAGGCCTTCAGAGCCCTGAAAACACACGGTATCTTCTCAGAATAACGGTCGGGTTTCTTTAGAGCGGCGCCGGCGCCGTGGTCGTTACCATTTGTGCCCCTGGCAGGCCTTGTCGTCGCTGTTGGTCTGGTACTCGGCGTTCTTCTTGTTGACGCTGTAGTTGGTCAGGTGCATGAACTTGTTGCCCAGAGTCTTCATGGAAGACGAATACCTACGGAGACGGGGGTTCGATTAAACCTGAACGGTTTAGGCTCCGAACATGAGACTGCAGAGTCCACTCCTACTTGCAGCTGGCGAACCGGACCAGCCCGTCAGAGAAGATGTAGATCCTCAGCGGGTCGTAGCACGGCACGTAGACGTAGATCCTCAAGTCAAACTTGTTCCCGCTGATGAGGTAGGGCTTGTGAAGGTACCTGCAGACAGGAACAAAGTCTCAGCATGTGAACACGACGCCTCGGTTCCTCCGACTCCGAGCTGCTTACTTCTGGACCAGAAGAGGCCTCTTATGAGGCATCTGGCTCCACTTGTGGATAACCTGGATACCTGTCCCCCTGGCTGATGCAGGCTGGTGAGGAGGAGGAGAGGAGGTCAGAAGGAGCCTTGCTCACCAAGAAGGAGAAATAAAGAAAAACCTACAGGCTTGATGATCCACTTCTGCCTGGAGCCTCCGTCCTCCCAGGCTTTCCGCAGCAGCTTTACGTCTTGGGGAAGAATGAAGGTTCGAGGGAAAAAGCTGAACTCCTGTTTGCCGAAGCGATGCCGCATCTTTGACAGGTTCCTCCACAGCCGGTCCTTCCGGCCGATCTGAAACGTCCCCGGGAAGTGGTTCAACTAGAACCGGGACGGATCAAACAAACGCGTCAAATCCGGACTTTGCAGAAGAAAGGATCCAGGATCTGCGGGCTCTCACCTTCTGGTGCTCCCCCAGCTCCTTGAAGCCAGCAGACTTCATGTGGTGTCCCCAGCAGCCCAGCCAGTCGTGGCCTTCTGCAACACAAACCCGATTCTGTCACTTCAGCCTGTCGGGGCAGACCGGTGTGGCTCGGGACGAGCTCGACTCACTCTTCGTGACTTTGAAGTGGGATCGGTCGATGGTGTGCTTCACCACGTTGGGGGTGACCGTGCTCATTTTCCACTTCAGCAGCCGCCTCTGCTCTGCAGGCAGCAGCTCCACTGCAGAGAAAGAGGAGGTCAATGCTTCATCCAACTGATGTCAGCGTCGCACAAATCAATACTGATCAATGTTTTTTAACCTCCATCCTCAATGAAAAAAAGTTACATGACAACATCCTTGTTGACATAATTCAAATGAATGTTTTTCTGACTCAAAGATTCTGATCTTTCATCACCAGTTTGATTTTTACTGAACTGTAATTCATAAATAGTAAAACTATAATTTTTTTGTGACATGTTTCAGATGTAATGAGTTATTTGCTGCCGGTCATTTTCAAATGAATAAATATATCATAAGCAGGCCTGATTTAAAGAACCTGTTAATCACTTTAACGAAACGCTCTTTGGATAAATCTTCGATTGTTTAGGCAAATAACGTAATTCCGACAGATTCTGAAGCGGAGCGAAGTAGCTTTGAGCTAATATTAGGGCTGCCACAAACGATTATTTTAATAGTCGACTAATCACCGATTATTTTTTACGATTAGTCGACTAATCGGGTCATTTGCAAACTGGATGTAAAGCACACATTTTAACCATCATTAGCTTTAAACTAACTAAAAACTAAATATATAGTTATATATGTGATAATCCTGTAAACTGAATTTGGCCGCTGAAAATTCTAGTGCTGATAGCTGAAGATGCTGAAATTACTGAAGCTAATAGCTGAAAGCACTGAAGCTGACAGCCAGCTAAAATATTAGCTAAACTCCAAATTATCCTTAAAAACTGAAAAAAGCCTAAATTAGCCACAACAGCTATCACGTAGCTGAAATATTACCTAAACTCCAAAACAGCCAAAAAAAAAAACTGAAGAAGAGCCTAAATAAGCTAGCATGTAACTGAAATATTAGCTAAACTCCAAATTAGCCTAAACAACGGAAAAAGCCAAAATTAGCCAAAATAGCTAGCATGCAGCTGAAATATGAGCTAAACTCCAATATAGCCTAAGAACTTTAATAAATGCTAAAATACTCTAAAAATCCAGCAGAATGCAATCATAACTTTCAACTTTACTACACTCTGACACCATATAATATAAAGTAACGACTAATCGATTATTAAATCAGTTGTCGACTACTTTAATAATCGATTAGTCGTCGATTAGTCGACTAATCGTGGCAGCCCTAGCTAATATGTAACATTCTGTCGAGTGTTTATGCAGCCGACGTAAACCAACCGATTTGTGGATTTGCAACAATTGATGCAAGTAAAGTTCACATTTTATAGTAAAAGTGTCAACGCAGTCAACATACACCAACCGATTTGTGGATTTACAACACTTTACAGAAATAAAGTTTACATTTTATAATAAAAGTGATTATGAAATCAGCGTAAACCAGCAGTTTTGTGGATTTGCATCAATTGAGGGTAGAAAAGTACTAACGCAATCAGCGTAAACAAACTTATTTATGGATTTGCAACAATTTACAGAAGTAAAACATTTGGGCCAATAATCATTAACCAACTAATTTGTGGATTTTCAAAACTTTCTGTTTGTAAAATATACATTTTATAGTAAAAGGGGTTATGAGATCAGCGTAAATCAACTGAATTGTGTGAATTGTCAATTTGTGGATTTGTGTGAATTTGCAACAGTTTATGTTAGTAAAGTTTACATTTTATAGTGATGAAGTCTTATAATTGTTAACCAACTTATTTATGGATTTGCAGCAATTTGCAACACTTTACGGAGGTAAAATTGACATTTTACAGAGACAAAGCGTTTAGGCTTATAATCATATACGCACTTATTTATGGATTTGCGACACTTTACGATGGTAAAGTTGACATCTTATAGTAAAAGAGGTTATGAAATCAACGGAAACACTCTTCTTTGTAGATGTGTAACAACTGATGGTAGTTAAGTGTTTACGAGACAACTGTAAACCAATTTACTTGTGGATTTGCACCAATTTGCAACACTTTATGGAGGTAAAGTTTATGATTTATAGTAAAAGTGTCTATGAAATCAACGTAAACCAACTTATTTGAGGATAAGTGCTGATTTGCAAAACTTTATAGAACTAAAGTTTACATTTTACAGTTAAAGTGTTAACAACATTAACATAAACCAAGTTATTTGTGGATTTGCAACAATTAGCAACATTTTACAGTAGTAAAGTTGACATTTTATAGAAAAATTCTTCATAAAAAACCAACGTGGACCAACCAATTTGTGGATTTGTATCAAAAGTTAAATGTTTCACAACAACATAAACAAACTTTGTAGTGGATTTGTGTTGATTAGCAACACTTCACAAAGTAAAGTTTACACTTGGAACACTTTACAATAGGGGTGTAACGGATCACAAAACTCACCGTTCGGATCGTGTCACGGTTACACACGTGTCCCGAACCGTGGCCTCTGATCCGTTACACCCCTACTTTACAGTAATAAAACTTCCATTTTATAGTAAAAGTGTTAACAAAATCAGCATAGACCGACTGATTTGCACCAATTTGGAACACTTTATAATTAGTAAAGTTTCCATTTCACTGATTTTTTACAACTAACCTAAGCAAACATTACTGGTTTTTCAAAGATATTTATGTTAGAAAATGTAACATTTTATGGTAAAAGTCTTTATGCAATCAGCATAAACCAACCAGTCAGTGTAAACCAACCAATTTTTGGATTCACGACAATATGAAACACTTTACAGTTGTAAAGTCTACACTTTATTTAAGTGAATTTTTTACACATTCAATGTAAACCATTTGTGGATCTGTGCTAGTATGCAAAACTTTGCAAAAGTAAAGTATTTATGTAAACCAACTCATTTTTACATTTTATGGAAGCAAAGTGTTCTAAAGTTCTAAAGCGGATGGATTCTGAAGTGAAAAAAAACCATTTAACTGTTGTAAAATGTTGTTAAATGTGTTAAAGGATTAACAGACCTTTCTCATTGGCCGTGCTGAAGTACAGGGTTGGAGGGAGGAACGGGAACAGGCTGGGGACCAGTGCTGGACGCTCCTCCCGCTCCTCCTCTGTTCCCAGAACCATCGGCTCCTCGATGCTGCAGACAGAAAGGCGACAGAAGAGTCTGACGTCAAACTTTGCTCAAAGACGTCACGGCTGACGAGAACCGCAGGACTTGACAGGAAGCGGTGAAACCTTCACGTCTTCCGATCGTCACTCACATGACCGGCATGTAGGAACCTCAGCGTTGAACCAGCAGCGGGTTCGCTCTGGAACCGCAGATGTTGAGAGAACAGCCGGGAGCCCGGGCTTTCAGGCCGCTGAGGCGGGGGGGGGGTCAGTGCGGGGAAATCAACACGTAAACAAATCCGCCGGTTGGGGCTCAAACCAACAAAAGCCGTTTCAGCAGAGAATCAGCTGGTGGGAAGTCGGAGGCCAACAATGGCGGCGACATTTCCACCGCGCTCTGCGGCTTTCCGCCGCTCTCAACAAAGACTCGCCGCACAAAGAGGCCGCTGCGGGCCGGACCAATCAGAGGGGGGGGATGTAACGCTGTTGGGTGCGTGAAGATCAGGAGGGTTGAAGGTTCTTATTTAACTTTTAATAGTTTTCAAGTCTGTAAAGCACTTTGTGTTACAGTGATATGAAAAATGTTCTTCAGTAAAGTTTGATTTAAACTGATTTTGATTTTAGTTTCACTTTTTTAATTGTAAACTTAAATGGTATTAAACTCAGAACATTCTTCAGAATAGAGAATGTGACTAAAACTCAATGTTTTCTTATGATTAGTTATTTTAAAGACATTTTTCTGCATTTTACTGGTAAAAATGTTTATTTTTTTCTCTTTTGTTTAAAATATTTGAGGCTTTAAATACTTTTTTTTTATTTCTGACTTTGTGTTTCTAATGTTTTCATGTTTTCAAAAGTTCTGTATGACATTTTTTCATTGACAACATTTATCATTAAATTATTATCTTCTATGTGTTTTTGTTTTCCTTTCTGTGGCTAAACTGAATCTCAACAGATGTATGTCAGTCTCTATTTGTATTTCATTCTTATAAAATGTTTTAAGTGTTTTAAATTTTGAGATTCTTAGAATCAAAACTTTTTTCCTTTATTTCCAATCTTCCAGCTGAGGAAGAATTTTTAGCTTTTAGTTCTAGACAAAAGTTTGATTCATTATGTGTTTATTTCCCAAACAAATAGAATTAAAATAAAAATAACCATTATTGCAAATTTAAAATTTACTGAAACACTTTTAGAACATAGCGGTTTATAAACTTTGTTTCTTTGGTTCAGCTCCGATCGTCTCTTTTTAAAAATGAATGCCGTCTTCGCCGGCGTGAATGAACGCTGTAATCTAAGATGCGTCTTACCGGGAGAGCGGAGGATGCGGCGCCGCAAAGGAGGAGCGGACGACAGATGAAGAGTCTGAGTCTTCTGCGGAGGAAGAGGAGAGGGAACAGTGAGAGGAGAAACCGACAAACCAGGAGAAGTTAAAGAAAAGCTCCTCACCGCCGTCACTGCAGACGTTCTCCAGCTCGTCAGGAAGCTCCTCCTCCGCTCCGTCCACCTGCATGACCCACTGGAGGCTGGAAAACACGAGCCCTCTGTGAGCCGCGCCGACAAAGGAGAGGGGAACTGAAGGGAAAGCTGATTCTTACTCTGACAGCTCGTCTTCTCCACCCAGCTGCTCCACTGACGGCGAGGAGGAGGACAAAGAGGACAGGGATGGGGGAGACCTGCAGGAGGCCTGCTCCTGTCTGGTGAGGTGGATGGCGGAGATCTGAGAGGTCACCGAGCCGACCAGAGCCTCTGTTTGACCCAAATCTAACAAAAAAACAAAAATACACAAAGAGGTTTGATGGAAGATCAGGTGTGGATCAGGTGTGTTTAGCCAATCAGGAGCTTCGATGGGAGGTTGGTTTGCAAACATGTATGACTAACCTGCGATGTCGTCCGGTTGGTCGGGATGCAGGTGTCCTGCGTCTTCTACCGAACCTCGTTTCTCCGATTCTGTGCAGGTGTCGCCGCTCGCCGCCGCCTCCATGGCCACCAGACAAACTCCTCTCAGCGACAGGAGGCCGTTAGCAGACCTGCTCCTGCGGCTGCTCTGAGCGGAGCGCCGTCTGACGGCGGTCTTGACCCGCCGGCTCCTCAGTCGCCTTGTGCTTCTGGTTTCCGGTTTAGCGCCGTCGTGGCTGAAAGCCCTTTTCGGGGCCGCAGAACTCTGATGGTTGTGAGGACTAAGGCACGGATGAGGCACTGGAGGTGAAGACAAACAGTCTGCGGCCTGGAGATCAACCACAAGAAGACAGACTGTTAAGATGGAGCGGTTCTGAAGAACTCTGGTGACTAAAACAGATTCTGGATTCATTTCGTCTTTTTCATTTCAAACTTTCACCTTGGTCGGGTCTCTGTGCTCCTCAGCGGTCCGTCCCGTCCCGCTCTCGGCCCTCTGAAGTCTCCCGTGTGCCGACTGGTTTCTGGGCTCATTGTTCGGTGTGACCGCCATCATGAGGATGGAGGAAGTCTCCTGCACCTCTGATGCCACCCGGTTCTGGTTCTGAAAGCCCTCGAGCCGCCGAGGCGGGCTCAGATTCTGGTCTGACACAGGAGGGAACTTCTCATTCTTCGGCCGCTTGTCCTCAATCCGGAAAGGCACTTCTGACGCCGCGGCGCCTGCGGTGGGGGGGCCCTCTGAGCTGGAGCGAGCTCTGAGCTTTGCCCCTCCCCAGGGCAGGGACTGGTTGGCGGGCATGGCGCAGCCCAACATCCGGGCGCTGCAGACGGTCGGGGTGGGCGGGGCTCCTGCTGAATCCCTCTTCAGCAGGAAGGACCAGGAGATGTCAGCTCCGACAGAACGCGCAGCGAGATCCGGCCCGATCCCGACGGCCGCCGCTCATGATTTCACACGGAGACGCAGGGGGCGGGGCCTCACGGGATCCACAACTACCAGAAAACTCCTACAGGAGAAAACCAATCATGTCACAGGATCAGGGGAGGAAATCTGACCTAATTGTGACCTCATTCCATCTTCTACAAATAAAACAAAAGAAAAAGACTGATTTAGACCCAAGAGATCAATGGATCCACCAAGAACTAGATTTAAACCCAGTCTGGACCAAATTTATGTTTTCTACGCATATTAATTTATGTAAAAATTAAACAGAAAAATCAAGGAAGAAGTAAAAACTTTCACAGAGAATCTTCAGATTTAGACATTTAAAGCGTTGGATGAACTTCTACAAGACGGATGACTTTCTGAGCCTCAATCTAGAGCTTTAAAACAACTCTGAATTTAAAGAAAACTTGCTTACCCACATCAAAAACTGATTTTACTTCAATAATGTTACAGGAAATTCTGAAAACTAGCTAAATATGCTCCTGAAATAAAGTGTATTATGTGACAAAAAACTTTTATCTTTAGTTAAAACCCAGAAAGTATGTCACAATGAGAGGTTTTCATGACAGAAAAATAACATTCTGTTTCGCTAAAACTGGCAAATCCTCAATTAAACACAATTTCTAATCTGATAAAAACAAATTCTGATTTGCTGAGGTGAAATAAAAGAAATTAGAATGTTTTTAACAGGAAAACTGGAGAAAAGTTCAAACACATCAGTAAGATCTGGTCTTAGAATAAAAGGTAGACTCAAAAGTGTTTGTGTTTTCGCAAAGGCCCAGCCAGAAATAGTTCTACTAATAGAAAATTACAACAAAAATGATTAATTATGTATACATTTCAGAAAATAATTCCTTTTTTTTTTTAGTTGTTTGTTGAATCTAATTCTCTGGAGACATGTGGCGCTTTGGGTTTAAAAAAAATGCAAATCTTTTGAATGAATAATTGTTAATTTATGTTTAGATTTTTAAACCAAGGAGATCTAATATTAGTAAAACAACATGTTTTTGTTCCACTGACATGACACTAAACTCAAGAGGTGCTTTTCCATTCTTCAGAAATTCAAATATGTCAGCTAACTAAGTAAAATTATGGTAAAAGGTTTAATTTTGTGTTCATATAAAATTTAACCAAATTTCATCTTTGCTGGACAAAAGTGTCTAGTTTCTGCTCAGAGTTCTTAAGATATATAATCATGTAAAGTTGTTTTTTTTATTATTATTATTAAATTCTACACTTGTAAAAATAGGATGACAATGCACCAAAGCCATAATCAAGTCCTGCATTTTTAAAACAAGTAAATCTGCTGAACAAAAAGGATCTGCTTGGACACTGTGTTTTATTTTGAAAGGGACTTATTTGTACTGATATAGTAAAAATAAATTCCACTTGTTTCACACAGAAAAATGTAAATATATGAAATATTTAAAAGCAATATTTTATAAATAAATAGCTGAGCTTCAAAAATCATAAAAAGTTTCTTTGTCTAAACAAAAAGTGGAATTTTATTGTTCTTGCTGGGTTTTTCGTCTGTAAGAAAACTAAGCCAAATAATTCTTTCAGCACCAAAGGTTGCTAACATATTGTGGTTTGAAAATTTCTGTTTGGCAAATCACAAAATTGATACAAAAATATCTAATTGTATGTTTTTGTTCTTAGTATTAATATGACATTCAGTCGGTTCTTTTTGATTAAAATGTGTTCTTTAATCTGCTCTAATGAACAGATTCAATTTGAATTTAATATAATTTACCAAACCGGAAGTTGGACCCAAATGAGGAAAAGTCTCTTCCTAATTATTTTCTTTGGCCAATTGGACCAAAATGCCGGAAAATACCGAACATTTCCGAAAGCGTGCTCGCGCGCGCGCTGCCGGGACACCTCCTAGCTTAGATTTTAGCTCAAAAACAAACCTCCAGTTCGGTGGGGCAGCTCCGTTAGCGGAGGCCGGGCGGAGATTTTTTTAAGAAGCGGCAAGCGAAACTAAAACGAAGTTAATTCTCTAACTCTACTAGTTTAACCAGCCCATGCCCATTTTGTGTTTACCGCCTCACCGCTCACAGAGTTAGCTTAGCAACGCCTCAACAAAAACTGCCGCAGAGTGTTAAAAAAAATAGGTGGGAAGAGTGAGAAACGGACCTTCAAAACGACAGAAATCAGACCGGCTGATTCAAACTCCGCCTTACCGGTTTAACCTCCCGCAGTCTCAGACATGCTGGTCAGCGCTGAGATCAGTCGCCGGAGTTTCTTACGTTGCAGCAGATCTGAGCTGAGGAGTCAGGGTGACTCATCACGGCAAAGATCGTCTATAGAGCCGCTTCTTCGTAGTTTCCGATTTGGAGTTGGTTACGGAGCAGCACTGCCCTCTAGCGGACAAACCTTTAAATGACCGGAGAAAACTTGCAAAATTTTAAAATTCGTTTGCAACTATAATAAACCCACAAAAAAGCCTAAAAAAAAGAACAAAAAATATTGTATTGTTTATTTTTATTATTAAACACAAATTTAGATATTTTGGAAAAAGTATAGTAAAAACAAATAAATAGAATAATGAATAAAAACTATCCATTGTATTTCTGTAAGTTTTCTCTAATTATTTTTTTTCCTAGCAAGTTTCATAAATATGTTTATTTTAAAGCTTAAACCCTTTACATTTTGTTTTAAATAGATTTTTTAAACTATTTTCTGAACTATATAAAATACTGATAATAAAAATACTTACAAAACTATTAATAAGTTCAAGTTTAGACATTTTGTCCACAAAAATATTTATCAAGTCACAAAATCATCTTGGTAACTATATATTTTAAAGAAAAATTGTGATTCAGGTTGACTCAAAGCTTTCCTTCTATGACTTGATGCTTACTTACGAGCATTTTATGGTTTATAATTTTGTTCCCTTTATTTCAAAGTAGATTTAGAGATTTTAAAGTTTTAAGTTTTCTTATAAATCTATTAAATAACCAATTAACCAATAAATCGTTACTTTTATAATCTTCATTTTAAATTGAAAATGAAGACAATGTGACCAAAATGGCAAATTAAAAAAGGTAGAAATAAAAAAAGACGTAAATGTAGACTATATATGTCTATTTCCTGTAACTACACAGATCTTGACACAAAATTATTAATCTAAATTAAAACAAAAATTATAGTTATTTTTTATGTAAAAATCATGATTGAGGAGAAAAAATACATTAAAATTGATCAATTTTTAGCCACCGGAGGGACTCTTTGAAGGACAACATCTAGAATAATTATATTCTATTAATATAATACTTGTAGAATATTTACATTTAAAGAAAAGAATAAAACGCAAAACACTTAAGTATAGTACTGAATAGTTTAAATTTTTTGTGTTTCATTTTCCCTTTATGATGTTTATTGCACTGCCTTTATTTGAACAGTAGAGGGCGCCAAAGAACAAACTCTTTAGATTTTATTCTCTATTTCATTAAGTTTTTTTCTTTTTATCAGCTTTTAACCTTTTTCTTCATTCTTTTTCTCATTTCTGAAAATACATTCAGAAACTTTCATCATGTTTTTATTTATACTAGATTTATTACAGTTATTGTCACATGAACAACGAAATTCTTTCTGAAATGAAACTTAATAATTTGTGTGTTTTATCCTAATGTCCTGTCGCTGCGTTTCTATCTTTTTTGGAAACTATTTTTCTAGTGTCATTCTACTTCCTTTATTCTTTCCATCCTCCTGGACATGTCAGCTGCACCTGAGCGTGCGTGTGTGAGCGCGCGCGCGATGCACATAAAAGGAGCCGCAGCCTGAAGCGGAGCATCAGCTGCTCCGCTCCACTGAGCTGCAGGGGAGCAAAGAGGAAAAGTTTTTATTTTCAAGAAATATTTTTCCACAAGCATCCGGATCACAGGAGAGAAGGCGTTTTTCTGCAGACCTGGACTCCTGCATCCTCCGAGGAAAAAAAGAGGAGCGGCGAGGATGATTTAGAAGAAACTAAAGAGATTAAATCTGAAAACAATTCTGGGAGGAAACGAGAATAACTTGAGGATCGGATGAACTTTATTGACAAAAATCTGCTGATAAAGTTGTGAAATGGTGACAGAGGAGCAGCAGGAGTAGAAGAAGGACCGACTCCTCCGATCTGCGGCTGAATTCACTTACAGCGGCTTCCGGCATGCGCCTCCTCGCGCTCCTCGGCGCCGTCCTCCTCGCGCGCTCGGCACGCGGCGCGGCCTCCGCGCGCCTGGAGCGCTGGGTGCGCGCAGGTCTCCAGTCGCTGCAGTGGGAGCAGTTGGAGCGCTGCCTCCGCCGCTCCTCCGCCTCCGAGGCGGAGTGCCGGCGGCTCGCCTACCTGCCGCCGTCCTCCGTGGCCGTGTACGCGTCGGAGCCGCGCGCCGCGGCAGGTGAGCGCACCTGAGCGCGAGCGCGCGCAGGAAAATGTGCGAAAAGCGACTCAATGATTAAAGTTTAAGTCCAAGAATTAACATATATATGGAAAGCCTAAAGGAAATAAATAACCAGAAAGAAAAAATGCAATGAAAAAAAAAGTATTTTGACACTAAAGTTTATTAAAATGTAAACATTTTTCAAGTTGTGTATTTATTGAAATCATCAGAGCTTTTTTTCAAATTTATTTGACAGACTCGTTTCATTAGAAACTTATTTTTTAACATGAATTATTTAAAAGTTTTGATTTATTTGAGCAAAAATCTTCTTTTAATCAAACAAACTGATAAATCAGCTTTATTTCTTGATTCAAACCTAAAATTAAAACATTTAGTTTTAAGTCACATTTTCCAGAAAAAAGATTTTTACTTGTTAAAATATTAAGTTAAGATTTTACATTTTTATTTTATTTTTTAGGCTAATTATTTTCCCTTTTTTTCTGTTTTTTTATATTTTAATGAAAAAAATATTTTTGTTTTTAAACACAATTTTTCAAAGTTTTTATAAACTTTACTTTTCATTAGCTTTTAATTGTTCAACATAATAATAAAAGTAATTTGTATTTTGTATTGCACTTCCAATTAATTATCTCATTAACCAAAATGACCAAAATACAAAATAAAAAGTGAAACATTGGATCAGGTAACAAAAGTTCTGTCATTTCTTACATTTAAAAATATCAATTTTTAGCAAATTACATTTTTAGTTGAGTAAATCATGAGCTCAAAATTTGAATCTGATGAAAGCTATTTTAAACGTAAGAAATTACAGAACTTTTGTTAATTGATCCAATGTTGCACTTCATTTTCATAAGTTTTGAGTTAAAAGTAGAAAAAACTTTATGTTTTAAAATGCTTTTATTTTTAAACTGTTTTGTAGAATCAACTGTTTCTTCTTTGACTTTGCTCCAGGTCCTTCTGACAAAGTTCTGGCCGTCCTGCCGGACTCCTCGGGCGGGATGCTGGGCTCGGAGCTGCAGTCGGGCCTCGGTTCTGGGCGACTGCTGAACCGACGGGAGGGTCTGCCCCGGTACCAGAGACCCCCACACGACTCTGCGGCTCACGACGCCGTTCTGGTGCTGGACCCCAGCCCGGAGGAGAACTTTGGGCATCCTCTGGTTCTGTTCTACGTGGATGTGAATGTGACGAAGAAGAGGTGCTCCCACATGGATGGCATTTACCTCGGTGAGTAAATACATGTCCTTCAGCCAAAAACCAAACTTTAATCGCCTCTAAAGGAATGTGAGCAGACAGCTTCAAATATAAAGTTCAGGAGGAGAATTCATCAGGAACTTCAATCAGATCCAAAACAAATCCATGCTGAGACCCAAACTCCTGAAATTAATGGAAACATTTGTCATCTAAACACATTTATTCTGATCTGAAATTCACATTTACATCATAAAATTCAACTATAATTTAATACATTAAATGGAGTTTGACGAAAACAAGATTCTTTCACAGCTTATATTTCCTTCAGATAATTGTTCTTTTATTTTAGTTGCAAGCTAAACATTTCCTTTTATATTTTTTTTATTTACAAAAACTTTTGTCAGGTAATTTGTAATAGTGTTTTTATAGTTTCTAACATTCAAAAATAGCTTTAACTGTTTTTTTTTAACCCCTTTTTGTTTGCATTTTAGCATCTTTATTATTCCACACAATCAAGATCATTTTGTATTTTAAAATGTATTGTCTCATTCTGTTTAATGTTGTTTCTAACCTTATTAAGGTTATATCTGCACACAATAATTAATTAATTTATATTTTTTCATGTGATCGGGACAATGTACATTTATCAACAGTAAACTAGTGTCCCATCGCTGCTCTACAGACTCGTGTCTCTTTAGGACAGTCACACTCCCTGACTGAATCTGAATTCTCAACTTTTTCTTAATGGTTTCATTCTTTTGTTTGTTTTCAAATGTGTTCATGTTTTTATGAATATTCTATTCTATCCAGACAACATGCCGTGTTATAGCAATGATGCTAACTAACATCCATTGTCCCAGACAGGATAAAAGAAGAACATAATGAGACATTAGATCACAATAAAGAACATTAAGAGTACACTATAATTTAACATTTTAGCTCATATGAGAGTAAACATAGATTTTTTTTATTATTATTTCAGAACTCAGCCATTTAATCTACTGAGACAATAACTATTTGTTAGTGTTTTAGTCTCGTTTTTGGCTATTTATAGCATTGTTAGTGCAATATGGGGGATAATTTGTTTACCTGAGATGTATTTTGAAAGTGTTTAAAGAGTAATCAAACCAGGAAGTTGGAGGCTGACTCCACCCACAGCCGAAATTTGGTCTTGGGGGCTGGACTGTTATCATTACTGCAGCTGCAGATTATGATGTCAGACCTGTCAACCTGTAGGGGGCAGCACACAGACGGTTTTTGAATATATTTTTGAAGAATTAAATAGTTTTATTTTGTCAAAAATTTGGCAATGAACAACAGACAGCACTTTTAAATCCCCATTTATTAATGTCAACAGCCAAAAAAAGTTAATTTAGGGTTTGGTTACCCTTTAAAGTCTTAGGTTGTGTCCGAATTCCCCTCCTTGCTCACTATATAGTACGTTTACCATTTTCTAGTGCTGTCCGAATCTACTCATTCCAAAATTGAGTCCTCGCATCCATCGATGCTCACTGGATTAGCGAATATAGACCACAATGCATTACGATTGAACAATGTCAGACACAAAAAACGTGTTTAAATGTAATTTTTGAATAAACCATCCACATTTTCCACACCAGAACACAGTGGAGTCATAAATAAACGTCATGAAATGTTTGTATTTATTTGATTTTTACTTCGTGAAATCGTGGCGTCACGTCCGGCGTTTAAAGAAAACAAAAGAAAAGTAGTGAGCATCATGTCTGAATTGCCTTTAAAATCCAGAGCACTATATAGATTTTTAGAAGTTGGGGATTAGGGGGGGAATTCGGACACAACCTTGGTCACCCACAAGGGGGTCGAGGGTTTTTGTGTTGTTCGGGCCCATGCAGAGACACAGCTGCATCTTAAGGCGAGCACGGGTGTGTCTTGCAGTCCATACGGTCACCTCAAAGGACGCCACGAAAATCGAACGTATTGTTGTCATACCTGTGGTAATTGTGAAGTATAAGTTCAACACACTTATGACCTACAAGTGATGTTGTCTTTTCGCTGCACAGACTCCAGAATCAGATAGTCTGTCTAACTTCCTCATTTGTTGATGACATTCAGCTACTCGTCTGTGTTTCTTTGCATCCACAAAACACAATAATGGTCACATACAAAGCCAAGTTAACCAATGAGGAGGCCTGTAACAATTGTGGGAGGGGATAAACTTTCTCATAACCTTTTAAAGTATTAAACTTTGACAAACTTCTCTGATGACTAACCTGAAGCTCCGGCTCCCGGTTGTCTTCTGATGCCGAGCAGACTTGGACTTCCAGGAACATTTGACACATCAGCCAAAGTTTATCTCTCTAAAGAACCTTTCGCTCATCTGTCTTCTACCCTCAGGTGTGGAGTGTTTGACGCTGGCTCTGAAGGGCCGCTGTCAGAACCAGCTGAAGCGCCGGCAGACCGGACCAGAGAGGTTTCTGGGTAACGGCCGTCTGACGGGCGGGGGGCGCGGCGGCCCAAGCGGCAGCCGTCTGCTGGAGCAGGCTATCGGGGGGCTTTGTGAGGTCCACTTCCTGCCCCTGGTGGCCGCCGTTGGAGACAGCAACCGCACTCAGAGGCTGCGGTGTGTCGGTAAGAACGGCGAAAACAGAAAAGTATCAAACAACTCAGACCGCTTCCTGTTTGTTTTGGAATCTTTTTACCTTTGTTGCAGTTTCCTAATCGATCGTACTAAGATGTCGACCTGCTCTCTGGACTTTTCTATTACTGGAGCGTATGAAAACACTGATCACAGCTCTGCTGCAACTCATTTCCTAGTCTTTGCAGAATTGCTCTCATTTAGAAGGTTGGTTCTGGATTCATGGTCCTTGGAGAACCCAGTTTAGTTTCTCTCTTCACTCTCAGGCCTGATCACTACCAGACCTGCTGAATGAAGAAGTTTAGAAATCTTTTCCAAGAAACTCAAGACCTAACAGGTCTAAAATAAACATTACATCTAAAGAAACTCAAGAAGGGATGAAAATTGAAGTCACTAATGTGTTCCAAGGAGATTTCAGGAACAAAGAGAGCTCTATCATCGGCATACGGAGAAAGCTCAGACCAGTGGAGAACTTTACCAGGACCAATATGACTCGAGGAACACAGAAGGACTCATCCAGGAGCCTCACCAGACTCAAATGAGTTCAGAGTTCATGATCCAGCAGGCAGAAAGAGACTTTTGGATCAAGGATGTGTTGAGATCAAAGACGAGGATAAGAAGAACACAGAGTAACATCTGGATCAGTGATAGACAACTTTTCAACATGCACTGCTCTAGCTTGTTCTAATGGGCTGGACATACCTGAACCAGGAATTCATGTAGACACTGCGGCCCTCAAGGCCTGGAGTTAACCATCCCTGATCTGGATGATCCACAATGATCTGACGAGACAAAAGAGGAACTTTCTGACAGGTCTGGATCCATCTGGACTAACAGAGAACATAAGTCATCATCAGAGTGATGGTTTGGAGCTCGTTAACCTTTACAAGTTCTGCAAAGATGCAACTGGAGCCCAGCAAAGAAAAAAAGGCAGCAAAAAGTCACTAATTCGCTGCTTCTGAGGCTCTAAAAAGCACTTGTTGATACACAATTCCACCCTTTTTGATCATTACAAGCTGCAGGTTTATAGGTGGATCCATACATTATGTCTTAGCACCAGAGAATCATAAACGAGGGTGCCTTTCATCCATCTAAGCTCAGAAAATGAGAGGATCTGTACCACAAAAATGTAAATATTCACTCATATTGTAACAGTGGCTAATTTTGTAAAAAAATATTATAGTTTATATACATAATTCCTAAAAGTAAGTCACTTCATCTTGGTAAAAATTTACCAATAAAGTCAATGCCCTATTATTACTTTAATTTAGCTAAAAGTAGAGGGAATAATTGTTATTACTGGAATTGTAAACTACACCAATGAAGAAAGTTGAGAATCAAAAATGCTCAACACTCTTACCTGTCAGGCCTCTCAGGTTGTTCTTCACTTTCTTGTATCCAGAACATGCAGAGTTTGCCAGGTGTCCTCAGCTGCTGCCCGTGACTTCATCCAGTCCTCCGGTTTCCAGCTGCGAGTTGAACAAAAACACCCGACGATGTCACCAGCAGCCGCTCGCCACTCACCTGTCCTGCCGTCTCTACCAGACCTGCGACCACGCAGTGCTGCTCTCAGGTTGGCCGTCCTCGGTTTTTGATCCCTACGTCTCCAGTAAAGAAAAACTAAACCATTTTCTGGTTGCTTTTTTAGAGCACGCCAACTTACAAAAAGAAGGTCTATTTTTTATTTTGACGCTCATTGTAAATAAAAGAAAACAACCCTCTAGAAAGTTACAGAATTCAGAAAGTTTTGTTCATTCTTTAATGCTGAACTTTGTGCAAAAATGTGCTTTTCTATTCAGAAACTTGAAACTGTTGTGCACTTTAAAAACTTTTAAAAATTCAATTTCAGCCGCATCTGTTCTCTTTTGATTTATTTTGATGAACTAAAATATTTGTTTTATTATTTGTGACTATTCAGTTAATTGTCATTTAGAAATAGAGAGAAGTTAGCAATGAAATTTTAGACTATTATTTTTAGAGAATAACTGAAAATATACTTTAGGTTGATAAAATCAATTAATCGATCTGAATCGATCTAAGCTTAATAGATCAATACTAAATCTATAAAAGTGTAGATTGATCTAACACATAAAGCTAAAGTCTGCAAACTTGATGCTAACAGCTAATGCTAACACTTGGTTGACCTAAACATACGTTGCAGACTGAATAAACATCTTTATAAATTCACCGGTATGAATTTTCAAAAACTTTAAGAAAATGTTTTTTTTTTAATAATTTTAAATTTAATATTACACATGTTCGTATTTCTTTGACAAATTGAACACAGTTTTGTTAGACAACACGAAGCCAGCAGAAATACAATGTTTGCGTGTGCAGGGGGCTGGCAGGAGCAGTTCACGCTTCAGCGGCACGCTCAGAATCTTCTGGAGTTCTACAGGATGCTGCGGAACAACGGCTTCCATAAAGATCACATCAAGACCTTCTTTGCGGGCAGTGGTCAACTTCCTGGTAGGTGGTCAACATCATCAATAAGTTGAAAGTTTTGAACGTCTGGTCACTTAATTTTACAGATTTGATCTGGTGAACCCCTTCTTATCATTAAAAATGTCATATTGAACACAAAAATACATTAGATTTGAATTTAGATAACATTAGAAAATTAGAAAAATTTTTCCTTTCCTTTCATTGACCAAAATTTGGTCGATGATGGTTCAGCATTTTTAACTAAAATCTGCAAGTGCTGGATATTTACACCCCCAAACACTAGATGGCAGCACACATTCTTTTACCATCATTGCACGGCAATATTTTCATTTCATTACAGATTCAAACACACTAAAAAATATACACATGTTGGAAAACTTGTGGTAAAAGTTAGACCAAACTGTTGTATTTTTTAAATAACCTTTTCATTTCAGTTTTATCATCAGCAATATTTTGCTATTCACGAGTTTCTGTCTGATGAAACAAAAAGAAGTTTTCTATGGGTGGCTATGGATAACAAACAGGATAATTAGTGAGGAGAAGGATTTACTAATATGCGTCTGCTCTGATGAGTAATAATAAACTAGGACACAAGAGCGGCCTTTCCATTGACTATGAAATTGCGTAAATTGGATTTGCAATAATTAATTCACCTAATAAAAACACAATAATTAAAAAAAAACTTGCATTTAGCTAAAATGTTTTTGCGCTTGGATGAGGTGGGTTTTGAGGTGTATAGAAATCTTTTCAAAACTGCAATGGAACTTTTTTGAATGACTGAGTCATGTGACCTTCTTCTTGATAGGAACTGGCTGTCTTGAGTACTGCACAGCAAATGCCACTAAAGGTCCCACAGTATCACAGCTCATCAAAAGTTTGGGGTTTCATACAGAATTGTTGGATCCACAATTCCTCTGTAAAATCATCAACCACGATTTCCCAAAATCTCTTCATCCGTAGCCTCTCAATGTAGCTTGCCGCTCCATGGCCTGAATAAGACACCGATATCTCCTTTGATAGATGATGATGAGCGCTAGTGGCGTGGCAGAAATGTGAATGTATCTGCTGTAAATCAAAGTATTGATCACATCCGTGTTTTTGAAGGATTTATCGTGTGAGTTTGTTTGTGTTTGTTAGGATATTAGGATTTAACGGAAACAGTGTAACTGTGAAATTGTGTTTTTCGACATTTCAAGAATTTTGATAAAGTTTTGCACAAATATGTAATGGAAACGCAGCTATTGAAACCACTGATGTGTGAACAGACAACATTAATTAAACAATATGTTAAAAACACAGAACAGGAAACTTTAGGCTGTAGTCATATGCACCCATACGGGGAGTTGATCCTTATAGGTGGGGCAGATTTTTGGGTTGTTTGGGGCTGTGGAGGGTCATAGAGAGGAGCACATGTCTCTTTGGGGACGCAGGTGTGTCTTGCAGGTCCCTTGAGGTCCATATAGTCACCTCAAGGTGAAAATGGAACGTAAAGTTGTTGTGTGTTGTATGGAAGTCTATCGGAGAAACTAAGGAGTCACACACTGACCCATGTCTCCCACGGCTAGCATTACGCCCCAATGTCTTTATGTAACTTTAAAAGTGTAAGAGTAAATCCGGTAACGCTAGACGTGGAAGCCCGGGGTGAGGGTAAGATAGAGATATTTATTGAATCTCAGGTGTTCAGAGAATGATGATACTGGCATAGCGAAGTCTCGAGGAAACAGCTTCTTGCCTAGAGAAGTAATCCAGAGACTCCAACGTGGGGAAGATGGAGCACCAGAGAATCTGTGTAAAGTGCAGTCCAAGGTTGTTCACGTGAAATCCAAATAAAAACAATACACCCAAAGGGGCAGACTTGACTCGACATCCAGAACAGGGAACAGGAATCAGCGGGAAGAAACAAAAACTTGAAAGGCTTGGTTGAGGATTGAGAATACAAGAAACTGACAGAGTGAAGGTGAAGGAATGACGCCCAAATAGTCCAGGAATCAGCTGTGCTGAATGAGTAATCGGGGGAGTCAGGAGAGTGAGCATATAGGGCAAGCCGAGAGGGCCAAAAGATCCTGACACTTTTGGATGACACTGTTGTACGATGTCCTTATGGCACTCTTTTGTAGTTAGTCAGATGCATGTAATGGCTCCTTATTGACCTCACAAACGCCACACGCATGGCACACGACACATAAGTGCATAAAGGATGTCCACACAAACTACACTGTCTAATTTCCTTAATTCTATCACTCAGGCTGCAACGCAAGGAGCGCAAACCTAGAATGTGGAAAGCACTAACAGGCTTTGTGCTCAGTCCGTAGGATTTGAGGGGTTGAAACAATAAGACATGCCTGCGTCTCACCTATTTCACCCTTACGTGTTGTAAAAGAGTTCGGTACAACCTGGAACCCACAGAATACCTCTAGCAAAAAAAATTGGTCAAGAACGTTTTTGCTCTACGGGTTTACCTAGCAGTCCACGATCTTGATATTTTGTGTTCTTGCACATTCCATCCAGGTTTTCCACTTTTATAGCTTGCAAAAAGCCTGAATCCAACTTTACGGGCAGTTGTGACTATGGCTTAAGCTGTGCAGTCCAAAGTTATTATGTTTAGTTTGCTCCACTAGTTTATTCTGCACCAAGCAAGTTCAAGTATTTACTGAGTCCTCAATGTAGCAACTACATGATAGGAGATAAACAGGTCGCCTATCTGAAATCTAAAGCAGACCAGAGTCACTGCACCATCCAGAGTAGTCCAAACCACCTGGAAGTGAACCACAAATGTACCAGCTGGTTGTTTGGATGTGACACTCCCCTAAACCATCACTGGCCAGGAAATGATACAAAGACAGAAAAAAGAAAACACTTTTTTTTTAATATAATAAACGCTGCGTTAATAAAAAAGGATTCATTGAAAAAACTCAGCTACTTTTTTAAACTGTATATCATTCCAATGAGTTCCACAGTGTATCTAATGTTTCTGAAATGTCCCACCCCCAGAGGACGTAGAGGGCGTGTACTCAGCAACGGAGAAGACCGTCATCCGTAACCACGTGTCGTACATCTGCAGGAAGCAGCACTGTGCTGACACGCTGGTTCTGTACCTGAATTCGCCAACACGCAATGACGGCGCCATGCTACTCTGGGACGCCAATCTGAATGGCATCGTAAGTGAGACTCATCTTCACTCCTGCAGCAGGGGCTTGGATAAATCTGTCTGCTGAATTGTTCTCCATCTATGTCGGTCAAGGCTGATCTGAAGGAACGATACTCGGTTAATGAGCTGCTGACGGATCTGGCTGGCTGCAAGGCCACTCGAGTCCTCCTTTTCGTGGATCAAAGCTACAGCGGCGTCCTGTCCAAGAGACTCAGAGGCTCCCAGAAACACTTCAATGTGGTTCTCATCCAGAGTCCGGTCCGGCAGACGAACCCCTTCCAGACTCAGAGGCTGAACCAGGCCTGGGAAGACAACAACTGGTCCTTCATAAGTCCAACCACCTGCCTGCTGGATCACCTATCAAAGGCAAGATTCTTCTAGGATAGTCTTAACTTCCTGGCCTTTTTACTCACCTTTTTCAACATTTTCAGGGTGGGGGAACGTCTCACCTCTTTGAGCCATGGACCGGCCTCCTGAATGTGACTTTGGCAGGCGCGCCCTGCAACGCCACACCCCCTTTGACGGACAGCGAGCTACGGCGGGAATACCAGGGCTGCCAGAACCTACCAACTGCCCTCTGGCACCAGAAACCCCGAAGGAGCCACTGAACAACCAGCGAAGACTCCTTTTGCTGCTGAACCGACAGGGGAGGAAGTCATAGACACACGCGCACCAGCATTTCCACTTCAAGAGTTCAGTCTCCATGTGTGTTGATGACATAACACCGATGTGATGGCAGCTCGTCCCAGCAGAGCATCCAGAGCACCGTGTGATCTGAGTGTGTCTGGGAGTTCAGCTGGAGGACACTCCTGAAGGCGGGCCCTCGCTTCAGCTTAGCCGTGTGTGTTGGTGTGTTTAGACACGTCTCTTGGGCACTTTAACATCTCAGATCCAACCGTTCATCTCTATTTTTGTCTTCCCACCACTGTCCTCTCTTGATCCCGTCTGTGTCTCCTCTCTAACTCTACTCCTTAACCGGCATCTTTCTGTTGTTAAATCAAACTGATGTTGGTTTTGGATCGTTACAGTCAACTTTCAGCCACAAACCCAGCAAAGAAGCAACAAGAGCAACCACAGCTTACTCCCAAGTTACTGACATTTTCTTCACTGCTGTTGATCCCATCATCTCCTATTTTTCATTTTAAGAGGACAAATGCCCCAAACACAGATCAAAAGTATCCACTCACTCAGGATTGAGTTACAATTGAAATATTTCCCATAAATCAATAATATCCCAACATCCAACAACTCCACCTGATTTTATAGATGTAGGAAATGAGGTCTGGTCAGCATATTCCCTAAAGAGTCCCAGATCCGTTGTCATAGATAATCTGGGGCTACATTCCTGCTTGTTTTCCAATATACCCGGCTATGCCACTATCTAATTGGTTGGACACACCAGATCCAGGTAATCAGCCAGCTGGAAGATTTGGAAAACACACTGACACACCGGTTCTTGTCAAAAGACCAGCAGCTTTACCTCCTTATAGTCGTCATCACTGACTGCCAATCAACGAGTGGCAATAGCTGCTCCGCCCCATCCGTCCCGTTCTATTTTTCTATGGACCTACACCTGATGGGGGCCCTCAAGAGGTACGGGTCAGAACGGTTTAATGGGTCAATTTCCGGACTGCACAGTGGAAACTAGGGTTTTATGTTCCATTAACCCTCACCTACAGTGAAAACTCTAAATTTCCTCCACTCTACCACTTCAAGCATGGATTATTTCCCAACCTAGAAGACAGACCGGCAGCCAGTCTCACTTTCTGAGAGGCCAGTCTTTATCTAAGCAGCTTAACACTTCACTACCAACCCAAAGCCAGGGGGGTCTGATGAAGCCTTTGGGTCTGCAAGGCTAGCAAAAACCAGGAAGTGATAAAAGAAGCCAACCCTCGTGAAGGGTTTACACAGCAGCGTCACGCCATTTACTGCTCTGTTTTAATCTGACAGAAATTACACCTAAAGGTCTTTCCTCAGCTTTAGCTTCAAGGGTTAGTTCAGAAAAACTAACTCCAGATCAGCAATGTTTGGTCACCTGATTTTAGAAGTCAAAACGAAAGGACGTTTCAGATTCAGAAATATTATTTACACATTTAAACATCGAATGTGAAACTTCATTCCATTTTGGTTGATACTTCTAAAGTATTAATACCACTCCATGGTGAGGAAAGGAAATGTTTTATTTTACATTTAGTTCTTCATCGAATTTTTCAGCAAAACTTTATATTAAGATACTATGGGGCTTGAAAACGAACAACTTAAACACAAACCTTTCAGACTCTGTTACCACAAACGCCGTCAGAACTTAGACTTGAAACTGAAAAAGCCTTCACATCCGATTATGTACTTCCAACCCTATCCTGGAGGTTTAACTGGAAGCAACACCAGTCCTTGGCAAAAAATGTAAAAAAAAGAATCGTAGATGGAGCTTAACTTAAAATTCAGAGTGAATAAAACTGGAGATTGGAAGTTTGTCCAGCTGGAAAATTGTTTTTAAGTGGTAAAAATGAAGAAAGAAACACGTTTTGGTTGAGTAGTATTACACTTGGATATTTAAAAGTTATTGTAACATATGCTGCCACTTCATGTATTAACTTTAGATTAAGATGAAAAAACACACCTGAAACATTGTCAGATATTTATAAATATTTTAGCTATAAATTTCAACATTTAAAAGAAATACATTTGAGATTTTTTTTTTTTTTCAAATATTTTTCCAGTCAGTCAGTGGTTCATAATCTCAAACTCCACGAAAATTATACAATTGAACCAATTTGGTACAAGATTCTGTTGACTTTTCATTAAAGTGGACTTAATGCTGTAATGTTGTCTGTTTAGAGATTTAGACATTTTTACACAAAATAAGCTTTTCTGTGACATTAACATTAGACATAAATGTGCTAAATGATGTCTTGACACCTGTGATCAGTATTCTTCACAGTCATAAACTCCGCCCACTTTCCCACCCTGCCTGGTGTTGTTCAGATGTGTTGGATTTTAATAGAGGTTTGTTTACTCAGTAATGTTCAAATGTGTCACAGTTGGTGTAACGACCTGTATGGAGTGAAACCTGTAAATTAGCCGAATTGATCTGAGGTGCATGCTGTCAATCACTAAATATATCCAATAAAGTGCTTTTAGAATCCACTGATGCTGCTTCGTGATTGGCTGGAAAAGTGTCTGCAAAGGTTTTTTGCAGAAAATCTATCTTTGCTGCATAAAAAAAAAAGACTTCTTTATTGTTATTTTTGTGGAAGACTGTAGAGTTTGGAATTTAACCAATTAACTTTATAAATTAAAATGGAATGCAAAATAACAAAAAAAGGGATTTGAGATCAATAAAAATGTAAATTAACCTAAATATAACCTTTTTCCAAAACTAAAATAAGTAAACACTTAACCAACAGAACCCCGAGTGACATCAGTTTAACAGAAAGATATCAAAGACTGTGCACTCTACTCCACTTGGTATATTCCACATTATTTTTATTTTTTAAAAGGCCCACTCCAATAAAAAATGTGTTTTTAGTGATTTTAACATGTTCTTTAAGCATTTTTTTCTCATGATGGAGGGCATAAGAGTTTGAGCTTAAAACTGAATTTCTAAGTATTTCTTTATTCAAGTTATTGTGAATCAGGAGCAGATGAACAAAATGCAGTTCATAAAAATCTCTACATTGTGACATAGAATACTCCTTGCTTTTCTCCATTACAATACATGTACAAGCAGACCAAAAGATCAATGTAAGTCTTTAATTTCCCTGACCGAACTGCTATGTGGCTCACAACGTTACAGCTCCAATATTGCTCACTAAATTTGTTGCACCACTAATAATAGCTTGGGGTTCTAAGGGGCAACAATTCTCAATTTTTTAAAATATGTTAGCTAAAAAAAATGGCATAATCGTAACTAAAAGACCACTGGGAACGCTTTTAAAATAGATCAAATAGATCCAACAATGATCAAAGTGGGACTTTCGGGAAAAATGGGTGGGTTAAGTGGATTTTAGCAAATCTGAAAAAAATATGAAGCTGAGTTCAACATAAAGGAAGTCTTGGCTCTCAGAAACCACTTTCAGGGGAAAGAAGAAGAAAGCATCAGAAAGTATTTTATAATCTACCGATCCTGTTCTAAATGAAGAAGCAGTTTCTCCTGCATAATGTGATTTGATCTGAGCTGATCAAACCAAACTGAAAACACTATTGGTCTTCTTAATACCAAACACGATTTAAAATCCTATCATCACTGGACTATGAATGAACGAACGTCATGGGATCCTGATTTTAGAGATAGTTTTTGTTTTTGAGTTTTCTACCAGTAACTCAATCCCCTCCTCTGCCCTCGGGCAGCTCGTCTGGCTTTACTCCAAACATCCTCCTTTGACTGCTGCCCTTCCAGCTCACGGCGGATGTTTTCCCCACAACAGTCTGAGAAACATCAGCGGCTCAGCTTTTCATGAGCAGTGAGGACATTTCACAGCGCCTTCTTCAGCCACAGAGCAGCAGACGCCCTGAGGTGGTGAGGGACGTGTGTTCCCGTAGTTTCATTCTTTTTGACAGGATGAAAGCAACGATTTTAGCAACTTTCACAAACCTGTGAAAGAATTCACCAGAGAATTGATGGTTGTGGCCACATACAACAAGACAAACGCTGCTAAAGGATGTTTCCTGCAGTGTTTAGGTTCCTTATGTATGACCCACACCAATCAAGGATAGAAAAGACCATATTCGAATCCCATTGTTAGCTATCAATGTCCCTAATGGTTGAAGACAATATTGTAAACGCATTGCTCGTTTTTTGCTTCCCCTCATTGGGGACCAAGTCACAGGGGCAGACCGAGTCACTTCCTTCTCCCTGGTCACTCCCTCCGGCTTCCTACGGGGGATCCAGGCCTCCCAGGCCTCCTCCCAGGCCTCCTCCCAGTGGGACGTGCCCGGAACATCGCCCCATGGAGACATCCAAGAGGTGGAAGACCTCCCAGACGTTCCCAGCAGACCCTCACAGTACGTTTGGGTCTTCCAAGTCTATCTGGCAGTGGTGAGCGAATCCAACTCACCACCAGGTAGTGATCAGTGGACAGCTCTGCCCCTTACTTTACCTGAGTGTCCAAGATACTGTCAAAGATCACCTGACTTATTGTATTTCCGGATTCAGGACTTTATCTTGCTGTGATTTAAATGTATTGTAAACAAGAAGCCAAGTTGATGGTTTCCAAATGAAAAACTGTTTTCTAAATCTGTTGAAATATTTTTATTTTTTCATAGATTTATAGATTCTTGTTCTATTCTTCTTAATACGATGATGCTTTTACAGACTCCTCCACAGATTTTCTCATTGGAATGATAGCTTCCCAGCGCACATTTCAATGTGGGCCCCATATGGTTTACGTTTGGGCTGAATTGGTGGGCCCCAGGTGGGCTTGTCCTGAGGTTCCATGGTGGCCCCATCTGTTTGCCCACACTGGCTTAGGTGGGGACTCAGTGGTCTGGGTCCCTATGCAAACCAGCCGCCCAGTGGACGGCGTAGCGAGTAAACGAGCTCTGCAGTCCAGCAGCCGTGACCTCTCAGGCCAGTGTGGGCAGACACAGAAAGGGCCTCAATGGAACCCGTGGACAAACCCAATTGTGGCCCACCAATTCAGCCCGAAGATAAACTATATGGGGCCCACATTGAAATGTTCACTGGGTTACTCATCATTAAAGCGTTTTATATCTGTGTAGTACTACAGTGCTCTTCTGCTAGTCTTTGTGATGAGTGGATTAAGGTTTTTACTCTACATGGAAGTGTCCGTTTTGTATGTTTAAAAAAAGTGTAAAAATCCCCAAATTTGAAGAAGCAGATCATTTCAAAACAATTACCTTTATAACACTTTAAAAATGATCAGTGTAAGAACGTGTTGCTCTAGTTATAAAACTAAATGTTTTTCAGATTTGTATGAAGAACTCTGTATAATTACAAGGGATGTAAAAAACCCTAAATATCAATTAGGTGATAAATCGCAATATTTAATTTGGCGACACTTGTATCAATTTAAAATGCTGACAAGGAAATATTTATTAAGAGCATCCTTCAGAGTCTTACTTATCCTTTCCACCTAAACCCGACTGCTAGTTGGCAGCACACCGAGTCTCTGAGCAGCTCTACACCAAAACAACAACAAAATCTCGCAAGAACCAGCTTGTGTTAAAAGTTCAGTTAGCCTCACAGTTTTTGTTATTATGAGACTTAGTTTTTACTTAGTCTGGGTACCAAACTGACACTGTGCCACCTTTTAGCTCAGCATTAAACTTCGGGTTTTAAGTCTTCCTTCCTCAGTTAATAGTTTATAACTAAAAACTACGAAACAGATCAACTTTCTGAACATTTGGACGTTTGATGTCTTTTGACACCGGAGACGAGTCCTCCCTGCAACACAGCTTTACGATGAATTAATAAAAGCTCTGGTGTGTTTCTGTCTGTACTGCCAGACAGGGAGGCTCAGAAATAGAGCAAAAGACGGAGCAGGTGGAGCGGCGAGGGCTGGGAGCAGAGGGGGGTAAAGAGGTTCTCGTTTATGCCAGACCTCTGCAGGGCATCGCACTCAGTGAGGAAGCACAACCGTCCGCTCCCTTTACACTTCTGTTTGGATTTGATCTCAACCAGGAAAGTTTAGTTGAAACAGTTGTGGACCAGTGGATTAGTGTCCAGCCTTACACTGAGATTGAGGGAAGTCCAGCTAACATCAAAAACGATGGGTTATGACCTTCACACTGAACTGGACACTTGCTTTTCCTCCATGTTGGTCTTGGATTCCAACCACTGATCACATCATAACATCGCTACCAAAAATGAGTTCCTGGTTGATTGACACCACACCACCAAAGTTCAGATTAAACTCTAACAAACTTTGAAAATATTCCATGTCAGAAATTTTGAAACGCACAGCTGCTGGAGAATTGTGCAGAATCCCGCAGGACCTCTGATCTGTACGTTAATATTATATTATATTAATATTGATGTGCTAAAAATTTTGATTTTCTATATTGCTATTATTATTACTTCCACTATATATACTACATTGCATGCAACCCACTAACGACAGGGTTAAATGAAATTTAAATAACAATGCCAATTAGTTGCTAGTAGGCTGCTAGAAGCTAGTAAAAGTCTGGTTCACTGGGTGTCTGTTCTCTAATTCTATCTTCTTCACTATTTTTTTTTATATTTACTTTTCATTTAGTTCTCAGTGCCTGTTTGAAGCAGTGTGATTCATGTGTCGTCTTTCTTTCCCACCCCCCTACGGGGCTTGTTTGTGTCCCCGTTCTTGTTCCGTGGACCTCACCTCTGGCTCGTCTCACACCCCCTCCTGCCCCCCAGTTCCATCTGGATGAAGCCCATCTGCTGCACTACTCAAACATGTACTTGTTGAGCTATATAAATAAAATAGAATTGAATAACAGTCAGCTGAAAATCAGCAAAAATGCTCCCAACTAAACCCTAAATTTAGTAATTCACAGCAGGATCACATTTTAACCTTTGATTTAGCCTTTTCATTATCTTTTCATAAAGTTTGACATTTCCCACAGCCTTCACCATTCATTTTTCAACAACTTGTGACGAGCAGTGTAGATTCCTGGAAGGATAAACCTTGAATATTTTACCAATTTGACCCTAAACTTTCGTTCATGAAGTTTATTAACATTCTGTAATTGGGTTTGTCCTATGACACAGCAAAGCAAAATTTAAACCAGATTAAAAAAAAAAAATTCTCAGTTAATAACTTAGCATTTTACACCATTTGTCTTTAGCTAATGTAGCCTTCAATGGTATATAGGTTTTCATTATGTTATTTAGTATT
Source organism: Oryzias javanicus (assembly GCA_003999625.1). NCBI lineage: Eukaryota > Metazoa > Chordata > Actinopteri > Beloniformes > Adrianichthyidae > Oryzias > Oryzias javanicus. The sequence continues at coordinate 4,947,167 of CM012457.1, forward strand.
AGGAGCACTAAGGAATATGCATTACTTTTTTCAGCTGACAAACATTTTACTGTTGTTTTACTGACATAATATCAAAGTTCTTCATTTATCTAATATTTATTAGCCAAATAAAGCTTTTTTTTTTTTTTTACTATTAATGATTAACATTTAGGTTCTTCTTAGTTTTCCTCCTGTCTCTTAAAGCGGAATTTACATTTTTCACTTTGTCTCCTAAAGCAGTCTTTTGCAAGAATATTAGGATTTGAAGGTATAGCAAAAAGGAGATAAAGGACAGTTGTTTCTCTAATAAGTGTGGAGTTATTGATGTCAAAATACTTAGTGGTCAGACCATAGTCAGCAAAGATCTATCCAGCACAGCTAGCTAAAACTGAGTCTGAATGTTGGGTTTTTGCTGATCTTTGATGTCTGTTTTTGCTATCTGGATCCTCATTTTTGTAGAATGTAATGAATTTAAGAGGAGCCATCAGTTCTTAATTTCAAAGTGGTTCCATGTCTGAACCGTTTTAAGGAGTCAACCCATTCATCAGCCTGAGGACACGATAAGATCCCACTTCCTGTCTGCTGATCCACATCCCCGCTCTGTGGGCAGAGGTGGTGTGTGATCTGACACCAGAGGCTTAAATGGGTTTGTCTGGTGTTTACATCACAGCGTCAATCAGAAGATGAATGGTTTTTGTTGTTGTTCTCCAACCATGCCTGCAGGGCAAACAGTCCAGCAGTGAGAGGTGGATAAAGTCATCTCTCAGGTGAACTCTTATCAATGTTTCAGTGAGCAGAAGAGGGAACTCTTCAAACTCAGCTCCTATTTCAAAGGATTGTAGGTGTCAGCAGCTGGATGTCAGTTGGTGTGTGTGGAGGTGTGTGTTTTTGTTGCCTTTACAGAGGCATTCAGGTTTAACATCAGTGCACACACAGGAAGAGGATCACCAACAGTTTACCTTACTCTTTCTGCAGTAAATCCACAATGAAACATCAAGATTTGGTCTGCTCCTATAATGGTGAATGACCTGGAAAATAATTAATTTCATTTATTTATACATTTTATTTTCACAACACAAAACAATAAATTACACAATATTTTTGTCTTTGGTGAAAATGAAAGAGGACAGAAAGAAGAAAACTTAGTATCTCTGCCCCATTTAACTAAACCGTTGAACTATTTTAACCAAATATATCTTTGTAATAAAAAATAAGTACATCAAATAGGTGGCAAAAGTTAACAAATGAGAACAAAAAAGAAAACAACAGCATAAAAATACAAATGACTTGACACCCTAAAGGTGCATTCACACCGAACTCGAGTTGCGTGACAAATTAGCATGCCCCGCCCCTCTTTCATTGTGCGACGAATTTGCTGGTTGTCGCCTGTCAAAACATGTGTTCCTGAGTTTCACGCTGTGGCCCCATGTGGGAGGAGCTACCAGCTAATGTTTTTTGGGATAATCACTATAAGGAACATTGCCTGTGGATATCTCACTTACAAATAATGTTGAGAAATCTAATTCTACAAAAACATTGGTAATCATGTCTCCATGTTTGGGTTTATATGTATGAACTGTATGACAGCCGCTTCCACTGTGTTTCTTTGTCTCTGTGACTGAGTTTAAAGGCTGACTGTCGAGTATAACCTGAAGGGGAAAAAATAAAATAAGACATTTTTCCCTTTCTTTTTCTTAATGTTTCGATGAAGCCCGAGCCAGCAGCCTCCGCACCCCGCAGCGGCTGTCTGTCTCACGGTATATGGAGTGAAAGCCACTGAAAAACGTCCAGTGCTAAAACCTGAGGTCCTGATTGGCAGATGCGACGCAACAACCTGTCAAACTTCAGATGTTTAAATTTTGGCTGCGCCGCACAATTCGCGCCTCGTCACTCTCTGATTCCGCTTGCCGCGCCTGTACAGTCTTGGGATATATCGCGATACATATAGTAAGACATGTATTGGGATATGTATTTTATCACTGGGATACGTATCATATTGCCAAACTCTTGCCAATACATGCCCCTAGTAGAAATACTTCTAAATTTGTTAGCAAAAATACTTTATATATAGTTATAGTTTTACTTTTAACAACAATCACAATTTTCCTACATGTATGAAATAAAACTATTCAACTTAAAGCTGGTAAACACATTAAAAAAAAGAAAATGTTTCATCTGGATTTTTCTGGAGGTGTAGGAGTTCAAGAGAGGGTGCAGGAAGAGTGGGAGGGGGTCAGACATGTGTGACGCCAGCCCCCGGTAATCATCTACACAAACATACTTCTGATATTTCTCTGAGACTTTTGAAATGGACACATGATGGTTGGAGATGTTCTTGGCTGAAGAACTCTGAATGAACCTGTCTGTGAATTATTAATGGTATTATTTATGAACACACTCTGATGAGCCTGATTTCAGCTTCAGTGGAAGCTTCTCCACCCTGAACTCGGAAGAATCTTTGAACAGATGGACTGAAGCTAACCTCACTTTTCAAACGGGGAAGATAAAGCAGCTCCAGGAGCCAATATCTAACCATGATACTTTTGTGCTGCGCAAAAGAAAACCCAAACTCCTCTCTATGCCTCCCCAGACTGATGAGTGTGGCTTCCAGCTCTGGGCAAGCCGCTGCTGTGGTGCTTTTATAACACTGAGGGCTATCTTTGGAGCGTCTCCTTTAATATTTGATAGAAACCCTCGGTCACAGGAAGAAATATCTCCCACTGGAGACGGCAAACGTCAAAAGGTTTTTCCTGGCCTGCTGGGGGTTTAGGTTGACGGTATACATGAAGGCAGTTTTTTTTTTCCAGGTGAGGTAAGAGATGTTTCCAAACGAGGAACTTCAATTTGAAGAATACATACTTACAAATAACTAGAAAATATTTTTCGCAAGTTATAATAATAATAATATATTATCACAAAAAAAGTTGTTTTAGTCAACATACACGGGAAAATGTAAAAAATGTAAAAGTATTCAAAATAGTTTGGTCTATTTTTTGTGTATCTGATAGTAGAAATATTATGACCTGAAGTAAAAGATAAACATAAAATCCTAAACATGTAAAACTGAGAAAAATTGCCTAAAAAAAGCTAAACAAATTTAATTGAACATGTCTTTACAACTTGAGAAGCGTTTTAAATAATTATGATAAAAATTTAGATGATTCTACGTCCTAAGGTGGAGAAATAGAGCTGATCTCTAGATATTCTTTGAATTTGTAGTAACTTGTGATGATCAATTGTGAAAGTGTTACTTTTTAAGTTCCTACCTTTTCTTTGGGAATCCACAGGTTTTCTTTGGACTCTCCAGTTTCCTCCCACAGTCCAAAATCCTACTTCTTAGGTTCTGATTATCAGTACAAATAAAAATTGTTTTTCAATTAATTTACAGGTTAAATAAATCAAACTAAACAGAAATAAGGTAACTATAAAATTCTCAGGGAATGTTTATTGTTTTTGGATTAACTTTTTACCAAGAATAAATTTTGAATCTTAGAAAATAGGACTGTGTTCTGGCGAGAGTTTTAACGATACGCTGCGTATCGCGATACGCATTCTGGTACGATACATATCATGATATATGCCAACACAATACCAGAGATTATATTTTACTATTTCTTTTATTGTGACTGAGAAAAAAAAAAATATCTGAAGATGGATGCACATCTCTTTAAATCAGTTTTGTTTAATAATAAGCACAATGACCTCTGCAACTTTATTTTATATTGACGTTTCTTTTAACCAAGAAAATTCATGTTGCTTTTCTTTTAACAAATATTTTTTTTAACACTAAGCCTTGTCTGATTTTTACAGCAAAAATATTTTTCAGTGTAGGAAAAACCCATCAAAGAACAAATGTGTCTTAACCAGTAATGTTCCATATCTATGGTTGAGAAAATAAAGTGCTGTTTATTTCCAACACTGCTAAATGTGGTCGTTTTAAAACAGTTTAGCTACTTGAACGATGCTTTCCAGAAACATTTCAGTGTGATGAAGGAGCAAGGCGGTAAAGGAGAGAGTTTCAATACAGCCATGTTGCTTTGTTTCATCATTGCACAAAAAATGGAGATACTAAAATACCTAAAGCTCAAAAGAATAAATACTGAAAGCTCCAAGAGATATCCTAGCAAGAAGATGAATGATGCTTAATAAAATATTATATTTAGCATTTGAAGCTCAAGCTAAAACCTTAAACATGCTGACTTTAATAAAATAAAAAGTAAAATTATAAGATGGAAAAATGTGGAAATACTGCAAAAAAAAAAAAACAATAAATTCTAAATATTAAAATGTCAATTTTACACAACCTGGTTTGGTAGAGAATGTGTTTTATTTTCTTCAACTCCACACACTAAAGTACAGAATTCTATTTTGACATTATCTGTGGTGTTTATCCGTATAAATCATCTCCTAAATAAAATACGAAGGCTAAATCCAATATCTTGATTAAAAGAGTTTTGATGAGTTTTCAGGTTGTCCCTTCAAACAGTGTTTTAATTTAATCAAAAGTCAGACTGATTCAGCTCATAAACAGTTTATGTCCCAGGAGTGAACGCCATCTGCCACTGCTTTGAGACTTTAAGAAGCTCTCAAATCATCTCCTGAAAGGCTGAAGCTTCACCAAAGGTCAGAAATCCAGAGACCCGAACAACAAAAGCCAGCTTAGACATGAAATGTATTTATGGACCAGTATCAAAGCAAAATAAGCAGCCAACTGTGAAGGTAAAATGTACTACTACTGAAACTGCATCAGAGAAAATGAGAAATATCTGATCAGAATTTCAGGAAATACGAACTAAAACTAGGTAACCAGAGCGATTACTAACTCAACTAACCCATGAAACGTGGCCAAGGTCTTAAGATCAGGACCAATAACTGAAACTTTTTAGGATACATGTTTGGCAACAGATAATTTTATAAAACAAAAGAAAAAAAATAATCAGAATTAATACCTTATTGTTTGGTTAGAAGAAGAAGAAGCCTTGTGTTACATACACTACAAATTCCTTCACCAGTCACTATTCAGTGAACCATCCAGGACATTTGCCATTTTTTTGGGGGTGTCTAAATCTACAATTCATAAATCCAACACCCAGGAAATTTCCCAGAAGTCTCTGTAAAACCCAATGTTTATCGATACTCACTAGATTGGGGAACATAGACCACAATGCATTGCGTTTGAAGGATTTTTGTCATTTAAGAAAATGTGTGAATTTAGTTTCCAATCATGTTTTCATGATCAGAACACAGCAGATTCAGAAATTGTTTTCCTTAAAATTTTTCATTTTTACTAGGTTTTTACTTCAGGAAATGGAGGGCGCCATATTTGGCATTTCAATAAAACAAGAAGTAGTGTGCAAGTGTCTGAACTGCATTAAAATCGAGGAAATTATATAGTCCCACACTATTAGTATTTTCAGTGGTTAGAAAGCAGTAAAAATGAACAAAGAAGTGTATCATTTTAAGATGCTTAACATTATAGATTTTTTCATGTAACAGAGATGAGATTCCTTATTTCGTTTGGGACCAAGATATTGCCCGATTTCGCCATTTTGGGACCAGACAACGTTAGTAACCAGTGATTGGTTTGAGAATCTGTTAAATGCTTTGAAAGTTTGAAGTGGGGATAGAGAGCCCCACACACTCTTGTTGAAGCCTCTGATTGCCCAGTATATAACTCGAATAACTTGCTAAAAATAGAATATATTTAAAAAAAATGGTTAAGAAATAACATTTTAAAAAGAGACACCAGAGAAAGAATGGTTATTCTGACAAACTGTGTGTAATAGCTGTTTATTTCTCAAGACAAGTCTATGGGATTTGATTCTCTGAACCACAATAGATCCAGAACATCTTTATCCAAAACTTCCAGCAGCTTGACCCCGAAATAAATACGTGCTACTGAACAGTGCAGGTGAAGTTTTCCAGATTCCTTGTATTTCTTCAGGATAATAAATTAAATGTGTGCAAACAAAGAAATAAACAAGAATGAATGTCCAATCCCTTCACATTTTAGTTTGACGAAGTTCAACCCTTTTGTTTATTCAATTTCAGAATAATCTATTATTAGAACATTCTACCACACTGTAGGGTCACATGACTTTGCTAAATTCAAAGTGTTTCCACACATTAGACTGTAATGATGGTACCTTAATTAAAATAAATAAAATATCAATATAATTGATTTATTTGATTTAGAAAAAAGTTTCCTAAGGTCAATTTTAAATCGATTGGATTAATAACTTGTGTCACACACACATCAATCAAGTTGGATCATAAGAATAGAAATCATTCATCGTTACACCCCTACAAATTTCTCAGCTTCACCTTCAGTGTTCTATGATCATTCTGAGTCTGTTTGCTGCCTCACTTTGACCAATAACCAAAATGAGGTGCTTTTGTTGACCTGTCAGCTCTCATGTCCTTCAAGAGGCTTTTCATTGACTATTGTGAGCTCTGATCCTGCTTTTCTCTCATGCCCTTAATTCTCCTTTAGTTCTTCATTTGTTTTCTTTTCACCGCAGCTTCGTCAATCCCATGGATCCTGAATGTCATATCAAACAGTCTGGAGCTACTTTAACCGACAGAGTCCTTCTTTACCTCAGCTATGGGTTCAAACTGTTTCCACAAAAGTTGATGTTTAAAATATCCGAGTTGGCATTTTGCTTTTTTCTATATTCTTTATGATTTTTGGTCACACTGTTAACTCCAATCATGTGTTTCTTGTTTGGATCCAAACATCAGCAGCTGTTCCTTCTGAGATCTACAGTCTTGAGAAGCTATACGTCTGTTCAACCATCCTCCTCTTTGTAGGAACAACGGTCTCTTAGGACCATTCAGTCTTTCCTCTCTCATCTTTCTCTTCCACTAAGCTAGTAAAGAGCTGCAATCTCTTACTCTACAAGAAGACGTTCATTGCCATGGCAGGATGCTGTCTGGATGGCATTTATACCAACACCCTAACTGGTTCCTTTTAATGGAGAAGTCAAGCTGCTTCACCAACTTCTCCTGGACAGAGCTTTGCTCCCTGAAGTACCTCTTTTCAGCCACAGTTTAAGGTTAAAGGTACAGGTAGGTTTGTAGACTGACTAGCGAATAAAGAGCTTCACCCTCAGACTCGGCTGTTCTTTCAAATAAACAGAAAAAAAAAGTCAAGATTATTGTAGAAGACTCTTCATCTCATTATCCCGTAAGGAACCATGTCCTCAGACTTGGAGGTCCTGACCCTAATCCCATTACTGATATGTGGAAGTCGCAATCCAAGAAAGATACAATAACCATATTATCTGCAAACACAGACAGGCTAAAGCTCCCAAAGAGGAAGCTATACTCCATTTGTTGCAATGAGAAATTGACAAACAGTGCTACAAACGAGAACCCTCAACTATGATTTGTTTGGTTGTGTTTCTCTCACAGGGATGACTTAGCCAATCATGGAAGGAATGGACCACAGAGAAGGCCTCCAAAAGGAAGACAATGGAGAAATGGCTTCTGATAAAGGTGAACAGCAGAGACAACTTCACAGGAAATCATGAAGATGTTTTCAAGCAATGAGGTGTATTTTCAAAGATCTGTGTTTTCTAAAGGAGCCATTTTTTGACCTCAAAGCCACAGACGGACATGCTGAATTTGTTGAAACTTTCCCCTTTCCAAGAAGCATACATCTGCATCAAACATGCATGGCTTAACTCATCCTATACTATATAATGCATGCTGCCCCAGGTCACCGATGCCACACGTGTGATTAACTCGGGCCTCCTCTTAGAACAGCTTTTTTCTGCTGCTTCAGGCAAAATCCTCATCCTACACTTTATATTTCTTTACATTTCATTTTTTTTAAAGAACCAAATATGTTTTTCAAGCTTTCTGAAGGACGTCCCAAGTTCTTCCTAAGCTGTTGCTACATTTATTTTTAGTCCACACTCAAATCTAAGAAGACTAAGATAGAAAACCTTTTCTGATTTTATTTAATACATAAAGCAGAGCTGCCCAATCCTAGTCCTCCAGATCTACCAACATGCTTGTTTCCAATTCTTTCTGCAGGTTAGCTTACTGTAAGATGTTTCCTCATTCTGATTGACGAAACTCCTCCGATACAGGTGAATAGCAGCAAAAAGTGGGGGGTTTGACACTTGTGAACTAGATCAAAGGGTAGAAAAAGAGATTCGACATGGCGGCTCAATGAGAGGATTTTCGTCCTGAACTTTCATCCATTTTCCTAACCTGCTGGGGGCGCGGGGTTACCATAGACTGTCCTAGTCACTGTTAAAGACGGGATACACCTAGAACAGGTCACCAGTCTGTCACAGAGCCCATGGAGTTGGATTGATGGCTATGCTAGCCAGTCACACGGTGGACGGCTTAGCGAGCTAGCGAGATCCACTCCCCAGGCTCCAGCAGAGCTGATAGTGATTGAAGCAGCCCAGCAGAACTAGCAAGGCCTGCCTCCCAGAATGCTGGTCCCTGGGCAGCAAAGCCCGCTTTGCTTGCTTGCCAGTGTTCTATAAATCCTTCCTACCCGTGATTTTGTACTACCTACATTTATTGCGCATGCGCAAATTGAAAACATCTTTTTTAGTCTTAACAGACCGGCCATAAATCTGTGCTACCCCTCGATTTTGTGATCAGGCTATGCTGCCTCGAGGTAAAGCTGTCAGACCCCCTCTGAGGCTGCGCTGCTCGTAATTCTGTCCTACCCCACCCATAATTCTTTCCTACCCTGTCCAGAATTCGTTTCTACCCTGCTGTGTTTACAACCAAGCACAAAAACGGTGCATTTGTTCATACGCAGTAGGTAAGATTATCTGATAAGGTGGATAGCTATGGCTATTAGTTTTTGCTACGGGTAGGAAAATCTCATGAGGTAGGACAGATTGTTGAACACCAGCGGTTAGCTACCCAGCAGTCGATGTTGCGCATGCAATCGCTATAGCTTCAGAGGCTTTTTGTGTTTTTCTTATTTTCATCAATACTATAATAAAATGATTCTCCAGTTTTAAGTTTATTTCCCCCCCTGTTGGGTTAATGCTCAAACACAGACAGAAGAAAGTAACCTTGAAAACGGCCCTCAGGTGCAGCTATCGCTGCACGAGTTAAGTCCACACCACACCGGGTGAGACTCTGAAAGATCTGGTGAACCCAGACACCTCGAGATAAACCCAAGCTAATCGTTCCACATCATCCATGTTTTCCATGATGTGGCAACAAATAGATTCCAGAATACCTTTGGCGGTTGCTCCGCAGAAGGGGCTTCAAGGCTATAAGCAGTAAATTTGACACATTCCAAAAGAAAGGCCACCTGGTGCCTGGACAGATTTGGACATTTCTCATCAGCCTATATCACCTGTAAGCTCAGTTTTGACTAAGCATTAAAATGCTACTGGAAAACAGTGAGTCGTGTCCAATCTAGCTTTGTGATCATTATCTTCTTGATTAGTTTAGGTATAGAACTGTTCATGATCATTCTTTAATAATTTTTACTGATGCATGTTTGTTCAACATCCCCAGTTTAACTCTGTTGTCATAGAAAACAGCTTACACCACGTTTTATACTCTACATGCTGAGCGTAAAGGTGACTCAGCCCTTAAAACTGAAGTGAGTCTTTAAGTTCCTTTACTATTTTCGACTGCATTAATGTGGATAAACCATAAGGCGTGCCAAATCCTCATTTGAATATTGCTGGTTTCACTATTATTCTGAATCCATCGTCCAAACTGGACATGCAATCATGCAATCGTGCAATCATGCCACATTTCTGCGCTTTCTATTTTGGATCTTGCAACTTTCCAGGAGAGCCCCGTCTGATGAGCTTTAACTGTTGTTGATTCTTCTTGCATTTGATTTGACAGCCTGGAACACACTTCAAAAAGTTCTTGTGATTCAAATCAGGGAGAACAAGAAGATATACTTTAAAAACACATTTCCTTCATCATTTTGAACATTTTTCTCTCTAAAAAAAAAAACAACAGCATCTGTTTCTGATAGAAACTAAGGTGTTTTACAGCAAACGTCTGAAGGACAAGAGACTTTTTATGTTCATTAGTAATCAGGATGTTTGAGTCATGACTGAGACGTTTGGACCAATCAGGAACTTCCTGCAAGATTCCAAAAAAGCAATGATTCGAAGTCGATCCATCAAAAAACATTTGAAGCAGTCATGCTCAGCAGAAAACAGAAACGGAACTTCTGAATGCAGGACACCAGTTAAAGGGATTTAGATAAGAGAAAACCTGATTCCAGAGGTGACAGAACATGAACTTATGTGAAACAGCTCAAACAAGAACCTGCAGGAACTGCTATTTTTACTCCGGTCTTTACTTCAGAACCCACAAGATCATCCAAGAATGTTTTTAACCGTTTGAGTTAATGAGAGACAGATTTTGCATCTGGACAAAGCCAGGTGTCTGTCAGCTTGTTTCATGGCTAAAATCAAAAGTCTGAAGGATCGTCCTTCAACCCTCCAGGTCTGAACAAACAAACCATAAACCGGACTGTGCCGTTCTAATGGAACTGCGGCAAAATAAAGCAAAAAGTAAATTTTATATCCTATAAAATCTGAAAAAGGGAACATCCACCAAAAAAACAAAAAGATGACTAACAGGACTCCTCAATGCTTCATCACATGTGGTCTCCACCTGTGAGAGTTCAACATCCACTGAACGTGTTCATTTACACCGATCCCCAATAACACTGCTAAAGAAGCATAAGCCTCATATGAGAATATAAATATAAATGAAGACAAATATTTATACATGTTTCTTTTTCCCTTATCACCTTTTTGCAGCTCAAATTCTTAGAAACAGATTTGTGTATGGGTGGACGTATGGGCAAATCTGTATGTGATACAAATGACATTCAATGTGGTCTAAGGGCACTCAGTGTACTCGTAAAGAGAAAATGTTCATGCAAATTTTTACCATGGGCGACAGGTCGTAGTGGTAGGGTAGGTAAGGGTAGGTAAGGGGGAAGTAGGTGAGCTTCTGCAACAATCAAGGACAACTTCCAATGAAAATTCAGTGTAAATGTGAGTGTTCCAGGCTTCCACGTTCAAAACTAGGCAAGTTTTTAAATCTGTTTTTGGGCTCTGCACACAACGAATAATCAATGAAACTCAGATTCAAGAGGACTTGGCCGCAGACAACAACATGGCCCCAAGACAACGCCAGAGCTTCATTCGCCAGACGTCCTCAATGGAAGTTCAAACAAAGTTCACGCTCTTCTCCTAGAAAAAACACCAGAACCGGGCTAGAGTTAAGGTTATGAATGTTGGGAATTGTCCAGTATAGTATATATACGCAGATTCAGCTTCCGGTGTAGTTACCGCATATGATCGGCCTGCAAGATCGGCTCGGGGCTTGCGGCTTGATGACGTGTAAGATTGCGATTGGTCTGAACCACTGTCACATGACACGGAAAATGACACACTTCCGGCATAACAATGCAAAGACTCTTCCAAGTAAAGAACTAATTTGGTCCGAACAAGTACACAAATAATCCCAAAAGGGGGTGCAATATTTGCAATCAACCGCAAAAACCTTGCCAACAAAATAACTTGATCAAGGCGAATCATCACAGGATAATGATTGTCATTTTAATAGAGAGAAATCAGGCTGGAAACGTGACGTTTTTGCTAAAGTGGGTGCTCGTGAGTATGCTAGCTTGTTGTTGGTCGCACATTAAAAACAAACAAAAAAAAAGAAGTGGTTATTCACTCGTAATTTTTTCAAAATGCATCCTGGCAGTGTTAAACTTCTTTTTGGTCACACAGACTGGAGGAAATCCCGCTGGAATATGCAGCTCACTTTCTGCTTGGTGACATAAACACTGAGGACAGAAGTCATTAGTGAAGGAGCTACCAATGCAAAATAATAAATAATAGCCTGAGCAGATCTCAACAGTTTTTTTCTGTCTTTTTTTTTAAAATAAACTTTATTAAAAACATCAGTTTCATTACAGAAAAAACTGTGCAAATTAGCCAAGTCGTCCTGCAATCCTGGATCTTGCAGGCCGAGCATCTGTGGTACCTACACCGTCTACAGTTGCAACATTTCTGCTTCCTGCAAGTAATAAGTTTAATGTTGTGTTTAGGCGCCATCTTGCCTGCAACCAGGTCTCTGTCCTCAAATTTGGTACTGACACATTGATGGCACACTTTGTAATTCACTGAAGTGCCAACCATATGAAAATATATCATGAAGGACCAATTAATTATTATGGTTTGAGCCCAGTTGGAATTCTATGACACCAAATCTTTCATATATTGGAATAGAGCTGTGACAGAAAAAGCCTAGAGCAAGATTCATAACATTTGCACCGCAGCAAGATTTCACACCAAATCTCTTCTAGTATCGGGTAGCAACAGTCCAGTGTGAACACTGTGCTTAAAGCACGGTTAACGAAGTAAATTTGGCAAATTTCTAGAATGCATGTCCTATGTAAGGTGTGAATGTGGCATGAAAAATGAAGAAATTAGAGTAGTTTGAGCGAGTATCCTATGTGCACTCTGGTATCACGTGCACACGCTGTCGTGTGATCATTAAGAAGCCAGTACTCAGATTTTACAAACCACTAGAGTGGGGCAAAACACTTTACCATACCCTTACCACATGCATGACAATGGTACGTTCCATCTTTATGATGTCCCTTGAGGTGGTCAAATGAGCCTCAAGGGAACTACAAGACACACCTGCGCTCCCTACACGGGGCAGGACAGCCCAAAAACCCTGCAGCACCTGTACAGGTGCATGTGACTAAGGCTTGGAGCTTCCTTTGTTATCCCAAATACTAAATAGACTGAAAATGTGAAACTGCAAACTGAAAATTACAAAAACAATGACTACTGCTGAAGGCCGCATGACCTCAAAATAATATGTTCAAAACAAATTTAAAAAAGCTCAGAACAATGGAAGGTTTTCTAAATTATAAGTAAATGCACTAAATCACAGATAAATTACCTGAAGGAGGATAAAGAAATTTTTTAAAGGGAAAAGAGCTGAAACAAACCTGAATGAACTTAAAATGTTCTTAAGTGAATATGGAAAATGTTCCAAGAAGTGTAACTTTTGAACTACTAAGGTAAAAAATGATTTTATGGAATGTAAACAGAGATCCAGAAGGCCTGACTTTCCATTCGATAGATAATGTAAATCCAAACTACACAACAGAAGCAGCTTCAGACTCTGAAACCAGCTTAAACAAAGATGACTTCTTAGTTTTTAAGGTGGATCTTTGTTTCTGGGCTTTTATTCTTGTTTCATTTTTCTTTTATGCACAAATTCTTTATAAACAGAACATACTGGGGTTCCTGAGAACTTTCTGATGGAGTTCAGGCAGAAAACTCAGGTGTTCATTCTTTTTAAAACTCATCATCTGAAGGAAGTTGAGAACAAACTGACTACAACCCAATATGGCAACAACTAAACAAAACAAAACATTTAAGAACAATTCAAGCAAAAAAAAAAAAAAAGAGTGAATCTGGAGATAAAACAGCAACTACTGAGTTTTACTACTTCCTCTTTCGAAAGCAAAAACAACCTGATTCTCATTAGAGAAACTAACTCTCTGTGCCATGTATAAAACCCTCCCGCTGTGTAATTATAGACAAGACTTCATCTTCAACGACGTCCTCTCAAAAACACCCGTCATCTGGTCCAGCAGGTGCGTTCGTGCCGTCAACCGCTGTTTGCTTTTCATTAAGACTTCAGGCTAATTAGAAGCAGAGTTCCTCCCACTATGATAAATGGAGAGTCTCCACGTAAACACGAGAATCTGCCGTCTGGACGCGTCGCTGCATGATTCAGAAACCTTTTACTATGATTTATTCACAGAGATACTGGAGCACAGCCCGGCTGTGTTTGCACGTGGAGGAACGGAAACACGGAAAAAGAAGACGGGAAAACAAGAACACAAAGATGTTGGTCAGATTGAGAAACAGTTCATAATCTAATCAAATACTAAGAAAAACTGTTTTGACATACATTTATATATACACTACTCATTATAAAGTAAAGGGTATTATGAAAAAACTCAGTGGGTGTCGTAAACAGTGTTAGACCCGATCCGAATTCTTCTTAGTCCAGTGTTTCTCAAATGGTGGGACAACCCGAAGATCATGCAGTTTTTGTTAGTTACTAAACAGTTGATCAGAGGACCGTAAGTGATCGCGATATCCACACAGAGAGAGGAAATATTTAATTAAACCTAAAGAAATGCTATGGAAACGTAAAGAAAATGAGAACATCCTCAAAGCTGAGACACTTTTGTCTTTCTTAACGCTATTGTGAGTAAAAGTCTTTGTTGGTTTTGCACACTTTTGTATTTTGGATTGTTGCAGAGTTTTGTGTTTTTCACTTAAAATATGTTTAAAAGGAAAAAAAAAAAAAGATTTTACTATAAAAAGTTAAAAACTGAATAATTATTAACCAACTAATAACTAGTCCTTTTTCATTTATCTTTTACATTTTATCTGGAAGGGATAAATAACAGCACAAAGATCATTTTTATGAATAAGAATAAAAACATGTTTACATTAGTTATGGATTTTAGTGCGTTATCCTACATAGTAGTTGATAATAAATTATATGAAGCAAAAAACAACCTAAAAATCTATTTGGTAGCAGAAAGAGACACTCAAGAAAAGACAAAAAAAATAATAAAACAGATTATTTAGAAGTTTTTAGAATTTTTTCTAAATATTCTTTAATGTTAATAAGGGTATAAATATTTTGAATATAATATATATATATATATATATATATATATATATATATATATATATATATATATATAACTTGAGCAAATTAACGATACCAATGATATTCACTGCAGAAAGTTATGGGGGGGGGCGCAAAAAGATAAGTTCTTCATGGGGGGGGCGTGAGAGAAAATAATTGAGAAACACTGCCTTAGCCCTTCCCCCTTCAAACAGAGAGTTATGAAAAAATAGCATCTAATATTTCAGACGTTCCTTTCGTTCGATGACTGGTCCGCTAGCATTAGCACAGAGCTTCAAGCGCTTGACTATACAAAACAACAATAGTTTTATAACTTTAAAAAGATCATGCTACAACAAAAAGTCATTACTTACATTTAAATGTAAACTTCTGTGCTTTAAAGCGCGCCCACGTGAAGAAAAAACGCTTCTCAGCGCGACACGGTTTACTCTAGTGATGGTGGACTTTGGACCCCTCACTTAAACTTCCACTTCAAATTAAGGGGAAGGGAAGAATTCGGATTGAGCCTTACTGTCGCTTCACATTTTTTGGGAGGTAACTGTTTTGTAATGACAGACGAACCTCGTTAAGCGTTTTCCCATAATTTCCTGTTCACTTATTGGAGCCAAAAATCACAAGATTCTAATCAAAAAACCTTTTCAACATTTTGTGGATACTTGCATCAAAATGTAGAACTACAGGCAGTTTGTGTGCAACAGACCATAACCATAACCAATACATAAGGATCCTTATTTTAATTTTATTCTTTCTTACTTACTAACCACACCAATATATCTTCTTCTCCTCTTCTCATCCACCCCTTGACCAATAGACACCTACGAAAACAGGACACGTACAACGTGACCATCGCACACATATGGAAAGATACTTTGTTTGCCTTGGTTCCAATGCACCACACAGCACAACAAACCAAGCCCACCATTAGAATACATACAGAGGCCAAGATGTCTATGAATACCCTGACTGATCAGTAGAAGAGTGCCTTCCCCGACCTCCTGGAGACTGGCACACCGTGGTTCGCCACTGAGTGGAGTCTGAACCGGAGCTAGGGACCGGGTTGGGCCAAAAGCATAACCAATACGTAAGGATCTCTGTACCCAGACATGGTTTAGCAAACGGATCACAGCTGCAGGTCCATTTATCAGATGTTACGGTACTAAGGTTTCCAGACAAACCATTCCCAACCAACGCCGCTGCTTTGACTTGAATGACAGACGACAAATGCAGGTGACACCAAACCCACCACTACGCAAGGACGTCTCTACAGGCATCCAACGGGGACTTGTGTATCACATGTACACTCAGACCTCACCTGTACTCACACCTGATACTAGAGTCTGGTGTTGGAGTACCGTATGACACCATCACCCAGACGTCATAAATGCATGCAATTTGCATTAGCCTCACAAATAATTATACACTTATAACACGCATAACAATGGTATATTCCATTTTACATGGCGTACCTTAAAAGATGGTGCTCCCCTTTATGACTTTCCACAGGCCTGGACAACCCAAGAACTCGCAGCACTCGTACAGAGGCATATTAAAATAAAAATGATCTGGACCGGTCTTAGAAGAACACCACTGAAGCTAAGGTTGAAATTTGTTTTACTTCATGTGATTTTGATCCTTACAGCTACTTTTGATCTGTTGTGGAAATCAACAGATACAAAACTTTTTTTCAAATGACTCCATCTATGCCATGCAACTCTTAAACATCTCCTCAATCTTCATCCGCTTCTCCATCATATGTATTTTTCACACCGAGGTGACATTTTATGGACGTGGACGTCTGGAGAGCTCCATCTTTGCTCCAATCCTCCCCTCGTCTGCAGCTTCCCAAGCCGAAGTGGACAATGCTTTTGTCCACATTCATGTGACTGTTTACCATATCAAGGGCCTGTGAATGTCGGAGCCTTTAGTGAGGCAGTCCAGGACGCCTTTTCCCACCGAAGCACAGACAGAAACACACATACTGACACACACACACACACTAATGCTTACCAATTTCCGCATCCACAATTTCTGATGGTGAGAAACTTCTTAAAAAGAAAGTGGAATCTTAATTTAAATATATACTCATGATTAACAACTAATGAAAGCTAATATTTCACCTTAAATTTCTTTTTACTAGGAGGTACTTGGGTCTAATTAAACATTTTTTTATTCTACGAGCTAATAGGAGCAACAGGAAGTCTAACAAAGGAGAGTCCCTTGAAAGATTAATGACAAAAACAGAAATGAAAGAGATTAAATGTTTTGGTTTTGACGTTTCCTGTCTGGAACAGAACCAGCCACTCCTCAGGTGCAGTAGGGTACGTCGCTACAATTTACTTTATTGTGAATGCACACTGACTCAGTGAACCACAGAGCAAAAGAAAACCAAAATTGACATCAGTGCTGTGTAATTAAGATGTTAAAATAAAATGGATGAACACAGAGGCTCTGGAAAATCTCCATGTCTCTGGACAATCTGCTTTAGGACTCAGAAGGTCAATCATCTGGATTGTGCTAACTTCAATTTGATGTTCTCCAAATTAAGTAGCATCATTGTCTTGAGTGAGCCATGGTTCCATCTCGAAACAGAAGGTAATTTCCTGATAAAAAGCCAAAAAGAGCTGGCCACCAAGGAGGCATGTGGGATTGGGATCTCACTGCCACAGGTAGGATCTATCTTTTGTGCTCCAGTAGATTTAAAGAAGCCAAAACTCTAAAAGAAACTCAAATTTTTTCCAAGTCTGTTCAGACTGGATGTTATTTTTGGCAAAAGTTTGCAAAAAAATTCTGTCAAATGAGCTTCAGTTTCACCAGATGTAAAGAAAAAGCCTTTAGGGTCAACGATGGGGACTGGGTTTACCTCAAAGTTGCTTTAACCAATGAGATAATGCAGAAACCTGGAGGTCACACGTGATAATTCCATATCAGCTGGAGACTTTGAGGTGTAGCAAGGGTCAGAAATGATATAAGTATAGTCGGTTTGAAGGTTTAATTTCACATCTTCTACATTCAGTGGAAACGTGGAAAGGTCTGTAACAAGACTAAGGCTGCGAGTTAAATACGTGTTCATACTAGATTGAGGAATATAAACCAGAATGCATTGCGTTTAAACAACTTTTGGGAGAAAATAACTTTTAAGCATAAGAAAAAAATGGTTTTAAAAAATGTGTACAATTGTTGTATTAATAGGTTTTCCCTTTGTGAAAATCAGTAGCAGCCGTGGTGTTCGAATTGCTTTTATATCTACCAAATTAATTCCAAGACACTAGATCAGCGGTCTGCAACCTTCAACGAGTCAATTTCTCACAGACAACAATCCAAACTCTAATATCATTCTTTAAAAAAAAATAGGACACTGATTTGTATTTATGTTATTGTTATTATGATAAATGTAAATGAACTATTTTTTGAGTATAAATTTAAAAAAAAATTAAGTTTTTTTTAATTTCTTTTCTTTCAATATCAAAGATACCGTTCGTCACAAACGATAAATTAAACAGTTTTTTCTTTTTACTTTTTGTGGTGCATCTCAGTGAGAAATCTGTAAATTTAAATAACCAAAATTAAATCAGAACTTTACTGTATTTTTTAATTCATAAGGTGCACCTAAAATCTTAATTTGTTCAAAAATAGATCCAAATTCTTGCTCTGCTTACTGACCTCAAATTGGTTTTCTTTGGTAAACGGCCCCCAAAAATCTGTCAAACAATATTAGTTGAACTTTTAATTTGCTTACTTCTTAAAATGGCAACTCTTTCAGGGAGCCGTCCATTCATTTATTAAGAAAAACACAAGCGGAACATTGCATCACCAAAGAAAAAAAAAAAATTCCTGTTTCTAAACAAAAGTTATTGACTTCAAACTAAAAGCATGAATTGTTCTTTAAATTTTAATAAATGTAAACAATGTGTTGCATAAATGCGCTTACAGCTGGCAAAATAATAGGAAATTTTCTTCATCTGTCTGTAACCTTTATGTTCTCTTATGGGGTCCAGATGACCTGACCCTTATATTGATGAGTGATTCCACCCATGACAAAGGTAAACAGGATTATATGTCTGCCACAGACGCCAGTGAAGATAAAAAAAAATTATTGACAGAAAAAAGTTAAAAAATTAGTCAGAGGAATTTCAGTTTATGATGGATAAGATAAACTTTAATTGTAGACTTTTAGTTCATAACAATCTCAACAATCTCATCAATTAATGGGTTTCAGCCTGTTGGCGAACATGCATAAAAAATAATAAAAAACACAATATTTACCTCTCTGTTCTGTTCTTTGTGTGCATGAAGTCCTCTTGTAATTTTCCTGGACAAGCGCCGTGTTTCCAGCAAGGAATTCTGGGAAAAAGATCAGAGTACAGCCACATAAAACTCAGATTCATTTCCACTTCACATCCATAAGAGTTTGTACTTAAACATGACCGACAAACAATTAACATTTAAGAGGTGGAGGAAAAATATATAAATAAAAGGTATAGTGTATTTAAGAACAGCAAGAATACATTTTTCTTTGCATGTAACTTTTGTAAATGTAAGTATTTTCTTCAATAACTAAAGTTAAGCAATATATGTTCAGAACTTTTTGGTCTCAGGTCCAAATATATTTACACTTATACTGTATACAAATACAGTGACGTGCGGTGAAGTGCACTGCTGGAGAGGAACTGACGTCATCAGTCAGATTTACAAACATATGAACTGTACAGAGCAGCTTATTCTCCAATTGATTCACAACAGTTAAAGTGTGTGGCTTAAAATGTCATTTTAGTATTTTTCTTTTGTTTACAAACTGTAGCTTTGAAAAGCAAAAAAAAAAACCACCAAAAATTAATCATAAATTACCATCATAAATCTTAATATTTAGATTCGTACAATACATTTCACTCAAACCTAAATGTATAAATCTGAAATATATACTGAACTCAAATCTAAATATTTAAATCTTAACTATATATTTAGCTCAAATCTAAATATTTGAATCCTGACTATATATTTAGCTCAAATCTCAATATATAAATCTTAACTATATATTTAACTGAAATCTAAATATTTAAATCCTAACTATATATTTAGCTGCAAAACTTATATATTTAGTTTGAAAAAAATAAATATTTAGGTTAGATTTAAATATTTAATGAGCAAACTAAATATTTAATTGCAAAACTTTAATATTTAGTTTGTAGGCTAAACATTTAGCTTAAAATTATATATTTAGTTGGTTAACTAAATATTTAGTTATTAAATGTAACATTTATAAATATATTAATTTAAAGGGTGAGAATATGCATTTGAAAAACAAAACCTGTTTTTTTTTTCCTAAAACACGCTAAATATCTGAAAACATTCATGTAAAAATTTTACATATCTGATTTACAAACGGCACCCCATATTAATGACAAACTTTTACCTATGAAACAGATGAACAACCAGTTTATAGAAGTCTTCCTTTTCTTTCTTCAGAGTTAAAAGTCTCTCTGTCTCAGTGGAGATCACTACCAGTGACGAATCTAAACAAATTCTTGAGTTTATGGGTTTAAAAACCAAATCCCCCATTTAGAAATTGATGCTAAACAATATAAAAGAGGAACTCTGGACGGCTGCATTAATTCTGTTATTCTTTGACCGCGGTGTCACATACATTCTTTGGGCTCACCAGCGCCCTCTGCCTTGTGGCATGCGTATTACGGTGCGACTGTCTGCTACACCTAGTGTGTTTTTAAAGCACATAGTTAACAGATAAAAAAAATACTAAACGAGTCACAAACTGGCACCAATGTAAGCAGACAGGTGGTGAGAGATAAGTGAATTAGGTCATTTTTAAATAAAGCGTATTTTATGAGGATTGAGTGGGAGGCGGGGCTACAGGTGGCTCACACAGCGCTGTTTGGCAGATTTGTTGCTTTTTTTTAACTGAAGAAACGTTGAAAATCCACACAGAAAAAAGGTAAATATAGAAAAGAGATGTCTCAAAAAATAAAACTGTATTTATAATTTTAAAAAGTACACTCATTTAAGCAATTTATGCATTTTTTAAGCTATATTTTGCAGGCGAGAATCAGGAAGAAATGCTCTTTGGTTTGGTGTTTAAAACTTTGTGCGGCCGTATACGTCAAAGAACATTCTGGTGAGGAATCTGCATGACATTTAATAAGGTGTTCCGAGAATGGCACAAGCAGATAAGAAGCCTGGAGAAAGGGAGCAGACTATTTCCTGGTGGAAAAAGCGACCCATGAATTAGAAAAAGTGGTCTGAACATGAATTTTTGAGTAACGACAGAAAGGTGCACGCCTCCAGGAAAATGATCTGCTTGAAAGCGAAGAAGTTTCTTGATAGGTAGAAGAGTGGTAATCAGAACATAATACAATGTTCTCATCATGTCAACAAATCCTGAAATGTTCATCTGGTGTCTGCATTTCTTGATTGAATTCTGTCTGTGAACGCTGAGGCTACTAAACGCAATACACAATATGCACATCCATCTTTGCAAACAATTTGTTTTTATGAGAGAAACGCTGAGGCTCGCAATAGGATGTCATGAAATGGGTGGCACCCACAAGGAGCGAAAGGCGGAGCCTCAGAGATTGAGTCGTTTTGCTTCTGGGGATGAATAGAGTTCACAAAAATAACTCAGATTTCATAAATAATTTCTTCTTTCATGTCCCAAATGTAATCTGCGATCATGTATATGTATAAAATTTTACATTTGGCTTTTAAGTTTATCAGCAAATATTTTTTTATTTTCTCCAGGAAGGTTCTGCACTGATGTCTGAATGTGTGAGAACACAACGAAACCAAACATCTACACATGCAGGAATTCAGCTGAGTGGCAGAAGTGAACTTGGTTCAGTTAATTTTTACCTTGGAGATTTATCTTTCTAAAATGACAACATTTGCGCCACCGATCAGATCAGGATTCTGACCACGTCCAGCAGACGTTACATCCTGACGCTGAAACTCATGACGTTCTCCTCCAGCTAAGCCGTCTCCTCAATGGTGTCATCCACATTCATGGCCGTTTCACACAAGAGCTGGGAAACGGAATGAAACAAAAACAGCAAAAATGAGCAGAAGGTTTTAGATCAAGAAGAAGATGAAAAAAGTTTGAGGGTAAATGTTTAATTGAAGAAACTGATCAAGAGATTTATGTCGTCAGTCCTGGACGATGTCGGCGTTTTAAGCTCTTTGGCATCACGTCCCGGACTCCCAGACGCGCAGACAAAACCTCTGTTGTGCCGGCGTGTTAACTCCACCAAAAGGCAGCTAATGCTGGCTAAGCATGACTGGCAGGAGGGGTGACCTTCCAGAACTCGCTCAGCGTCCCCCCCCCCTCAAACACAAAGCAGCTCTCAGCCTCGTTCTCGCCACGGCGGCGGCGTATTCTTTCATGTGGATCCAGACGCCAAACGGCCGTTTAAGTGAAAAGGAAAAGCAGATGAGGACAAAGCGGACACTGACTTCCTCTGAAGTGGAGGCTTCTGGGTCGCCGCTGCGTGGTCAAAGCAGAGCATCCGTAGAGGACAGCTCCCTCCTGATAAAAGATTTCTGAACTAAAATTAAATCTAGGTATATTTAAACATCAATTATGCTGCGTTTTAATTTAATAAAACACAGCAGGTGGAGGAATGATTTGAAAACGAGATGATTGATTATTAAATGTTTACATAAATTCAATTTAAATTGAAAGGAATTTATTAAAAAAATAATGTTGGGTTCCTTTTTAGTGAAAAATCTTTCACACACACTTTGAAAATGTTCTGGGTCAGCATCAAAGTGAAGAATCATCTGCAGCAGCTTCCAGGACCACAGAAACAGGTGTTCTAGACGACCGGCGCCATTCGTTAGTGCCGCCATTTTCATGGTGAAACCAGGTCAGACATTTTTCCTGAGCGTGGCCTACTTTTAGTTTGTTAGATAACACTGAAAGGAAACTAAAACCAAATCTTTACACAAACTTTCACACATATAGTTCAACTTACACTATGATACCAAAAGTATTGCCTCACCTGCCTGGATTCACATGTGAATTGAAGTGCCATCCCATTCCTAACCCATAGAGTTCAATATGACGTGGGTCTCTTTTGGGAACTACGACGTTGAGGAGTGTTTCTAGGAATTTCTGACCATTCTTCCCCAAACACATTGGTCACTGATGTTGGTGGAGAAGGTCTGACTCTCAATCTCCTCTCTAATTCATCCCAAAGGTGTTCTCTGGGGTTCAGGTAAGGCCTCTGTGCAGGACAGTCCAGTTCATCCACACAAGATTCTGTCCTCCATGTCTTTATGGACCTTGTTTTGGTGTCCTGAAGCTTTCAAAGTTCCTTTCAAATTCACTGAGCTCCAGAGAGCTGAAGATTCTCTCACAAATGTTTATAAAAACTGTCTGTTTGCCTGAGTGATTGATTTTATCCACCTGTGGTCAGGCCAAGTGATTAGGACACCTGGTTCTGATCATTTGGATGGGTGAGCCAATATTTTGGTAATATAGTGCATTTTAGCATTCCATTGAGCATTTTAGGAGTTTATGTGAATTCAACTCTTTTATTTCTCTTCTTATTACCAAACTTTGACCCTCTCTTTAACTTTTTTTATTGTTCTTTATTTCAAACACAGACACAAAATGAAAATAAAATAAGAATTTGAAAATTACAAATATAAGAATTTAAAAGTACAAAAATACTAAATAAACGTAAGAATCTAAAAATACAAATATAAGAAAATTGGAAAAAAAAAATACAAATATACAAATATACAAGTGAAGCAAACATTGTGCTTGAAACGTAGTGGGTAGAAGAAAATTCTTTTTTGGTCCCACCCCTTTCTACAACATTTTTTTGTTACCTGGTCTATTTACAGTTTTTAACTTTAGTAAAGTTGTATACGTTTATTAAGCTTGAAATTGACTGTTAAGTTTTAGGTTTTGATCTTTTATAGTTAAGCTCTTTTCTATTCCTAAACATTGACATTTAAAAAGTCTGTCATTTTTAGCACATTTTCTAATATTGCTGCTTCTTGAGTTCCTCAAAGTATTTTTAAACTCCCTTAAAAAAGTGAGAAATTTTTATGACAAAAAAACTACATCCACTGTCAGTGTAAAACAGCATTTGAATAACATGATCTAAAATAAGACAGGGCGGTTATTGTTAACTTTTCTTTATTAAAAAGGTAAATAATCAGAAAGCCTTTTCCTAAACTTTACCTAAAATCAAAATTTGATTCAAGTCTGGAGGGAAACATTTTAATTTGGGATTCTACAATAAATAAAAGGATCTCATCAATAGAGACATGAAAGGACTTTCTCACAAATCCTTTACTTGATGTTTTTAAATTAAAAAAAAGAATGAAAAAAAAAAGAAAAGTAGAAATGTAATTGAATTTAAAGAACAAACTCCTGTGTAACATGTGACCATACTGCCATCTAGAGGTCAAACAAACAAAGAATCTGTGATGTGAGCAAAAAAAAAAAACATTTGACCAAAGATGATTGTATTCATGGAGAACTTTTATCAAATCTTTAAGATCTTACCAATGTTTTTTTAGGGACCAACACATCAACCAGCCTTTCTGCTGCCAACAAGCCCAAACACAGCAGCAAAAGGTTCACCTTCATCTTCAATTCCTGCCAGAAAGGCCAAAAAGTGAAGGGGCAAAAACTGAATGAAAGAACTAAAGAAAAAGAAAAATAACTGCATGTATTTATGTGCAACCAGCGCATAAACTGGTAGAAATTCATGTTGGCCACACATAATACACGTGTCTGAGGCTAAATTATTTTGTTGGCTGCACATATTTACAATTAAAGTCCTGCTTGCTGTCACGCTCCTCCGGAGTGTGAAATGTGTTCTCCGCATCTGATCCATCTCCTGGGGGAGTGGTGAGCTGCAGAAACAGCTGCACTCAGGAACCATTTGGGGGTTTAATCCTAACCGTAACTGTGATCCTAACCATGACCCCTTCCTTTGGGACGGATCAGTGTGGCCAAAGGAAAAGTTCATCTTACTGGCCACATGTATTTAAAAAAAAAAGGAAATAGACACGTTCCAAAAAAAGAATGCTAACATAGAGTAACGCTAACATAAAAGAACGTCTAAATAAAAAAATAAAATTCTATAATTCTGATATAAAAGAACACTATCAAAAAGGAAAGGTAACATAAAAGAACGCAAACATGAAATAAAGCTAACATGGAAAAACACTAACCAAAAAGAAAGCTAACATGAAAGAACGCTAACGTAAAAGAAAGCTAATATAAAAGAATTCCATCATAGAAGAATGCTAACATGCAAGAATGCTAACATGCAAGAATGCTAACATGGAATAACACATACATAAAATAATATTTACATAAAAAAGTTAAAAATATAAGAATGCTCATATAAAAAGTCTCTAACAAAAGGAATGCTAACATAAAAGAATGCTAACATGAATTAATGCTAACAATTAACTTTTAAACACTTGTAAAAATTAACAGCTGTACAAAAATTCAAAGAAAGCTTATTTTTAAGAAAACAAATAAAGCTGTTTTATTATTAAAGGAAACTTTATTTCTAGTTTTCTTCATTTGCAGCTGGTAGATTGATTCCCCTCGTAGCTAACTTCTTATTCTAAACTAACTTCATATAAAGGGAAACATTATTTACTCACCATAAACAGTCATAAATGGAAGCGATTCCTGTAAAGAAGCCAAGATGGCGGTCTGTCTTTTACCTGCTTGAAAGACTCCATTTTTGGAAACTGCCTTGTTTCAAAGCCCAAATATGTGGGCGTGGCTAATAAGTGACTCATTAAGGCGGTTAAAAGCAAATTTTCAGATTTTTACATGTTAGCCCTCAAACTTATTTTATTTATTCTGTTTTATATTCCAAACATAGTGATTTTATTTAACATGTTTTAGCGCTTATTTTTTTTATAATTAAATTTAATGTTTATATTTAAATTTGAAAAGGTTTGCAAAGCAATTTCGATTTAAAATTTCATATGCATTTAAATAAAACTTTAGATTTAATAACCAAGTTTGTATTTAACTTTAATATTTTACTTTTACATTAAAATCTTCGATTATAAAAAAATATTTTACATTTATTTGACTTGGTGGGTAAATTGGGGTCTGAATTCTTTGTCACATAAAGACACAAAAAAGACAGAAAAAACAAAGGAACTTTATTATGAAAGCATTCAAGAGGCTCAGCACCGTCACCGATACATTTTTGAATCCATCAAACTCTAGTTTCAGACCTGAGAGCCATGTTTACACAGTGTTCATGGACATGCTGGGGGGAAAAATCTGACCTGGTCACAGCAGATTGTCAGTCAAATCTACATGTAAATCTGTCACCTGATTAATGACAGAAACACAAGGTGTTGAGCCAGTTCTAGATCATATAGAAAATACAAGGGCATACTCTATGTTAACTAGAGTAGGATAAAGCTTAGCCAGCATCAAGCATGAACCCTTCATCGGTCAACAGTTCTTGAAGGACTCTCTTTCAAAGGTGCTTGAGTGAAGAGCCAAACATCTGAAGAGCTTAAGGAGGCCCACAGAAAAACCGGCAACATTCCACTTTGTTTACATTGTTCATTAAAACACGCTTTTTCTATCCTAAAATACATCCATTAAGCTGCAGTTCACAGATCTGCCTATAGGTTTCTACAGTCGTGTTAAGCAGCGGTGCTGAAACGAAGACGCGGCGGTTAAAACGTTTGAATGAATTCAAGAACAATCTTTAGAGCCATCATTAAGAGAGAAGAATCTTTTACAAATGAAAAAAAAGGCATGAACAACTGTACAACAGCTTTGAAAGACAAGGTGGGATAAACTCAAACAGCTGGACAGCAGGAAATGAGCCTCGTTCCTCCGGAAGCAGAATCCTGGAGACGATGGGAATACGCTTTTATGTTAGTAACTGGGTGAGCAATTTATTTACAAGCACATTTTTGGTTCCTTTAACATGCAGATGTTCCATGGACACCTAACTGCTCTGCAAACTACCAACAAACACTTCTTAAATCTTTGTAAACAGCGATTCACCAAACAGACCACCGAATTCTTCTACTGAGCAAGAAAACTATTCTTTTTTTTTATATTTTTACATGAAAACTTCTGTTTTAATTGAGTTTCTAGTAGGTGGCTGAAGTTCAGTTGGCATCAGGCAGGAGTCAGAGCCTGAACTCTGCTAGCTGCTAACATCTGTGCAATATCAAACTCACAAAACCTGAGTAGAAAGACATTTAACTGTTATCGTGACTTCAAAACCCATTCTAAAGAGAAGCTGTTAGAGTCTGCTGATTCTTGGCCTTAATAAGACAAATAATAAACAAATCTGTAAACATCTTTCATTTTAAATGTTTTTTTTAGATTCAATAACACAAAAGCACAAATAGCATTGATCAACGATAAAGTGGTTTCCTGGGGTGTGAACGTTTGCAGGATGATAATGTCATACTCGTCTGTTAGATACCAAAGGCGATTTAGCTCAAGGACTAACGTTCTTTAAATTACCAAAACCTTTCAATCATTTCAGCAAAGAATGTAATTTCGACACATTCTAAAGCAGAAAAACATAGTTTTGTGCTGATATGCAACACTTTTCAGTGGTAACTGTACAGTAGTAAAGTTTACACTTTGACAGTAGTAAGTTTACATTTGTAAAGTTTACACTTTGAATTAGTAAAGTTTAGACCTTGCAATTTTAAAGTTAACAGTAGAGTACAGCTTACATTTTAGAGTAGTAAAGTGTAAACTTTCCAGTGGTAAAGTTTACACTTTAAACTAGTGAAGTATACACTTTACATTAGTAAAGTTTACCCTTTGCAGTAGTGAATTTACACTTTCCAGTGGTAAACATTACCCTTTATAGTAATAAAGTTTATACTTTACAGTTGTAAAGTTAACACTTAAAATTAGTAAAGTTTAGACTTTGCAGCAGTAAAGTTTACACTTTAAACTAGTAAAGTATACACTTTACATTGGTAAAGTTTACCCTTTGCACTAGTAACATTTACACTTTGCAATGGTAAACATTACCCTTTAAAGTAGTAAAGTTTAGACTTTACAGTTGTAAAGTTAAAACTTAAAATTAGTAAAGTTTAGACTTCGCAGTAGTAAAGTTTACACTTTGCAAGAGTGAAGTTAACATTGTAAAGTAGTTAACAGTTTACAGCTTAAAGTTTAAACTTTAAACTAGTAAAGTATATCCTTAAAACCCTTCCGTTCTCCTTAGCTTGTTTACATTAAAAGTGGGGTCATCTGGACACCACAGGACAGTGCGCTGAACTTTTTTTTTTCACTGATTTCGGAGTTTCACTAATGTCCATGACAGACGTAAAATCCTGTCCCCCTTCGTCCACATTTGTCATGGAAGAAATCGCATAACAATATGTGGTTGGAGCCATCTGGACCCCAAGGAGAGCGGAAGGGTTAAAGTTGTAAAGTTTATACTTTTTCACATTAGTAAATTTACAGTAGTGAAGTATAGACTTTGCAGTTGTAAAGTTTACAATTTGCAGTAGTAACGTTTACCTTTCGTAATAGTAAAGTTTACACTATACAGTTGTAAAGTTCACACTTTGAAGTAGTAAAGGTTAGACTTTGCAGTGGTAAAGTTTACACTTTGCAGGAGTAAAGTTTACATTTTAAAGTAGTAAAGTACACACATTACAGTAGTAAAGTTTACACTTTACCGTGGTAAAGTTTACACTTTGCAGGAGTAAGGTTTTTTACTTTACGGCAGTAACTTTACAGTAGTTAAGCTTGCACAATCAATTTAAATCAGCAGATTCTGATCCGGAATCTGGAATCCGGATCCTGATTCGGATCAGAATCCAGATCAGGATTCTGATCCGGAATCCGGATTCTGATCTGGAAAAAAATCTGCTTTGCACTGTTGTGGAACAGTTTACTTTATCAACACCATATTATTTTCTCTATTGGAATTTCATTAATTGTGTAAACCATCTAGGAACTCCAGTAGTTTAAAGAGTGTTTTGCACTAAACCTCTATTGTTAAAGGGTTAATTCGCTTTGTTTGGCAGACGTGACGCCTCATCTAAACTCTGGATTCTACAAAATGAACTCCAGACCACTTGAAAATTAGGGACCCAGTTTTCATGCAAGTGAACCCTGAAACGCTTCAATGACAGTGTGAACTTAGGGGAACTAAAGTGAGCCAAAGATGTGATGTGATGGTTGGAGATCGTGAATATAATGGAGAGTCTTATAATTTTGTATAATTCATTGTTTGCAACTTTAGGTAAAGTAAATTATTACCAAATGAATGGATCTTAACTTTGGTGCCATGGAAACCACATGGAGAGGCAGAGTCTTCATCCTCCTCATAAGGTAATTTATATATGAGCCTAAAAACAGACAACCTGACACTTTTTCTTTTTATATATATACATTTCGTTAATTAGCTCATTGAACATGATCCAGCTTCTCTACGTTCACCCACACCCCAATACGACCTGATATTTGTACTTCACTAATGGAAAATACACTTTGTAACTTGCCTTCTTAAAAAAAACGTATTTGTTTCCTTCCTTTCCCAGATAATACTCAGAAATGTCACATTAAACATCAGCAACAGTGAGAAGATTTGACCTTGAATTGCGTCTGCCTGTAGGGCAGACGTCCAATAAGGCACACGCCTGATAACACCAGCTGCTAAGATGAGAGCTGCGTAATTTTATCCAATCACAAACCGGTTTATACATTAAGACATTGAGAAGTTGGGTTTTGATGCATTTCTACTACAGTTTCTTTGGGCTAACGGGGGCCATCGCCATGGAAACCAGGTGACAAAAGAAGAGTCTTGGAATAAATAAAAGCGTACAGCCATGATCACCAGCTACTTAAGAGGGTTGGAAGTCTTCAGGCACCATGAACACAGTTTCTTCTCATTCCTACATGAATAAATAGTAAAGACATTCAGCGTTCTTCATCGTGACCTCCTCTTCCTCACAGTGTTCCGCCCACTCGGCTGCTCACCAGCCCCTTGATGTTGGTGACGGGCCGCACGTCGTGCAGCTGTCTCCTTCGGTCGATAAACGTGGCCAGTCGCGATGTGTCCAAAGGAGTTTTAGAGTACTGGCCGCCGGGCGCGCCGCCACGCCCCACCCACGGGTGCTGCAGGCAGGAAGCAGCGCTCAGCCTCTTCCGAGGATCCTGCTGCAGCCCTGACGACACAAAATCCCTCGCCGCCTGGCTAACGCCACTGAAGTACTCGTCTGGGAAGCAGAAGTCCAGGCGGCAGATGTTGATGCACGTCTCCTCCGGGGACTCGTCCAAAAACGGAGAAACGCCGCTCAACATGACGTAGGCTAGCACGGCCACGCTCCATATGTCTGTCGCCAGGGAGACCGGGGATCCCTGGATGAGCTCAGGCGCTGCAAACTCCGGGTTTCCTAGCAAGAGGTGGATGTACCTGCGATGGGCGGACAGATGAACGGCGTCGCCGAGGTCGATGAGCTTGATGGATGGAGATGGACCGTGGAGGTCCACCAGGATGTTCTCAGGCTAGAAGAGACAAAGAGAAGGTTTTAGCAAATACATCAAGAAATGAAGTTTTACTGCAGGGAAGCGTACCTTAAGATCCAGGTGTGCCACCCTGCAGGTGTGAAGGTGCTGCAGAGCCTCTAAAGTTTCCCTGATGAAGAACGCCACCTTCTCCTCCATCAGCTCGTCGTGGGAGACCAGGTAATCCAACAAACGTCCGTCCTCCAATCTGTCACCAGGAGAAATTCAATTAAGATTTAAAGACTAAAATGTCCACCTGAATACTGACTTTAGTCTGTTTAACACTCAGAGGCTGGTTTGATGACTACAATCATGCTGGTGCATGCTGGGATATCAATAAGCAATCCGGTGAACCCACATCTAGTCAAATGTCCACATATGTCATTCCTCAAATGATAATTGATGATTCCTCAATTTCTCATGCAGTATTTAGGTTTAGATCAAACATGTCCAAAGTCTGGCCTGCGGGTCAAATGTGACGCAGGATCAATTTTAATCCTGACTGCTGGTTAAATTAACAAAAATGTGTTATATATGGCCAACTGTTGGCTAAAACAGTAAATATTAGGGAAAAATTAAACTATTTTATATTTCTCCAGGAGATGGCAGAGGGGTTGCTTGAAAAACTCATTCAGTTTTTTTTATATATTTCTACTGTTTTAAAGTGAATGTCTTGAAAGTTTTTTTCACTCTGAAACCTTTTTTTTTTTTAATTTAACAGTTTTCAAAATTAAAAGTCAGAGTAATTTCACAAAACTAAATTTAGGTTATTTTTATTTTAAAGTCTCTATTTCCAAAAATAGTTGATATTTCTTTTATTTGCGATACTTGAAAATGTCAGACTGTAAAGAAACTGATTCCCTTTTCCAAATCTGGCCTCCTTGCAAAACGTTATTTAACATTTAACTATTTAACATTTTCATAAAATGCGTAGTTTAGAATTATAAATAGTCAAAATCTTTGCTTTTTGTTGATGGACCCAGCAAAAACAGAACTAACATTCCATCCTAAGAGGTATTTAAAATGATGAATAGTTATTCTAGTCATCCAACCCTCATCCGTCAGATCAGCAGGGATTTCAGTTGATCATGCAGCTCAAGGTAACTATGAATAATTGAGTCCCTAAACACTCACAGTTCCAGGATTAGCATCAGAGAAGCAGGAGACTCGTAGGCGTCCAGCAGCGCCACCACCTGATGGTTCTGCACTCGTCGAAGGAGGTCCGCCTCGTGTGCAACCTGCTCCTTCTTCAGTAGTTTCTTACTCACACATTTCACAGCAACCTGAGCAGAACAACATTTCCATTAATAAAAACAGAGGGGGTTCCAGCCTAGATCCCTGAGGAACACCAGATTTTATTTTCACTATGGAGGAGTCAGATCCAAACAAAAGCTAACTCACCTCTTTCTTTGTGGACTTGCTGAGACATTTCCTGACGACGGAGAACCGCCCCCTGAAGACAGAACAGAGACGCTCAAATAAAAATCAGAAACCAGATCAGGCTGGTAGAAACCAGAGGAGACGAGTAAATGTCCCACCTTCCAATTTCACAGATCTCTGTGAAGTTTGAATCAAAGTTCTCCTTCCACTGGATCCCTGTTCCATCATATCCAGAGTCTGATCAAAACATAACAGAATTTACTTACAGAAATTTTACTTCCATACATTTAAAATATGGGATCTGATGTTTATTGAGCTGTTATCTTAGGTTGGAATATATAATTTTTACAGAGAACACTTTATTTTAGTCCAAAATCTTTCACCTACAGTTTTTACTCAGTCAGTTCATCAAAAAGAACTGGTTTCATTATTTTTATTATTCATTAAAAACAAACATGAATTTCATAGCATTATGCTAATACTTCTGAATAAATAGTAAATGTTTTTTTGGGTTTTTTTTTTGGTTTGTCCAAAGTTCTATCTAAGTTATCCTCTGAAAACGTAAAGTATATAAGAATAAAAACACTAAATTTGGTAAATTTATTTTTAAGGATGAATAATTTAGCCTATTCAGCTATCTTGAAGCTAACTTTAGCAATCATAACAATCTGGCAGTAGCCATTGTTGTGTAGTTGTATAATTCAGGATTTTAGACAGATAGTTTAACAATTAAAATTAAAATTCGATTTTTTAAATCTTTTATTTAGCTTTGGTAGCTAGCTAAACGATTATCAACATTGATTTAGCATCATAAACGTCTTGCTAATGTTGAATTTCTTTCTGAAGTTTTTTTTTTTTTTTTAATCTACAAATTAAATTAGCTTTTTTTTCAAAAAGTAGAGTTGTCCTAAAAATGTTGCTTATTTTCAGTAATTTATTTCTTTATTAGCCAGTTAGCTATTTTAGCATTATGCTAATTGATTATTTTTCAGCATTCATTTTACTTCCTTTGATCAATGTAACTTTTGACGGTATTATTTCTTTGGTATATTTTAGTATTATTAGTTATTTTTAAGCGATGTTAGGAATTTTGCAACTCATGTAACATTATTTAGAGCATTTTTTTATGTTTAATTTAGCATTTCTACAGCAAAATTTTATTTAACATTTGAGTGAACGTAGAAACATGTTTCTATTCTCGTTAATTAACCTGTATTTTTTGGAAAAGTTCATTTTTAAGTATTCACAAAGGTGGTTTCAGAACCAAATAACCCCGAGATGCTGTTATGTGTCCAAAAATAAAAGCTTGCTTCAAATTGCCTCACAGGAACTTCAGTGAAGCGCGTCTCCTGACGTGAAGCGATTGTTGTTGTGTGTCTGCATGTGTGTTGCTCACTGCTGCTGGACAAGGTGATCATGTTTGAGGGTTCAGACGGCGGCCCGATCCCCCACATGTTGGAGGCCCGCACCCTGAACTGATAGTGGCCTCCTGGAATCAGAGCATCGATCTGAACGCACTCCTCCCTGCTGCTGACCGCCTGCTGCCATAGCAACGAGTCTGGGGGCGAGGGGGGAGAGAAACGACCAAAAGTTTAGTTTGTCTGAAGGAGAAAAGTTTGATTCTGAAAGGACGCCATGCGCACCTTCCTGCCTGTACTCCACCGTGTAGCTGCTGATGGTGCTGTGGGCGGTTGAAGCCGGCGGCGGCCAGTGCACCATCACCGCCGTGTTGCCCGCCTCCTGAGCCACGGGCCTCCCCGGGGCTGCTGGGATACCTGCAGCCAAAGAGAGGAGCAGGGCTGCAGGTTAACCATGAACACACGGGTGACGTGAAGAACATAGATCTCCACCTTGAACTTTGATGGAGGCAGAGGAGGAGGAAGAGCCGTGCTCGTTCATGGCCACGCAGGTGTAGATGCCCGTGTCCTGGGGCATCAGGTTACAGATCTTCAACAAGATGTCCCCCGTGTCCCTGCGAAGCAGAGAGGCGTTCAAACGGAGGGACGACAGAGGAGACGCAGCCGCCGGCGGTCACCGATACCTGATGTCGATGGTGAAGCGGCTGTTGCTGGTCACCAGGGTTTGTTCCGGACCCTTCAGGGTGACGGAGGGTTTTGGGCGTCCGCAGACTTTACAGCAGAGGACCACCGTCTCCCCCAAAGCGCACGCCACGTCAGACAGCGGGACCAGGAACTCTGGAGCCACTGCACAGGAAGCACACTTGGTAACCGTGATTTCTCTTGCCTTTAAATCGGGATTCACTTTAGACGTTAAGGATGTCCAATAAGAAGAGGTGGAGCTTCAGGGGGCAGCAAGTATCTTTACATTCATTTTTGAGCCAATATTAGTATCATTATTGACAAAGATTAGGAGAAGTGAGGCAAGAGTTATCCTGCCTCACCAACATGATGCTTATGAGGCTGTGGGGTAACTTACGCTGGTTGCTAAGGAAATTTATTTGGACTTAGAGACTCAAAAATCGGTAGACAGATTCTCCAGCCTAAATCATGAAAAAAACCTAATGGTTGCTATGGATCCAAGACCCCGATGGAGCTAGGATTTTAAGTCAAACAGAGACTTCACCTCCTTTCAGACGAGAGGGGTGTGGTTTTCTCATGAGCCTCACTTCATCTTACCTTCCTGGATAAAGTTTGGGTTTAGAAGCTGGAAAAAAATAAGAAAAATGACAGTTTAGATCTGAAGAACACCAGACAAGTTTGAGTTTTTGCTGGATCAGAAACACGACTCGAGCTCATACCTCCATGCCGGTTTCTGGAGCAACGTCTTCACAATCGGATTCATCTGATGTGTGGACGTCCTGATGGAGGGCAGCAGAGGGCCAGAAGAACGACAGAATACGTGAGGGTTTGTGTGGTAAATGACAGGATGAAAGGAAAATAAGGGGGGAAAACTCGGAAAAAAGAATTTTAAAAATAAAGGCTTAACAGAAAAAAAACAGGGTTAAAGACATGAACTTCACCTTCTGACTCAGACTCACCTGAAACATTGTAATACAGTCAATCCTCTCAAAAACAAACTTCTATTTATTGCTTTAGATTAGTCGTTCCTCGTAGCTCAAAGATGACAGAACCGTCATCAATTATAATATTTTAGTTCAGTTTTTTCCCTTCAAAAAAGACTTGACATTTCTCTAAAAATAGTTGACGTCTGTGAGGAAATAAATGATCGTCTGCACAAAAACATGCAAAACTCCTCAAAAGATTCAACGTTTTATCGTGAAGGAAACATTTCTCCAGCAGGAGGTGCAGACATTGTTTTCTGTTTCTGCTTCTAAACGAAGCAAAAAGTTCTAGCCTCCCATAAGAACCCAGACTCATTTTTGCTTTAAAAAAAATAACATTTGGTAGAGTACAACACAAAGCAAGCAGACTACAAAACACATTTCGGATTTTTTTTTTCTGTTACACTGATGTCACCATGAGTTCTTACATCCAAAAAACCTGCTTTGTGTTTGGTTCACGCTCACGTTTAGTCCCGTTTTTGCTTTATTCTGTTCTCACCTTTGATTCAAAATTGTCAGAGTAGGATTAACATACAGTTTATTAATAAATAAAAAGGAAAAGAATTTAGTGAACTTGGAATTCTGATTGGTAACACTAGACCAGGGATCTGCAAACGGTGGCTCCAGAGCCACATGTGGCTCTTTTATCTCTCCATAGTGGCTCTCTGGCTGAAAAAAAATAAAAATAATAGTAAATTTAAAAAAAAATTGGAGATTAGCTATTATTTTAGCAACATACTAATACTTTTAGCTAATGTTCTACCTACTGAAGCTTTTAGGCTAATTTAGAATTTTAGAATATATTTTTAGCAACATGCTAACTTTTTTGGCCAAGTTTTCTGAGAAATTGTATGGTAATTTGGAGTTTAGCTAATATTTTAGTAAAATGCTAATTTGTTATCTACTGAAATTTTTTTGGATAATTTAGAATTTAGCTTCTGTTTTAGCAACATGCTAACGTTTTTGACAGTTTTCTGAGGAACTTTAGGCTATTTTAGATTTCAGCTAGTAATTAAGCAACAAGCTAGTTTTTTTTTTTTTGCAGATTTGGCCTCTAATTAGTTTTTTTATGCTATTTTGGAGTTTAGCTAATATTTTAGCAATATGCTAACATTTTTAGCCAATTTTTTTATCTACTGGGGTTTCAGGTTAATTTTGAGTTTAGCTTTTATTTTAACAACATGCTAAAATGTTTGGCGGATTTAATTTACAGAGAAATGTTATAATTTGAAGTTCAGCTAGTAATTAAGCAAGGTGCTTGCTTTTTTGCTGCTAAAGTTGAAAACGTAAAAAAATACATTTTTGAGAGATGCTAGTTTATTTATATATTTTTGCTTTTATTCGTACAAAAAATAGACATTATTCACATATATAAAAAAAACAAAAACAAGGTTATGAATGCAAATTCAAATTTCTTAAAAGCTAACGTAAGTCAATGCGGCTCCTTCTAGGTTTTGATCAGTAGAAAACAATCCCAAATGGCTCTTTTACTCTTAAAGGTTGCAGACCTCTGCACTAGACAAAATAACCTGACTTAAAACTCTGACACCAAAATCAAATGCTTAAGATTTTTAATTAGATATGCTAACCATGATAAAAAAAGTTTGAAAAAAAATGTTAATTATACAACATTTTTTTTTACAATTCTGAAATAATTTGTATTCTAAAAATTGTAGGTACTTATGGAGGCCCTAAAGGCACATCAAAATAAAAAAATAAAAAATTGAAGTAAAAAAAACAGTTTGTTACTCCATAGAACAAAAAATCCAAAATTAAAAGCAACATTAAAAAAAAAAAAAAAGAAAAAAGCTCCGACTTTTATTTTAACACTATTCCTAAACTTCAGAGACAAAAAAGTCATAACTTTATTTTCAGAAAAATTTTGAATTAAGAGATTAAAGTCAATGATTAAAAAAATGACTTCCAACTTGCTTTTAACCCAGCATGCTTCAGCTTCTTCCTCAATTGACTGAAAAGCTGAGAACAGCTAAACTGATCTGTTACATGATACATGAGTGTGAGTGTTGAGGTGTTTTTTTCAGTGGATAAATTGTCATCTTCAGATGCTGGGCTCCTGATGGTGGCGCTCATGAGTCACATATTGTGAGCAGATCCACAGCAAACCAAACCTTCACCTGGTGAATGTTCATGCACAAACAGAAAAATGAAACTCGAGAAAACTCGGAACAGAATCGGGTTTTATTTGGGAAAAACAAACAAAAGTGAACAAATGAAAGTCAAAGGTTCATTGCTGCTGGTGGTTTCTGCCAGCAGAACCCGGTCTGGTTCTCCTGCAGCC
This sequence comes from Oryzias javanicus, assembly GCA_003999625.1. NCBI lineage: Eukaryota > Metazoa > Chordata > Actinopteri > Beloniformes > Adrianichthyidae > Oryzias > Oryzias javanicus. The sequence goes on from CM012457.1 coordinate 4,984,091, forward strand.
CGGCTCTGATTGGACGTTTGAGAACCTTCAAACATGCAGTTGTTAGAAAAAAACAAAGACTTAAAGGGGGCTGGGTGGGAGGGGTTTCAGCACACACTGACGACATCACCGGCGTGCGCAGTCGGACCTCGCATACTCACTTTGGCTTTGGGCGTGGCGTGCGGGGGGGAGGTGCCGGCGGCGTCTTTGGGCTTACGAAAGAGGCCGTTCTCTTGGCCTCGGAACGCCAGCGAGGACGCGTCCCGGGCTTCGGCGCGCTTCCGAGCGCGCAGCGTGTTCCAGGACAGAGACTTCCTGCGCAGTTCAGGAAGGACAAACATCAAGCAGCCAATCAGAGAGCAACCGTCGGTCCGGACACGGAGGACGGCCGTCAGGTCACCGCCAAAAAAAACCACTTCAAACCGTTTTCTGTCTGGATAGAAAATCACCGTGAAAGTCTCCGAGCTTTTGGTTTGGATCCGAACTGATTTAAAGCTCTTCACTGAAAACATCGCAGCAAATTAAAGAAGCTAAATGTTAAATAGAGAAATATTTAATTATTTCATTTGAATTTTCTGTTACTATTTTATCAATTTATATTATGCAAGGAAATTTCACATTTAGACTGATAAAGATGCTCATATGAATCGGAAAAGCATCATCAGAGCAGCAGAACCACAAACGGAAGGAATGTCTGCCTTTCAGAATAAAAGTTTTCAAAATAACTCAGAATGTCGTATTTTCCAGAGACCGTGAAGGTGCAGTGTTCTGGTTTCACGAGTGGAGGTTCAAACCGTCCGTGTTAGTACAAACTGAAAGAAAAAAAATAATAATATCACTACAACACAAGCAAAACACTGAAAAGAACCAAACAGGAAGGAGGAGGAGGAGGAGGAGAAGGAGGGTGCGTGCAGCTCTGAGTGGAACACAGAAGGAGGCGGAGCTTAAGGGTGGTCACATGGTTTATTTACAAATATTAGAAACTACAAACCATCTTCATTCTAAACGTCAAAAAAAAACAAACAAAAAAAAAACGTCACGCTGTCTCGCTAGCTCATGCTCGAGTCCAAAAGGTTTATTTTACATATTTAAAATACATTTCAAAGCATCAGACTATCAACAGTACAACGCTGACCAATCAGTGAAACATATTGCACAGCCTGACTTCATATTTTTTTTTTTTTTAATCATAAATAGTGCAAATTCTTCTCGTTTTAGCAGGAATGTTCTAGAGAGCCTCAGTCAGATAAGAGTCTGTACAGTGAACCGCCAAAATAAAACCCACACCAGGGAGGAAATCAGTCCTACTTTGTCCAGATAATTAACAGGCGGGGGAAAAACAAAAAAAAAAAAGCAAAAACAAAAGAGGTTTGCCACAGACGACAACAACATAAAAAAAATCCTCTCCTCTGTGGAGAACACCTGAAAAACAAAGGTAAGCTTTTCTCCCAAAGACAATAAAAAAAAAAAAAACACAAAAAAGGGAGAGTTGTTAGAACTGAAATAAGAGTCCGGTTTTGTCTCCACGCTACGTTTTCAGGGGCGTCGGTCAGTTTGAACACAAGTGCATCAAAGAACAGAAAAAAAAACCAAACACCTCCAGTGAGGAGTTAGGAGGTGAGGGAGCAGGCAGTGAGGAGTTAGGAGCTGGCTCAAAAAAAAAAAACAAAAAAAAACAAAAACAGGCAGACGAAGCTTCATTGCTGCTCAATCCATCCAGTCAGGTCGGGGAGGGGGGGCGGGACTTACTTGATGTTGTTGGCGTCTGCCACGGCGGTCGGGAAGGAGGAAGTGGAGGAAGAGTCTTTTATGGACTTTGTGGGCGTGTCCAGGATGTACCCCGGCACCCAGCCCTCGGCAGCAGGCGATTGGCTGTCGGCCTGCCGGTAAACCAGATGCATGCTCTGCTGGTTGGAGGCCAGGATTTGCACCGTCTCCCCCTTACTGACGCTGATCTCGTTCTCTTTGACCGCCGAGTAGTCCTGAGTGACCCGCCTGGTGGAGGAGACGCCGTTGCACCCGTCGCCCTCAGCTTCCTGAGGGGGGAGACAAAGAGGGAGGAGGTGTGAGGGAGGGAGGCCGGAGGAGGAAAAGGTTAAGGTGTGTCTGCGTGAGTCGGACGACAGTCCTCCCACAGGGCTGGGGAGAGGAGGATGAGGAGCAAGGAGGAACAGCAGGGCGGAGTAAACAGATTTGTTGATAAAAAACACATCTACAAACTATTTCACAAGTTGTCAAAAGGGGGCGGGACACTTGCAGGTCGATGTTAATCACCTCAATCTAGTTGTTTCTTTTTTCTTCTATTGATGTCATTTTATTGAAAAAATTAAAATGACGTTAAAAATAAAGCGAAAAAAAAGTCTAAAAACAAAAAGAAAAATCATGATCTATATTAACCCTTGGCTAGCATTAATATAAATGTTACTAAATGCAAAAAAATTTGTTAAGGGTAAAAGTTCTTAAAGACCAAATTCGATAAAAAAGGTGTCTTAACATGTTTTTGAGGCATTTTTCCAACTATGGAGGACATGGTTAAAGAAATTAAGGTTAAAACTGGATTTTTGAGTTTTTTTCTATAATTAAAGTTATTGTAAATCAGGAGCAGACAAAAAGACGCTGTTTGAAAAAGAGCCAATTTATATTGTAGAAAAGTGCTGGGTAGGACACCAGCTCCCCGCTCTGCTCCATTCTGATACACTTGCAGACAAATAGATCTACGATCGCTTTTATTTTCCACGTCTGAGCTGAAATCTGGATCAAAACTGTACAGGTAGATGGCTTTTTGTTACGACACTAATGCTAGGTTGGGATTGTGAGGGGCTGTAAGCTAGTGGAGAGCAAGTAAAGCTCTCAGCAGCTAGGGGAGGGGGTGGAGGCGGGGTTACTCTGCACTAATGGTCCTGCCTATAAGGCTTGATAAAAGCCTAATACAGACCCTTAAATATTTTTTAGAAGTAACAAACTAAATGTTAAATCAGATTGAGAACGTAACGTCGCTGGACGATGCTAACAAGATGCTAACAAGATGCAAAAGCTAAAATCTTGCTAAAATTTTGCAGAAGGATGTTTAATTCATTTAAAATATGACATAAAAATATAATTAGAGATAATAATTATATCCTTTTCAAAACATAAAAGCGTTTTTCAGACACCTGAGCAAGACTTAAAGCACAAAGCTAAATGCTAAATGCAACATTAGCTAAGAAAACGTTTTAGCTAAATGTTTGAAATATGTTTTTAGAGCTAAATCCTGCATCAGTCAGTCATAATATATTGTCAAAGGACGGATACACTAAATTAAACTGAAAATGTTTTATTTTAAAATTAATAACCTTCCAAAAACTAGCATATATCAACAGTATTAGCTTAAGGAGACAAGTAAAAAATAACATCCTACATTAGTTAAAATCTGAGAACCAACTCAAAACTTTGTGATTGGAGTTCAGTAAAATAAATTAAAAAAAAAAACAAGCACAAGATAATGAACACATTTAAATAACTTTAAATGGTTATAAATCATATTGCTAAAACCTGCTAGCTTAAATTAGCACGGTATCTGTCCTGATTTTTCAACAAGAAATACAAAATAGTTGAAATACGTTTTGAAAAACTGAACATTTAGGACTTGACATATTGAACAAAATCTTTATATTTATATTTGATTGGAATAAATGCGTGATAAAAAAAAAATCTAGAGTGCCGTAGATGCTAGAGACCTTGATGTTTTTGCTAAGAAGAAATGAAGTAAATCGCAGGAAATGCTCTGATCAGAAGAGCGTTGACAGAAACTCACCGTGGAATCGAAGTAGGACGAGCCGCCGTTGGATGCGGACATTTTCAGCTGGCTTTTCCCAGATTCTCTGTTGTCGAGTCCAACATCTGATGAGGGTCGACTGTGAGAAGAGCTGGATCGGTTCCCTGACCCGGAGCTTTTTCGGGTCAGTGAAGAGTTACTGTCTCCTTTGTTCTTCTGGTAATGGATTGGTGACTGCAGGGCTAAAACCACACGTTGGGTTAAGAATGTTTAAGGGCAACTAAAGCTCATTTATTGGACTGTGCCCGTGTTCGGTTGATCTCACCAATCAGAAAGTTGTTTTGAGCATCCAGGAGTTCCTGAATGTGCCTGATCCACTCCTGCTTGATGTCAACATTGGCGGCCTGGAGCGTGAATCTCTCAGGTGAGCCTCGACTGGACAAGACGAACTTACAGGGGTCGTTGTCGACGCTCTCCTCCAGACCGAGAACAAACACCTGAGGGAGAGTTCCAGGACCACAAAGTTCTTTGATAAGGAAGCTGCAACCACATCGAATCCAAGTCGCACAGCGGGGGCGCCTAATTCCAAAGTTTATTTAATGTACAGATGCAACCTGTGGTTCTGCTGTGTTTTGAACGCAAAGGGCAATTCTTCAGGTTGTGAGCATCGACCCGCAACGTCTCCTAAATTCAAACATCTGAACTTTGGCGAAGAATCCACATTAAGTCAACCAATCAGGGACTCAGGTTTGGCTTGTGACATGATGATGTGATCAGCGGCTGGAGTTCAAAACCAACATGGAGAAGAGGCTGATCGTCTCCTCATGAACTTCATGATATTTGATATATTTGTATTAAAAATATAATAATAAAAAGATGCTCCAATTATATTCTTATTTTTTCCCTCCTAGGGTCAAAAGTGGGTCATAGGGAGACAGAAGTACTGCTGAAAGCGGCCATCATTCAGATGCAGTAGACGGAGAACCTCACCATACTAGGAGAGAGTCTCTGAATGATCTCATAATGTAGCCATGAAGGTAACAACTTTTGACAGTAGCTCCTCCCACACGCAATGGGTGCAGCAGATTTATGAACACATTCTCGCTCCCAACTCATTAAATATTGACGTTTGGTTAAGGACCCCTCCGAGTCTCTTTTTGGTGCTTTGGGTGTCCCTAACTTGTCGTTTTTTGACATGCGTGCTATTCGTAAAATCAAGGGTCTGCAACCCTCCGAATGCGGTACCGGACGAGGACTGGTACTCTAACCTGGCACCAGATGCGGTAACGGGCCCAGACACGAACTGGTACTGGGTTAGGTTACCAGTGCGCTCTGTGTCCCGGTACTGGACCGGTTCCGGTTTGGTTGGGGACCCAGCCAACGTGTCAAAAAACGTCAATATGTGACGAAAATGTGTTGTCCTTTTGGCCAAACACCTGTTGCGTGTGATCAGCAGCAGGTAGAGGAAAAATACCTGAAGGTAGATCTGAAACTTCTGTTGGCTTCTCTGCGTACCTTGATGCACTTCTTGAACTGATATCCAGGTGTGGACGAGCCTTTCCTGAGCAGTTCGCTGAAGATGACGATCTTCTCGAAGAGGAATACTCTGCGCTCTTTGGAGCGCGACAGCACGCTTCCATCCTGCTCCGTCACAAAGAAGGTTTCCTGTTGCAGCAGCTTCCCCTGGTTGATCAGATTCCCCTGCAGATGAAGACGAAGGGTCAGAGATCTGATTTATCAGATCAGGAGGGGACGATGGTTGAGGCGCAAACGTACCTCAAATCCCTGCAGCCGACCCAGGTTCATCATGTCGTTACACAGTTTAGGGACCTGAGACATCAGATCTACAGCTTTCTGCAACAGTCATATGTTTCAATGCAGTGCTCTGGTCAAACAACATGTAACAAAGACATCAGGATAAAGTTTACCTCTATTTGTTCACAGTCTATCCCTGCTTTTGAGCTGTACTTCAGGAAGTCCTGAGGAGAAAGACGAAGAAGTTGAGACGATCTATTCATGCATCTTCTGTAAGACTGACTCGGAGTTACTACCTTCAGAAGGAGCTGATACTTTGTGATTCTCTGGATCGGTTTGATGAGGAAATCACTGATGCTCAGTCTGGACTGAATTTCCTGCTGGATCCCCTGGAGAAGAACACATCAGAAGAGATGTGAACAGTCCAATGGAACAGTTGATCCACCTCAATGGTCCTGTCTTTGCTTCATGTCTTCATGCTGGTCTGTACCCGCACCCTGGCCTAATATCTTCAAGCTGGTAGATGTCAGAAGTTGTCACTGAGATCCTGGCCTCCATGTTGCAAATGACCCTGACCCAACAGACTCCCAGTGACCCAACGGATTGCCACTAACCCACCAGATATCCTTGTAATCAAACTGATTCCTAATAACCAAGATGACTACCAGTGGCCCAACTGACAACCCCAGTGACCAAAACTGACTCCCAGTAACCCAACCGATTCTCAACGACCGAACTAATTCCCAGTAACTCAAACTGTTTTCCAGTAACCCAACAGATTCCCAACAACTTAACTAATCCCCAGTAACCCAATTGATTACTAGTAACCCATCTGATTCACATTAACCCAGCTGACTTCCAGAAACTCATCTGATTCCCAGTGACCCAATTGATTCCCGGTATCCCAACTAAGTCCCATTAACCAGAACTGACTCCCAGTAACCCTTCTGATTGCCATTAACTAAAACTGACTCCTAGCAACCCAAACTGATTCCCAGTGACCTAACTGACTTCCAGTATCCCAACTGAGTTCCCAGTATCCTAAATGATAGTTCATTTGAATCACAAGCAATCCATACACTCTTGCAAAGATAGTTTTTTTGTATGTCCAGTCCTCTGATGCATCTTAGGTAATTATAGCCATGACCTAAGGAAAAATGAGGGAAAATGTAGCCCGAGAATACAGGCCGCTTAATTTTGGAAACATTTTCTCCCTTTTTGTGGAAAGGAGATCTCTGGATGTTATTGTCAAACGGTCATAAGAAACCAAACTCAAATCTTTTGCTTCTGGATTTGAAGCAAACCCCCAAAGCACCAGATGTTCCAGTTTCTCCAGAATCCACTGGGAGTTTGTTCCCAAAGGGAGACATTTCCAAGTGTTGAAATTGGAAAGTGGAGAAATTACAAGTCACCACTGACTGCCTTCAATCCAAGATTTTCTTTGCAAATCAACAACAAACTTAAACATATTTTTTATTCACTTATTTTGATTTCATGAAGCTAAACTTTCTACATTTTTCGACGTGTTTGTTCTTGACTGGTCAGTGGGTGGAGTCAACAAAACTCTCACTTTGCTTTGTTTGTCAGTGTGCCCAACCCACTTCTGGGTCTGTACAGAACCCTTTTGGGTCTGTCCAGTATATAAATGGAACCAGTGATCCCAGTTAAAGCTAATGGATTCTTGCAGAAAATCTCAGACTTTTTGAAGAGCTGAGAAAGTGACCCCCTTGTTTGGAGATTGTCTTAATACTGGGAAAAAAGAACAATTATCCAAGGGTTCCTTTGAAATCTAAATGTACTTACGTCAAAGTATGTGTCATATTCCGCTACGATGTACTCCGACTTGGGTTTGTTCTGGCAGTAATTCACGTACATGTGCAGCCGTCTCTCCTGGAAACGTGGGTTTCAGTCAGATGGGAAACAGAAAAACTCTCTTTTTTTAAACACTTTTGCTTACATGTTTGATGAAGAGCCCTGCTAGAAGTTCATGGTCTTCCAGACATTTCTCCAGCTCTACGACGAAGAAGCTGACAGAAATAAAGGTTTCATAAGAAGCAGGAACCGACTTTCACCTCCAGAAACTGGACTTCATGGAGACTTACTCTCTGTGCCAGTCGTAGATCTGGTGGATATTCCCAAACACGATTTTGTCTTTTCCTTTCATGTCATCAGGAACGCCCTTCTCCTCAATCCGCTTCATGAAACCCTGTAAGGAGAACCAGAACCGCCAACTGAAACTTTGCTTCAGATAACAGCGGAAGAAGCAGATCAGGAAAAACCTCACCTCCACCACGATGCCCAGGTCTTTGACGTAGTCCTTCTCAGTCTGGACCAGCTCGTTCAGAACAAACCTGAGCAGCAAGAACCGTGTCAGAATAGGGAGCCTCTAAAGTCTGGCTGTGGTTGAAAATGTGGACAAAAGACTTTAAATATCAGCTGAAGCAGCTGTGGGACGGATTATTGTTCTTTTAATTGACAAGTTGGTGGTTTGATTTCCAAAACTCTAGTTTAAAATCTATTTTCTAGAAGAATCATCTTTACCCTCACCAAAAATAAGTATACTTGAGTCTATTTTAAGTATACTTTTTTATACTAAACTTAAGATAGTATACTTATTATGTACTTATTAGAGATAAATTACAAGTTTATGTTAAGTATACTTTTTTTTAGTCTTAGAATAATACTACAAGTCTAAATGAATTTACCCTTCCCAAAAATAAGTATACTTGAAGTATATGTTTAAAAGTATTTTTAAGTATTTAAAAAGTAAATACTACTAATTTACTTGCAATAAACTTAAAGTTTACTCTTAGTTTATTATAGGTAACCTACCTGGTATACTACTAGTTTACTTTAAGTTAAGTATACTTTCATAAACTTAAAGTAAACTAGTAGTATAACAGAAAGTTTACTTTAAGTATACTTCTAAGTATACTCTCTATAAACTAAAAGTGGGCCAATTTAGTACCAAGAAGTATATTTGTTCGTGAACTTCCAGAACACTTTTTTAAGTATACTTGGTATTTACTTTTTTAAACTTAAGTATACTTTTAAACATATACTTGAAGTATACTTATTGTTGGTAAGGGTAAGAACAAAGCAGACTTAAAATAAGCAATCATTTGCTTCAGAATTTCTTCTCACATCCGTCCTCTCATGGCTTTGGCTTTCTGCTCCAGTTCAGGGTTTCTGGGCTGGACCGGAGTGGTTTGTTCTGGAGGAGTCAGAGGGAATCCTGGGAACGCTCCTGGTTCTCCAGTCTGACAGGAAGCAAGCAGAGCAGACCAATCAGAGCACGACCAAAACAGCCGTAGCCTTCAGGCAGAGCTGAAAGTCGGACAGTAGCTGCTCAAACCAAACAAAGACGGCAGAATCCAGTCGAGGTCCGAAAACTCAAACCAAGTATAAAAAAAAAAAAAAAACACGTGTCAGAGTACTGATGACCATAAATATGATAAATTATAACTATGAAAAAGGTAAATTGTATGAACTGAATACTTATTTGTAGTCACGGAGCAGATCTGTATATTTTTAGGTATTTAAAGTGTCCTTTCAGGAAAAAAAAAAAAACATTCAACTTTGAAACTGAAAAGCAAAACAAAAGTTATTTTTTTCTATTTCATTTTGTTTGTTAGGAAAAAAGAAAAAAAAAAACTCCAAACAAACAAACAAAAACCCACAAGTACTTAGTCGCAACCAGAAGTTTTTGCTCGTAACCATGGTGAGTTACTCGAGTTACTCTGGTTAGGATTGGTGGAAAAGTCAGAAATTATTTTAATCCATTTGTACACATCAAAGAAAAGTATTTCAGGTTTTAGGAAATACACTGAATAGTTTTTTTTTTTTAATTTCCTTTATAATAAAGCCAAACCCTCAAATTTTCTTTTTTTTTTTTTTTTAAAACAAAGATTAATATTTATTTTCCAAATTGAGGTTTTAACATTTTTTTTAAATAACCCAAACTTACCTTTTGTTTTTATTTGTTAGTTTCTGTTGTTAAAAGGAAACTTAACATACAAAAAAGTATCTGGATTAACTTAGTACATAGACTAAAATCGCAATAACGTTAGACTCATTCAGTCAAGAGCAGCTTTGTGGATGAATCAAACTCACTCTCAGTGTTTCGTTTAAATGTGTCAGAAATGATGAAACAGAGGATTTCAGAATGCATTTGTGCTGATTCTTGGCCATTGCACCCACTGTGTGTGTTAGCCTGGGGGCGGGACTGGCAGCGCAGACTCTTCCTGGAAAGGGCTGTTCTCACTTTGTGACATCACAATATGAAGACTTGCTTTTTTGGGTTGGAAGGGGCTGGTGCTCAAGCGCAAGATTTTAGAGGATTGTGAAGGAATAAAACAAATACCACTTTGGGGTTCTATATTGTCAGGAATGAACATTATAATAAACTTAAAAGCTCAAAAAGCGGATTTTTGCATCATATAGGCCCTTTAAATACCTTGTGTTCATTAATTTTTTTTCTTTTCTGCTCCTAACGTTTATTTATTTCTACGAATTATCATTTTATTAGCACATTTTAATCATTTAGTGCCAATGAATTAGTATTTTATCCTAATTTAAAGTCATTTTTTAAGTTTTCATAGCAGCACGTGTTCACACTTGACACACACACATTCCTAGTGTGTTAACCATAAAGGCAGATAAAATTGTATCTCAATTCTCAATTGTTGCATCATAATTGCTCCATTGACCTCAGTGTTGTTTGGTTGTCATAGTGACCGTTTGTAAGTCATAAACCTAATCATAACTTATCAGGAGCTCTGGTGTAATTTATGATTTTGTTTTTATGAAAATTTTGTTTTGATTCCATAGATAATTTAAAAAGAAAGTTTTCTTTAAACACAGAAACTTTGTGTACGTTGATCCAGCAGCAGAGCGAGCCGCGTGCGCCACACTCACCATCTTCGTTTTAACCAGTTTCTCTATGGCGCTAACCAGCTCTGCAGCGCTGGGCACCTCAGAGGGAGGCTGCAGGGACGTTAGCAAGGACGAAGACTGAGAGGAAGAGGAGACGAAGGCAGAAGGAGGACAGGTTAGAAGGAAGACATGCAGAAAAGAAGAGTTCCAGTGCAGCAAGAAAACAGGAAGAAACTAAAATGCTATGGAAGGCGGTCACCAGGATTCTAAACTTCAGGACTTTTATTTTTTTACTTTCAAAAAGTGTCAGATAAGCCGAACCTTGTCGTCCTGAGCTGAAGGATCCTTGATGATCTCCATGGGTGGAGGCAGAGGAGGGTGCGCCTCGTCCTCCTGCTCCTCCTCCCCGCCGCTCTGCATCCCAGGTGGAGGCTTGAAATGTGTGCTGCTCTCCGTACTGGAGACTCTCTGAGGAGGAACGCAGCAGATCGACACGTTAAGAAGCTTCAGAGCGGGGATTTGTTGTGGAAAAGTCAAGTGTAATCTTAAGAAATTGCTATTGGAAAAGCAGCAGTGTCAACATTAAGGATTGTGAATATTTAATATATAATTATTTATTGTATGATTTTATTTATCTTTTATTGTGTAAAAGTAAGAGTGTGAATCTGAATGAATACTTACCTTTGGTCTGTACACAGTGATATGGTTTTAGTTACATTTCATTGTAAAATTTTATTATGTAATCAGTTGTTTGGGGAAAAGTTTAATGTGTGAGTGGGTATTTAATGATTTTGTACATTTATAGTTTGTATTGTATTGATTTTTACTTCTTTGGGGACTGCAGATGAAAACTAGCTTTGGCTATAATCTGGTGTGAAGCATCTTTAATGTTTTTGCACATTGTTCCTGTCAAATAGACTACAAAAAAAAAAAGGTTTTGTCACAGAGAACTGGAGTTAGCACTTTTTAAAACACAACTTTCCAGTTTTTTATTATATTTGTGAAAATGTTTTAACTTCAAACAGACTGGCTCATGCAACTCAAAGAAATTGCAGTAAAAAATTTTTGAATTTACTATCAAACTACTTTTTAGCTAAATTAGCATTCAATAAAACATTGATAGAACTAAATATCGTAATACCTTTTTTGTTTTAAAAACGTTCCAGACTGGATTTAGCATTATTAACATTGTTAGTATTATAGGTCAAAAGGTGAAAAACAACTTTTGGCTTTTACTTAGTTTTATATATTAGCAATTAAAAACAAAAACCTTTTTTTTTTTAAATTCCAAATAATCTCTAGAAAAAGCATACCATAAACTCAGATTTAGGCTATGTCCGAATTCCTTGCCTAGTCACTATATCCTGTTCGAATCTACTAATTCCAAAATCGACTACAATAGAAATTTCCCAGAAGTCTTTGCGAAAAACTAGCGTCCATCGATTCTCACAACATTAGCAAATATAGACCACAATGCCTTGCAGTCAAACAATTTTTGTCAGAAAAAAAATTAATTGTTTAGCCTTTTAGAGTCTTTGCTATAACTCAACTGTGGATCTGAACTCTTGACCTTCCAGTCTCAGGCCGAACATATGCAGAGAATATAGACACTCCGATTTGTGCGTGCGCATTCTGATTGGCAAACGCAGCGATCACAGGCAGAACCAGCCGGCCCTACGATCCAGGTGAGTATAGAAGCACCGCTAACTATCCCTGCTTGGGACAAAAGCCCCCGGAGACGCTGTCAGAGGAGCTGCAGCAGATCGAAATCGCTCTTTTCTGGAAAATATTTTTATCTTAAAATGATAAGTGTTTCTAAAAACGTTTATTTATTTAAGAAAGTGGAAAAATGTAAAGTTTCACCGGATATTATTTGCAATCTAAATTTAAAACGGCTGATAAGAAAACTCTGATGACCCAGCATTCTAGTAGTACTTGAAGGCATCACTCACGGATGAATCACGATGGAATCCGTGTGTAACTGAGGCTTCGTGTGTGCGTAAGAGGCGATTCATGCGTTTTTTTATTTTTTATTTTTGTGTGTAATCAGTTTCAAGCTGTTGTCATTTTAATTTGTGCATTAGTAAATTGTATTTTTAAAAATTTTGTAATTATTTTCTCTTATGAACAAAACATATATGAGTTACAGATCAAGAATTACGCACAAACAAATCCTAATTTATGCACGAATCAAGAATTCTGTACCCCTAAATCGTCTATATTCTCTCCATACGGACACTCTACCATGAGGCCACACAGTTGGTTTAGTGGTTTTACCTCATATAATAGAGCACTAACATGTGGGTTAGTGAGTTTAAGTCTGGTTTTTACAGTAGGGGTGTTATTGGTCCAGACCCTCGTGTAACATTTGGTTCTTTTTAGTTGGGTGTCGTTTTCAGAGGCATCAAATGTTGGCAAACATCTGCACCTTTTTAACATTTTGTTTTGACTAACCAAAAAGATCTCCTGGAGTTGGACGAGTCAGGACTTTCAGGAAGTCAGAGGCTTCAAACCTGAGCTCATGGAAACATACAAATCTGCTGTGGTGACACCAGCAGCGATGGGACGGATGAAAATAACCCGTTTATTGTGAATTCACTGTTGGGATCGCTTTGGATTGTGTCTCAGTGTGGGACAGAACTCGCTCACACAGAAAGAGGAACTTGATTTGTTTACTATCCATTATGAAAATCCAAGTTATAAAAGTCTTTCTAACTAAGTGATATGTTCTCCTTCAGCTTTGTCTGTAAAAATGCCAGAGCGCTGTCAGTAAAACGCTTTAAATGGGATAAAAAAAATATTTTTTTTTAACCAAAATGTGAAAGAGATTCTTTCAGAAGGATTAAAGGATTGTTAGTGATCCTGGGATAGACAATAACAGAGCAATAAATTAAAAAATATAATAAAAATGCCAATAAAAAACAATAGTATAAATATAATCACTTTGTAGAGGATTATAAAATGATATAAAGACGGTTAACTTCAGCTGCTATAATGTTCTTCCTGCCGCCTCAGGGTCTCCTGTTTGCAGGAGGGTGCTCACCTCCTCCATGGGGTCCTCCTGGTCCGGCCTCCTGCCATCTTCTCTTCCTGATCCCGGTCCTGGAATCCAAGCAGAGAGCAGTTTGTGAAGTAAAAACAGCTCCCAGTTTGTCAGGTTTTCAGTGTTTTGACCAACAGCATCTCACTAAAGGCTGATTTTAACAAGGGTTCTAGTGTTTGTCACATTTAAAGGGGCCATACCATGAAACTTCTACTCGTCTGGAAACATCAGCTTTATTGTTTCCTCACTGGATCTTTCCAAATATGTTTTATTGTTTGGTTTTTGTTGGCTTTTTAGCTAGTATTCCAGGTTTTAAGTCAACCAGTTTTCCTTCAGGATCAAGCAATAAACTAATTTCTTTTTTTTTCTGTCTGCGACTCGGTACCAAGTGACCCACAGAGCGGTACCGGGGGGTGGGGACCACTGCTGTAGATGTACACTTTTTTTCCAGTACTTTCTGCTTTAGCTAAAAAAAAAAAAACAGTTTTTATAAAATATGTTGCAACGTCAGTTTTATGCAGCTGCAGACGTCATGATCAAATGATTCAAATTTGTTTGGGTCTTATAAAAGAAAAGAGCGACCATCGGTTACCAAATGTGGTACGTATGGAACAAGCTACCTCAACACGTCCGCGACTGCACCGAACTTTCTTCATTTAAGAAATCTCTTAAAACTCTGCTTTTTAAAACTGCTTTTAATCTTTAATTTTACTGCTCACTTTGTATTTTATTTATTTAGTTACTATTATTGTTATTGCTATTATTATTTGTATTATTTTTATTCTTCTTACTACTGTTTTTAATGTAACTTCCTTGTCTGTAAGTGTCTTTGAGTATCTTTTAAAAGCGCTATATAAATAAAATGTATTATTATTATTATTACTGTATTATTACGTTCGGAACTTAAAGATCGACCTGACTATCAGACCCCTTCCCCCCCATCTCACCGGTCTTCTTGGGCTTGCTGGCGGGCTTCTTGACGGAGTTGCCCTGGCTGAGGCGGCGCACCGGACTGGTCAGCCACTTCCTCAGAGGGTTTCCGGACCGCTTTTGGCGCGGAGAGCTGGACTGCAGTGAGCTGAGGGACGGCTGAGGCTGCAGGTTCGCCACCGACTCGCTCTTCCCATCAGAGCCGCTCACGTGGTAATCTGGAAGAAACGAACAGTTCTGTTGGTACGGAGGTATTTTTACAGGCCTCAGACTCATCCTGCACACAGTTTTGGTAAAGTGCTGCATTTGTCATCTTCATCACTACGGTGTGACTCAGAAGGAGTGCAGTGAAGATCAGCAGATCGGTGGTTTTTCAGTGGTTTTTCTTTTGAACAGGGCGTTCATAGAAACACAAACACATGTGACTGCATGCGAGCGGCGGGAGGAAGTGGCAGTCATGTGTCGGCGGCGTGCCGCTGGCAGCGATATAGACTGAAAACTCAAAGGTCAGCTCCCGTTTTCCTTCATCTGCTTCGGTTCAGAAATCCATCTGAAGGCAGATCCTGCTGAGTCATCATCTTTCTAAAAAAAGGACTCACATATTTTAACCGTTTACCCTAAACTTGACTCGGAGAGTTTTCCTCTTTTGTGTGGAAACTCTCGAGCTGAACGTTCAGCTCTTATCAGACTCCTTCGGGGGCGGAGACGTGAGATAAAATCGCTCCCGAACGCGGTCAAGGTGAGCCGTGTTTCGCTTCTGACGAGCCTTAAAACTCACCCCGGCGTGACCTGAAACCACATTGGGAAGCTGGGGGAGGACGGGGTCAGAGGTCACCGGTGGGAGGGGCAGAAACACCTGCAGAAGCCCAAAAGTGCCACTAATACCCGAAAGCTTTATTATTTTAAAGGAAACTTTTTAAAATTCAGTGTTTTGGTCATTAAAAAACAAAAAATATGTAAAAGATCTTCATAACAGAACTGGCAGCAGGAATTATTTGTACAATAATTCAGATTTTAAATAAGGAGAAAAAACGACAGCCCTTTTTATCTTTAATGATATTTTTGTCACGTTTTCTCCCAATTCTTTCCGCGGTTTATTCGTCTTTCTTCGCTCAACGCCATTTTTCCCGGAAATTAAAGTCATTAAACCCCAACCAGGATAAAAAACTTGCTGGTTGTTGGAACACCCCCACTCATTTTGATCTGAAGCTCCACATTCGACAGTCCCTGTCCATTAAATGACCACGCCCCCAACCAAAAATACGACAAACCATTAGAACCAGCAAAACATCTTTTTAATTACGACTGTAAAATCGTAACTCTAGAAAAAAAAGTTGTAATTGTTAAATTACGTGAATTAAGTCATATAGTTAGGACTTTAAAAGTCATTAAATAAACGTATCAGTGTTTTCAGGTACATTTTCGTGCTTTAGTTTTACAAGAGAAAACAACAAAGTAGTCCGTTTTTTGGAGACGTACGTTAAAATGAAAGACGTGGAGCATCTATTTATGGAAAGGTTTTAAAAACAAAGAAATTCTAAATCCTTAGGCGACTTAAAATCTAAAGAACATTCCAAACACGACATCAAGTATTTGCTGAAATAAAAATCTAACAAATATGAACATTTTACAAAGACTATGAATCCACTGTGTTCTGATGATAGAAACTTAGATGATTCATAAATACATTTAGATACATTTTCTTAAATAACAAATTGTTTAAATGTAACTCATTGTGGTTTACACCTATACCATTGGTCCAACCTATGAAGTCCGTTCATTTCGCATAACGAACATTATCCCAAACATAAACAATAAAAGAACAAAAAAACGCTCATTCCAGGTTCGTCCTGACGAGGACAAAAAACGAGGAGACTGACAGAAACATGTCAGATCAGATCACCGCAGGAAGAAATCAAACCTTCTGCTACTTCAGAGTGCAGAGGATTTGAATAACTTTGTACGCCATTACAGAACTGACCCAGCAGAAGAAGCTCCGCCCCCATTAAACATCACCTCAAAAACAGCCAGAAATCAATTTAGAAATTACGACTTTAATGATCCAAAACACGGTTTGAACTAGAAGAAGACGAGCAGAATGTACAAACGAGTCACTGGTTTGTATTTGAATATGGCGTGATGGTTGCCACATAAAAAAAAAAAAACTTTTTTAAAAATCAAGATTCATGCTTTTATTTTGAATTTATTTAGTAAAAACTAAATTTTAAATGTGATCTATGAGTTTCTCCGGTCAACTGAACTGTTTTTGGCTTTTCTTCAGATCCTGAAGCGAAATAAGTCAAGAAAAACTTCAAAGTGAATTTACTAAAGGAAAAAAATATATAAAAATGCTAAAAATTTCTGATTTGGCTCAAATAGAAAACAATGACGCAGTAAAATATTCAAATGTGCTGAAGTTTAAAAAGAAAGTGGAAGAGGAAACAAATCATCCACCGCGCTTTTATTCTGAAAGGACGACTATTCCATTTCCATATTGAAACCGCACAGAAATGCTGAAGGTCATGTTGGAGCAGCTGAAAACTCCAACGGAAACTTCAAGTTTTTAACGTCAGTTTTAGATCAACCGTATGCAAGAAATTCATGCAAATATTTACAGACGGATTTTCCTTTTCTGAGCTGCTTCCTGTTTACAACCCTTTGAAGCTGCTTTTTGTACTGTTAATATTCTTTCCTGATCATTTTTATTTTGCAAATATTTACTTTGTTTTATATTTTTGTTTTCCTGGTATGTGTAGTAAGCATCAACAGTTCATACACATTGTTTACTTCTTCATTCATGCATTCTTCCATCCCAGTGAAGTCCATCTGCTCAGAAACCTCATTCAGAGGCCGGCGCGGTGAAGCCGCGACTCTCCGCGTCACACGGCCGCAGCTGCATTCTGCAGAGCAGCTGCAGAGCCGGGTCGCGGCGCACGGAGCGCGCACGCCGTACGACACAAAGTCAGGTGAGACGCAACAACGGGGCTTTTGTTCTGCGCGGAAACACAGACCGTCCTCTGTGAGGCTCCGTCGCTGCCATCTTTAATCTCTCACACACACGTGCACGCGCAGACATGCACGCGCACACACAGACATGCAGAGACCGTGACGAGCGCTCTGTTTTGTCCCTCTCGCTTCGTTCTGTAATTACAACACATTCGTTTGTCATGAATGGATCCTTTGACGCCACGGCGAGTCTCTCTCTCTGGGTGCTCGACTTCCTGCTCTCGTTTTTGAACAAAAACTTTAATTGATCAGCGGCTGCATGACAGAAAAAAAAAAGATAAAAAACTACAAACAGACACTGGGATCTAGAGAGACGACGCACAAAAACAGGAGAATCCGTTCTGGAATCAGAAAGAAGGAATGACGATCAAACGTGTAAATAAACTTCCTGATAGAGAAACACTACAGGAACATGAGATGAAAGCTTCTTTTTTTTTTTAAACACTAAATCCTGTTCTAAACAATAAACCTGGACGGAAAAACCTTTAGAGTTTCTAGAAAAAAATAGTCTAAATAAAGACTCAAAAGAGTGTTTTTTTTTATTAATTTAGTAGAACAATTTCCATAAAAATACTTCAAAACAAGTTTTAACCAATCAGATGGAGGCATTTGGTCAAGGGGCGGACCCCCGACTGAAGAAACATCCCATCATAGAAACACTTCTATCCAAAGAAGATTCTAACATGTGTCCTATCCACTGACATAATGAGGGATTTGAACCCTCAACCGACCAATGAGCAACTTCTTCCCTAAATATTGATCCATTTTTAATCATGATTAATCACAATACATATTTTCCCAGTTTGCGATTAATAAGTGACATTTTTTTAATTGATTGACAGCATTAATTCAAAAATAAATTTCCTAAATCTACATTTTTGTGCAGATTTTATATTGTGATTATTTGCAGATAATAAATGGTCGACAAATACTGCAACAAAAAGCAAAATGTA
The DNA here is from genome assembly GCA_003999625.1 of Oryzias javanicus. Classification (NCBI taxonomy): domain Eukaryota; kingdom Metazoa; phylum Chordata; class Actinopteri; order Beloniformes; family Adrianichthyidae; genus Oryzias; species Oryzias javanicus. The sequence goes on from CM012457.1 coordinate 5,002,386, forward strand.
ATCGCGATTAATCACGATTTTTCTCCCAGTTTGAAATTAATAAGTTAAATTTTTTTATTGATTGACAGCATCAAGTCAAAATAAATGTTCTAAAAGTACAGTTTTTGTGTGTGATTTCATATTGTGATTATTCCCAGATAATAAATGGTCAGCAAATACTGCAACAACAAACACAATTTTATCACCATTATTTTTTTTGTTAATGTTTACGTATAATTAGTTATATTTTTTTATTGACTGACAGCATTAATTCAAAATATATGTTCTAAATAAACAGCGTTGTGTGTAATTTCGTATTGAGATTATTCACAGATAATAAATTGTTGCAACTGCAACAAAAAACAAAATTTAATCACAATTAATCACAATAATTGTTCTCAGTTTGTGATTAATTAGTTACATTTTAAATCAATTCCTGTCTGTAAAAAAAATTTATTTTGGTATTTTTAACAAGTTCTTGTGGTATTTTTTCTGATGATAGATGACATGAATTAAGGAAATTGGAAAAAAAAAATGCATGAGTATTTTTTTATAATTCCAATCACTGTGAATCAGGAGCTGATGTAAAATAATGCAGATTGAAAAAAGCATATTGGTGACATGAAAAATATGTTTGCTGCTCTGCTCCATTCTGATGCATCAACTTGTAAACAATAGATCCATGAACGTCTTTGTTTTCCTCTCTTAGAGAGAGATCTTAGCAAAGGGGAGGAAAAAGGGGGCGGGGTTAACAGTCCTGCCCACAACTGAAAGGCAGTTTTGTAATGACCTCCTGCCACTCTGCAGAATCTATGTCCAAGAAAATGACCTATATTCTTTCTCCTTCCTAAAATGGCAAAATAATAATTGATTCCTTTTTGGCAACGCTTTTAAAATAGATCAAAAGAAGATCAGAATGGGATTCTAAAATTGCATTTTTTACTTTTATCCTACAAAGTTACTTGTTGCTTCAGAATAATCTCCAAGCTGCTGAGATGTTTCTCAAACAGCTAAAAATAGAGTTTATATTGAAACAGTCCTGCTGCTCAAAAACAAAAATCTCTCCTTTAATCCCATTCTCGGATGAACCGCAGGGAATGCTATAATCTAGACGCCAGGTCACGCCCTGAAGACGTTTGTCACAACGCCAGGATTTACAGGATTTTCACCTGTGAGCCCACGTCACTAAGAACGGAGAACAACTGGTTCCCAAACAGGAACATCTGCAGTGAAAAGAATGATAGAACCGCTGTGCCTGTAAAGACGAGCCCTAAAGACCCCGCCCCCTCTCCCCGCTGCCTTTTCGTCAATGACAGGAAGAGACAGTAATCTGGGAGGATGGCATTCCACTCATAACTCCCACTGTACAGCTCAAATCTGTGACATGTGACCCAGCAGCAGAAAAATCTGCCTGTGAAAAAATGTCGACTGAGAAACTGAAAAGGAAAGCGTCTCAGATCTGCTCAGATTCCAGATCTACAAGTTTCTTTAAATGACGCTCCGCTGACAAATGCTGCTTTAATGACCCGGGGTTCAAAGCTGCTGCATTTTCCTGCAGGGAACCGGTCGCTCCACGTTTCTGATTTCTGCGTTTACACTGCATTTGTTCTGTTTGGTTCTGCACCATTTACCTGCAGAGAAACTCTGGACCTTCTAGAAGAGCCGGCCTAAAGCAGACTAAAAATGAGTGCCCTGAGAGTGTCCTGGTCTAATTCAGGTTCAGGTTTGAACCCATTCTGGATCCAAATCAGAGTTGGGCTTGAACTCAATACGGTTCCAAAATCAGGTTCAAGTGTAAACCCTTTCAGGCTCCAGAATCAGGTTCAGGCCTGAACCATTTTGGCTCCAAATCAGGGTTAGGCTTGAACTCATTACGGCTTCAGAATCTGGTTCAGTGTGAACCCTTTCAGGCTTCAGAATTAGGTTCAGGGCCTGACCCCTTTCAGGCTACAAATCAGGTTTAGACCTGAACCCTTTCAACCTCTAAATCACGTTCACACCTGAACCCATTCTAGCTCCAAATCAGGTTCAGGTCTGAACCCATTCTGGATCCAAATCAGAATTGGGCTTGAACTCATTACGGCTCTAAAATCAGGTTCAAATGTAAACCCTTTAAGTTAAAGTTAAAGTTAAAGTCCCACTATTTGTCACGCACCTGGGTGTGTGAAATTTGTTCTCCGCATTTGACCCATCCCCTGGGGGAGCGGTGAGCTGCAGACACAGCCGCGCTCGGGAACCATTTGGTGGTTTAACCCCCCAGTCCAACTCCTAAGTGCTGAGTGTCAAGCAGGGAGGCACTGGGTCCCATTTTTAGAGTCTTTGGTATGACTCGGCTTGGAATTGAACCCATAACCTTCCAAACTCAGGGCGGACACTCTACCACAAGACCACTGAGCTGGTACAAGGCCACTGAGCTGGTTAAGGTTCCAGATTCAGGTTCAGGCCTGAACCATTTTGGCTCCAAATCAGGGTAAGGCTTGAACTCATTACGGCTCCAAAATCCGGTTCAGTGTGAACCCTTTCAGGCTCTAAATCAAGTTAATGTTTGAACTCGTTCAGGCTACACATCAGGTTCAAGTCTAAACCTGTTCCAGCTCTAAAATCAGGTCCAGGCCTGAACCCATTTTCTGAACCCTTTTAGGTTCTGAATCCTCTCCTCATAATCTCACAATATCTTGCTTGCACAAGGAATTGCACTTGTTTCATTTACATCCAATTTTGCACGTTTGTTATAGTAACAGCCAACTAGCAGAACTCTGTTATGTAGCGACTCTGTTCCCATCAGCTACCTTCTCCTTTTAGCTTGTTCTAATAAGTCATTTCGGCATCGCGATACTGATCCCACATCGAGAGTTTTCCTCATCTTGTCCAGCCTCGTCCTCCTCCCTCACATCCTCCACTCCTGGATAACTGTTGATGCAAAAATGCTTCAAATCCATTTAGCTCATTCAGGTGAAGAGGAGTTAAAACTTCACCTCTTTCCTGGAATCTCCAACCATAGCATCCTTTTACCAACATCATCACTGTTCCTCCTCTAAACACATCCAAACATCTCATTTATCTCAAGAACATCTACCAGGATCTGTCCCTGAGCCATCCTGGTCATTCCCAAAGATAACCAGAACATCTTCTCTGATCTCTCCAGTTCTGCGTACTGTCCTCCCACTATCTCACCCCTTTTAATAAGAAGAGGAAAAATCTTCTCAGCTCCTCATTGAAGAAAGATCTCAGCTTGTTGCTAAACTCAAAGGTTCTTCACAAATCCTTGTGGTTAAAAAGAACACTTTGTGACGAACCACAAACACTTGACAGGAAGCTCCTGGAAAACAGCGACCACACAACGCTTTTACACATTTGACAATGTTCAGATGTCTCTGAAGGATCATCAAACCCAGCTTCAAACAGTCCAAACTCTTTGGAAAGCACCAAAAGCTGGTTTGAAAACAGGAACTGCACACAATTCAGGGGAAAAAAAAAGGTCAAACCAGATAAGGAAAACAGTAACTGCAGTTTAGGATCAACGAGTAAAGAACGCGGCACCAAAATATCTCTAGATCTGATTCATAGATGAGCCAATCAGATGCTGAGGAGCATGAAGGAGTCAGAATGTGAACCTGCCCCACATGAGACAGCAGAATGTGGAATGATACAGTAAATCCCTGCAGGGTGATGACAGATGAGCGGCTGACAGTTTTTCACCGCCGTGGTTATCTCCCTCTGACATCATCAAACCAGACTCAGACTCTACAGAATGGGAAAGTAGGAGGAACAAGCGAGACAGACAGCTGTTGGAACAAGTCCAAAAGAAATGTCTGAGTAAATCTGAAAACTTGTTTAACCAAATTATTGATTCCAAATATAGACTAAAGTCATGAAGGCCATAAAAATTCTCAGAGTAAAAGTGAAAATAAGTTTTTGGAACCAAACATTCTTTGTGAAATTAGACTATTCTAACTTGCTTGTTATCAAGTGGTGAGCTGACTGCAGGTGATGCTGCTCTTTTTCCAACCTGAGGTGGGAGACTGTTCCTTGGTTTAACCACCAGCAGCCAGGACTCTAAGATCCTTCAGAAACATCTCTACTAGATGTTTCCAAGCTCAGGGTGATAAACATCTACAAGATTAGCTAACCTAGAATATGCTGGATCTGAGATCTCCAGATACAGAGAAATGTACAAACCAAACACTGAAAGACACCATCAGAGTACGGATACGAGCGCTAATATTTAGCTCGTTAGCAACACTGGGAAGATTAGATTTAGACTGGGTGTAGAAGGAACGTTGACGGATTGTTGATGGGATTAGACGGGGATGTAGAGCGGATGTTATCCGAATGTAGAGCAGAGTAGAGCTCTTGTTGACGGGATGTAGACGAGATGTGGCAGTGTAGATGTGAGAGCAAATTAAGATTCAAGATGGATAGACCAGATGAGATCAAATTTATTTGGATGCAGACCGGATGTAGAGCAGCTGTAGACTGCATGATGTTGATGGGATGTAGACGAGATGTAGGCAGGATGTAGAGGAGATGAAGACTGGACAAAGACCAGATTTAATTTGGATGTAGAGCGGCTGTCGATGGGATGTAGATCAAATGTAGGCTGGATGTAGAGCAAATGAAGACCAATCGTGGACCAGATTTCAGTCGCATGTAGAGCGGATGTAGATTGGGTATAGATCAAATGTAAAATGGATGGAGAGCAGATGTGGTCGGTTGTAGAGCAAATGAAGACCGGATGTAGACCAGATTTCGCTCCGATGTAGAGTGAATGTAGAACGGATGTTGACGGGATGTAAATTGGATAAAGATCAGATGTCAAATGGATGAAGATCGGATGTAGACCACATGTAGTGGATGCAGAGCGGATGTTGACGGGGTGTAGACCCATTTGTGTTGGGTGCCACCATCTCAATCTAAGGCCAGTCCAAACTGAGTTTAAATAACTCACTTAACCCAACATTAACTCTAACTGTAACCTGAAGGTTACTTTATAAAACAAAACAAAAAAAAAAACCAACAAAATTGGTTAATGTTCCACAACAAACTGCAGTCCCAAACACAGAAGAGTTTCCAGCAGATTTTAGAATACACAGAAGGGCGCCTATGTCCAGAAAAGTGCAGGACCAGGAACATTGAAGACCCCAGAGGACCTGGTGGGGTAACGACCGCTCCCAAGGGTGAGAATTTTATCACCAGCTTAACTCACACAACGTTTATTATTACAACAGAAGGAAAGACAAAAGTGCTGGACGTCTCTCTAATCTCTTAACAGTTTTCTGTTGATATCTATCAGTGCGGTCCCAGCATGAGGGCATATGTAAAGCACTGCCAGTTTCACACAAACCAGCGGGACCGGTTCAGCCGCATGCCAATCAATCCTACCCTCGGCTCCTGATATGAAACCAAAGTCCGCCGCCTGTCCCGACACGGAGCGGGCTAAACTTTAACTACAGGCTGCCAGCGAACCTTCACAGCACACGTCCATAAAGAACCACAAAGCAGACTTGAAAAAAAGTCCGACTCATAACTTGAATCATAATGGATTTGTTTTTCCAGACTGTAAAGATCTGCTGTCAAAAAAAAAGAAAAACTGTCAAACTAAACGATTTATCCACAAATTCCTGTTTGTCTGGATTTTTGAAACAACTACCTCAACAATTACAATTTCTTCCTGTAATAAACAGAACATTTTTTGAATTCCACACAATTAGAGTTACAACCTCTAAAGGTGAACATCAATGTTTTCACCTGAACAGGTGAGAAAAAGAGTCCAGCCCTCCAGTGATGGAAACAGGCTGTTGTTGTTGGGCTGCGGTGTAGGAGGCTCTGACGTTTCATGTCATGACGTTCCTCCTTCATCACTGCAAACCAAACAAACTGCAGCTGGATTTCTACAAAGCAAAAGCCTCCAACGCCTCCTGCTCTCATTTGATTATTTCCTTTAAATACCGGGACATTCTTTTGCATCTTTCTCTGCGGACAGAAACAAAGCGTGAAATGAAAGTTACCAGCTAAAATGAAGCTGAAAAGACAAATGTGAAGCAGTTAAAAGCTCGATTTAATGAAGAATTTCTAAAGAATTGTATTTAATGTTTAAAATAAGTAATGCTAAGAGCTCAATCAGGTAGAAAAAAAAGAAGAATTTGTTCTATTTTAGCCTAAACTAACATTTCTTGATAATGATTGAAACAGCAACAACTTTTCAGTGATACCTTAGATAAAACTAAGCAAAACATTCAAAAATTTTATGGAAGTTTCTGCTTTAAGTGCTAAAAAAGGTAATTATTGCTTCATGCTAACTAACAAAAATGAAGTATAATGGGTTTATTAGCTGAATTATGTAAAAACTTTGAAAAAAAATCAGAAAATTCCCTAAAAGAAAATTTTCTGCAAAAGAGAAATTATCTTAAAAACTTTAAACCTAAGAATCTATGTGCTGTGAGCAGTGCATTTTCTGCAAAAACAAAGCTAACTTAGCTTTAAAAAAACTGACTTACCTAAAAAGCTAACTTAGCTTTTGTATCAAGTGTTTTTGCACTTAAAAAAAAGGCAAAACAGTCTAGATAAAAAGCTAACTTAGCTTTAAAAAAGCTAACTTAGCAAAAAACAATAAGTAAAAGAACTCAACATATAAAGGTAACTTAACGTAAGAAAAGCTAACTTAGCAAAAAGGCTAAGTTAGCTTTGTACGTCGAGCAATTTAAGTGAAAACACTCTATGTACAAAGTTAAGTTAGTTTTGTACGTCAAGTGTTTTGACACTTTTTTAGCTTAAGCTAACTTAGCTAAAAACAAAAGTAAAAACGGTCGACTTACAAAGTTAACTTAGCTTTTTAGTTAAGTTAGCTTTTTTAAGGCTAGGTTAGCTTTGTACGTCGAGTGTTTTTGAACTTTTTTAAATAAATAGGTGAAAACACTCGAGATACAAAGCTAACTTAGCTTTAAAAAAAGCTAACAGCTAGAAACAATAAGTAAAAACAGTCGACTTATAAAGATAGCTTAGCTTTTTTAAGGCTAGGTTAGCTTTGTACGTTGTTTTTTAAGTGCAAAAGTGTTTAGAAGAAGCTGGAATTATTAAAGGAGTCCAACTTTACTTTAATTGATTTAGTTCAAATTATTTAAAAAAGCGTAAAACCGCACAACCACATGGACAATCTAGTGCTTGTCCCAAGTCCGGGTCAGCGGAGAAATATGGTGTAAAACCAAATCCAAAATGTGTGAATCCCCAACAGAAAAGGAGGATTTGATTTGATATGAAAAGCCACAAATATTCATTTTAACTTTGGAAAGAATAAAAAGCTTTTGTTATTTTTGTTGAGTTGTTAAAGTGAATTTCTATTTAAGACTGAAATAGTGTTAATACAAGAACAAAAAAAGGAGCAAGAATTTTCTAAAAAATGATTCTTAAAAATGTTATTAAAAAAGGTCAAATCTTTGTGTATTCATACAATAGTTTTGTCATGTCTCATGTCCAAATGTACATCATTGTGTGTTCATATTGCCTTTAATTCTAACCCATCAGTGCTATTATTAAACCTTTATTTAACCGTGCCACAGAACAACACGAGAAATGTGTTCTGTTGTCCCATTTAATGTTTCCTTTAAAGGAAAACGATCTGGGTTTTTATGAGCAAATATCTGCAGAAATGCTGCATTCTTCTCTCTTCTATGTTTAAATGAGACATTCAGACTTCTTCCTCCTGGTCATAAAGATGCAGCAGAATCACGATCCTGCAGATAAACTGGTACTAAATTCTATAATTTCCCTCAACATTGTGCAATAATCTCAAAGTTGATCATGATTTTGAGAACAAAACAACTTTGTATCCACAACCCAAATTCCAAAATCATTCCTTTATTTCTATTTTTATATCCTCCCTTTACTCACAGCGTCCTCGCTGTCCCAAATTAAAGTTCAGTTACAGTAAAGCTTCTTTATTACCCATAAATCCTGAGGTTTTCAACAGGATACTCCTATAAACACTTGATTGTCAGTCTAGTAAACAGAAGCTGATGAACCTGCTCCACCAGAAGGATTTTTTCTGTGCTCATTCAGATTTACAATTAAAAGTCGTGGTCATGTGACCCGACTGCTGACTCAGGAGAAATAAACAACTGTGTCAGTTTGAGAAATTCGGGTTAAGACAGTGAATCCTGCAAAGCCACAGAGCGCTGTGTCACAACCAGCTACACACCCACACACACAACGGCAGGATGAAACTCATGAAAACAGATTGCTCAATCCCACATCTGACTGACTGACTGACACAAACCGTCCAGACAAAAACTTCATTGGAGCCTCTCAAACAAACACCTGCCCAGCCTCTGGTCCCACCTGCGCCGTTGTTGCAGCAGCAGCAGCAGCAGCAGCGCGAGGAGATCCATCCACAGCAGCGGTTCATCCTCACACACACATCCTCAGAGCGACACGCTCGCCTCGCACGCCGATCCCAGCTGAGAGGAGAAACAGGTCCGCACTGTCCCGATCCAGAGGGAGGGACGGCCAGAGAAGAGCAGGGGGAGGAGCCTGACGCAACACGGCTCCTCCCCCGACACACTTCACTTCTCCTGAACACAAGAGTGTGTGTATCTTTTAAAAGATCTTTAAAACACTAAAGTATTAAAAATATGTTATGAAGTTTTATTTGTGTTAAGCTTTACACCACCAAGAGATTTAAAGGCCCCAGAGGCGGGAACTATTTCCTATTGAATCCAAAAAGTCCCACTTCACACCATAACTACATTAACAGCCTGAATTCCAAATATATTCAATTTTTGTTTGCTTTATTTTCATATTAAAAAAAACCTGCTTTTTTTATGGATTTATTTACACCAGATGGAACATCTTTGACGTCAAGGAGTTGAGTCCCGAGTTAGATCAAAACATTAAGAGAAAAGCACAAGGACAAGAAAACATGAGAAACAGAAAATAAAAAAATGAACGAGAGAAACAAGAAAAACATAAAAAAATGCAATGAAAACACAAAAAACACGGGAGATGGGAAACATGTTAAAACACAAAAAAACCACACAAAAACAGACATGAAAAGATAAGAGATGCAAGAAAAACACAGCAAGTGCAAAAAAACAAACAAACATGAAAAAACAAGACAAAAAACAAAAAAACCAAAAACTAGTAAAATGAAAAACAAAAACTGTGAAAAACACGAGAAACCTGAAAAAGATGAAAAACACAAAAAACAGGAGGAAGAGAAAATAAAAAAACACAAGAAAAACATTTTTAAAAAATTCTTTAATAAAAACAAACGAAAAAAGAATTCATAAAAAATGCAAAAAAAAAGAGAAACAGACAATGTAAGAAACACAAGAAAAAACGTGAAAAACACGAGAATGACGACCAACACGAGTAACGCAACAAAAAAGAGAACTACAAAAATACAAAGCTGAACAAAAAAGTTCAACTTCATTTCAAAGTCTTATTCGTCTGAGAACCCCTCCCTCTCTCCCCGACATCGACACGTCCTGAGAGGAAGAGAATCGACATCCAGGACTAAAGATTTAAGGTCTAGGATTCTGTAAACAACAGCATTTATTTATGTTTATTTTTTAGCTCCAGAGAATCACTGTCAAATGTAAGAATGAAATATCTTCTTTTAAAAACTTCTGTTTTTAAAAATGAAAATGTGATACAATTGAATTAAAATTGAAATAAATGCAAAGAATTAGTGAGCATCTCTGGATGTTTCCACTAAAGTCTTGCTGATTTCCGCTCATGACCTTCGTGTGTGTTTGTGTGTCAGCACTGCAGCAGGTGAGGAGCCGGCGTAGCCCAAATAAACTCTTCCAGCATCGGCGTCCCGCTGCAGTGTCCCACTTTAGTCTCTGCAGCAGAAGGACGGAGTCTGCAGTTTCTAACCTAAAAACTGAACCAAGGAACCAGAAATGTTTGGAATGAAGGAACGTTTTCTTTGTCCCGTTTGGTCTGACGCAGGTTTCACTCAAACCTCCTTCAGCCCCTTCAGGTGAGAAGTGGCCCGGAACGAACACTCAGGGTTTTGTCTTTGCCGTCTGTCCTTTCGCTTTCTTTCACTCCGGAGTTTCGGAGGACAAGCAGACCTACTTCACCGAGCAGTCACAAGACACAACCCCCCCGGTACCGTCCCCCCACCCGACCCGCATGCAGGAGACACGGAGAAGTCGGAACAAACTTTAGGAGCTCCAATGAAACCAAACAGGAACCTTTAATTATCAGCTTTAATTCATTAAAACGAAAGTTAATTAAAATCCCGTCAGGCTCTCAAAGGAGCTTTTTTCAACAACTTTATTGACACCAGCTGACTTACAGACAAAGGAGATGAAGCACCAATACCCTTAATGTTCCAGAAATATTTTTATGAGATCATAAGAACAAATCTTCCTCTGACTGCTCTGAATGCCCCGCCCACAATCAACAGGGGAGGAGATTTCTAAAAGGGCAACAATAATTATCTGATAATTGTTCTGTTAGCTCAAGTGAAACTATTCCCACTATGTGAACTCTGCAAACATTTGTACATTATTAAAACTGTTGGATAAGTCTAACTACTGGATCATTGCAACAGCTAGAACAATCTAAACAGCTGGATCAGTCTAACAACTGGGTCAATTAACTTGCTGGAACGACTCAATTAGTAAAACTGCAGGAATAGTCTAACTACTGGATCCTTGTAACTGCTAGAACAATCTAAACAGCTGGATCAGTCTAACAACTGGGTCAATTAACCTGCTGGATCATTGCAACAGCTAGAACAATCTAAGAGCAAGAACAATCTAACTGCTGGACCAATTTAATTCCTAAATCAGTCTAAGGACTGAATTATCAAAAATGTTGGATCGGTCTAACTCCTGAATCCCTGTAACAGCTAGAACAATCAAACAGCTGGATCAGTCTAAGTGCTGGATCCGTTTAACGACTCAAATAGTAAAAGTGCTGGATCGGTCTAACTACTGCATCATTAAGCTGGATCGGCCTAACTGCTGAATTAGTCTAAATGCTGATCAATGTAATTGATGGATGCGTCTAACAACTGGATAACTGTAACAGCTGGATCCATGTAACTGCAGGATAAACTAACTACTGGATAATTGTACCTATAAGATCAACAGGTGGATCAGTCTAACTTTTGGATCAGCATAACAGCTAGAACAATCTAATTGCTGAAACCCTTTAAAAGCTGGAGGAATCAAACTGATGGATTAATCTAATTTCTGGATTTGACGACCTACAGGAACACTAAAATGCTGGATATGTCTAAAAGTTGATTTATTTCTCCCATCGAATCATTCTAATTACTGGATAAGAGTAACTGCTGGATCAGTGTAACAACTGGACAAATCTAATTGTTGGATCAATCTAATAACTGGATAATTGTAACAGCTGGATGCATCTAACTGTAGAATAAACTAACTCCTGGATCATTGCACCTATGAGATCAATCAAACAGGTGGATCAGTCTAACTGCTGGATCAGACAAACAGCTCAAACAATGTAATTTCTGAAACAAAAACAGCAAGACAAATCTCACTACTGAATCAATTTACATTCTGGATGAGTCTAACTGCTGGATCAGTAAATATTAGAGGCGTTTTCCTGTTATGAATGATTGCTTTTCACTGCACTGTTTCCTTAGTTTTGCTGTTGATCATTTCAATACATTTGACTATTTGAATTACTTTCAACATTTGACTTTTTAGGAATGTATATTAATAAATTTGGACATGAGTTCAATCTTCAACCTCACGTTTTGTTGTAGTTTTGCTAAATCTTAAATTGAATCCTAAATGTTCCAAAGACTCAGTCGGTGAAAAGAGATAAAAATTTCCAGAAAGTGTCAAACATCAGCTGATCCACCGTGTGTGCACGTCTGCATGTGTGTGTTTGATTCTGCGGATGAAACAAGTTCAACCATGCAGCTGAAGCTCTGTTGGGCGTCCCTCTGCACCACAGCGCCCTCTGCTGGACACAGTAGTTTTTCTCACCATCCACCCACAGACCAGAACTCTACAAACACACATTAAAACTGTTAAAATAAATGTTCTGATCAAAAAAGTGTTTAAATTCTGTATTTATTTATATTTCCCCTGTATTGACTTTAACATAAATGACTTGAGGTTCGGTGTAAATCTTCTGTCTCACCTGCAGAGGTCAGCAGAGTGAAGATGAAGGTTTCCCTCCTGTTTTAATGTTTTTGTTCGGACTCGGTCCGAGTCGCTTCAGTCAGTCGGAGTCAATAAAAAACCAAATCCGGTACAGAGCTGCCGGTCCTACCTCTCCCCGAGCTGAAGAAGCAGTCCATCTCCACGCTGGACCGGGAGTGGGACACGCAGAGCGCCGAGCGGGGAACCAGCCTGTGGCGGGTTGCGGTCGGTGGTCCGGACCAGACACCATCCGGGCCGCTCGCTGGGTCGCTCCAGCAGCTCCACCGTCTGACCTGCAGGGGGGTTACAGATGTCGTCATTTATGGGTTCCGCTGAGGCTCCGCCCCCCAGCAGTAACACGAAGCCTCACCTGTACTGACGGACATCTCCGCGCCGCATCCTGCCGTGAAGTCCTGCAGGACGACCGTCAGCTCGCAACCGCCAGAGAGCTGTTGGAGAGAAGACGGAATCCGTCAGAGAGTTGGGACCCAAAACACTTCCTGTTTTGCTTTTCTGCAGCATGTCGGACACGCCAGCACAATCCGAACCGACCGGGCGACCTTCAGCCTCCATAATAAGCGCTCGCTCCTCCTCAGAGGAAGAGGAAACACAGAAACTCTGCTGTTCGTCCAAACATTTCAGGGTAAAGACGGTTTTTCCTAGAAACCACAAACTCACAGGAACCAGAAGAAGTGGATCCGAAACGGAATGAAAAAAGAAAAAGGAGTCAAACCTCCAGATTAAAAAAAGAATAGTATTTACAAGTGAAAGTTTAAAACAAGACTTTTAGTTCCAAAAAAGGTTCCATGAAGAACAACATCAGTTGGGCTAAATTTCACATAGATTTTATTTAGAGATAAAGAAAACCTTTGAAATGATTCTGAAGCCTCTAAAAGTTCTGGATTTCCTTCAGGAACCATCTCTGATTTGTTTCATCATCTCAGGGCCTTCATGGAAGTCCAAAAGAGCAGCAGCAACAGATTCCCCTGAACGACTTCAGCTCCTGTCATGTGATATTTATACTGAAAACATTCAAACAGCTGCTTTTTCTGAAAAGGGTAACTTTAGGGGTTCAATTCTTAAAGAATACATAGATTTATTAATATTTTTTAATATTTAATTAAAAAAATAAAAATATTCTTAAAATTCTAAAACCGTTTCTAGATTTTTAAACAGGAAATTTTTCAGTTTGGGAAATAATTCCTGAAATTGACTCATGGGCTAAACTGGTTACTCAAAGTTCTTTTTTTACAGAAGAGCGTTTTTAGAAAGTTAAAATGTTTTTGTTCTCGAGTGGTTTTGGTCTTTAGGTAGTTTTATTCTATTGCTAAATTTGATCCTCTAGTAGTTTTGATCATCTGGTAGTTTGTGGTTCCGTCAAAGTTTTTATCCTGTGGTAGTTTCTGGTCCTTTAGTAGTTTTTGGTCAAGTGGTATTTTTGGTCCTATGGTAGTTTTGATCATCTGGTAGTTTTGATCTTGTGGTAGTTTTTGGTCCTTTAGTAGTTTTTGGTTCCGTGTTAGTTTTGATACTTTGGTAGTTTTTGGTTCTTTCAAAGTTTTGTTCCTCTTGTAGTTTTTGGTGTTGTGGTAGTTTTGATCATGTGGTAGTTTTTGGTTATGTGCTAACTATTTTGTTCAGCTGCTTTTTTTGAAAAGGTAACTTTAAGGCTTCAATTCTTAAATAATACATATATTTAATCAATATTTTTAATATTTAATTAAGAATATTTTTATATATTTTTTAAAAAGTTCTACAACCGTTCCTAGATTTTATTAACATGAAATTTTCCATTTTGAGAAATAATTCCTGAAATGGACTCATAGGCTAAAGTGGTTACTCAAAGTTCCACTTTTACAGAAAAGTATTTTTAGAAAGTAAAAATGTTTTTGTTCAAGTGGTTTTGGTCTTTAGTTAATTTGGGTCTTTAGGTGGTTTTAGTCTGTTGATAAATTTGATCCTCTGGTAGTTTTTGGTAATATGGTAGTTTTTTAGTCTCATGGTAGTTTTTGGTCCTTCAGCAGTTATTGGTCCTGAGGTATTTTTGATCTTCTGGTCGTTTTGATCATCTGATAGTTTTATTTCGGTTCCCGGCTCTATTGTCAGTCTTCTGTAGTTTGTCGTTTTCAGATTCAGTCTTCCTTCTCGTGAGTCTCTCCCTGGTTCCCTCAAAGCTTCAAGTCTTCAAATGGAGTCTGAGGTTCTACAACACTGAAGCTGTTGCTCTGTGAGCTGTTTACCACGCAGAAGGTCACCACCAGAAACTCCTCCTCTGGTTCAGCTGTGACTTTTGGGTCTGGCAGACGTCTTCCTGTCAAGGTGACGCATGAATGTCACAGACATCCTGAAGGAGACGGGGCAGTGGTTCCTCCAGGATCTCCACAACGGTCCAATCTTGCTCATTTTTAGAAAAACTTATGCCAATAGAAGGAACGTTTTTGCACCCTCAGATGACGACTCTGCTGAATAAGTAATGTAAAGTAATGAATTCAGAAAGAGAGCAGGAGTCTCAGCAGACGGAACAGCAGAGGATCTGGAGTTCCTCCTTCTGCCTCCATGTTTTGGAAAATGTTAGCCGGTGTGCGTTCATGTGAGCTGCAGCCGGGCTAAAGATCTCCTAGCAACAAAGACGGCCGTGAGCACAGGTGAATGTAGACCCGGCAGATGGTCTAACGTGCACAAACGCACACAATCACACACAAACACAGGCGTTTTCTGGCTGATTAAAGATCAAGTCGGGTTGAAAAAGGCTGAACTCGCTGCCTTTTTATGACTGAGCTGCACGTCACGTAGCCGTTGATTAAACTTTAGCTGACAAATCCTCCTTTTAGCAAGAAGGAAACACAAATATAGAAGATTTAAGAAAAGTTGCTTCCCCGATTCTACAAGCTTCACGTCACACAAGCACAGAAAACTAAAAAAAAAAACATTTTTGAGGCAAAGCAAAATGAAGTTTATAAAACATACAGACTGTTGATTGGAGGTTCTTACAAATAAAATCAAAAGGAGCTCAGGTGTATGTAAACACCAACAGTCAGGCATGGCGGTGGAGGGGTTATAATTGGGGCTTGATCAAGAAGTTTAGTCAAATCTTTGGTTCACTTCTTTCATTTGTTAATGAGACTTAAGAATAATCACTTTTTACGTTTTTATTATTTTACTTTGACATCAAAGATACATAAATTGGATAACCTTTTGTGTCAGGCACCATGGTGGAGGTGTTATGATAAAAATACATTTTGTCTAAACTTTGGCTTTCTGTTTGTACCTGTGAGGTTCAAAGAACTACTTTACTTTTATTTTTTTCTGTAATAAAACATTAAAGTTTAACAATAAAGTTTAATTATTTTTACAGGATTTTAGTTAATCTATGGCAGGAAATAAATAGTTTTAGTCCTTGGGTTTTTTCCTCATCTTCTGGTGTCTTTTTTAGACCTCTTCTGCTTTTGGTCCACTGGAGGTTTTTGGTTCTCTTGTGGTTTTTGAGTGTCCTGGGTTTTTGTCCATCTCTGGTGGTTTTTGGTCCTCTGCTATGTTTTTTTTAGGTCTCTGGTGGTTTTTGGTCCTCCAACCGTTTTCTCTCTTCTGGTTGCTCTGTCCCTGCCGAGTTTTCGTTTTCAGGTCCTTGTCTTGCTACAGGAAGCAGTTTGGTTCAACAGTTGAGTTTCCTCCTCCATATACTACAGTAGATGTGGCTCACTGTGGCGCCATCCTTACATCGTTTGGACAAATACTTTTTTTTTCTGTAATAAAAATTAAATCAGAATAAAGTTTAATTATTTGGACTCAACTCAATCTGTAATACTTTTTCAGACCAACAAAATGTTTAATTTTCTGTTTACACGATGTGGAGGCGACGCCCGCCTGTCTGAAGGCAGATTCAGAGGAAAGTTTCAGAGAAGAAAGTCTCAGCTGCTGCTGCTGCTGCTGCTGCTGCTGCTGCTGCTGCCTTCACGGTTCTCTCTCTGCTGTGACTGCTGCAGTGTTTTTCTCCACCAGCGTCTGAGGGTGTGTCTTGTGCTTGGTCATATGACCGTGGCTGTGAACACTGAACACATGCGTGCGCTCGCCGGCTTGTGACGATCATATGTTCCGGCCGACCAAGCTGCGCCGTAATCGGAGCAGCAGAACCGCTGCAGCTTTCTCCTGGGAGGCTCCGCGGAGAAACGAGAAAACAAAAAATATCCTGTTCCCCCAGACAAATCCTCTGAAACCGTTCCGCTTCTTTCCTTTTTTTAAAATCTGCTGCATCACAAACCTAGAACTAATCAAAGCTGGAGGTTAAGAGAAAGCCAACGTCTGATCTTCAGTCTGAACGCGAGGAGCAGAACCTCGAAAAGGTTTGAGAAAAGATTCTGAGCAGAACGTGAAGGAAGATCCAACTCAGGAGGTTTAAAGAGAAGCTGAGGAACAAGAACAGATTTGAAGATTTTTCAAGTTTCATATTAAAGTGAAGAGAAGAAATTTGGATTTGAACCACGACTCAGACTAAGATCCAGAAGAATCATATTTAGATATGGAAAAGTCAGATTCAGATCTAAAAAACTCAGAATTGGATCCAGAACAGTTAAATTTAGATCCAGAAGAGTCAGATCCCGATCCGGAAGAGTCAGATCCCGAATCGAAAGAGTCAGATCCCGAACCGAAAGAGTCAGAACCCGAACCGGAAGAGTCAGATCCCAATCCGGAAGAGTCAGATCACAATCCGGAAGAGTCAGATCCCAATCCGGAAGAGTCAGATCCCAATCCGGAAGAGTCAGATCACAATCCGGAAGAGTCAGATCACAATCCGGAAGAGTCAGATCCCAATCCGGAAGAGAGATCATCCAGAGATCACAATCCGAAGAGGTCAGATCACAAGTCCGGAAGAGTCAGATCCTGATCCAGACGAGTCAGTTCCTGATCCGAAAAAGTCAGATACTGATTCGCAAGAGTCAGATTACGATCCGGAAAAGTCAGATTTGGATCCAGAAGAGTCTTCTGGATCATTATCTGGAGCCAATAACAAAAAAGGTTTTCCTGCAGAACCGATCCATCCGGTTCCTGATATAGAATTGATTGTTTTAACAACAATAGAATCTGGTTTCCATCAATCTACAACAAAAACTTATAAAACTAAGGATTAAGATTGAATTCTAATTGAATTAATCAGATTTATGAAGCCTCCAAGATGGAAGAAAGCCAAACATTTTTCTAGTCGACTTTAAGGGATCTGTGAGTCAAAAAGTTTTTATTTGATTAAAAACAATTTGGTTTATAAATGTCTGAAAACTTTATAAGAATCTGAGCTAGTTTTGATAGAAAAAAATAAAAGTTAAAGTTATAAAAACTGTACATAAATGGAAAAAGGTGAAATGTGATTAAAGGGAATTTATTTAAATAATACGTTTTTATCATTGGAAAAAAAAGTTCTAACAGTTCTAAAATGAACAATATCTTATTTAGAAAATCTGTGACAAACATGTCAAACAGAGACAAAAATAAGTTAAAGGTCTGCAGCGTTTTTGCAAACATTTGCAGTTCTGATCTCCTGTGACGCTCCTTCATATTTTTATCTTTTCTGATTTTTGTTGTTGTTCTGTCTCTCTGCAGACATTTGGGTTCCGTCATGTGGTTTTGAAAACCGAGCGGTGGAGAATCCCAGGATCATCTCCGGACCCAACAAAGATAAATTCTTGAACAAAAGATTTACTGCTCAGGAGACGGACGGGAGGTGAAAGCAGCTCCACGGGTCCGAACGGAAGTCTTCCAGCAGACTCCAGCAGCAGGTGGAGTTTAGCTCCTCAAGACTGCAAGATCTGGATCAGACCAACATGATCCAGAACCATTCATATCCTCACCTAAACTTTGAGAAAAGCAACAGAAACTGCCGACTCTGAACAGGTCTGATGATGACCGGACAGGTGGAAGATCCAGCCTCCATCTCTGCTGGACGGGTCACTCCAGGACACTGGAAGGAGCAGCAGAACCCGCTCCACCCACAATTCTGCTGCCTCATCCCGTCCCTCGGCAGCGGCTAATGGCCCGTTTCCTGCCTGTGGCGCGTGCACGGCTCATGCACACGCCCTTTTAGCTGCAGGTCTTCACAGAACCTCACATGAAGATCTGGATCTGATTACAGTCGTCGGCAGAACCATCAAAAGGGGGTTTCAACCGTCACTCCTCAACTTTCTACCGTGCTGGTGAACGAATCAAACGCCCCCCCACAGCCGGGTCGGAACAAGGAGCTCCATCCTTCTACTCACCCTGCTGCTCCCTTTGAACAGCTTGAAGCTCATCCACTTGGGCATGTCGACCGCTCCTCGCCGCCGCTCGCTCCTCTCTGACAACTCCCCGCTCGGAGCCTCCCCCCCTCCCTCTGAACAAACAGCCGCCGCTTTGTGTGTCAGCGCGTCCGCACGTCTGCCTCCACCTGGGAGCTACTGAGCAGTAAAACTCTCCACAGCTGGGAGTACGTGTTTGTGTGCGCTGATGTCACATGACCGGCAGATGGCCGCTACACCACAGCGGTCTGAGAGAAACTCACGAGGGCGTGCGCGCGCACGTGCGTGCCGTCAGCATCACAAAGCAGCAGCAGATGTGAAAACATGTTTGTCTCGTCGGTTTGATGCCCAGTTTTCTCCAAGATTTTTTTAACGACTCGTCTGTAAAACAAACTTGTTTTTCTTAAAAAAAAAAAAAAAAAAAAAATTTCTTTTAATTTCCTCCATCCTTGAACTCTCAGTTCTTTCAGTTCTTCTCCAGCTGTCTTTATAAACACTTCAAATCCAAAAAGTTTAGTATAATCAGCTGTTTTTTCTGCTTACATGTGTTTGTTATTTTATGTTTTATTGATTTCCTACTTATTTTCAACTTTTTTCATATATTTTATGCTTTAAAAAAAAAAGAAGAAAAAAAAAGAAAGGTAGGAATTGAGTCCTGAATCTTGTGTTTTGTCCAGACTCTTCTGCTCCAAACTAAAGCCTGTAAGCAAAACCACATGACTGAAGATTTCTTCAGTCATTGGCCAGAAATCATGAGGGCGGGGCAAAGCAACCAGATAAAGAATAATGGAAGTCTTTCGGTTCCGGTCGGATTAGTTCACAGATTGCTGATCAGTTCAGAACACATTGTGTCATGTTAAAAGTCATTTTAATGAGCCTGAATTCATCCAACCAAATTTCAATGAGTTGCTGTGTTTCATTGTTGCTCCCATAATGCCCAGCTATGGTGGCCATTTTGGTCCACTTGTTCCACTCCAAGCATGGAGTCCATTCAGACTGAGAAAACTCAAAGCAAACTAGAGTTCAGTCCGATTGACATCCAAAGACGGGTCAGAGAGCGGTTCCTGGTCCTGGACTAGGGTCCGTTTGGGTCTATTCAGACGGAAAATTTGTTAGGAATTATTAGGGGGAATTAACTCTGATTCGTTTTAAGCGAATCAAACGAGTCTAGTCTGAAAACAACCTCAGTTTTCATTTCAAGTTGGATGAACGAATTGAAATAACAAAATCACAAAATGGTTCAGCTAAAATAATCTGAAGTAAGAAGGACGAAACTTCTGCTGGAACAAAGGTTTTTTACTTTTTATGAAGCTTCTGAGGACGACTCGGTTATGAAGTGACAACTTATAAATAATTTGAGATTGTTTTAGTAGAACCCAAATAGAATGTGAGCAGAACTCAACAGATTATGTGGGGAACATTAGCAAAATGTGAGAAGAACTCAAAGCAAAGAACGAAGAACAACATCAGGGAGAGAACAGATCTCAGCAGAATGTGACCAGAACTCAAACAAACTGTGGTTGTGATTAGAGTATGAGCTGAACTCAGCAGAACTTGAGCAGAACATGAGCAGAACTCAACAGAACAAAATTAGAACAAAGGCTGAATAACACAAATCCTTTTTAACTTTGTTTCTTAAAAAACAGGAACTGTTCTTGTTTGTTTTAAATGTTCTAAATTAAAATCAAAAACTAAAACTCATATCAAATTGTTCTTCCAGAACAGCGGGTCGATCTGCCAAGGACACAGAGGGCGACTCCACAACATCCAGTGTTTCTGGGTAAACGTTCTGGTCTGATTCACATCAGAAACGTCTCAACCTGGCTCCTCCTCCACCTCTTCTCTGCACCGGAAGGAGGCGGAGCTCCAGTTCTGGTTCTACACACTGCCGATTCACGTCACCCAACTCAACGGAGGAGATTCCCGACGGGTTTCTCAGAAACACGTCGGGCCTGAAGAGAAGCTGAAGGAGGATCACCTGAGATGGAGGAAGATCCATAACTGGAGCTGCCACAAATGATTCTTTTAATAGTCGACTGTTCACAGATTATTTATTCTGATTAGTCGAATAATCGGGTCAGACGCAAACTGGATCTAAAGCAAACATCTTAATCATTAGCTTTAAAATAACGAAAAACTAGATATATAGTATTACCTGTGATAATGCTAGTGTGAACACTGTAAGCTGAATTTGGCAGATGATGAGAAGATGCTGAGGCTAATAGCTAAAATTACTGAAGCTAATAGTTGAAATTACTGAAGCTATTAGCTGAAATCGCTAAAGCTAACAGCTTAAAACACTTGCGCTAATAGCCAGCTAAGATATTAGTTAAATGCAAAATTAACCTAAAAAACTAAAAAAAGCTTAAGTTAGCCAAAAAAGCTAGCGTATAGCTGAAAGCTGTGTGCATTTTATTATTGTTATACGTATTTCATGTGTATTTTAACTGATTTTTTAACCTGTATTTTTTATGCATTTTTATATTTTTTACTTGCGTATTTAACTGATGTTTTGAGATTTTTAGGTTGACAATTTTTAAACCCTGTCCAGGGATGAAAGATGAAAATTAGCTTTTAGCTAATTCTGGTGCAATGCAGGGATTCTATTGATGTGCACTGTCCCTGTGAAATAAACTAATAAAAAATTAATAAATAAATAAATATTTACTGAGCCTCAAATTAGCCTAAAAAACAGAAATTTTCCTAAATTTTCCAAAACAGCTGGCATGTAGCTGTAATATTAACTAAATTCTAATTAGCTTAAAACACCTTAATAAATGCCAAAATAGCCCATTAAGATTCACACAAAAACAAAGTGAAGGTAAAGGTTTTTAGAACAGAGTGGTCATCCTCACATGGATAGATCCTCTAAACTTCCAGACTTCGTGACAGACGATGGTTTGCCGTCTACAACTCCAGGATCATGGACTACAAGTATAACTAACGCTGGTCACTGTGGTTTTTATTTAGATTTTCTGCTTTTTGGAACAATAGATTAAAACAAACAAACGATCTAAATGTCAGAATCATTAAAATTTACACAGATTAGATAATCCAGAGAATTTTGTTCGGATCACATTACATAATCCAGAAACCTTTATCAAACAGATAAAATGATCTATTCCAAAAAAGTTTTAATCACATTAGATTAATCTAATCTAATCCAGCAACATTTTCCAAACAGATCAGATACTCTAAATTAGATTTTTTTTCTCAAATAAAGTTATCTAATCCAAAAACATTTTCCAAATAATTAATGTTATCCGATCCAGACATTTGTGTAAAAAAACAAACAAACAGATTATTTAATCCACAAAATTCAGTCAAATCAGATTATCTAATCCAGAAATTTCTGTTAAACAGACAAGATTATCTAATCTACAAAATTTAGTCAAATTAGATTATCTAATCCAGAAATGTTTGTTAAACAGTTCGGGTAATTTAAACCAGAATTTTTTGTCAAAATCAGATGATCTAATCTAGAAACATTTTCCAAATAGATCAGATTATTATATCCATTTTATCTGATCCAAAAGGTTTAACAAATCAAATGATGTAATCCAGAAAGATTTGTCCGACAGATCAAACTAATTCAGTAAAACAGATTATTTAGTTCATAAACTTTTTATAAAACAAATCTGATTATCTAATCCACAACATTTAGTCCACTCAGATTATCAAATCCAGATGTTTTAGTTAAGCAGATCACATTATTTTATCTAAAAGAGTTCTTTTATAGAGATCAGATTATCGAATGTAATTTCTGTTACACCGATCAGATTATGATCTATCAATCAGATTATGATCTGAATCCTCTTTGTTTGTTTTTACTGAGACGAAGAACAAAAAAATGTTTTTATTTCAATGCAGCAAAACATAAAGTTTTCAGAAACAAAATTGTAAAAAAAATCTGATGTAACTTTCAGATTAAAAAATCTTGGTGCGTCTTTCTGATGTCCCAATTTTTCAAACTTTAGTTTATGACTCATATTCCTGAAGTATGTTGTTATTTTTCCTTACATCAGGTGATTATGTTCTGGAGGAACGTAGAGATTTGAAATGTTTACAGTAATTTAAAAATAAATAAAGAAAACTTTTGTTATCATTTCAGAGCAGAATTCAAGAGAAGTCGGAGTCACATCTCACGGCAAAAATCTTAAAACCAAAACCTCCCAACGTCTCCGTTTAAACGCAGACGCAGCAGTTTTCAGGAGATCTGCATCTTTTCATAGCAGCTCTAAAAACAGCCGATCCAGATCTGGACCCAGAACCAAACCGGACCGCGTCTCTAAACAGCAAACTGCCACTTTGACTCTATTTTTATCCCGTTTTTCCCAGCCAGACGGGCCGCTCCCAAAACAGGCGGCGTGTTTACAGCCGCATCAGCAAAACCGCACGCCGGACAGAAGCTCCAGGAAAAACTCACCGCAGCTTTCCAGACCTTCTAAACAATAAACCAGCAAACCACAAACAACAGAGGCTGCAGCCTCCGTCTGCTGCAAACTGCAGCCTCCGTCTGCACAGCAAACATGTATAGAGCTGCTGCGCAGACGGGGCATCCCGTCTGCGCAGCAGCTCTATACATGTTTGCTGTGCAGCCTCTAAAGACCATGCATGCATGCAGCAACACTCTGAAAGCTTCTACCTTCAAATGTCTTCCAACAACAAGCTCCGCCTCCAAAACTGAAGCTCAAGTCTTACCTGTGCGTCTGTAGAACAGTGAGGTTCAGCACAGACGCCCGAACACAACCTGAAGAGGGTTTTCATCTCTGTACTCGGCCTCATGGCCGGCTCAAGCCCCTGCTGGGAGCCGCCCGGGAGACCCTGTAGCGGCGCAGCAGGTGTGCCTCGTCAGCCGGTTGCTCTCACCTTGTCGCTGTCCACGGTGTTCTGCGACGTCCGAGAGGCGATGGAGATGGTGTCCGGCTGACTGCCGCCGTCGCCCTGACTGTCCCCGTCTTCGGCCCCCTCCCTGAGGTCAAAGACAGCAGAACGAGATCTCAAAGGCTTTGAAAAGCAGTGGGAAGGACGATTTATCTCTGAGCAAAAATTATACTCATCATCTATTTCACTTTGACAGTAGAACAAATAAAAATGGAATAAAAAACACTTCCAAACATCAGGTTCAAAGTTTCAGCTTTTCATAATTTTCGCAGTAAATCAAGCTTTACTCCCACAGATTTTTGCTAAATAGATTTTAAAATTGGATGTTGAAATGAGTTCAACCTAATGCTATGAATTGAAATTTCTGTATTTTTATGTTTTTTTTTTTTTACTAGAAATAACGACGGAGTATTAGGGCGACAAAAAAAAGACAAGAAGTAATATTACGATGTTTTTTCTTGTAAATGTACAACCTTTAATCTCGTAAATTTTACAAGATTATCTTAAAAAATGTATCTTAAAAAGACAAATTTATTACAATAGATTATTGCAGGGAGTTTACAAAAAAATTTTAAGTTAAGACTATATCTCGAAAATTTATAAAATGGAATCTTGTAAATTGATGACTTTTTCATCTCATAAGATCTATGATATTATCTTTAAAAATTTCTTGCTACAGAGTATTAAAGCCAGTTTATAACTTGTTTTTTTAAAATGAGACTTTAAATCTCATAAAAATCCAAATCTAAATCTCGTAAATTTACAACTTTCAAAACTTGTAAAGTGTACGAAATTATCTTAAAAAAATTAGTTTAAAAAGATACACTTTTACAGTATAGTATTATGGCCTGACTACAAATGTTTTTTTTTTTTCATTTTTAATAAAGACTTTAAATCTTGAAAATGTTCAATTTTAAATCTTGTAAATGTGCAACTTTAAATCTGGTAAAAAGATCTTAAAAAGATTAATTTCTTGGGACAGAGTATTAGAGCCAGTTTACAAAAAATTTGCTTTAAAACACATAAATACAAGAGAAAAAGTCATAAATATAACCTATGACTTTTAAAGTTATAAATATACGACTCTTCTAATAATTTAATATTTATGACTTTTTTTCCTAAATTTAAAAGATTTAAAGTTGTAATTTAAAGGAAAAAAAGTTGCTTTGTAAAATATCCCTAATACTCAGTGGTAAGAAATTTATCTTTTATGTCAAATAATCATAACTAGAAAACCTTTAAATATTCACTTCAATATCAATCATGTTTTTGTGGCTTTTTTCCAATGATAAAAGACATATATAAAAAAATTCCTCTTAAATCTGCATTTTGGAGTATAATATTCACATGATTGTGAATCAGTAGACGAAAAAATTAATTTTTCAAAAAGTACTGTATTTGTGACGTAGAAAATATTCGGGGCGGGGCCTCAAGCTTCCTGCTCCGCCTCCACTTGCAGACAAATAGATCCGTGAACGTCTTTGTTTTCCTCGTCTTATAGCTCAGATATTGCTCACTATTTTTTGTTGCATTGTTAATGTTAGGTTGAAGGTTTGAGGGGCTGTAAGCT
Source organism: Oryzias javanicus (assembly GCA_003999625.1). Taxonomy (NCBI): domain Eukaryota; kingdom Metazoa; phylum Chordata; class Actinopteri; order Beloniformes; family Adrianichthyidae; genus Oryzias; species Oryzias javanicus. The sequence goes on from CM012457.1 coordinate 5,027,219, forward strand.
AGCTGTAGAGAATGTAAACAAAGGGATGATGGGAAACGATAGCTAATATTTAATCTTTCAGAACGTATTTAGCATTTAAGACAGTAGAAGTTAGCATGATTTTTTTTTTATTTATTTGACTAAACTTAGGATTTATTTTTATTTTACTTTTGTTTTGTACTTCAGCTGATTTAACATTGAACATAAAATGAAGCTTTCAAATCTTTTTTGTTGGAATATTTGTTTTTCATTTTTTCTTACTTAAACCAACAAAGATAAATACTTTTTGTCATTTAAGTTTATTCGGAGTTTATCTTATTAATTAGTGACATCAGACCTTAAGGATAATATTTTTTAGTGAATGAATCTTAAGGTTAATCTGTTTGTGGATGAATGATAAAAGCAGGTGACGTCTTCCAGCATCTTCCTATGTGTTTTCTCTTTGTATTCTGGTTGCTACGGCGACGTCGACTCACCTCTTGGTGTGATTCTTGGGTTTGGAGAGGGCCGGCGCTTTGGGCACGGGGAGGGGCTCCTTCAGCGCCCCCTTCAGGTGGGTCATTCTCTCCTGGATCACCTCCCTGATGTTCTTGATCCATTCCTGTTTGACCTCCACGCTGGAGGCCTGGAGGAGGAGGAGGAGGAGGAGGCGACTGTGACATGGAGGGGGTTAAAGGAGGCCATCTTTGCTCGTCTCGGACTCACCTTCAGAACCGTCTTGTTGTCTGAAGACGGCGTTCTCCCCGACCACAGAGCGAACTTACACGGGTCGCCCTCGATGTGTTCCGTCACCCCCAGCTCAGAGGTCTGCAGGTCAGACAGACACGGTTAGAGGAATAAGAGTGACCCCCGGTGGCCGCCGACGGCAGCGCAGCCTCACCAGCAGCCGGTTCTTGTACTGGTACTTGGTTCTCCCGGCCGAGTCTTTGATCTCCTTGCTGAAGACCAGCGAGAACTCAAACAGGAAGAGGTGTCGGTCCCGCCCCTTCCGGATCAGCGAGCGCGGGTCCCAAACCTGGAAGCTCTCCTGGAGGATGAGCTCCCCCTGCACCTCCAGGTTCTCCTCGAAGCCTGAAGCAGGAGGAGGGTTGGCGTGTGTTACGTCCTGCTGCTGAGCTGCACCTTTTCAACATGCTCACCTGGCAGGTGATCTTAACCCTTTAACACCTGAGGCGTCACCGGTGACGCTTAAACACAAAATATTTAACACAATGTAACTTTTCAACCGCTGAGAATCCACTGGAGTTACATTGATCCTGTTAGTTACAGCAAATCAAAGAACTTAAACACTAGCAGACGGTGTTAATTGAAGCTACCATCACACCGCCATCGGTAACTTGCGTTTAAGTGACTATTTCCAATGAAACGTCTTTGGAAATGCATTAAAAACTCATGATCATCTAGCACTAAACATGTTTTTAAGACACTGTTTAGGCTCCACTCGCAAAATGCGTCCAAAATTGAAATTTCAATTCTTTTCTCAGCTTCAGAATCCACTGGAATTGCGTTAAATGTGTGGTTTGAAGAACCTGAGTGATTTTACCAGCACCTGCCAGGTTCTTCAGACAGAGAAGGCCTCACAAGGCCGGCAGGGAGCTGGTTGGGTTTTAGTTGGTGTTGTGCTGGTTTGTTTAGTTTTCTTTGTCCTCAGCAGTCTTAAACTGCTGGGTTTTGTTATTTTAGTTTGAGATTGGACCAGGTAGTCTTGTTTTGCAGGCTTTGTTTGTTTGTTTTCTTTAGGTAGTTTTGGTTAGGCAGCCATTAGCAGGGAGCTGCTGACTCCGATGGTCTACCAGACTTATCATTGGTTTGTTTTTTTCGTGTGAACCATTTTGTTCTTTCCTTTAAGGACACAGGATTTCCTTTATTTAATAAACTGTGTTCATTTTAATCTCATTGGAGTCCAGTTTTGTTACTGTCCCCTTCTGGGCGCTCCTCTTACCCTCCAGCATGGCCAGGTGCATGGCGTCGTTGGCTCTCTTGGGAACGCTCAGCATCACGTCCAGGCCGTCCTTGATCTCTCCTTTCCCCTCCTCGCAGCAGGACAGCAGCTCCTGCAGGACAGGAGGTCAGAGGAGACGTTCAAGCTCCTCCTCCTCCGACGGTTTTCTGCAGCTCTGATGCTGCTCGTACCTTCAGCAGCAGTTGGTACTTTGTGATCCTCTGGACCGGTTTGATGAGGTAGGAGTTGATGGAGTTGGCCAGCCCACGTCTCTGCTGGATGTCCTGCTCAAAGGCACAGAGACACCTCCTCAGAAAACCTCCTCCTCACATCAGGAGGGTTCACTGACGTGTGCACATTTAATCCAGAAACTCCTTCAGATCAAAAACACCCCTCAGTGTATCAGTTTCATAGTTAAACAGCTCCCCCTGCTGGACAAACGTCTGACCTGCAGGAGGATTTGAACCGAAATGCATTCATCTATTTCCAAATGTTTACCATGTGAGGAGTAGAAAATAAACACGTCAATAAAAGTGACAAACAGAAAAATAAAAATATCATGAAGAAAATGACATAATACAAATAAAAAGCAAAAAAGAAAAAAGGATTAGAAAATATATACATCTATTAATTTTCATTCCTGTTTGTTTCTGCATGAAGATCAGTGCAAGCACTGATAATCAAACCTTTTCTGAAGCAGAAACTTTCACACAGAACAGAGGAGCTTCATCAAGAGTCTTCATCAGAGTCTTCCTCTTTAAAGGAATACCATACGGACTCGGAATCATCTCTTCATTCCGACTACAAATCCAGGAACATGGACTACAAATATGGCGTTGCCAGTAACATGCTGGTCATTATGATGATTTATCTTTTAACTAATTTTACTAAATATTTATTTATTGGTAATTTCTGCTTTACGGAACAAAAATGAAAATGAATGATCTAGAGTTCTGAAAAAAACACAAACCAATCTAATCCAGAAACCTTTGTAAAACAGTTAAGATCCTCAAATCAAGAGGTTTTAGGCAGATCAGATTTTCTAATCCGCTATTTTTGTCAAACAAATTAGATTTTCTACTTTAAACACTTTGGAGAGACAGATCAGATTATTTAATCCAGAATTTTTTTCTAAACAGATCAGATTATCTAATATGAAAATTTTTCACAGACAAATCAGATTATATATTCCAGAAATCTTTGCGAGAGAGGTCAGATTATCTAATCCAGAAATGTTTTTCCAAAGAAATCAGATTATCTAATCCACTATCTTTAGATAGACATATGGGAGCATATAATCTGGTAAATTTATTGAAACAGATTAGATCATCTAATAAAGAAATTTTAGTCTAATCAGATTATCTAATACAGAACTATTTTAAACAGATCAGATTATCTATTCCAGAAACTCTTGTCAGACAGATCAGATGATCTAATCCAGAAACATCAGTAAAACAGATTAGAGTAATCCAGAAACATCAATCAGACAGATCAGATGATCTAATCCAGAAACATCAGTAAAACAGATTAGAGTAATCCAGAAACATCAATCAGACAGATCAGATGATCTAATCCAGAAACATCAATCAGACAGATCAGATTATCTAATCCAGAACCTTTAGTCTCTTTTGCCTCATCACAGTTTGAATGTTTGATCATAAAATCTAAACTAAATCCATTTGACCTAAACCTTGAAAAACCTCAAAAGAACAAATCTTTTTCATTTTTTTCTGATGATTTCTAAAAGAATGGCGGTCGGACTCACGTCGAAGAAGGCGCCGGCGTGTTCCAGGATGAGCTGGCTGGAGTCCGGTTTGTTCTTGCAGTAATCCACGTAGATGTGGAATTTATCCGCCTGTAAAGCAGGAGAGAGGAGGTCGCTTTGAGACGTCAGAGGAGACAGTTTGGAAGGGAGTCTTCTTCACAAAGGACCCACCCAGGTGACGAAGCAGTGACCCACGTCCTCTGGAAGCTGCTCGTAGTTCACCAGCTCCTTCAGGAAAATACTGGAACAGAAACCAACACATTTCAAACAGAACGTTCTTGTATGTGGACATAAAAATATTTATTCAGCTGCAACAGTTCCTGAACAGGTCAGAGGAACAGAAGCGGTCCTCAACACTGGAAACTAATATAAAAATAATATAAAATATCCTTCTGACAACAAGAAAAAAAACGATGTAAAACTGATTCATTTTTCTTAAATCCCAGAGCCCCGCCCCCTCACATTTGGAGAAGCCAAGATGTAAAAAGAGATATTTAAGTCTTCTCGGGCCTCCTAAACCTTGTAATCTATTCTTTAAAACAATAAAACAAGATCCTCTAGTTGACATGTGTCAAAATCAAGGCCCGGGGGCCGGATCCGGCCCTCCGTATATTTCTATCTGGTCCTCCAGATCATTTTATTTTAGTTTAAAGTTTAAGTTGATTTATTCTGGAATTATATTCCTGTCTTTTCATTATTGATAATTATGTTAAAAAAGTTATGGTTTAAAAATTTTAAAACTTGGCATCCTGCTAGCTTTTTGGACTATTTTGGCATTTACTAAGATTTTTTGTCTGTTTTTGAATTAAGCTAATATTTCAGCTATATGCTAGCTATTTTGGCTAATTTAGGCTTTTTTGTTTTGTTTTTTAGGCTGTTGTGGAGTTCAGCTAAAATTCAGCATCTTCAGTTCTAACATCATCAACGGCCAAATTTAGCTTCCAGCATTCACACGAGCATTATTGCAGGTAATGCTATATATCTACGTCATAATTATCTTAAAAAGCATAATTATGTTACACAGCATTACATTTTAAAATGTTACTTTCAGAAAACTTTCAATGGATTTGACGAAAAATCAACAGAGGAGGAAGAAACCTCCTCTTCCTCCTCCTCCTCCTCCTCCTCCTCTGGCTCCTCACTGACTTGTTGTGGAAGTCGTAGATCTCCTGCATGTTCCCGAACACGATCAGCTCCTTGTTGGCGATGCCTGGAGGAATCTCCTCGCCGCCGGAGGTCATCTCACACAGGTAGGTCTGTCAGAAAGAGAGGCGGGGCTTAGCGTGGACGCGTGCATGACGGCAGCGGGACAGAGACGGCGTCTCCTCACCTCCAAACACTCCTGCAGGTCTCTGACGTAAGCCTTCTCCGTCTGCAGGAGCTCCGCCATGATGAACCTGCAAAGTTAACCGACAAACTCAGACGCACAAACGCCTTTCAGGTTTCATCTATAAAATATATAAACATTTATTTGACTTTTTTTAATGATTAAAATCTCATTTTTTTATTTGTCTTCAGTATTTGATTCCTGCGTCCTCACTCTTTCTTCCGGGCGGACTTCCTCTTCTCCTCGTTGACCTCGTGGTTGGGGTCGCGCAGTTTGACCTCTGGGTCGTCTGTCAGGCTGGCAGGCATGATCTCCAGCTCCAAATCTTTATTGTCCTGTGAGGAGAAGCAGATTTCCCAACCACAGAGTATAAACTTATAAACTTTTTGAGTCCGTTTGAGTTTTGTTTGATGAAACTGACAAATAAGACTCAACTGCAGTGAAGAAAATACAGGAAAAAAATAAGACAAACTGCAGAAATGCAAAAATAGATACTAAAAATAAATTTAAAAAAAATTAAATTACATTTATATTACACCCTTTCTCACACTTAACAGTTCAGAGGAATGATAAAACTTCATTATTGAGAGTTAAAATGAAAATGATCCTAAAATAAGATAAAATTAATAAATAAAAGATGTTGAAGTGTTCCAAAGTGGCTCGAAAAATGTCGAAAAAGACTAATTGAATTGAATAAAATTACTTAATCTGAATTCAATTAAATTAAACTGAGTGAAATGAAATGAAATTAAAATAAATTAAACTAAACAGAATTTAATTAAAGTCAAATGAACTGAATTAGATTAAGTTAAATTTAAATAAACTAAACTAAACTAAAATTAATTAAATTAAACTAAACTAAATTAAATAAAAAATGTCAATAAATTAAATGACATTTAAATAAATTAAATTAAATTTAAATACATTAAATTACATTTAAATAAATCAAATTATATTTAAATAAATTAAATTAAATTTAAATACATTAAATTACATTTAAATAAATCAAATTATATTTAAATAAATTAAATTAAATTAAATTAAATTAAATTAAATTAAATTAAATTAAATTAAATTAAATTAAATTGCTTCTCTTTGTCGCCTTCTGCTTTTAAAATCTGAAAATCAAGTTTAAACTTATAAAGTTTAGTTTGCTGAAAAAATAATTCTGATTATTAGGATAATCTGGGTTAAATTATGGTGCTTTGATTTTGTTTTTTTCTTGTTTCCTGAAACAGAAGTTGAGCTGAAACTCACTAATTATCCTGAAAAACCTTCAGAATAAAACGTGGTTCTTTTATTTTGAAGGGTCGCTCTGTCTCTGTGAAGGAGGTGCTCTAACCTCGGAGCTGACTCCCAGACTCCTCTCCAGGCTCTCCTGGTATTTTGTCATCCGGACCGAGAAGTCACGGTAGCGGCGGTCCACCGTGCTGACCCAGCGCTTCAGCTCCGACACGTGGGCGTGGCCTTTCTCCACCAGGTTGTCCGCCAGCTGGATCAGCAGCTTCACCTTCTCCTTGGTTTGCTGGGAGACAGTCGGAGTGTGACTCACAGACACGCAGAGACGCTGTCGCACAGCCGGCCTTCACGCCGCCGCCGCTCACCTTTGCAGAGAGTCTGAAGTGATGATAGTCGCTGAGGAGATGCTGCGTCTCCTCGCTGCTGTCTCCTGGGGAGGTGTGAGTGGCCAGGTAGACCTCACCTGTCTCCTGGATCCAGTCCAACGCCTGAAAACCAAAGGAGTCACACTGAGGCCTACACACACATGTAGACATGCACAAAGACACACGCATTTGGGCATGTACAAGGATCAACACATACATATGGATACGCATGCAGGTACACACACACATTCCTGCACACACACAGATATACAAACACACAAGGATGATCACGCATGCTCATATGTAGACCCACACATGTAAACACCTATGCATGTGTAACATGCATGCATGAACATGCTCAATTCCACACACACGTACACACATGCACATGCAACGTGCAAACACACATACATGGATAGACACCCGCACACGGGTGTGCACATACACACGTGTATACACACACGCATGTATGAAGGTACAAAACCACAAGAATTTAGACAAATGTATGCGCACACACGTGTAGAAACAAACATACACACACCTATGCAAGTGCAACTCACATGCATGAACACACACACTTACACAAACAGTTGTGCAACAAGCAACACAAAAACACGCAACCAAACCTGTATGCACTCACACACACAGGTATGCACACACCTATGTGAGTGCAACATGCATGCACAAACACACTCAAATGACCATACATGCATACACACATACACATATAAACACACCCATGCACACACACACATACACAACCACGCATATGCACGTGCTCACACGCATGCATGCAAGCACACAGATGCACACAAACACAAGGATTTAGACGCACGCACACATCCAAATGCACACAACTATGCCAGTGCAACATGCATGCACACAATCGCGTGCATGCATACACAAACTCATGCACACATATTCACAATCACATGCATGTGCCCAAACATTTACAAACATGAACGCACAACACACCTGTTTGGCGCTGCGTTCAAAGACCAGGTACTGCTGACACTGGTCCAGTCGTCGTTTCTTCAGGGTCCAGAAGTGCAGAACTCGGTTTTCTCTCTGCAGCAGCTCGTTCAGAATAGCTGCACAAGAACACGACAGGAATGAGGAGTTTTGGTCCAGAATCCTTCAAAACTCTGACAGATGTTCGTTTACAGTGAGGTGGAGGTTGATGGCGCTCACCTTTGACCTGCTGCTCCGGCCCCCTGGTGTGTCCGGCGGCTCCCGGCGTGCTGACGTTGTTCCTGTGGATGTACTTCAGGAACACCTCTGCGTTCCTGCGGGCCAGCGTGCACGCCTGAAACACCAACACAGGCGCTGAGCTCGCACCAGCGTCTCATCCGACTGGACCTTCTCCGGATCGACCCTGACCTTCAGAAAAGCTTCTTTCTGCTCCAAATGTTTGCTGATCAGAGGCAGCAGGTGTTCGCTGTCGGCCGAACTGCCCAGCTTCTCGTGAGTGCCGCACCAGTCCTCGTCGCGCCGATACTCCTGCTCCAGGCTCTCCAGGACGCTGCAGACCTGCAGGAAGACTCCACTGAGTCCCGGCGCCGCAGCGCAGGCGTGAGGACTCGTGTTTGACTCGTACCTGCTCTGATGTTTTGTAGAAGGCCACAGAGGCGTTGACCAGCTTCAAGCGGTCCTCCATCTTCAGCATCAGCTGCTGCCAGTGGACCGCCACCTTCTCCGCGCAGCCGCGGATCGCTTCTGGATCGTAGTGTCCGGCCTGGAGCATCATCTGAGATCAGAAATACAGAATACTGTCAGAGGAAGGTCAGACAGTCAGGTGGACCTCATTATTTCCATAATCTTTCATCCAATCATCATCTTTTTTCTCAGTTTTATTTGTTTTTCAATAAATTATGTAAAAGCTCAAAATAAAAAAAGCGATACATTTATAACATTATTGAGCCTACATGTTACAGAAGCTAAAAACTGATAAAAAACAAACAAAATAAATCATGATCACTGCAGTAAACATCTCTCTGAAAAGAATAAATAATCAATCAGATAAAGTGTGACTGATAAATGTCTAATTTATTAAAATTGCCAATTATGCTGCATGTAAAAGTAAAAATGCTTTAGAAAAACAGGTTAAAATATAATAATGAGTGCTTAAGACAGCAGTAAAGAAATAAAAACTGTTAAATGTGGTTTGTATTCATGAATTGTATGCTAGAAATAGTTAACTTTATAATAAATGTAAAGAGAAACCCGACTCAAGAGAAGCAAGTGTTAATTTTAATGATACAAAATGTCTAAATACTGAATGAACAAAAGAATCTAAAGAAAGAAGAAAAGAAAGTAAATAAATCACAATAAATACAATTATTAATATTTATTTTTTGAAGCAAATTTTGGTGAAAGTGCAGGAGATTTGACCCAAAGCAAAATTAGCTAAAAATGTGAAACCAAATGCTATATAAACTTAAGGTTTAAAGACTCATGACAAGAAAATATTTGAAAAACAATAAAACTAAATAAAAATGAAAAATTAGATTAAACAATATTAAGAAACTACAATTAGAAGAGTACATTTCAAGTTATTGGTTAAATAACCTAAAAAAAAAATTAATTAAAGAAATCACATAATTTAAAACAAAAAAATCAAAATATGTGTTGAGAAGGTACGGCGACTCTAAAGGGACACTGAAGAAAAAAAAAGAGTTGAAGTAAAAAAATTCCAAAAAACCAAAGTAACACAAAAAAAATTCTACTATCTGGTGCGTTTCAGTTACTATGTTGTGCGCACCAGATGGTAACTTGTACGCACCAGATAATAACTTGTATGCACCAGATATTTACGTGTACGCACCAAATAGCAACGCGTATGCACCAGATGGTAACTTGTACACACCAATTAGTAACTTGTCCGCATCAGATAGTAACTTGTGTGCACCATATAGTTACTTGTACGCACTAGATAGTAACTTGTTGGCACCAGGTAATAACTCGTACGCACCAAATAGTAGTTGGTGCGCTGCAGATAGTAGCTTATGTGCACCAGATAGTAACTTGTACGCACTAAATAGTAACTTGTAGGCACCAGATAGTAACTTGTGGGTACTGGATAGTAATCAGTAGGCACCAGATAATAACTTATATACACCAGACAGTAACTTGTAAACACCAGATAATAACTTATATTCACCCGATATTTACTTGTACGCACCAGATAGTAACTCGTATGTACCAGATAGTAATTGATGCGCATCAGATGGTAACTTGTATGCACCAATTAGTAACTTGTGCGCACCAACTAGTAACTTGTATGCACCAGATAGTAACTTGTATGCACCAGATAGTAACTTGTACGTACAAGATAGTAACTAGTAGGAAATAGATAGTAACTTGTAGGCAATACATAGTAACTTGTACTCACCAACTAGTGACTTGTGTGCACTCATGGGCACCAGATAATGACTCGTGCTCAACAGATAGTAACTCTTGATTAAGAGTTACTAACCTCCTTAAGAAGGTAATCTAAGTATCAGCCTAAACAGTTTAATGTTTAGATCTTCGATAATGAAGGTGTTGCATTTACCTCGGCTTTTTGTTGGACCTGCAGAGCGCTCTGGTGAGTTTTCTGGAGGGAGTTGGCGTGAAAGAGAGACTGAAGAAAAGAAGAAATACCGTTAACATCAAACAGATTGATGTATTTTATTTTCAAAGTGTTTGAAACTAGTTTACATGACTACTTTAAAATAAAACCACTTAAAAATGTGTTCTTTGACACATTTTTACTGAAATAAGTCAATGTATTTAAGTTGTATTAAATAAAGAAGTCAGTTTCTGAATTTCAGGTACAAAATCAGCCCAACTAAATAAAATGAAAAATATCTGAAAAACTCCAACAGTAAATTTCTTATTATTGTTATTTGCAGAAGTCCACTGACAGTATGTGACATTTTAGTCAATATTCAGTGTGGAGTTATTTTTCTAAATGTTTTTAATCATTTAAGAGAAAATTCTTAACCTTTTTTTTCCCCATGTGCTGAGCTTTATGCTTTTATTTTTTAAAAAGGCTGCTTTGATCTGGTTTGGGAGTGATTGGTTAAGAAAACATTTTGGGGAGGGGGACACCTTAATCACCATTTCAAATATGATGATGCAGCTTAAATATGACACCATGCCTCTCAGTCACATAATGAACATTAAGATTTTCTTTAAAAGCAAAAATTAAAAAAATAATGTTTTTTTTTTTTTTATACTTAAAAAATTATAAATAAGGTTAATTGATGGGATACAATTGTGTTGTTTTAGCTAAATAAAACTAACAAAAATATTAAAAGAAAGAAATTATTTGAAAACTCTAAAAAATTCTTAAAAGTTTTTTAAAAAAATAAATAAAAAAAATCTTCAAAACCCTTGAAATTTCTCAAAAAAATAGAGAAATAAAAAAATAATTATTTTCCTCATCTTAACTTCTTAGCTTTGTCTTTTACTGGATTTTATAGTTTCAAATGATCTCAGTTTCCTTTGACAGATTCTGGTTGGTTGACGTAGACAACGGCTCTTCCACTCAGACCATAGTCAGTTGTGGAGTGCCTCAGGGCTTTGAACTCACCCCCCTACGTTTTACTTTATGAATGATTTCATTTGATCTCATTACTGCGCAGCACAGCGTGAATTTCCTGCTATGCTGATGACATTAAACTTATCTATGAAACCAGAACAACCAAACTCAGACTCTGCAGTCCCTCCTCCTTCACTCTCACCGCAGCCTGAGTCTGAATCCGCTCACATCTGGGTTTGTTCTCTGGATTTAATAAACTCTGCGTGCACGTTTGTTGTGTGCACGGCTGCTGTGCTTCAAGTGATGCACGTGCACGACTCCGAGTGAAGGCTACAGAACCGCAGCCAGAATCTGGTTAGAACTGGATCAATAGGGACACACAAACACTCGCCTGCAGCAGTCAGACTGGAAACACACAGGAATCCATCAGATTTAAGTACAGTAAGCCTGGTGTGTGTGTGTGTGGGTGTGTGTGTGTGTGTGTGTTAGTCACCTCAATCGCCATCTGGAACTGTTCGTGTTCCCTCTGCAGCTGCTCGGCCTCCGACAGCGAGCTGGCGTTCACCATGCTGGCGTTCAGCATGGACTCGCCGTTTCGGATCCAACTGAGCACCTATGGAGAGCAGCTGAGGTTCAGCAGCAGGTCTGAGGACCTTTGGAGGCCTCTTTAGGATCACAGAGGAGCAGCGTTTGATGGGAAAGGTTTGAAAACTGATTGCTATCAAATGAGCCGTTTTCCTACACAAACGTTTCCTTTTCAGGTACTAGTGAAGAGCTTTTCTGACACGTTTTCATGTCAGGTACAGTTTTCCTCCCAATAAACTTTCTCACTAACTTTCAAAAGTCCTAAAACAAATGCTGGATACTCTGTACCATTGAATTGTCTTCAATACTTTGGTTATACAGCAGATTTAAGATGTTCTAGTTGATGCTTAGAGCTTTTTTTACCCTTTGGATCCCAATCTCTAAAACTCGGTTTACTTTGGATTTATCTCTGTATTTTCAATTTGACAGGCTACTCATTTGCTTATTTGGTTTTATTTAATTCAGGACAACCTCACCTGTATGACACTACCCTTATTTTGTCATTTTTTTAATGTCATATTCACACACTAGACATAAAATCCTTCCAAAACAAAAAAAATTTGGTTTGGAAAAAAAGGAATTAATTTTTCTGAGGAAAACCCCAAAAATGTTAGACAAACTGTTTTTACAAGATAGAATAAAAGTCGTAGGAGTAATTTAATAAAAACAACAAGAGTAAAATGCATACACAAACTAATTTACATGTTTTTAAATTAAAACATTTTTAAAAATTCAGGTGAAATTTACAGATTGTGACAGACCTCTCAGCTCCATGATGTGACCTTTCTTATGTGGCTGTACGTCACACTGCCCTTCAGCTACCAGGCGATCCAAAAAACTAGAATTTCTCTCTTAAGAGCACTGCTGTCCATTTGACATTTTTCCTGGAATTCTGTTTTTTTTCTTTTTTTTTTCTCTCATAAATTTTCCTAATTTTGTGGAAAATAATAAAATATTTTTTTATAGAAGCCGGATCCAGCTGGATTTCAGGTTCTGGAAAATTCATTTCCTTGTTGTTGGATTTCTGATAGCGGACAGCTCCGTTAGGCTACACCCACCACACCAGATCTTCTATTCCGCATTGCAACCATCCGAACGACATTCAATAACGCTTAATTTGTTAAAATAATGGCTCGCTTTTGTACAAAAACTACAAGTAAACACCAGATATTCTCTTTAATTCGATAAAAAGTTTAATATTCAAACTTGGCACATGCCTCAAAGCCTCAATACGGAACGTCACGTGACTACATTTTACTTTGCGTCATTTTTGCACCAAAGTTAGCCAGCGTTTGGTTTAATGAATCTCCAGAACATTCCATGTTTGCGTCTGAGTGTCATTAGCATGGTGCCATCACGAAGCTCATTCATTATTCAGCGGTCTCCATCTGCAGCAGCCGTTTGTTTCAGCACACAGCAGGCTCTCGCTGCAGGTGAACCACGTCGACCGTCATCTTCCTGCTTTCGTGAGTCAAACCCCTGAATTCCCTTTCTTTTAATAGCAAAAATCTGTTCATGCTGGCTTTTTATTTTCTCCTGATTCTCAGGACGGGTACCTGTTTGACTTCGGCCTGCAGGTGGCGCAGCTGCAGGCTCTGCTCCAGCCGCGTGTGCGTGTGCTGAGCGCTTTGCTCCACCTCCTGCTGCTTTTCATGGAGGAACTCCAGCAGCTCCTGAACCTGAGAGGCCAGGTCCACATCCTTCTCGCCCGTCAGCTCGATCCCTGAAGAAAGCACACCGTGAAGAAAAAAAAGGACTCTCCTCCGTCACATCATCTAAACCAGCCTCAGAGTCTGAAGTTTACAGACGCTTCTGTGTGTTTGTAATCAAAGCAAATGAAAATCAATCTTTCTCAGGTTCTTTATAGCTTCTTTTCTGAGCCACTTCCAGACCGGAACTGGTCAAATATACACAATTAAAAAATGTGGCGTGCAAAAAATGCGTTTAAATTTACTGCATTATGTTGTCATATTTAGAGCACAGCAAAGAAAAATAGTATATCACTGCTAAAATGACCAAAATAAGACCAAAAAATATGGCTCCAACAGTCATCTACAGTTTCAAAACACGGGAATAAATAAAAACTGTAGTTAAAAAGTAAGTAGTTAGTTGAGTAAGTGGTTGGTTATGTTATTAAATACTAATGCTAATATCAAATAAGGACAGATGAAATCTAACTGAAATATACACTGATGAAAAAGAGAAATTCAACCAATGCTACTTTAGCTATATGCTACATTTTCCAAAAGAAATAAAAAAAAAACCTGTAAGTTCGTTAATTAACAAAAAATAATTCTAATGTCAAACAAGGACGGATGATAACTAGCTAACATAGATATTGACGGCAAATGCTAACAATGTCAACTGTTCATTTAATTTTTTTTAAAGCGTTTACATTACTATGCAGTTACTGGTAATTAGGTACATAAATTTTGTTAGAGATATGTATGTAAAAAAGTAAAACTAATCAATAAAGGAAAGCTAAAAATTAGCTACAATTGACAACACGGAGAAATTCTTTGAATGCTAACAGTTAAATACTGCTTAACCCCATAAAACCGCTCTTGACATTGTTTTGACTACTGTAGCTGTTTATGAAATTACCGCAATTCCAGTACATTTGGAAGCAAAGAAAAGCATTCTTGCTAAAAAAATAATAATAATTATTGTGCTGAACATTAAAAATCAGCTTAATAAGCTGAATAAATGATTATTGATTTAGCTTAACATGCTAACGCTACTAAATCTAAATGTTGTCTGTTTTTTCTGAGCTCCACAGAGAAGGTCTGTCTGCAGGTTTGTAATTTAGCCAAAAACGGAGAGTCATTCAGTGGAGAGGCTGCAGCTGGGAATTCAGCCGGTCAACAAGGACACACTTGAACCTCCAAATTGCCTGAACGCTAATGAGTTCTTGAGGGCTGAGAGAAGAGCAGCTTCAGAAGTGGATGCTTTCAGCAGCACATCGCTCTGCTTTAGTGTCCTTTCAGTAACAACACTGAAGGGTTTTTTTTTCCCAAAATCCTGAAGGGGTTAATGGAAACAGCCTTCATTAGTTTCGGGTACCTGAAGCCTGGACCTCCATGATGTACTGGTGCAGGTCCTGACCCTGCTGCATCACTTCATAGATCATGTTGTTGACGGCTGCTTTCCTCTCTGCGTGGCGTTTCAGTCGCTGCTCGGCGAGGCTGATGTCCTCTGCGCTGCCGGAGGAGGCGCCGCCGCTGCCGCCGCTTCCCCCGCCAGGGCGACTGGCGTCGTTCAGCTGACGAGTCAGATCCTCGTTCCAGGCGTCCAACTCTGCTGTGACCTGACCGGAAAAAAGAAAACATTGGATTTGAAAGCCTCCACCCCTAAATCAGGCGGGTGATGCGTTCAAGTGCACCAAACCGAGAGCTTATCATCCTCTGACCTCGATGGTGTATTGCTCAAAGATGCGTAGCTGCAAGAAAATATCCAGCTTGATTTTGCGCTCGTGGAACAGCTCCTCCATCTGGCCCTGGGCCTCATCCAGCTGCTGCAGCACCCCCTGGATGTGAGCGATGGAACTGCAGTGTGGCGTCTTGTTGGTGGTGATGGCCGCATCTCTGCAAAAATGATCAAACTTAGCCTTCTAGAACTTTTTTCACCAATATTTGTTTTAAATAAAAACGTTATTAATTGATATAATGAAACTACAACTGTGGTTAAATTGAATTAGTTTATTGATTAGTGATTTGTAAACAGTATCACCAACTGAGCTGCTCAGACTCTTCACAGATCTCATCTAAAACCTCCCCTCTCCTGATGAAGGAGGCTTACCTGAGCTGCTGCATAAGCTCCTCCCCTTCTTTGATCACGTTGAGCGTGGCCTCCAGCGTGGCGGTCTGCTGCTGCTGAAACTGCTGGATCAGAGCCTGAACCGACTCCACCGAGTCGCAGCTCACGTCGTCCAGCAGCTGCTTCTGCAGCTCCTCCATCCACGACCACAGCTGGGCGAGAACACGGAGCTTCATCAGAACACGCCAGACCACCGTCGGTTCGCACCTACGTGTCAGAAAGACGCCGCCCACCTCTTTGGTGTGCGTGTGGAAGGAGACGGACATGTCCAGCAGCAGCTTCCGGTGCTCCACCCGCCGCACAAAGTCCTGGATCCGGACCTCCAGGTGTCTGGCTGCTTTGTAGATTTCCTCCGGGTCGCATTCTCCGGTCTGGGCCAGCTGCTCCGCCGCCTCTAGAAGCTTGTCTGCGTTGGTGTAGGTGTTCTAAGAGGGTAAGGTAGAACCTTCATCATTTTTAGTGACATCTAACGATAACATCTGGATGCACATCAAATCTCCAAATTCAGGCTGGGTTGCTCTCATCATTCTGACTCTTTAGCATCATAACAGCAGATGGATTTTTATCATTAAGAATAAAAGGTAGTACAGTCATGGTCTGGGCCTGTCTGTAAGTGGAATTCAGCACAACTAGAACATTTTATTTAAAAGTCAAGAAAAAGTCAAAAAATGAATTTCTCTCTTTATGAATTGACACATGATGGATGGTTGAATAAATGTGTTGATCGAAACATACATGATAAATGGATAGGTACATGTTGGATGAGGAGATGGATAAAAGACTGGATGGATGAATTGATGGCGTAAAAAAAAGACATGATGGATGAATAAATAGATGAAAATATATATGGATGGATAGAAAAATTAAATGATGAATGGACGGATAAACACAGGATGGATGAATAGATACACCATAGATGGATGGATGGATGGATGAATGGATGGATGGATGGATGGATGGATGGATGGATGGATGGATGGATGGATGGATGGATGGATGGATGGATGGATGGATGATGGATGGATGGATGGATGGATGGATGGATGGATGGACGGATGGATGAATGGACTAAAATGGATAAATGGATGGATGGATGGATGGATTGATGGATGGACGGTTGGACGGACGGATGGATGGACTATAATGGATAACTTGATGGATGGATGGACTAAAATGGACGGATGGATAGATGGATGGATGGATGGATGGATGGATGGATGGATGGATGGATGGATGGATGGATGGACTAAAATGGACGGATGGATGGATGGATGGATGGATGAATAAATGGATGGACGGTTGGACGGACGGATGGATGGATGGACTAAAATGGATAAATTGATGGATGGATGGACTAAAATGGACGGATGGATAGATGGATGGATGGATGGACGGTTGGACGGACGGATGGATGGATGGATGGACGGTTGGACGGACGGATGGATGGATGGATGGACGGATGGATGGACTAAAATGGATGAATGGATGGATGGATGAATGAATGGATGGACGGTTGGACGGACAGATGGATGGATTAAAATGGATAAATTGATGGATGGATGGACTAAAATGGACGGATGGATGGATGGACTAAAATGGATGAATGGATGAATGAATGGATGGACGGTTGGACGGACGGATGGATTAAAATGGATAAATTGATGGATGGATGGATGGATGGATGGACTAAAATGGACGGATTGATAGATGGATGGATGGATGGATGGATGGATGGATGGATGGATGGATGGATGGATGGATGGATGGATGGACGGACGGATGGATGAATGGACTAAAATGGACGGATTGATAGATGGATGGATAGATGGATGGATGGATGGATGGACAGATGGATGGACGGATGGATTGATAAATGAATGGAATCATCATAAATGTTGTTTTTCAAATCCTTGACATTTTCCTCTGAACGTCTTCAGGGCAGAATCCAAACACAAAAGACTTCCTGCAGGATGAAATATAAACTGTTGGAAGTCAACCTTTCCTGCAAACACGGCGTGTAATCCTGTGTGAACATTAATGCTGTCAGAAGTCAGGAGGAGGAGCTAACTGGATTAGCGAGCGTCTACTCTGGTGAACATGAGATCATCTGGATTAAACTCTTTAGGACAGAATGAGAGACGAGGAAGCAACAGAGTTTGATGGATTTCTTCTTCAGAAAAAACAACATTTGACTGACAGTTGAGTTGTTTCACACATTAAAGGATTTATCAGAATCCTTTCTATAGTAAATTAAGGGGATTATTATGATTGGCTGCTCATCTGGGAAGACTGAAGATTAAGACAGGAGTCAAAGACATCCCTGCATCTTTAGAGTAGAATGTAGATCATTTACAGTCAGAAACTCCAAAGATAAGATCAATCATGAACATATATCTGGTGGATTTGGATCATTTGCTTTAATTAACATAATTCCTTCTCAACAACATCTCACTGCAAACATGGAGATTATTAAAAAAGCAGCCCGATCCTGCTCCTCCAGATGGATCGATCATTCCTGGAACCAGATGTGATCGATCAATTAACACGGACACCTGAGTCAGCAGCAAGGAGAAGCCTATCTAGCCAGCATAACTCTACACCTCTACTACCAAACTTTCACAAAAAAGGGAAAGTTCAGAAATCCGTGCGTGTTTTTGGCCCCGCCCCTCTCCTTCTTGCTGAGCTGAAACATCTGCAGATCCTCCAGAAAAACCTCCCGACCATATATGGTCGCACTCCTGCAGGTCTTCACGCTTCCTGCCGCCATTCATGAGGATAATCAGGCCGATTGTTAACAGATGTTTGTAACTCCAGTAAATAAACAAATAATTTTTAAGAGTTTCTTTCATCTTTAAGACTGCGATGAGTTACTTTCTCCCTTCAGTAAATCACCACAAAAACAGACGTGGAACCAGAAAAAAATCTGGTTCACCTGGACGGACGGACTCACCTGAGCGACGTCTTCGAAGTCGTCGTGTCTCTTCTGCAGAGCTCGAGCTCGGTGAAGGGATTTCCCCACCCCGGTGTGTTTGCTGAGGAAGGCCTCGCCGTGGTTCTCGATCCAGTCCATCACCTGCAGGACCAGGAATACACCTGTCACACCTGTCACACCTGTCTCACCTGGATCAGGGAGAGTCTGGGACTCTAAGCATTTTCCTCTGAATTAAATTATGCTTCAGGACGGCATGGAGAAGTTCTTAGTGATTTTTTTCCAAGGTTTGGGCCAAAATAAACTCAATCGGTTTATTTTTCTTACTTGAATTCACAAAACATTTCATACTAAATCTAACCAAAAACTGACAAAAAAAACCCAAAAGTCTTTGTTTGAAACCAACAAAACTTTCACTTTTACAGGTTGGGACATATGCAGTCGTTATTCACAGCCCGACCTTTTCTAAAACTGTTGCCATGGTAACAAAAAGGGCATTAGACTGCAGAGCTAAAATTCTGAAATAAAAAAAAAAAAAAAGTAAATTGCTTTGAGCCAAAATCAAACCCAGCGACGCCGCTACTCTATGATTTCTATGAAGGATCCTGCAAACATTTCTGCTTTAAACTTCCATACTATACAAATCTCAACATTTCAAATGTTCCTAATACAAAATTAATATTTGACCTTCAGATTTATTCCGAACGGCTCGTGTCAAATACGTTTTCTCTAAATATAAATATAAAATCAATATGTTTTCCGGGTGAATGGATTCATGAACAACTGGGCTGGAAAGAACACGTTAGGAATTATTTTTAAAAATCCACCACAAAAATGTTTTTTAACTTTGTGCTGTAGGCTGATTTATCCTTATTTACTTGTTTGGGGGTTTACCTAAACAATTCACTCAAATAATAGGGAAATACTTCAACTGGAATGAATCTACTGTCATTATTTAATCATCCGAACATCTATGATATCAATACATTGTTCACCTCTAAATTTGTATTCAGTGCTCTTTATAATTCCAGTTGGGGTCTCCATGTAAAAAACTATTTTGCTTATAATAGCTAAATCAACGATTATTCAACCAGACAGTCTCCAAAATGACATCTTCTGTAATACAAATGCAAAAAATGTCAGGATCGATATTGCGTTTGTGTCGTGATATTTACTCCTGACATTGATTCTCGATGGATTCTCACCAAGTATCGATCAATTATTTTAATTTGATCCAAGTCCCTGATTGGTCAAAATTCGATCTTTCAATCCATTCATGGAGTCCTTAAACAATCGGAGAAACGTGAATAATTTCACGTGAACGCGAGAGTTTTGATTGTGGACGCTCAAAACCAGCATTTACACAAATGTTTTATAGAAAGTGGTCTTTGGAATAACGACGACATGTTCAGAGTTAACGTGCATCTGATTTTCTCTGATTTCTGTCTCATTCTTCATGAATGTGTCTCGTCCTCTGCGTCTCTCCGGGGTCTCATAGCGAGCCGAGCGTGACGCCTGCTGCTCTTGGCGTTTCCCTAAAACACTCTCTCACACACTCTCTGGGGTCTCATAACAACGTCTTTAGGGCGCCAAAATCAGAGCATTCGTCTTTGGGTTTTCCGTCTCCGTTCTCCCTCATGAACTCTGTTTACACGCCGGCTGAGCTGCTGGTGACAGCCGCTGACGCACAGCAACTTTAAATCATTTGTGCTGGGAGACAAACTCGCACGCGGTCCAGCTGACTCCAGAAAACGAAAAGATTAGAGTCTGTCATCGGATCCTTCTGAACAGAACGAAGGGGAAAGCCCTCAGAGCTGGACACGTCTTCATCCCAGAATGCAACACGGCAAGAGTGTGGAACCAGAAAGTTAAACAAAGACGATCCACAAGAGTAAAGCTGAAGGAGAATGATGATTCTGCTTTGTTCTTCTGTGGAAAATATCTTACCCAGCAGGAGAATCAAGATCTCCTTTAAGTCTAAATCACATGCACCCATGTATGGGGATTGACCGGTATAGGTAATCCAGGTTTTTGGGTCGTCCAGTCCGTGGAGGGTCGTAGAGAAGAGTGGCTGCATTTTAAGGCGCCACTATGAACAATTTGTGCAAAGTGCACGGATGAAAACTGATAATATGAGAGTATTTGTGAAAAAAGGTAAATTTTCCCAGATGTTCATGAATGAACAACAAAGGAAGACGTACATGTGTCCACGCAAAGAACACATACATTTCTTCACTTTAACATTCAGAGTCCTGGGCAGAAATCACTTGGCGTTAGCACCACGGACAGCTCCCGCCGCGGGACTTCACGATGCTTTTCTTTATTTAAAAAGTTCGATTCCCCTGCTCCGCACCAGTTCTAAGTAAGTCAGCTGCTCGGCGCCAGCCGAGGCAGCCCGCCAAGGGGGGCCCCCGGCGTCCAGGGTCACATCCATGATCGCAGCACCCATTCTTGTCCCGCAACCCGTGAGACCCCCACTCGGTCTAGACTGTAAAAGATCAGTCGATTCATGTTCCCGGTCAATAAAATATGTGATTATTTTCCTGTTTATAAGCAAATCAATGGTGATGTTTGCATCCATTATGTAATTTCAGAGATAGGTACGTCGTATACATGATATAAAAGTTATAAAGCAGTGACACATGCGTGAAAAGTCTGTTAGACATACATGGAATGGTCATGGAAAGCCATGAATTTGCAAACGCATCTTTCAAAAATTACACACATTTGAACAGAATTTACATAATAATCGCGTATAAACTATGTAAAATATGCATAAATTGCATCATTCTCAACCAATCCAAAAGTCTGAACAGCTCGAAACTGAATTCACGTTAAAATCCGTCGGTCGAAACCCTCGACGGACGTCTGTCACAATGATGAATGAGGAATGCAAGAAACATTTATGTATGGAGCCATACATAAATAACACTACAAGATGGTGCTTTGAACGGGCTAGAACTATGTTCTCGATGTACGGTTTGTACGCGATAAAACTCTACTTTTTACAGCAATCTTGGGACAACTTTAGACTATAATAGTACAGACGATACAGACATCTACTGACTGTAAATTTCCAAATTTTCAGAGTCAGTGAATGCACCGGGATAGAAGTCACCACCCTCGTTGATTCTAATACGTCTTCATTGCAGTGTTTTAACGTACCGCACACATTTTGGAAATTTCATTTAGAGTGACTCGAGTTGACCGGGATTCAAACCTGCAAACGCTTCATATTTCCGGGCTGTTTCACAGCACAGCATCACTAAAAACCAGATAATTTTTTATTCCGACCATGAGATCACTGCTTTACCATCAGAGTACATGAAGACAGGCGTTTTATTTTGAAAATCAAGCTAGTCTCACCCATGAGGACTTCCTGTTTGGACCGTTTTACCTACGTAAACAAACATGACTCATAAAAAACGAAATATTCTAAATTTATTTGTTACACAAAAATGTTTGTTTTGTGTGTGTCTTTAGAAAAAAAAGGTCAAAAGATGATCACTGTTGTCATGACAACCAAGATGAGAACTTCGGAAGAAAAACCAGAAAGAAGGGGAGAGCATGGTCTGGTGGAGGGATACAGAGGAAGCCCAGCATCTCCTCCTGCCCCATGGACACCCCCCCGCCTCATGCCGCACCTGAATCAGGGCAGTTAGAGGACGTGGATTCACTTCAGAGCCCACCATCTCCTAAACAGACGGGGCAGACAGTGGTGGAAAGCTCCAGAAAACTTTTACAAAAGCTAAAGTTCCCAGTTAGAAACCCTCAAGAGACTGAAAACTCTCCAGCTGCTCCCATCTGTCAGCAGAGGAACAGCGTTACTGGACAGAAAACTGGAGCTTCTGCTCTGCTGCTGTTCCTGTCTCTGCCTGCAGGGGGCAGCGTTTGGATTTGCAGGTGTCCCTCTGATGGAAAACAGACAGATCTCTGTAATCTCAGAGGGATTCCAGCGGTTTCAGACATGCCAGGAGGATCACGCCGGCCCAAAACGTGAAGCTGCATTATTAAATTCTGAGCTGCTAAACCCGAGCAGAACCTGCGTGGGTTCTCAAAGCCCGGCGGGGAGCGGCTCCTCTGTACCTGCTGGACGTCCTGCTGGAACACGCACAGCTGAAGCCGCTGGTGCAGGCGGACCTTCCGATGCTGCCAAATGTTCTCCAGGCGCCGCTGGTGGTGGAGGACCTCGTGAACCACGTCCAGGATGCAGTGGACCTGCCAGACGACAGAACATGTTCATGTTCTGTTCACCCCGAACACTGGCAGGGGCTGCTGGGAGTTACTGACCGCTTTGGAGTAGTTGGCCGTGGCTGTGAGGGAGTCGGAGTTGCTGGGACTCAGAGGTCTCTGGAGGACGTCCAGCAGGGCTTTTCCGTCCTGACTCACCTGGAGGTCAGCGGGAGAGAACGTCGGTTCATGAGCTTCATGAATGCGGCGCCGGTCGTTTGGTGCGCTCACCTCGGTGTACGCCTGCGTCACCTGCTCGTACAGACTCTGGTGGCGGTGGATGGAGATCTCCAGCTCCTGCATCTCTGAGGGAAGTCCTCCTTCGCTGCAGACCTTACACCAGGCCTCCACCTCTGACAGGAACTGGGGAGCCAACACCAAACATGTCATGAATTAGTTTCTTGAAAACAGTTTAGTATCAACAGTTTATCATCATGTGAACAGTATTTATTTACTAAAACAAAGCTACCTTTTTCTGTCTTTTTTTAAACTATTTGATTGTTTTGTAAAATGGTTAAACGTCATAAAGATTGCATCCGTCCATCTTCAGAACCTCAGGATCACTTTCCGGGTCACAGGGTTGCTGGAGCCTATCCCAGCTACACCCAATGAACCTATGAAGCCGGATTTTTGGACTGCGGGGGGAAACCTGAGAAAACCAACGTTCGATAGTGCTAACCACTCAAACTCATTTACTTATATAGAGCGTTTTCTTCTGACGAAACTCAAGGCGCTTAACATAAAAGCAAATAAAATACATATTAAAAAACACAAAAAACACAGTGTTTAAAAGCAAACGTACACAAAGACACAAAATGAACATCCCTCTCACCCCCAGTCCCCCCAATAAGACCCTTGTCAATAAAACTAAACAAAGCTTAAATAAAAAAAAAAAAAAAAACTTTCAGATGTAAGGAAACAATCTGGCTTGGCACTACTGTGTAGAAACAATATTACGAGGATCCCCTTATTCAAGCACTGTGCAGTTTTTTGGAGCTTTTTGAAATTGTAAATATATCTTTTAAAGACTCACTCTGATGAAACTGTGTCTTTAACATTTTCTTGCTGCCTTTTTCAGATGATGGAGAACAAATAAAAAAAAATTAAGCTCAAAATTGCATTTCTGACTCCTGTCTGCAGAAACTATGTCCTAAAAAACGACACAGGTTTATTGAATTTGGCTGAAAATTAAATAAATATGATTAAAAGACTATTGAATACAGATCAAAAGAGGATTGGAGAGGAACTCTTTAGGCCTCATCCAGGTTTTTAGCCGCGTTGACTCAAGTTTTTTTCAGTGAATTTGTAGATAAATAGTTTAAAAAACATCTTTCAGGGTCAGAGTTTTTTTAGTTTAGTTTGTTTTAGTATCATATCCTTTAGCAGGGATAAATGTAGGAATAGGAAGAAGGAAAAATTCAGAATCACCCTTAAACTCCAGAGCGACTAATAGTCTGAAAAATACGGTAACTCCTGCGATAAACACGGGAACGCAGTTTCTAAAAATAATATCACAAAGGATTTAGCTACTTTTTATATTTTGTAAAAGTTTTAGAAGTTTGCGAGCTGCAGCTTAACCAGAAGAAATGTTCCCGTCTCCCTCAAACATCCACTTCAGCGAGAATCAAACCATCTGTTGCCATGACAACCTCCCAGGAACGTGTTGTCTGATCTGTTCGTCAGGCGACTGAAGAACGGTTTCTCACCTGCTCGGCCTTCTGGTGGAAGACGGAGGACATGGCGAGG
This sequence comes from Oryzias javanicus, assembly GCA_003999625.1. Lineage (NCBI taxonomy): Eukaryota > Metazoa > Chordata > Actinopteri > Beloniformes > Adrianichthyidae > Oryzias > Oryzias javanicus. The sequence continues at coordinate 5,051,667 of CM012457.1, forward strand.
ATGGTGGAGCGCTCGTCCAGGGCGGCGGCGAAGCTCTTCCAGTCCTGATCCAGCTGAGCCGAGATCTGCTTGATCTGTGTCGACGCGTAGTGGCCGGCCTCCGCCAGGCGGCTCGCCACCGACATGATTCTGTTGATGTTCACGTAGGCGTTCTGGGGGCGGAGACGGAAAACGGCGTCAGCTCGGAGTGCGACGGCAGACAAACACCAAAGAGCGGCGCTACCATGGAGTTCATGGCGAAGTGGTTGTGCTGCGTCTGCAGCTCGGCGGCGTGCTGGTAGCTGCGGCCGATCTCCGTGTGGCTCTGCAGGAACACCTCCTTGTTGTGGCTGATCCAGTCGAACATCTGCAGAAACAGAAGTCTCAGGTCAGAGCGGAGGCGGCGCCTGTGGCTCGGGCCTGCAGCCGATGGGGGCGGAGCCAAACTAACGGCTGCACACAAACACCTGGTCTGCAGTGAGCAGACGGCTCTGCCCCCACAATCCTTCACTGCGGCGCCTCTGTTTGCCTGCTGGTAAATATTTACTGCTGCTGCGAGCGCGGCGGGTCAGATGACGCCCCTCTGTCTCCGTGTGAAACTCCCACGCTGCTGCTCGCCATTTGTTACTTTCTGAAAGTCTTCTTCTACAAAAACCACAACCGAGGAAACCTCCTGATGCAGGGAGTCGGCTTCAGAAAAGTTTAGGTGGAACTAAACGAACATCAGGACAGAAGGAAACAGCTGAATCGTCACATTTCAATCAGGGGTGGGCTATCTATTAGGAGAAGGTGGGGAAACGCAAACCTTTGAGTTTTCATCATTTTTTGACTTTCAAAATAAAAGAAAAAAATCACTGAGAAGATGGCATAAAACTACTCATGCAGGTGATTGATCCTCCCCCGTAAATCTGCACCGATGGAATATTCCGCCAGAAACCAGTTAGCTAGCGCAGAGAGACTCTTCCAAGAGTTTGTAAAGAAAAAAATAGCTAAAATAAAGAAAAGAGAAAGTAAAAAATGTTTTTCTACAGCTCCAAAAGTGCAGTAAGAAAGACAAAACCGGACAAACAGAATCAAAAAGAACAGAAAACGAAGACAAAGAAAGACAAGAATGAGAAGAGAGAAAAAGAGAAGAAAAAGGAGAGGCAGAAAGTTTTTATTTAAAAAAAATAAAAAATATATATATATTGTAGATGCCACTCCATCATTGAAGTATAGTTTGTGTTTAACCCTCATTCATTAAATGTCAAGATTAATACAACTACAACTGACTAGGCGGCTGCCTAGGGTGCACCAAATCCCAATGATTAGGCTATATATTCATGCTTTTTTAAAAATATTTCCTTGACACATCACTCTTTTGGGGTCAAACTTAAAAAAAAACTAGTACTTAAAAAAGAAAAAAAAAAAAACTCAAAATTTTGACCTAATTAATAATTTTGCTCACCCCTCCTTGCCTGGCTCTACCGCCGTCTAAGCTAGGTGAGTGCGTAGGGGTGGGGTTGTTGTCGCTGTTAGTTTTTATTTAAAACTTTAAGTATAAAAAAAACCCCCAAACAAGCCCTCGGGGACAGCTTTAAGGTCAAAAAAGGAAGGAAGAGGGGGAAAAACTGACTAAAAGAGGAGATTTGTCTGTTTTATTTATATTCAATTGCTTGGAAATTCAACCCCCATCCTATTTTCCGGTCAAAAAATACTCACGATTTTGGTCAAAAAAGATTAATTTCACTGGCAATCTAGTTTTTTTTAACCTTTAACACCTGGATGCTGGATGAATATTTTAAACTACAATGCTTGATAACGTAAGCCGTACAGTGGAGCAGCGGTCAGGGCGCCTAACCCCCAGAATGAAGCTACCCGCGTCGATTCCCGGACATATTTGCAACATATTTTAGGCAGCTACATTGTTTCTGTTCTGGGCGATGGTGGCGGGTTGGGGTTCAGTCACTATTTAAAAACCTTTCTACCATGTGACATTATTTACAACACAAAAATCCCAGAATCCTTTGCAATTTTTTTAGACTTAATCATGTATTTTCCAATTAATCGATTCAAATGATTGACATCTTCAGACCTGAAGATGTTTTGAGGTATTTTCTTCGGTGGTAAAGCTTTCGTTTCCACCTCAGGACGAGCTCACCTTCTCGGCGTCCTGCTCAAACAGGCGCAGCTGGAAGCACTGGTCCAGCTTCAGCTTCCTGACGTGCCACATCTGGTGGAGGTGCTGCCTGGTGGAGTGGAGCTTGTCCAGAAGACTGGCCACCTGCAGAGAGGAGGGCACGGCGTGAAGCGGGCGCCTCCAGGTCCTCCAGCAGAGGGAGGTTCTCAGACTGTTTGAAGTCCTATTCTTTGGATCTATTCTCAAATGTGGTCTCTTCATTATGATTATTCAGTTTTTAGCCCGAATAAAAACAAACTGTCGTTTTTTTAAGACCAACCTGGTGCAACGAAAATTAAAACTGTCCAGATTCCAGCTCAGATGAAGAAAACAAAGCAGGGAGCTTGTGACTTGCCATAATAACTTCTACATCACGCTTACAAGTTTTTTCCAAAAACATTTTTTTCAACAATTGGTTTAGAAGAAATGTTTAGAAAAGTAATTTTAAGCTTAATTTGGAAAATGCCACAAGAACACGTTCAACGCACCATTTTCATTCGAGTGAGTCTTTAAGAGGAAGTGATGTCACTGATTAAAAAATATTTAATTAATTAAATTGAAAAACGCTCTCTAAAAATAATATCAATATTTTTAAGTAAAAATGTCTAAATTCTAAACAGTATTTTAATGAGTTCTTAGTTTTGTTTTTTTTTACTGTCCCTCAGTGAGTTTCACAGAGATTTTGGAAGTTTTCTCTGTTTATAAAGAGTTCCTGTAAAAAGGAGTCGATGACATCACACAGGCATGTCACTATTCCGCCCGGCAACCGGACATTTATGGCCTTTTTTTGAGAAACCACAGCCATCTGTGTTACAGTTAGTTTCTCTTGATGATTCTTGGATTTTTTAGTTTTTTATTTTCTTACCCCGGTGCAGTTCATGTTCATGTGAGAGTGTCTGTCTGAGTAATTCTCTCTTTTTCAGACTTTTTTTGGTCATCTTTTGATTTAAAAAAAAACAGATTTTTTTTTAACTTTCCATTTATTTAGCACTTTCGTCTATTATTGAGAACTTTAGATTATTATTTACTTTCACTTTATTTTTCAATCATTTCTTAAGATTTTTCAGCAAACATTTACACTTTTATTGGTTTATTGTAAATATATTCTTTAACATCTTAAGAGAACTGGGTTGTATTTTTGCAGAAACCCAAACTTACTTTCTGTTTTTCTGTTTTTGTCATTACGTCTCATCTGAATTTTTAAAACTGGATTCAATAAAACTTGTTTTTTATTTCAAAAGGTGCTCAGATTCGAGTGAATCCCAGCTTTCCCTGTGGAGCTAACAGGGAAGCGTCCAGCTGCCTTTACTGCTTTTAAAGGATGTTAATGAGCCTCAGTGTCAGAAAAAAGGAGGAAGAAACAACAATAGTCTTCTTCATGTGTTTCTGCAAAGCAGACTGCAAAAAGTCAACAATTTTCATGTTTTCTGTTAGTTTTTTTAGTTTCCAACGTTCAGCTAAATGAAGTGAATCTTATTAAATATGAGATTTTTCAGCAGAAGAAACGAATTCTGGTGGATTTAAACTCAAACTTTTATGACTTTCAACTCCAATAGGAAAACATGAATCATCTGATCTGTTCTCTCACACAGCAGTGTCTGTTTCTGTAGTTTTTCTCACTAAAAGCAGGATTTTGTGAGGAGTTACTAATTCGTTTTTATTTAAGATTATATGTCTAAGATGAAAAGTAAGAGTTACAGTTTGACGTCTCAGGTGGAGCCTGTGGGAGGAGCTACAAGTAGATCGTGACATGGAGCTGTGTCTTTGTTTATCTCATTATAATGCATGTAAGACATGGAGAATTGTTTTGCCAAACCTTACAGTTGCTATAGCAACCCCAAGCAACCACCTGACTAAAAGTAACCAAATTAACCCGCATAAAAATAAACAGAAGAAGCTTTCAACCAATTTTCAGTTTATCACTTTAGTCAAACAGGAAGCTGTTTGATAATTTTTGTTTACATTTTTCCTTTGGATTTAATCCCCTGAAAAAATGTTAACTACTTAAGATTTTATCTGGTTTTCTTTATTTTTTTGTTTTTTAAGTTTGCTCATTTAGATAATTCAAAATATTCTTTCTGTGTTTTTTTTTATATTAAAGATGTTACCAAATTTAGTGGGACAAATAGTACGTCCCTAATAAGTGACATTTAGCACGAAGCGTTAAACCTTAAAAATATATATGATTTTATTTTAAGTCTACTTTTATCAGTTTTTTTAATCATCTTTTTCTTTGCTATTTTAGACCTTTACAGAGATCCGTAACAGAAGATGAAGTCATATTTGACAGGAAGAAGCATTAGTTCAGCTGTAATTTCATGTGGAGTTTCTCAGGGCTCCATTCTGGGCCCACTACTATTTTTAACAATGTTTTTTTTGTTACTGAAATAGTCTTTAATGTAGTTTATTTGAATTAATACTACGCAACATTAATAAAAATGTTTTTGGTGATAGATTTTTCCTATCTGCTAACCTCGTCACCGTGTCATGTGGTCGTACCTTCGGCACCAGGCTCTGAAAGTCAGCAGAACCTGAGATGCAGTTTCTTCCTGAAAATCCGTCACTGGAGCGGATGCACTGAAGCAGCCTCTGACCCTCCAGGTCCAGCTCCTCCACTGGAGCTTTCAGCACCTGAAGGAGACACAGTTATTGTTGATCATAGGAAGACCAGAGCAGAGTTTTAGGAACAGCTTCCTACCTTTTTTTTAAGTTGAGTGTGCTCCTCTATCAACCGGCGAGAACCTTCCACATCTGCAGGAAACTCCTTCTTAGACAGCAGCTCCTGGAGAGCAAGCTTTTGATTAAAAACAGATCCATCAAACCTGGAGAAGATCCCAAACTGATCCAAACCTGCAGGTCTTCCAGTCTGGACAGCAGGTGAGCGGCGCTGAACATGAACTCCTCCAGAGAAACCCTCAGCTCGATCCACTCATCGTGGTTATACTCCAAGGAGCCTTCGAAGTCATCCGTCAGCTGGGAAGGATCCACCAGTTTGGCCAGACCTTCAACAGAGACCATGCTGGTCTGCTCACACAAACAGAAACGGAGGAATCGGTTCAGGGTCATGTGGGCGGGGCTTGCAGGTGAAATCAATCCTAGAAAAACTTTCCTGGAAAGAACTGAGAACTTTTAGTCTGTGAAACATCCTGACAAATTCAAGTTTTAGGAGAAATCTTCTAATGTTCTAGTGTTCAGAGAACAACAAAATCAGCAGAATTATTTTATAAGAAGCTAAAAATATGAAAAACTTTTCATCTCTGACTTTGAGACTGAATTGTGTTGGCATGATATTATCACTTTAAAAACCCACTCCAAAGAAAATTATTGTTTAGTGTTTTTATACATGTTATTGTAGCCTTTTCTCATTGTAAACTGTTTACTTGAGTATTTCTTAATTCAAATCGCGTTGGATTTGAAAACTGGATTCTTGAAAAGGTCAGACGGGGTTGATCTGAGTAAACATGCTCAACCACAACCCAGAACTGTATTATTAATGAGCTACTGCAACTGAGCAGGAAATGTGTCTTTAAAAAACATTTTAGCTAAAAACTCCATAATCATCATCATAGAGTGGGACTTTAAGTTACCAAAAGCTGCTTCTGCAGAAGAATATTCTGAAAGTTTTTTCATGGAATGACAGTGAGGGAACACATATGACAGAACATCTCAAAGAGAACACCTGTGACAGATCAACTTAAAGAAAACACCTGTGACAGAACACCTCTGAGTAGACATCTGTCATGGAACACCTGTGAGTAAACATCTGTCATGGAACACCTGTGACAGAGCATCTCAAAGAAAACACCTGTTACAAATGTATCTAAAATACAACCAGTTACAGAACACCTGTGACAGATCAACTTAAAGAAAATACCTGTGACAGAGCACCTGTGAGTAAACATCTGTCATGGAACACCTGTGAGTAAACATCTGTCATGGAACACCTGTGAGTAAACATCTGTCATGGAGCACCTGTGAGTAAACATCTGTCATGGAATACCTGTGAGTAAACATCTGTCATGGAACACCTGTGAGTAAACATCTGTCATGGAACACCTGTGAGTAAACATCTGTCATAGAACACCTGTGAGTAAACATCTGTCATGGAATACCTGTGAGTAAACATCTGTCATGGAACACCTGTGAGTAAACATCTGTCATGGAACACCTGTGAGTAAACATCTGTCATGGAACACCTGTGAGTAAACATCTGTCATGGAATACCTGTGAGTAAACATCTGTCATGGAACACCTGTGAGTAAACATCTGTCATAGAACACCTGTGAGTAAACATCTGTCATGGAATACCTGTGAGTAAACATCTGTCATGGAACACCTGTGAGTAAACATCTGTCATGGAACACCTGTGAGTAAATATCTGTTATGGAACACCTGTGAGTAAACATCTGTCATGGAACACCTGTGAGTAAATATCTGTCATGGAACACCTGCGGGTAAACATCTGTCATGGAACACCATCTGTCATGGAACACCTGTGAGTAAATATCTGTCATGGAACACCTGTGAGTAAACATCTGTCATGGAACACCATCTGTCATGGAACACCTGTGAGTAAACATCTGTCATGGAACACCTGCGAGTAAACATCTGTCATGGAACACCATCTGTCATGGAACACCTGTGAGTAAACATCTGTCATGGAACACCTGTGAGTAAATATCTGTCATGGAACACCTGTGAGTAAACATCTGTCATGGAACACCATCTGTCATGGAACACCTGTGAGTAAACATCTGTCATAGAACACCTGTGAGTAAACATCTGTCATGGAACACCTGTGAGTAAACATCTGTCATAGAACACCTGTGAGTAAACATCTGTCATGGAACACCTGTGAGTAAACATCTGTCATAGAACACCTGTGAGTAAACATCTGTCATGGATCACCTGCTATAGGACATCTGCAGTAGAAAATGTTTATTAGAACAGCAGTAACCCAACTTCACCTCAGTGGATCAGATCTCAACATCAAGAGTGAACTAAAGCTAACATGATGTTCACAAACTTGCCTGCAGGTCCGGCGGACCGTGCCATGACAGTCTGGTTAAACTGACCTCAAAGGAGAACTTGGCGCTGCCAAAGTTGGTCTTCTGCTTCTGCCAGAAGTTGTCGGGTTTGATGATGAGCGCCACGCAGATCTCAGCGGGGAAATACTCCTGCAGGGTCTTCAGCAGAGGCTTGATGAGCTCCCACTTTGAGCCGCGCATGTCGATGATGACGGTGAACCCGCGTTTGCACACGTCCTCGCTGGGGCGGGGCGGGACAGAGGGGAGGCGGCAGTTAGGAGATGACAGCAAACCAAAACAGAGAAAACAAAACACAGTAAAACCTTTAAAATCTAACCTAAAATGCCTTTCTGTCTTACGGCTGGAGATTTATCCGTTCACATATTTTCCATGTTTTACATCAGAAGCTTTTCCTGAAAAACTCCTAGCCAGAAATGGGAGATGCACATGAAAAGTGAATGGAGCCCCTAGTGGTTGTTTTGTTTAGTGCATTTTAACTCTAATTTGGTTCCATTAAAATGTTTTAAAACTAAACTTTTTTTTTTTTTTTTTCATCTGTGTGTGTTCACTTTTGTTTGTTTCATTTTGAAAAGAAACAAAACATGTAAAATTAATTAACTATTTATTTTTTGACAGCAAACAATTTCAACATAACGGATCAAGAAATCTGATTTAAACATCTCCAATCAGATATTGTTTTTAAATGTATTATTTTTATAAAATCAAATGGAAAAAAAAAACTTGCTTCTGCATTTAACTTTAACAAACTTTTTTTTTGTTAATTAAACCTTTATTTCGTTTAGTAACAATACATAACATCAAAACAAGACAATTATTATTAATTAATACAGTTAATACATGAAAAAGAACTAAAAGAAGAAAACTTATATTATCAGCCTCTATCACTAAATCAATAGAAGTAAATAAAGAACATCAAACAAAAAAATTATATTTACATAGAAATTAAACCCAGCCTACATTTATGTAAACATATAAACATAAATACAAACACAAAACCTCATTAAATCCTTTTTACCCACACAAGGTTGAGTGGCATCATGTACTTAAAGTTTTATAAATGAATTTTACTTGATAAGTAAATCTATGTACTCTGAATAATATTGGGTTAACATCTCATTTTAATGATACTTTAAAAAACAACACTTGATTTTGTATTTTTAGTTTCTTTGTCCAGTTGTATATTTTGTTCGAAATAATGGTTTTATGAATATTTTAGAACAATTTAACTTTGCCTTTACTAAATCTAATCTGTAAATTGAACAACATCTTGTGCGCTTTGTACACAAATTTAAGCTGTTGAAATCTAAATTTTTGTATTTTTACATTACTGATAAATTAGCTGAAAAAAAACAAAAACAGAAAATGAATAAGGAATGTTCAAGAATTTCCGTTATGTGCCAACAATAGTTAAAGATGAAATATAGTCAACAGAAAAACAGAAAATTTTAATTTGATAAAAGGATCAAAAACATAAAAAAAGTTGATTTAGAACGCCTAAATTGTTTTATAATTTTAACTATTGTTCATCTTCTTCATAGTTTCTTTTTTTGTTTTAATATTATGAATGTTTGTTTGTGTCAAACTTTAAACTTAATCAGAAACGGGTAATCAAAACACTTTTTTCGTCATAAAATAAAAATCTAACTCTATTTATACTTTTACAGTTGAATTTGTAATATTCAGTTTTTTTTTTCTTCAGCTTTATTAGATGAATAAGATTTATTTATGTTTAGCTCGCTCTCTAAGCAAACGTTTAAGTATTTTATGTCATAGTTTTATGACGCTCTCAGCTTTTTTCAGCAGAAAAAGATGAAATTTTTTCATTATGAAAAAGCAAAAAACTATAAAACAAAAAAAAAAAAAAAAAAGAATAAATGGTTGTTTTAAGGTCTATTTGAATAGAGATTTCTGTCATTTTCTGACTGTGACTAAAGGTTTGCCCACCCTGTGTTTTTTATCCAGAACATTTTAAATCTGGATCTGAACCTCAGATTTGTCTCTTTCCTTTTCTGAACAGTTGATGAATTAATTTCCTTCTGCTGGTTTTGGAATGAATCCGTAATTCCCACTTGGAAGCGTGAACTTCCCAGCAGGTCCCGTTCATTTCTTTCTCATTACTGAAGCCTTTCAGTGGGAACCAGCCTCTGATCTGCAGAGCTTCTGGTGGTTTTCCCTGCAGCAGATGTCTCCTCTGATACGGAGGCCTCGCAGATAAAACGCCGCTTCAGAGGAAATCTTCTCTGCGGCGCTTCCAGTCGACTTGAAAGAAAACGTGGATGAGAAAGCCGACACGGTTCTGATCCGACGACGCTCACAGTCACAGATCGGCTTTTTTCTGCAAAGCTCCACAAACAAAATCCCAAACATGCCGACCGGCTCCGTCTGCGGCTGAGATCTAAAGACGGCACGGGTTTGATTCCCGGGTCGTGATGACGCACGCTGCACCACTGTCAGACCGCCTGTGAGGGTGCAAACAGCTCTGGGAGGGGGCGTACCTGGGGACCGTAGACAGGTAGGTGACCAGCCTCCTCAGGTCCTCCTGCTTTATCCGGTCATGGTTGCTCCGAGCCGGAAACGTCAGAATCGGACCTCCTCTTTTATCGCGTCCTCCTGAAAAAAAACAAAACAAAAGGTGTTCATTCATGGATTCATGGTTTTACTGATTCATTGTTTTATAGATTTGCGAATTCTTAATTTCATGAATTCATATATTCATAGATTCATGACTTCATGGATTCATAGAATCACATATTTATGGTTTCATGATTTCACAATTTTATTGATTTTTGGTTTCGTAGATTCAGGATTTCTTGGTTTCATGGATTCATAGATTCACAATTTTTTGAATTCATGGTTTCATAAATTAATTATATCATGATTTCATGGATTCACAATTTTATTAATTTTGTAGTTTTATGGATTCATGAATTCTTGGATTTGTTGATTCATGAGTTCATGTATTCATAGATTCATGGGTCTCTTGATTTCATTGATCCTTAGATTTATGATTGTTGGATTTATAATTTTATTGATTTACGGTTTCGTTGATTCATTATTTGTTTAATGTTATCCTGATTTAAATAACTCATGATTTTGTACATTAATGATTTCCTGGTTTCGTGGATTAATGATATTATTCATGGTGTCATGGATTCATTATTTCTTTAATGGTTTTTGGTTTAATAAATTAATGATTTCATGAAGTTAAGATTTCCTGGTTTCATGGATTCACAGATTTGATATTTCATGGTTTAATTTTAAATGATTTTATTTATTAATGATTTAATTGATTCATGTTTTTATATCCTGTATTCATAATTTCACAATTTTATGGATTCATGGTTGTTCTTTATTTTTTTATTTTATTAATTCAAATTTTTGGTGATTTCTTGGATTTAAGGATTCATGATTTTATGGATTCGTGATTAATTTGTTGATCAATTCATGGCCCTGAAAAATAGACATTCTGTCTTATAATCTAGTGCACCTTAATTCTAATCAGAACCTTCTATATTCACTGTTTGTGAAGGAGTTAAATTGTTTAATTTTTTTAATTTTTCAGTTGTTTTTTTAAAGTGAAAAAACGTCTTATTTTTCTTCATCCAGGAGAAGCAGAGGGTCACAGCGCCACACGTGGCCCCGGAGCCTCACTGCGGTGCGTTCGATCACTATCTATCGATCTGTGGACGTTCTAACAGAAGCTCCACTCGAGGAACCAGAGAAAATCTTCAGCTGAGGTCGTCCAGCTAAGGTCACACGACTGTTAGGAGGTCCGGCTCCACGTTTCTGTTTGTGTTGGCCGACAAAACGCCGCGGCGCTGAAACAGAAGCGAGAACTTCCTGTGAGCTCGGAGGTGTGAAGCGCCGCAGACACATTTTCCTGGCCGTTTCCTGAAACTGGAGGTTCAGGAATCCAAGTTTGACAGCGAAGAGTTCTCAGATTCTAGCACACATCTGCATTATCGCTCTCACTGTGAATGCTGGGAGCAGACGCTTAGTCAGTGCAGAACTAAAGAAGTGACAGACACAAACTTCGGCTTCTGTACTGGAAATGTTCTGGAGAACTTCTCATGAACTTTGATTCAAACCAAACAGACACAGAACTTCATCTTTCTGGTGCGTTCCGACTTCCTCTGTCGTCATGTTTCAGCTGAACAGAAGCTGAACGAGTAATTCAAATGTTTTAGTGAAATCCTGAAATAACTTGAAAATTATTTCTAAAAAGCTCCATTATGGCATAAATGCTGAATCATCAAAGGCTGAACAAAGAAGGTGGAAACAAAAAAAATAAGTCCAAACCTCAAATAACAATAAAACAAAAACACTGCAAAATAAAAACTTATTTGAAACTAGTTACATTCTATCAACTGGTTGAATTAAGACTTTCATCCATTTTCCAAACTGGCTTAATCCCTTTTGGGGCAATGGGGTTGCTGGAGCCTATCCCAAATCTTTGAATTTGCTATTGTTGTTGAATCTGGTCCCAGAAAAGTCTTTAGCAACAGTTGGTAGCATTGTTAGCTCCTGTCATTTAACAGTACACACAGAAGATGTTGCTTAGTAGTACATAGACATGAACAAAAGTTCTACAAACGTGTTCAGTAGACATAGACAGTGGACCCAAAGACATATTTTTGGCACAAATGGAGCCCCGTACAGCCCAGCCTCACCCAGACTCCGCCTTCAGTGAGTAAAAAAAAGTTTTTAACCAAAAAGAAAAAAAGAAAAGGAGTGTTTTTTAACCACAATGGGGAGTGGAGGGATAGGAACATGGTCGTCCAGTTCTGGTTAACGACGTCTGGGCGCCATCTTGTTTCCTCCATGCAGGTCTTGCCCTCAGTCGGTCGGTCCAGTTCTCTGACGTATGTCAGGGTTTGAACCAGAACCTTCGTGCCGTGTGGTGAGGGTGCTGACCACTACACCACCATGCAGTCCACTTTTACAAGCTCTACTGCAACTGTTTTTAAAAAAATGAAATCAACATTTTTGTTCATTTATAAAAACGTCACAGATCCAACTGCTTATTTTTCCATTGGAATTTTGAAGTTTGCATTTATTTTAGGATTTTAGTCCATGAAACACAGAACGATTATTTAATAGTCGACTAATCACCGATTATTTTATTCCGATTAGTCGACTAATCGGGTCATGCATAAAATGGATGTAAAGCACACAAGTTGAGCATCATTAGCTTTAAGCTAACTAAATTATCTGCGATAATGCTAGTGTGAATGCTGCAATCTGTATCTGGCCGCTGAAGATGCTGAAATTGATAACTTTAAAACATTGAAGTTGACAGCTGAAATCGCTGAAGCTGATAGCCAATTAAAATATTAGCTAAATGCCAAATTAGCCTAAAACACTGAAAAAAGCCTAAGTTAGCCAAAACAACTAGCATGTAGCTGAAATATTAGCTACATACCAAAGTAGCTTATAAAGCAAAAAAGCCTAAATTAGCCAAAACAGCTAGTATGTAGCTAAAATATTAGCTCAACTCAAAATTAGCCTAAAAATATTGGGGGAAAAAAACAAAATTAGCTGAAAGAGCTTACATGTAGTTGAAATATTAGCTTAATACCAAAATAGTCTATTAAGAAAAAAGCCTAACCTAGCTAAGACAGCACACAAATAGCTAAAATATTAGCTTAACCAAAATTAGCCTAAAAAAACACAAAATTAGCCAAATTAGCTAGCATGTTTTTGAAATATTAGCTTAATACTAAAATAGCCTATAAAGCAATAAAAAAAGTCTAAATTTGCCAAAACAGCAAATTTGTAGCAAAAATATTAGCTACATTCAAAATTAGCTTAAAAAAATACTAAATTAGCCAAATTAGCTAGCATATAGCTAAAATATTGGCTAAACTCAAAATTAGCCTAAAAAAGGGGGGGGGGGAACAAAATTAGCTGAAAGAGCTTACATATACTTGAAATATTAGCTTAATACCAAAATAGTCTATTAAGAAAAAAGCCTAACTTCGCTAAGACAGCACACATATAGCTAAAATATTAGCTTAACCAAAATTAGGCTAAAAAAAATACTAAATTAGCCAAATTAGCTAGCATGTTTTTGAAATATTAGCTTAATACTAAATTAGCCTCTAAAGCAATAAAAAAGCCTAAATTAGCCAAAACAGCTAGCATGTAGCAAAAATATTAGCTAAATTCAAAATTAGCTTAAAAAATACTAAATTAGTTAGCATATAGCTAATCTAAAAAACCTTAAAAATTGCCGAAATAGTCAAAAAGCTAGCAGAATGTTATTAGAACTTTCAACTTTACTACACTCTGACACCATATAATATAAAAAGAAGACTAATGGACTATTAGATTAGCCGTTGAATATTTTAATAGTTGATTAATCGTCGATTAGTCGACTAATCGTGGCAGCCCTAGTGTTCATTTTCTGACTTAATTCAGATTTATTATTTTATTCTTTGAATTTTGCTGTTTTTCTACACTTTCTTTGTTTTAAATGGGATTTCACTCGCAAACAGAGACGTTTGATGCGGAAACTCACCAGACACGAAGGCAACCTTCTCCTTCAGCACAGGCAGGACGTCAGACGCCTTTATGCCTTCAGCCCTAGAGGACCCTGGAGAGAGAAACTCAGCATTAATCCCATTATCTGATCCACATTCCTGAGAGAGCTCCAACATCCCCCCTCGCTCTCTGACCGACCGTCAGCATCTCAAGTGTTTGGTTTTGAACATAAAGACGCGTCTGTGGGTTTTTGTGTCAGAAAATGTCTTCATTTCACAGAGAATTCACGGTTTCTGCTCGAAGTTCATCTGCTCGCCCGTCTGTCTGGTTATGAAATCTGCTCTGGTCGGAGTCCGTGTTCTCTCCATCCCATCACCTTCCTCCTCTCAGCACAAAACGGGCCCAAATGTCCACATCCCGCTGAGTGTGTTGGTGTGAGTGTGTGTTGTGTCAAACAGTGTCAGCAGTGGGAACAAACAGGTCAAAATCTTCAATTCAGTAGCACAGGAACCAGATCATCACATGAGTGAACATTGTCTCGCAGTTGTCGCTATCTCATTGGTACAACCAAATCTCGTGTGTGTGATGAGTTTCCGTGTCAAAGGAAACACAAGGTTTGCATTACCTGCAGAGACCAGATCCCATTCACACTGTAAGTGAAAGTGAATCTGTCTGAGCGATGATGTCGCTCCATCTGTGGTGTGTAACCTGATGTTGGTGTGATGCTGCACGTGGTAGAGTTGTGCCTGTGTTTGTGTGTGGCATGTTTGTGCATTTTATGTGTTGATGTTATTGTTACTGTGCGTTTTATAGGGTTGTTGTAATGGTTTATGTTTTGTTATACGTGCATGTGTTTCTGGTTTATATATATTTACACGTGTGTGTGCGTGGATGTTTGTGCATGCATGTTGTTGGGTGTGAATATTTGCAATTGCATGTTTGTGTGTGTGTGCATGTTTTTATGTCTGTGTGTCTTTATGCATGCACGTGTTGTGTTCTATGTTTTTGATTTGTGATGTGATTGTTGTGTATGTGTTGTATATGTGTGCATATTTGTGCGTGTATGTTTTTGTGTGCATGTTAGTATTTTGTTGTGTTGCGTGGTTGTGTTTGTATGTGTGTGTGGTGTTGTGTTGTTTATTTTTATGTTTTGTGTGTGTGTGTTTGTTATTGTGTATGTGTTTGTATTGTGTTGTTTGTGTCTGGTGTATGTCATGTTGTATATCGTGTATGTTTGTGTGTGTATGTTTGTCTGTGCACGTTTGTATTTGTATGTTTGTATTTGTGTGTTTGTGAGTGCATGTTTGTATTTGTATGTTTGTGTGTCTGCATGTTTGTATTTGTATGTTTGTATTTGTATGTTTGTTTTTGTATGTTTGTGTGTGCATGTTTGTGTGGTGCATGCTTGTTGTTGTGGTATGTGGTTAGTGTTTTGTGTATGTGTAGACATGGCTGGTGTGTGTATGTTTATGTGTGTGTATTGGGTCTATGTATGTTGTTTTTATGTATTTGTGTGTTGTGGATGTATGTTTTGTATTTGGTCTGTTTGTGTGTACATGTTTGAGTTTGTATTTGTATGTTTGTGTGTCTGCATGTTTGTATTTGTATGTTTGTATTTGTATGTTTGTGTGTGCATGTTTGTATTTGTATGTTTCTATTTGTTTGTTTGTATCTGTATGTTTGTGTGTCTGCATGTTTGTATTTGTGTGCCTGTGTGTGCATGTTTGTATTTGTGTGTTTGAATTTGTATGTTCGTGTGTGCATGTTTGTATTTGTTTGTTTGCGTGTGCATGTTTGTATACATGTTTGTAAGTGTTTAAATTTGTATGTACGTGTGTGCAGGTTTGTAGGTGCATATTTGTTTGTGCCCTTATCTATGTGAGAGTATGTGTCTGTGTATATTTGTTATACATGTATGTAATAGTGAGCATGTTTGTTCATATGTGTGTGTTTGTGTGTAGTGAGGTCTTGTTAGGAGGAAAAAGCTTTTTTCATTTCAAACTCACAGGAAGTTGTTGAAACTTCAGACCCGTGTTCATAATCATGTCGGTTTGACAGAAACATCATGTCGAGTCGCCGTCGACTCGATGAGCTTTCTAAGCAGCTACAGCGGAGTTTTGGACTTTCTGAAGAAATTCTCAAAGAACAAACATTTAAATGTCCAATATGAAGAGTTTTTTTCACAGTTTAATAACTGAACTGATGACGATTATTATCAGGAATGAGGCGGAAAAGGAATAAGACTCAATAAACATGTTTCTGTTTCTTCAAATAAAAAGGTCCACCGAATAATTCACTTAAGTGCAAAAGTTTAACTTCCAGGACAAATAAAATGAAAACCTTATAACATAATTATTTCATCAGTTATTAAAGATTGACTGAATACATTTATTGCATCTGTCTTTTCAGACTAAACTCTTCACAGCTCATTTAAATTCTTTGATTTCAGTTTGATTTTTTTCCAGAACAAGATCTGTTGAGAAACTTTCATTAAGACGACAACAGTTTATGAAAAATGACTGCAACTGATAGAACACACACCTGCTAACAGTTACACACACACACACAGCTGCACACAGACCGAAACACACAAACACACTGATCCAGAGAAGAAACTTACAAGGAAACGGAACAAAAGTAAAAATGACAAAACTTTAGATCCTAAGAAAGAGTTGTTCCTTCCAACCTTTATAAAAACATGAGCAAACTGACAGTTTTACACCAAGATCCTGCCGTCCAAACCTGCAGTCTTCACCGAAACCTCCAGCTTCACCAAAACATGCAGCTTCACTGAAACCTGCGAATCACCAAAACCTGCAGCTCCACCAAAATCTGCAGTTTCACCAAAACCTGCAGTTTCACCAAAACCTGCAGCTTCACCGAAACCTGTGAATCACCGAAACCTGTGAATCACCAAAACCTGCAGCTTCACCAAAACCTGCAGCTTCACCGAAACCTGCGAATCACCAAAACCTGCAGCTACAACAAAACCTGCAGTTTCACCAAAACCTGCAGTTTCACCAAAACCTGCAGTTTCACCAAAACCTGCGAATCACCATAACCTGCTAGCTCACCAAACCTGCAGTTTCACCAAAAACCTGGCAGTTTTCAACCAACACTTGCAGCTTCACCAAAACTCAGCTTCACCGAAACCTGAATCACTCACCGAACCTGTGAATCACCAAAAACCTGCAGCTTCACGAAACCTGCAATCACCAAAACCTGCAGCTACACCTGCAGACCAATGCCAATCACCAGCAGCTACAACAAAACCTGCAGTTTCACCAACAACCAAACCTGCAGTTTCACCAAAACCTGCAGTTTCACCAAAACCTGCGAATCACCAAAACCTGCAGCTCCACCAAAACCTGCAGCTTCACCAAAACCTGCAGCTACACCGAAACCTGCGAATCACCAAAACCTGCAGCTACAACAAAACCTGCAGCTACACCAAAACCTGCAGCTTCACCAAAACCTGCTACAACGAACCTGCGAATCACACCAAAAACCTGCAAACACACCAAAACCTGCAGTACAACAACAAAACCTGCAGCTACAACAAAACCTGCAGTTTCACCAAAACCTGCAGTTTCACCAAAACCTGCAGTTTCACCAAAACCTGCGAATCACCAAAACCTGCAGCTCCACCAAAACCTGCAGCTTCACCAAAACCTGCAGCTACACCGAAACCTGCGAATCACCAAAACCTGCAGCTACAACAAAACCTGCAGCTACACCAAAACCTGCAGTTTCACCAAAACCTGCAGTTTCACCAAAACCTGCAGTTTCACCAAAACCTGTGAATCACCAAAACCTGTAGCTTCACCAAAACCTGTAGCTACACCAAGACCTGCTGCTTCACCAAAACCTGCGGCTCCATGTTCAAGTCTGACGACTGGAGATACACTGAACTGGACATGATGTGACCCCTCCAGCCGGCCACAGATGTGCACGTTTCTGCTCAAACTGTAATAAACAAACTTTATGAAGGTGGTATTAGACCCCAACATTCACAAGTGAGAGTTGTGATTACATTCCAACACCGTGCAAGATGTTTGGCATTTGCAAGAGAACACCAGGATTGGCAAATTCTCCACTGGTGTCCTGTGTTCCTCACAGATGGAAGCAGGTTCACGCTGAGAACATGAGAGTCCGCTGCCTGCAACATCGCCCCACATGACCGGTTTGGCAGCGGGTCAGTAATTGTTTGTGTACTGCACAGCTCTCCATGTACTCACCAGAGGCAGCCTGACTGTCATTTCAATCATTTAAGAAGATTATTTCAATTGTTCAAGTATAGATAGATGTGCTTTTCTTTTAAGAAGTGCATTTCTTTTCAAGTCATGTGATCATCCTCTAACATGTTTCATTCGTAAAAATGCTCTCAGACACGTGTTCATCCCAACTGCTGAGTGGGCTTCCAGATACCCGACAGCGGTGATTTGTTCTGCTTGTGGCTGGACGCTCTTCCTGCTGCTTCCCGCTCACACACCTTTGAAGGCACACGTGTTTTCCTCGTCACAGACGCCGCCGTTCAGCTGCTCGTACAGTAGCGGCACAGCGGTGATGGCGGCAGCAGATGGTTGGAGAGGTGAACGCACACAGGTAGACACAACAGAGGGAACAAGTGGAGCTTCTCTCGTGAACGAGCCAACTTTGTCACAAGTGGAGGTTTTTATGAGCCTGCTGTGTCTAACAGACTCCAGCAGCTGCAGCAGAACGGAGAACTAAAAACACAGCAGGAAGTCCTCCGGGGTTAACTCAAACATGGAAATCTGAATGAATCCAAAGTGCCGGGGTGTAGTTCTCTTCTCTGATTTTACTCAAACTGTACCTAACAACTGAGCTTGACTGCAGTTTTCCCTCCCAAACAGTAGGTGGCAGTAAGAGAGAACAGAGAGATTCAAAAGTTGTGCATGTTTTTCCTATTTTAAATTATTTACCACTACAGTTGTGTCCATTATCCTTCATTACTCCCTATAACGCCTTAAAGACTATATAGTAGTGCTGCCACAAACGATTATTTTCATGGTCGACTAATCACCGATTATTATGTTCGATTAGTCGACTAATCGGGTCATGTGTAAACTGGATGTAAATCGCACATCATCATTAGCTTTAAACTAACTAAATCTCATTATTTCACTAATATAATTTAAAGTGTATAAACTGTATCACATTAGTATAAATTAGGGCTGCCACGATTAGTCGACTAATCGATGACTAATCGACTATTAAAATAGTCGACAACTAATTTAATAGTCGATTAATCGTTACTTTATATTGTATGAAGTCAGAGTGTAGTAAAGTTAAAAGTTATAATAGCATTCTGCCAGCTTTTTGGACTATTTTGGCATTTAATAAGTTTCTTTGGTCTTTTATGGAGTTTAGCTAATATTTAATCTACATGCTAGCTGTTTTGGCTAACTTAAGGTTTCTTTTTTTAGTTTTTTAAGCTATTTTTAAGTTTAACTAATATTTCAGCGACATAGCTATTTTGGTTAATTTAGGATTTTTCTGTTTTTTTTAGGCTAATTTTGAGTTTAGCTAATATTTCAGCAGTATGCTAGCTATTTTGGTTAGCTTTGGCTCTTTTTATTTTTTAGGCTAATTTGGCATTTAATTAATATTTCAGCTGGTTATCAACTTCAGCGTCTTTACATCCAGTTTGCGCATGACCCGATTAGTCGACTAATCGGAAAAAATAATCGGTGATTAGTCGACTATTAAAATAATCGTTTGTGGCAGCCCTAGTATAAATATATAAAAAACATATGTTAGATTATTAATGTATTTCTAAACAAATGTGTAAACTCATAACTGAATTGAATAATCGGATTGAATCGATCCAGACTCTGGTGAATTTAATTGAATAGTTTCTGGAGATTATAATCGATACCCAGCCTTCTTTGATTGGCTGGCTATCGATGTGCTCTTAGATCAACTAGTATGTCTAGTGAGACAGAAAAGGCCAGGTTTGAAAATCAAGGGCTCAAAAAGAATTACATTTTTAAAAATTTCGTCTTATGGAACAGAAAAAGCAAGTAAAGTCTGGAGCTCTGTTGGTTCCACCCACCTGCCGATCAAACCCCAGAAAAAGAATTAATTTTTAAACAACTATTTACACAACCCTCACACACAGCTCCCATGAATGTGAAATAAATCAGTGAACAGGAAAACCGCTGTAATGACATAAATACACAGCTCTTGCTGCCAAATGTGGAACAACCAGTTATCAGGTTGAGGGGGCAATTACTTTTTTCAAAAGGACTATAAAAGCTCTCAAGCACCCCCCCATGAGGCAGCACTGCAGGGCCGAATCCCCTCGATTGGCGTTCCGTTCACGTAGCGAGCTGTTCCAGCAGACGGTGAAGGTGACACTGAGCATGCTCAGGCGGCGGCGGCTGCTGCATCACTCAGACGAATCAGGACAAACGTGTTGAGCTGCTCAGTTATCAGAGCAAAGAGGCTGTGGATGTGTGCGAGCGGGAGGCGTCCCAGGTCCAACCCCTTTATGCAAACGTAAACGGCTGTGTCGGCGAGGGGCCGGCCTCCAGGAGAGAACAGGTGAGGCTGTCTGCACTCAGGCAACAGCTGTCTCCACAACCTGTTGCCACGGAAACAAGAGCAGACGTGATAGCGCCGAGTTCTGACTTGGAACGCGCTCCCGACGCTTCGGCGAGGATGTTGTAGACGCGCCTCCAACGCCGTGGAACGGAAGCCTTTCCTCAGGAAAGGTTTGCATGTGTTGACCGTCAGGATCCGGTTACACCAGCTGTTTGCTCGCATCACCGCGTGTGTTTAAACCCCGACAGAGCTCTCAGAGGGAAGTTCCACAACAGCAGAAATATTTCAGCCCACACAGACGTCCGACCCAAGAGATTAACCATGAGATCAGTTGGTTTAATGCTGCATTTTAAAGAAAATGAAATCTGAATTTATTCAAATAATTGTCTTAAAGTGTCAAAGAACTGAAAAAACACTTTGCAATCGTTTAACGTTTTAACTATTCAATATATTAAAATAGGTAAATAAAAATCGTTTAAAGCTAATTCAAACTGATCATTTACGTAAATGTCTAATCAGCCAATCACATGGCAGCAGCTCAAATTGTTTAAAAAGATGGTCAAACTAAGGATCAGAATGAGGAAGAATGACTGAAGTGACTTTGATGGTTGTTGGTGTCAGTCTGAGGATTGATCTACTGGATTTTCACCCACAACCGTCTCTGAGGTTTAAAGAGAATGGTCAGAAAAAGAGAAAATATCCACCGAGCCACAGTTCTGGAAATGTCTTGAGAAATAAATACTTCATTTCTGAATTCTGTTTTACTACACTCTGCTCTTATAAAGATCGCAAATCAGTGATTTTGCATATTGCGAATATTCATACTCAAATTTTTGGGAGTAGAGCGCGAGTACTCGGATACTCATTACAGCCCTAATAACAAAGTGGGTGTTAAGTATATTTAAAGTCAATTTCTTGATTTTATTTTGTGATTTCTATCTCTCAGCAAGTTAAGAGGATGGATGGATGGATGGATGGGGATGGATGGATGGATGGATGGATGGATGGATGGATGGATGGATGATGGATGGATGGATGGATGGATGGATGGATGGATGGATGGATGGATGGATGGATGGATGGATTTTTAGACAAACTTACAAATCAAGCAATACATTAAATACTTATTTTCTTCATTTTATTTACAGCAAAAATTAATATGCTATAGTAATATATTACTTTTGTAATAAGTAACTTGGGGCACTGGTGGCTTTCAAATAGTTTTTTTATCACGTGGTCCACCAACTTCCTTCCATGTGACGGCATCACGGCATCAGAGGCTCCGCCTCCCTTCACCGACAGCTTCACACCAGCATGAATAATGCGGTTTGGTCCGGTTATTTCAACATGTAACCTGTACATGTCACACAGAGCTGCAGGCGCAGTGTGTTTCCTCTTTATCTGACACACACACACATATGCACTTTCAGTCTGTCTAATGGCCTACTCTCTGGTTTCCCTGCAGAGGAAAACCACATCCATCACTTCCCAAAAACAAACCCCACACTGCACTGTCACGCACACGCACGTGCACGGATCCATGCTCGGGATGGAGGCTTCTTCTCATTAAGTGACAGTCACTGCGACACAACTACACAAACGCAACACAACTGACAGAGAGAGCTGCCTGTGAGGACTTCTCACTGCTGCTTTCTGAGTGACGCTGCCGTTTCCATGGCGATAACAATAAGCTTTTCCTCCTCCAGACGGAACACAAGCACAAAATTCCCTCACCTTCAGAGGAGACAGGAAAACGGTTGGAGGTCAATTGAGTTGAGCTGAAAGGAGTCAAACCCGGTCTGTCCTTCACCTCAGACTCCTCCAAACTCCTACAAAGCTTTTACTTCTTTAGATTATTAGAAAAAAGGAAATTATACTTATTATAATCTTATACTGTCTTTCTGAAAGTCAGATAAATCGTTCCTCAGTGAATCATTTCTCCATCAGAGCTCTGGTTCAAAGAGCTGTCACAGTAATCCCAGAGTGAAGGCACAGAGACAGATGACCACACATCCACAACTCATGACATGTTTCATTAAATCCACATGATAACTGTCACAAATTTGACCAGAACATCACCCTCCAGAAATCTCAGCCAACAAAATCCTTTTTATTTCACTAAAATGTAATAAATCTGCCTCACAAAACAAGAAAAAACAACCATAACTAAAAATATTTCATTTTATCAACAGAAAACGAAGAAACATTTTTAGTAAGAAAAATTAAAAAGTCATCTGTATAATGTTTTATTAACCACAAATGTTAGTATTTCCTGAGCAAAAGAATATAAACGTCAGAGATCATCAAAGTCTCCACCCCCTTCCCTCTATCGTTATATGTTATATGACACCTGAAAGAGTAACCAAACACTAAATCATTTTTTTTTTGGCTGTTGACCTTTATAAATGATTCTTTAAAAGCGCTAATTCCTGAAATCATAGCATTAATCACACTCTACAGCTCCAGTATAAAGGCTCCATCCATCTTTGATTTCTGTAACAGTCGTGTTAGCTTTAGCTAACATAACTTTTCAATGGACTTGAAAGTTAGACAACAGTGGTTTAGTGTAATTGGCATTGAATCCAGTGAACTCCGTCCTGATGATGGGATTTGAAACGAACGTTTCACTCTGGGTTGCTAGCTTAATACGTTAGCCTTTATTAGCTTATGATGCTAGCATTATTTTACCACAGGAGGAGGAGGAGAAAAATCCTAAACCCGGCATCATTTTCCTCGGCACCACTCTCCATATTGAGGACGCTACGTTACCTCACGCTAACCTCACTATCAATCACAGGTCCACACCTCCCCCGCCCAGCCCGCCCCTCTTTTTGCATTTTTCAAATCTGGGCAGAGAGTGGAGTCAGACTGTCTTGTTTTGTTACCCGTAAACAGGACTGAAGGCAAACAAGACGTCATACATTAGAATCCATTAAATAAAAAAAAAAAAAAATAAAGATAGTAAAATCTAAAATGAGTAAAATAGTAAAACATGAAAGCTGATAAAAGTAAACGCAAGTAGAAAGCCCTAGCAAAAGAGAATTTAACATCCTGTCAAAAGCCTGCTAATAAACATGAGTTTCATTATTGATTCATGAACAGAACCTCCAGAACACTACAGAACTGGGCCTGAACATCCTGACCAATCAGATCACAGTCTACAGGTGATGACATCATCAGCTCCGAGTTCCAGCTACATGAAGAGATCCCATCTGGAGGACGCTGACTCAGCAAATCTCACTTACACACACACACACGCAGGCCGACACACACAAACGTGCACACATACAAACACGCGTTGGTTCAGGGGTGTAACGCAGGGTTTGGTTTTAAATGGAGAATTGCTGCATCCTTGATTCACACACAGAATCAAACTGAAAGCTGACTGGAGGAAAAAGATCACAGCTCAATTTTGCTTCTTTGAAAGATTAAAAGAGTTTCTACAGTTTAAGGAAGAAGGAAATGAGGATGATGAGGAGGCAAATGTTCACATAAAAAGTGAAGATGAAAATATAAACTATAAAGGACTAAAATGATGTAGCGGCATTAATAGTCACAATAACAATGGATATATTGATGATGAACAGAAGAGGGATTATCTTCATCATCTGTGGGGCACTGGTCTTCATCCTCATCCTCCTCATTCTCATGTCAGTAAAGAAGAAGTGTTGGAGCACGCTCAGACCGTCTCCCACACACAGCTGTGTTTCTGCTCACACGTGAACGCGGTTAGGAGGAGGTCAGAGGTCAGCGGGACGCCTGAGATACCCTCCTCCGGCGGAGTCAGACCTTGAGACGAGAGCGAGGCAAACGCTGGAACACGTGTTTGAGCTATCAGATGGAAACGCAGGCGGCTCGGGATCGGCTTTCAGTCTCCAGACGGCAGCTGTCCGTGCAGAGGAAAACCTCAGACTGAGCTGCGCAGGAATGTGGGCCAGAGACGGTGAAGGGCCTGGTGACAGGTCGGCACTCGGAGGCGCCGCCTTCAACCAACCGCACACATTTGGGTTCGGTGACTCATCGTCGCGCAAATGATTATCACCTTTTAAATGCTGAGTCACAATACGCTTTGATGATTAGAGACTGAAGGATGAGAGCGGAGAGGTCCGGACCATCATGACGGAATGCAGCCGCCTCCGAGAGCCCAAATAATTGGCGATCGAGAAGACGATCTCAAGGGAGAACAAGTCCGAACAACACGTCAGTCTGTGTTTCCTCTGAGAACCAGAGATGCGATGCAGAACTCGGATCACACAGACCGTCCACTCACACTCGGACTCTGTCAGGACACAGATCAATCCTCGGCAAAGAGCCGGAACACAGATGGTGAGGATGACTGTGGCTTCTCTCTGAACCTGACGCACTAAAGCACAAGTCGGTTCTGTGGTCAGAACGCGCTTTTATTCCTCCATAAATCCTGGAGGAGCATCAAAAGCAGCACAGCAACGTTTGCAGATGTGAAACCCAAAGATCAGATGATCCTCGGAACCTGAAGGGGAGAATATTAAGGATTAATGGTTCCACTCTCATTCCCTCTGTTCTATAAATACTCTACAGTAGAGCGGCCTCTGCTCATGCAATTACTGTCTGACACAAATGTTCCTGTGTGCAGAGGAGGGGCGTCCAAACTTTTCACCCACCACCACAAACCCAGAATGTTTGTGAGGGAAGTATCCTCATTCTGTTCTCCCGTCAGTCGACAAATCAGAAAGGAAACGCTTATCTGGACTTTAATGAGGATAATAATTTACACTACATTTCATTACTTCTCTAAGAAGAGCAAATTGTTAGTTTTTTCTCTTTCCTATTGACACGTTGATGGTTAGTTATATGCTAGCTGTCACGTGGAAAAAAAATTATCCCAAAGTCGAACAATTCCAATTGAAGAATTTCCCAAAGCAAAAAAAAAAAATGCCACAAATTTCTCAAAGCCAAACAACGTGTAGATTTCCCAAAGCTGGAAAATTCAGAAGAATTACCAAAGAATTAACAAAGTTGAACAATTCAGAAGAATTACCAAACTGAACAATGCAAAAGAATTCCAACTCCCAAAAGATTTCTAAAGCTGAACAATGCCAAATTTCCCAAAGCTAAAACATGCCAAATTATTTACCAAAGCTGAAAAACTCAGAAGATTTACGAAACATTCCAAAATAATTCTAAAGGATTCCTATAGATGACCAATGCCAAAAAAATTCCCAAAACTGAAAAAAATCTGAAGAATTACCAAAGCTAAACAATGCCAATAATTTCTAAAGCTGACCAATAAAACAATTCCCAAATCCGAACAATGTCAACGATTTACCAAAGCTGAAAAAACTCAGAAGAACTGCCAGAGCTACACAATGCCAAATTATTCCCAAACCAGAACAATGGCAAAAACTTCCCATAGCTGAAAAACTAAATCAGAAAAATTACTTAAGTTAACTAATGCCAATTTATTCAAAAGCAGAACAATGCCAAGGACTTCCCACAGCAGATCAATAGTGCTGCCACAATCAATAATTTTAATAGTAGACTCACCACCGATTATCTTTTTTCCGATTAGACGACTAATCGAGTCGTGTGTAAAGTGGATGTAAGGCACACATCTTAACAATCATCAGCTTTAAATTCAAAATAAAGACAATTAAGATGATAGTCTTTTAAACTTTTAATAAACCGTGCAGCCTTTGTCCTTCATTAGTTTCTGATATTAAAACAAGGTTATATCAAATGAGGTCGGCATCTGAAACAAATGAACTATTTTTCGTAAAAGATAAAGTTTGATCTCACTGACTCAAACATAACAAAAGTGCTATTAAAATAGTCAATGACTCATTTCATAGTCGATTATTCGTTGATTAGTCGACTAATAGTGGCAGCCCTACTGACCAATTCAATTAATTCTCAAATCTGAACGATAACAAAGAATTCCCAAGCAAAGCTGAACAATTCAGAAGATTTACCAAAGCTGAACAATTCAGAAGATTTACCAAAGCTGAACAATGTTAAATGACGATGGTAAAGAATCCCTAAAGCTGGTCAATGCTAAAGAGTTTCCAAAAGCTGAATAATGGCAAAGAACTCCCAATCAGAACAATTCACAAATATGAATACTGAAGAATCCTAAAAACAAGATAATTTATCCAAACAGATAAACCAAAGCTGAACATCAAGAAACAGTTTATTCTCAGACTCAACAGAAACCAAGAAGCGCCAAATTCTTCAGTTCCTCGAAAAGCCTCTTGAAGGAGGTTTCAGCGGGCAGTGATTCTCCATCGAGTGCCACGCTTGGCACTCGCTTGCCACGTTTGGGTGACTGTAAACTAGTGCTGGTACAAACAATTATTTTATTAGTCGACTAATCACCGATCATTTTTCCCGATTAGTCGACTAATCGGGTCACACATAAAGTGGGCCTAAAACCCACAAATTGACTATCATTAGTTTTGAATTAAATAAAAACTACATATATTCACACAAGCATTATCGGCGATAATGCTTGAATTTGGTCGCTGAAGATTCTGGTGATGATAGCTGAAGATGCTGAAATTGATAGCTAAAAGCACTGATGCTGATAGCCAGCTAAAATAAATGCCAAATTAGCCTAAACAATAAAAAGCCTAAGTTAGCCAAAAAAGCTATAGTATGTAGTTGAAATATTAGTTCAACT
Organism: Oryzias javanicus; assembly: GCA_003999625.1. NCBI lineage: Eukaryota > Metazoa > Chordata > Actinopteri > Beloniformes > Adrianichthyidae > Oryzias > Oryzias javanicus. The sequence continues at coordinate 5,078,557 of CM012457.1, forward strand.
CTAAATTACGCCAAACAAACTGAAAAAAAATCCTAAGTTAGCTAAAACAGCTAGCATGTAGCTGAATTGCTAGCTAAATTCCAAAACAGCATAAAAAACCAAGAAAAGCTTAAGTTACCCAAAATAGCTAGCATGTAGCTGAAATATTAGCTACAAAATAGTCAAAAAATCCTTAATTAATGCCAAAATAGTTCAAAAAGTTACCATAACGCCATTATAACTTTCAACTTTACCACACGCCCACTCCATATAATATAAAGTAACGACTAATTGATCATTAAATTAGTCGTCAACTTTATTTAATAGTCGATTAGTCGACCCATCGTGGTAGCCCTACTGTAAACTTCAGCCAATGTGCCTCTTTCTCTTTAATCTTCTCTTTTCTCATCCAGTATCCAATCAGTGACATCAGACTTTACCTGTCCAGTGTATTAGACGTCTAAGAAACCAGCTAAAAGGTGCAGAAAACTAATCATTTGTCTTTAATATGCTAAATATTGTCAAAAAAATACTAGAACTTAGTTAGATTAAGAGCCTCTAAAAGAGATGATAGAGGCTTACATGACAGAATTAACAAGAAAAATGCATTAAAAACTAGACTAGCTATAGAAAATATTGGATTTTTCATCTAGTTGTGACGACTAGATGAATTGTGTGTGAGAAGGATTTCTATTCTCAATAGTTGCTGAGAGTCCATCAAGTCTGAATCACAGGCTACAGTTTGGACACCCCAAAAACACAATTTTCTTTTGAGAAAACCAAATTGAATGACAATTACAGGAAGGCATAAATCTTGCAAAACAAAGTCGAACACAGAGAAGACCAAAAAGAGAAACAACAGAGGAGAGAACAAAGACAGGAGTGCTGGGATTCAGCTGCTGTGTTCAATTAGCCTGACGGAAACTATGAACATAACTCTGAAAATGAGGATAATTTATGGGGTAAGATAACTGTCAAAAAGAAACGTATTCATAAATAATATTTTATATTCATATAAATAAATTTGTATTCACAAAAACAAAGTTGTGCATACATTTATATTTTGTGTACAACTTTACAGAAAATAATATAATTACAACATTTAGTTTTACATTTATCATCTCTTTTTGAATACGACTTTTCTTCGTTTAGAATACGACTTTCCTTCGTCTTGAATACGAATTTCTCCTCTCTCATAAATACGTCACGGGGTCACAGGCTTATCCATCGAGTGCCGGAACATCGATGCGCATGCGCGTTGCGACTCATTCATTAAACGACGATGACATGAAAATGATCTTAATATTCTATCTCTGGCGGGGAAAATAGAAGTTACCAGTCAAGTCCTGCCGCTTATATTTTATTTATTTTGACAACAGCGGAGCATTATTAACAACAAAACGGACCCGGAAGTGGTAAAAAAAAAAAGAGCTCTGACTGAAAACGGCAGACGAGGCGGGGGGATCCCTGTCTCTCCACTCGCCCAGTCGCGGCACGTTAGCATGGGGATCCCGCTTAGCCGAGCAGTTTATTCCCGGGACAGGCGCACCCGCTCCGGCTCCTAGACAGTCCAGATGTACCCTCGCTTTCACCCAACACTACCCGAAACAGGCTCTAGCAGCAGCGTGACCCAGATAGAGATAGCTGCTTGAAAAAGGAAGGGAATGACACAATCAACCAAGCTAACTCGGAGCTAAAGAAGGCTAACTGTCGGATAACTCCGACCTTAGTAAAAAAAAAGAAAGATCAGAAGCAGAAAGAAAGTAAGGCTTTCTTATCTGATCCTACTGACTTTTTTCTCCTATGTTCTTTCTGTTTGTTTATGCAGCACCAAACGGTCGGCTGGCTCCGCGTTAGCTTAGCTGTTTTTTAATGTCATCATTCTCTTATTTCAAACTAATTTTACGGACATATTTTCTTTTCCACCTAATGATTGGACAGGCATGTGTGCAACTCCCTTTGGGCTGTTTATCACCACTTCTGTGGTATAAACTATCCGCTGCTACATGTGTTTACACAATCAGCTGACAACCCCAAATTGCGTCGGAGATCGATGTATTTTTTATTTAATGTTTTATTAAATTTTCAACTACTTTGGTTTTCTATAATGTTCCTATATGTTCCCTTCTATGCATCAATATCATATATTATTCAACATTTTAATATTTAGCAAATATATATACTATAATATAAATTCATGTTTTATTGTAAATGATTTATAGATCACTCAAAGCTGGAATCAATGATGTTCCGGCAAGCTCGTATTGGATAGTCTGTGACCCCCGTGCACGTCATGTTGAGTATGAGCAAAGACAATCGTATTTCAAAAGACTAAGGAAAGTCGTACTTATTTACCTAAAACGAAAAGAAAAGTTTTAAAGCTGGTTATTCAAAAGAGACATGTTAAATGTAAAACTAAATGTTGTATTCATATTTTTTCTTAAAGTTGTGCACAAAATATAAATGTATGCACAACTTATGCCTTATTTATGGAATACAAGATTATTTTTATGAATACAAAATATTATTTATGAATACGTTTCTTTTTGACAGTTATCTTACCCCATAATAATTCAGCAGTTCGCCGCGCTCACACAACTGAAGGTCGGCTCTCCTGCAAAGAACCGCATGCGGTGGCGCGGGAGGGATTTTAGTGTCTGTGCACGGACGCACGCAAACACGCGTGCTCGAGCGCAAACCACAGACTTCAGAAGTTTGAGGGCTTCAAAGTTTTATGCTTAACTTAAAGGAAACAAAGGCCAACAGGCAGCTGCTGAATACATAAACATTCAGTCAACAAGACAGAAAAGAGCCAGCAGTCAGTAAAAGTTTTTATTTTATGAATTAATTTTATTAAGGTACAGTCATACTTCAATCTTAGAGCAGAGTAACTATCTTCACATAGTTGAGCCTAATATGGAGCTCTCTTTTGCTGCCAAAAGGCAGTTATGAGTGTAGCAGCAAAAAGTGTGTTCATAGAAAAAAAGAACATAAAGGGCCCCGAACAAGAGCCCTGGGAAACCCCAATTATAAAGGATAAGGAGTCCATTAAAACGATAATAACGAGTAGCTTTTCTACTTTAACCAAGGCCCAAAGTGTTTTATGTTAACACACATTCGTGCACACCAACATACCAAGCTGTGCACATTCATTGTTTGTTCTGTGAGTGTCGCTAATGTGGGAATTGAGATGAACCCTAATATATATAGCCCATAGGAAAAATCTGTTGCTCAAATGTGGCTCAATCTCGTCTCCTGAGACATGTTTGAGATCAGTTTGAGCGTCTCATCTGTGGATCATTCTGTGCTCATTTGTGTCTTATTTCTTGCTCCTAAGGGACCCTTAGGAGCAAGAAATAAGCAAGGATGAGCAAAGACACCAACGAGACAAATGAGGTTGAATTGAGATAAGCTGTTTGAGCAAGACTTAAGAAGTGGGAGAAACAAAAGAGATCTCAAAATAGTCTCGTTCTGATCTCATTTGTCTCAGGTATTTTATAGGAGGATTAAGGAGAAAAGGATGAGACAGACCTGAGATGCTAATGAGACACATCTGAGAAGAATGAGCGCTAAAAGAGATCTCAAAATAGTCTCATTGAGATCTCATTTGTCTCAGGTGTTTTATAGGAGGATTAAGGAGAAAAGGATGAGACAGACCTGAGACGCTAATGAGACACATTTGAGAAGAATGAGCGCTAAAAGAGATCTCATCATTGTCTCTTTCATGTCTGTTTCATGTCTCTTTCATGTCTCACCAAAGCCATTTATGAGAATGACTTGAGAAACAGTAAAAAAATTAAAAATAATACTAAAAATGTAAATGTAACATTTTATTTGGCATTTGGCCAGCATCATCAGTACAACATTTGTATTGGGATAGCAGCATTAGACTCTTTTTACATTTTTAAAAACAAAATACAGAAATATAAAACATAAATGGGATACAAAAATTATTCATTCATTCATTCATTTTCCATACCGCTTTATCCCTTTCGGGGTCGCGGGGATGCCGGAGCCTATCCCGGCGGCTAATGGGCGAAGGCAGGGTTTACCCTGGACAGTTCGCCAGTCTGTCGCAGGGCGACAGACTGGCGAACGATGAGACTTTTTTCAAATAATTTTAAGTAATTTAACCCTTGTACTCTTTTACGGGGTCAAGATGACCCTACCATTACATTGATGTGAGATCTCTCCCATAACAAATGTGGACAGGATCTTATGTCTGCCACAGACACCAGAGAAGATTCAAAATCCTTGGGAAAAAAAACTTCAGGGCGCTGTCGACCCCACTTTTAATGTAAACATGTCTAGGATAGCACACGAGTTAAAACCACCTGGCTTTTTAATGGAATATTTTGAATACAACCAGAACTACATTCACAAGATTGTGTCGTATTATACCCGGAGATCTATTTAAAACAGTGAAAACTTTTTCTTATTGAATCGCATTAAGTACATGAACTGTGGCGTACTCAATCTGGCTGACATGGTGGTAATGAATACTTCCAGAATGTAAACAACAAACATACTGACAGCACAGGTACAAGGAAGAATCTCACTTGGCTTTGAAACAAGAGAACTTACATGCTTCCAAATCCTAGAACACACTTGGCAGGAACTGTATTGAAAGTCATGGTCCATGAAAATTCAAAATAAATAAAGGATGAAAGAGTAACCAGTCCACATACTGTGGATCATAGCAGTGACCTACTGCTTAGAACCGGCTCTGGTCCTACATTTGTTGACAAAGGCTTTCTTGACTTTGACCTCCACAATTTTCTCTCTACCAGGTGGAGTGGCCCATCTCAGGATATAAGCTGTAAAACAAGAACATTAAAATCTAGTATGAGTAAAATGACAATAGATGGCACATAATAAATATAACACTTCAAGCTGTAAGCAAATTATAGTTTTATTAGATCAGCTGTATAATGCTGCTGTGAGATTTGATTTACATGTCATCTGATTAATCAAGATTATAATTTCTGGCATCTAAAAACAGCCAGAATTCAGTTAAGATTACATATTACACTGTGACCTCTATAGCTGTTAAAAGAATTGAAATTCAGTATGATACTTCCTTGGGCAGTAAAAATGTAACAAATAAGTTCAAATCTGTTTCCTTAAAGATGGGTTAGATCAGGGGTGTCAAACTCCAGACCTTCAGGACCAGCCTGATGCTGGTCTTCTATAAATCCTGCCTTATCTGCTGCTGATTACCTGGATCAGGTGTGTTTAGCCAATAAGAAACTGGAAAACATGTAAGACACCAGGCCTTGATGCCTGGAGTTTAACACCCCTGTGTTAGATGCTACTGGATAAGACTTCATTTCCAGTGTTAAACTTATATTTTGATGGCAATCATTGCTATACTGCAGCCTGATTGAAGATGTTTATTGTTCCCAGAATTCTAGCATAAAATGACCCAATTTTAAGAAAAACTCACTTAGGATAGCGTTGACGGATCCGCTTTCCTTCTTTTCCGGAGGGATTATTTCAAGGACGACCAAAAGGAACTGGATTTTGATTCTCCTCAACAGTGAAGAAATGATCGGAAAGTCCATGAGACTGATGCATGCGATGTGGTTTCGATGCGTGGTTCATGGCGCCAAGGCGGAACGATGAGACGAACACACCACACCCAGGGAAGAGCTCCTGCTGGTGAAGATGGTCTACGGTGATGTCTCTCTCCAATGAGGTTTCAGAGTCTGAAGCTCTCAGATCTGGTTTGGATCTAAAAGAGAGAAACAGTAGAAACAATACAAGCGTGAGAAAAGACCAAAACAGTTTATTATTCTGTCTATTTGCTGCTTTCAGTGCATTCTTAGCTCCAAAACATTTCTGTTTTACTCCCATTTCTTATTGATGCTCATTGAAGTTCTTCTTGGAGCTAGGACTGCGGGGACAAATCGACTACCAAAATAATCGATTAGCCGACTAATCAACCGTCAAAATAATCGATTAGCCGACAAATCGGCTACTAAAATAGTTGACGACTTATTTAATAGTCATTACTTTGTATTAAATGAAGTCAGAGTGTAGTAAATTTGAACAAAGTGAGCGTTCAGCAATAAAAAATAAACGTTTTTATATTTTAGTCAGTGAGACCAAAACTTTATTTTTGGTTAAAAATAGTTCCTTGTTTCTGATGCCGACCTCATTTGATTTAATCTTGTTTTAATACCAGAATCTGATGAAGGAAAGAAGCTGCATGTTAGAAAGTTTAATAAACTATCATCTGAATTTACTTTCTATTAGTTTAAAGCTAATAATGATTAAGACGTGTGCTTCACATCCCCTTTAGTTTGCCCATGACCCAATTAGTCGACTAATCGAATAAAATAAATGCTGATTAGTTGTCTATTAAAATAACGGTTTTGGAAGCTTTGCTTGGAACTTTCTAAACCCTTTTGCAAATATAGGCATGTTTAAATTAAAAGTCGGGTCATCTGGACCCCACAAGACAGCGGGCTGAACTTTTATTTTTTCCTCAAGAATTTATTTTCTCATCTTCAATGGTGTCTGTAGTAGACATGAAATTATGTCCAACTCTGTCCTTGTGCTAATTGTATATAACTTATATATTTAATATATATACACACATACACACACACACACACACACACAACAAAACAACAACTTAAACACTTACGAGATGGCTTATTCCGTTAACGGGTGTTCTCTGGCCCTTCATTTTCTGGGTTGGAATCCAGAACGTTTTCTTTGCTGGCATTTCTTTCTTGTTCATCCTGTTAATGGAAAATATACATTTATCTACCACATTTAAACTACAGCAAGTTAACCATACCATACTCAACGATCTGAATGGATTCTGCACGGAGCTGTGTGACATATTTCTGTTGTAAAATAAGAGCAATCTTTTATTTTTGGTTGTGGCAAAGTAAATTCAAATCTCAGTGTGCTGTTGCTGCTGTTGTCTAATTTTCTTACGCTGTATGTTAGTTTGTCATTGTATATACACAATGACATCCAAAAAAGCAAAGTTTGCCTTCCTAAAAACACCAATCAGTGCTCACAAAACACTACCATGTACAGTATGATCATAAGACTTCCTGAGATGAAACGTGACCGTGTTAGAACATTTAAAACACTGTCAACTTTGAAGTGACTTTCAGAGATATGTGGTGCGTCTGTCAGACTGCTTAATTTACCTGACACTGAAAATTACAGATTCTTTCTAGGCTTTTGCTAAATTTATAATCTAGTTTGGTAGTAATTTAAACACAATAATATTATATCTCTTTTATGCTAGATAAAAATAAAATAAATATATTATAATATAGCTTGGAAGTAATCAAAATGTGCTGCATTTCCACATTCTGCATATTAGCTGCTCATATTGTCGTCAACATGATTTTCCAGCAGCTTTCGAGCTAGTCGCGTGTAAATCTGCACATATAACATTAGCTGAAGCAAATCATCTTATAAGTTTGTTATGTAAGGTGACACATAAAATTTTAATCATTTTTGCAGTTTATTTTGGTGTATTTTGCTAGCCATCTTGTACCTCCAAAACCCCGTCTGGTTCTTTATTAACAGTGTCCCGCAGCTCCAACCGGACTGAGCGGTTCTAGTAGGGTCAATTTGATCGATGCACGAGGAAAATTATACAAGTCTAACAAATATACAATTTCAACAACATACATTACTAGAAGGAAAAAATAAATAAAATAAAAATACTTCCTTTAAAATAAATGTAACATCACCAGAATAAAACATTAAACTAACCTTCAGAAACAGCACAGAAGCTCTTCAGGGCAGTGATGACGACACGTGTTCAGCTCACTACGTGATCACAACAGAACACTGCGGTCAAAATTGGCACTAAAACACTTTAAAAGTACATGTAAACCATAAAACAGCCGTTTCTTAATCAAACACATCGAATTTTAACATAATTAAGAAGCTAACCTCATTTTTATAACAGCTAACTTCAAACACTGGGAGACTGCAGCAGACATACTCACGGCTCAGAGACTCCCTCCAACTGGAGGAGGGGCTGCCGGCTATTGTTGTTGCCGCATGGTAAAGGCTGCGTGTCACGCTAATTACCGTCCCTGCGCAACAAGTTAAACTGGAACTACATTGCATTTTAAAATAATTCAAATAGTAGCCCCCAAAAAAGTGCCGAAATTAAAGCGCATTTAGTAAAGTAGTTTGCACTAAATACTTGTTGAACAGGCACCAATATACTGCTTCATACATATTCCATTGGCCATTTGGTCTAATAAGTTAATATTTTACCTCTCTTTAACGGTGAACCAAATAAGCATTACAATACTTACCTCTCGTAGTCTCTGTGTGGCTGGAACAAAAGTTGCAGCTGAAACCCCAAATGGACAATTCTCTTGGTTGCTGTTTTCAAAACGTTCCCGCACTTTGCCCTGCGACGTCTTCTTCTACTGGCTAAATGTAATGCGATGTTATAGTTCCAAAATTATTTTTATATATTTAACAAGACATATAGGCTACATTTATATTGTGCCTTTTCTGCATCTAAAACCTTTGTGTTCTTCTGTTTTAAAAAAAAATATCTCAATATTAATTTACACAGCTGTCAAAAAATAAAAATATATATTATAAAAAAATATAATATATTGACACTGCAATGTTATTGTTAAATTTCATTGGGGTTTTTTTAAGTTAAAAAAAAATATTTCATGTCTTACAATCTTGAAAGAAAATAAGTGAGGACTATAGATAAAAAGGAGCACGACTCTCGTAAGGAGTCAGAAACGGTCCTGAAGCTGCATCGTCATTCATGACTGTTACGGTAGATCGGGTAAAGTTACAGTAAAAGTAAAATTTGAAGGATGCGCAACAAATCGTGCAAAATCCTGGAGGGTCTGATGATAACATATTTGACATAATAATTGATCAAATTGGCAACGATATAAATGATAGAGGAGAAATGCCACGATAGACACTTTCTATTGCCCACACGATATATATCGTCATATCACCCAGCACTAATCTCAACTGTATTTATTTACACAGCTGTCAAAGCTGCTTATTGTGATTTTTTTTAAGTTTCAAAAAGATATCTTTAGGAACATGTCTTACAGTAATGTATGACTTCTAGCTTGAAAATGTGAATGAGTTAAAATGTTTAAGGAATAAACAACTTTTGTAAGTTGAATATAAATACATCATAATTGATTTGTTTTTGTGATAAACTGATTGTGTGCAAGAAACAAATGACTAATTTTAGATCTGCCAGGTCTCACCTTTTTTTTTTGCTGAGACTAAATTGAGATCTTATTGAGCAACGAGAGACAGAATGATGCATACAGTTCAGTGAGACAGAGCTGAGATGGTAAAGAGATCAAAATGAGACATGCTTTAGAACAGTGAAGTATGTCTCATCTTTCTCGTAACTGAGATCTGGAGAAGAGACAGTCGTGAGAAAGGTTTGAGATCTCAATTGAGACCTTATTGAGCAACGAGAGAGACCATTATGCAAATAGTTCAGTGAGACAGAGCTGAGACAGTAAAGAGATCAAAATGAGACATGCTTTAGAACAATGCAGTACGTCTCATCTTTCTCGTAAATGAGATCTGGAGAAGAGACAGTCGTGAGAAAGGTTTGAGATCTCAGACAGTGCTCACTGTGAGACTTATTTCATAGGAGACGTATTCGAGAAGAGTGAGAAAAGCTGTCTTGTCTCAAACATTTCTCGTTCATGTCTAGGAGACGTAAACGAGACAGAAACGAGATCTCATCTTCAGTTTTGCTTTGCTATGGGAGAGGTCAGCAACCTTTAACAGTAAAAGAGCCATTTGGGCTCATTTTCTACTAGTCAAAACCTAGAAGGAGCCGCATTGACTTACATTAGCCTTTAAGGAATTTGGAATTGCATTCAAAACCTTATTTATTTTTTTTTTTTTTTAAATAAATGTGAATAATGTCTATTTTTGGCACGAACAAAAGCCAAAAAATATATAAAAAGAAACTAGCATCTCTCAAAAATGTATTTTTTAATGTTTTTAACTTAAAAAGCAAAAAAAAAAAAAAAAAAAAAAAAAAAACAGCTTGTTGCTTAATTACTAGCTGAACTTCAAACTAGCATAACATTTCTCTGTAAATTAAATCAGCCAAAAATTTTAGCATGTTGCTGAAATAAAGCTAAACTCAAAATTAGCCTAAAACCCCCAGTAGATAGCAAATTAGCTAAAAATGTTTGCATATTGCTAAAATATTAGCTAAACTCCAAATTAGCATAAAAAATTAATTAGAGGTCAAATCTACCCAAAAAAAAAGCTAGCTTGATGTTTAATTACTAGTTGAACTCCAAAATAGCCTAAAATTCCCCAGAAAACGGAGTCAAAAACGTTAGCATGTCGCTAAAATAGAAGATTATCCCAAAAAAATTCAGTAGATAAAAAATTAGCTGAAAACATTAGCATTTTACGAAAATATTTTCAAAACTCCAAATTAGCATAACATTTCTCAGAAAACTTAGCCAAAAACGTTAGCATGTTGCTAAAATAGAAGATTATCCCAAAAAAATTCAGTAGATAAAAAATTAGCAGGAAACATTAGCATTTTACTAAAATATTTGCAAAACTCCAAATTAGCATAACATTTCTCAGAAAACTTAGCCAAAAACGTTAGCATGTTGGTAAATTAATAGCTAATCTACTTTTTTTTTTTAAATACACTGTTTGTTTTTTTTCCCTTCGGCCAGAGAGCCACTATGGAGAGATAAAAGAGCCCCATGTGGCTCTGGAGCCGCAGGTTGCAGACCCCTGCACTAAACTGTCTGGAAATTGAATGCAGTTCCAGCGTCTGAACAGTGGGGGCAGTGTTAACCAGAATTAATACCTACTAGAGAAAAAAGTCAAAAGAAGAAACTCTACTCTTTCTTCAAGTTTTTGTACTTTCTTTATTCCTCACTACACAATGTTAGCTAAATAGACATTTTAAGACGTTTTCTTCCTCTTCTGTCCGGTTCTGCGTTCTTGTTCTTCACCTGACAGAGAACCAAACCAGAAACATCTTCAGGTCCTTCATTTACACCTCAGCCATGAGAAGCAGTTCCTGAACTCACTGTTTTCTTTACCTCTGTCATGTGCAGAGTTAAAGCCCCCAAGGGAGGAAAACTGCTATTAAAAAGGAGTTTTTTTTTACTTTCTTCTGTAACTTCTTGCTGAAACTGTGTTCTTCAACACAAATGTGAAACATATGCATGAAGTCCCAAGTGTAGTTTGGAGAAAAGATGGTCGTCTTTACACATGTTCCGCTTTGACTCAACTTTATTCATGCACATCAATTACCCTATTTTCTAGCGCCTTATATATGGATCAATTCTGGCTGTGTTTACTGATGTCAAAGCGATTGAGAGGTACACGGCGCTGGGTGTTATTGTGAAGACGCTAACACGTCTAAGCGGTGCCAAACTGGTTTTTTTTCATGTTATTTGCAAGTTTGTGAGTTAGCGTAGCCATAGTAACATTTATTTTAGCGGTATTGGTCTGGTTTTTACTTGTTGTAAATAAGGTTTCTGGGCGTATTCAGACTGAACACGTTTGGTTCCATTAAAGTGAACCAGAGTCCGAGTAGGACCTGGTGGCAGACAAGATGGCGGCTGGAAAATCGTTAGCCGGAAGGAAGTCCAGAACCACAACATTAACACCCCATCACCGCCCGTCAAACATTTGATCCTTAGCTTGTCTGAGGAGTTTTTTTTTTTTTTTTATTGATAAGTTAGACATTACAAAAGCATTACAAAGTGTTGCCAGATATGTATACATGTGAAAACAAAATGAATTCAAATTAAGCAATAAAAGAGAAAGGCAGAGAGGAAAACAAAAAGAAATGTATCAAAATACATATAAATGTAGATAATATTGAAATAAAATATTCTAACTATACTCAGAAATCTTAAGCAAATTGGGAGGCATCAATGTCTAAAAACATTCCAACCAAGATTATCCATAAAATAAAGGGTAAGGAAAAATCTCATCTGTCCAGGTAAACAGACAAACAATCTAAAAGTTTTGTGGCATTCTTATTTTTTATCTTTTCAAGAGATTTACAAAAAAGAAGCAAGTCATTTTTAAAAAACAAAAAGTGTGGACACTCTTTCAAAAATCCAAAAATTACTAAATTATTGCTTGTCTGAGGAGTTAACTAAAGGACAGATGCCAAATAAAGCGACATAAAAAAATTTACCACATAGGAAAATTATTAAATCATGCATATGAAAAAATTCTAATAAGGAAGAAAAGAAAAACTGAACTAAAAGAACCAATATCGCTCTGAATTCTGCAAAACAAAAAGCATTTTTTGAAAAGATTTTATGTAAATCAACCTTTCAGATTCACAATGTTACTTGTACAATATCTGAGTGTTTAAATGTCTGTTAGGAATCGTTGTTGGGATGGAAACGAGCGTCAGAGAAAAGAAGTTAGTTTCTGAAAAAAGCCGTTTCACACTTTTGGTTTATTGCATAATTAAAAGGTTCGTGCTTCATTAAATAAATTCTTGTGGTTTAGGTTCTTCCTATCTGAAATCCCCACAGCTTTAGTTTTGGTTTTTGCTAAATTCTCAGGATTCAATAGTTTCCGTTTTTCATTTACCCTAAAACTTCACCTTTCTGCGATCGCTTCAGACCGAGAAGAGTTGTGAACACACGCTCGTAAACACACAGCGGTTTCTTGTTTACTGAGAGCCACCAATAAAGCGTTTAGCGGCTGTGTAGCGCAGCACAGGAGGCTAATTACTGCCTGCAGCAAACTAATGAACGGCGCTGATGTGAGAACGGAGCAGAGACGGTAAATCTGCCTGGATCCAAATCTGCTGTGACCGCCGGCATCAGCAGAGCGGAGATGCACGGATTCAGCTCAGCGTGCGCTTTGCTGAGTGTTGCATCAGCACATAAGAACACACACAGACACACAACCCTGATCCAGCTCACATGAAAGGATCGGAACTGGATCTGCCCTTCATGTTAGCCGGTTTGCTGATGGTTTGGCCTTGATTTTAGACTTGATCTAAATCATTGACAATATATGGGAACTGGACCCCTCCCCGCCTCGCATCCCAAACAGGAAGTGACCCCATAGCCTTCTTTTAAGAAATAAACAGTCAATAACTATTCTTGCTCTGATACATTTTTAACATCTTCTTGATAATCCTCACTTTTTTCATGATATTTTTCAAACTGACCAATCAGATGCCTAAATAAAAGAAGGTGGAGCCTGCTGGCCCCCATGTCCAACGTTCAAAATGTTTGACAGACTTTATGTAGCCCGCTTTCAAGTGGTAGGGGTGTTGCCTTCTAACAAGCTCACTCCTGATTGGAAAGAGTGGTTGCCATGGAAACGCTGACTGAGAGAGGTGTTTTGGGTGTTCCCATCTCATCGTTTTTTGACGTGCTGGCTGTTCATGAATTCAAGGGTCCGCTACCTTCAGGACGCGGTACCGGATGCAGACGGACTGGACCTCAGGCCACGACTGGTACCAGTACCCTTACCTAAAACAGATACCCTAACCTGGCGCTGGATGAGGTACCAGATGCGAACTGGGCCCAGACGTGGCACCGGCACAAACCGGTACCGGTTCACAGCCCAGTGATTTGATGTGAACAGCCAGAACGTCAAAAAACAATGAGTTAGAGACACCCAAACGTCAATTTTTGACACGGACGGGTCTTTAACCAAACATAAATTTGTGACAAGTTGGGAATGAGAACGTGTCGCCTTATTGATGACGTCTGGCTCAAACATTGCAGCGACTGAATTGACTTGACTTGTTTATAGCTGGAATCAAGTCATTTTGCTGTGAGTGACGTCACACTCCTTTGGTCTCATATGCAGTCAGTGGTCTAAATATTCATACTTAGATATGAAAAATGTTGTTAAGGAATCTCTTTTAAATCTTTTTGCACTAAAAGTGTATGTCTGTGTTTACGCTCATATTTTCTTCCACTCTGATCAGTTTCATATCTGAAAAAAGTTTGAAAAATGAAACAATTCCCAACGTTCATGCAAAAAACAAAAAACGGTTTTATTAATGGATTAAAGTTTAGAAACCAGTATCAGGTTCATGTCCTTTGGTTACCATGGAGACACTGGGGTGACCATGCATTTTTCATTGTTGGCCCCTCAATTATGAAATAATACTTCTCCAGAGTTGTGCATTATATCAGACCTAAACAGCTAAAGACAAACATTTTCACAATAGCTTTTATGACTCTGTAGATAGTCTGTTAGTTTCTTTTACTCGTTTTCTTATCTGCCTTTCATTGCCTTTTGTCTTTTTATGCTGTTATCTTTTATTTTTGCTGAGAACTCTTTAACACCGGAGCAAAATAAAAAATGGCAAAAAAACACACACTCCTTGAACTACCACAACTCTTGGACTGTTTACACAATTAACTTTAATTCAAACGGATTCTGAGAAGAATTCATTGGTTGACTTTAGCCTCGTTTCTACTGAGCGGCCCAAATGGAAGTTTTTCTGTTCTATCAGATCCAGAATTTTAAATAATAATTTACACAATAATAAAGGCACGCTCAGAAGATCATCTCACTCAAAGCTGCAGCTTTGTTTGTTTACAACACAATTTTTTCTTCTTCTACAGCTGTTTACAGTGTTTTAGATACTTCAGTTTGTTCGGATCAAACGTGTGTAAACGTTTGTTACACTTAAATAAAGTTTTTCAAGGCCCATGTTCACAGTTCTATTCTAATCTGATCTTTGATCCCATTAAGGTAATTTTGCTAATGAGAAGCTGATGAGAACCACGTCGGTATCGTGATTTGATTGGCTGACTTAGATCGACTAATTGTTCCAGCGAGACAGAAAAAATGAGGTTCTTCCATCAAATTTAGCTAAAATTTCCGTCAAAAGAGTTCAAAAAGAATTCAGAAAGAAAATTCAAAGGTTTAAAAAATTCAGAATTGATGGAAAAGAAAAATTTCCATGGGTCCGGTCCAGTATTTCAAGCATTTCCATTGTAAAATAGACTCATTAAACAGTACCAAACCGTACCTCTTGGGGCCCCCCCATCAGTTGTAGGTCCATTGAAAGGTGGAACGGAACAGTTGGGGCGGAGCCACTGTAGTTATCCGTATTTAGGCAAATTTATTATCGCAAATAAATGTGCGCAATTTCATAGTCAATGTTAATGCAGCTAATGTCGACATTTATATTTTATTTACATCGGACATTGTAGAAATGGTCATACTACAGTTCTGCCAGAGGTTTACATCACACCAGAATTTAGCCGACCACAAACAACAAACCGTTCACACATGTTTTAGAAAATCCTGGGGGCAGCAGATCCTTTATTTTTATGAAAGGAATCTGGGGGGGCCTTGGGAATTTGAACATGGGCCGCATTTGGCCCGTGTGCCGGACTATGGACAAGGCCAACGTAAACAGTTGCGGAGTTACAATAGTTTAAGGAGTGTGTGTTATTTTGTTGTCGTCAGCGCTCTGTCTCCCCCTCTGGTCACCAGCAGGAACCATCTACTGTGTATTAACATACTACATTTCCCAGTGCACAGTCCCTAACTTCAGCACTGCACAGAGCCTCACTCAGTGCGAAGTATTGTTTGTGCCTGCATTACCGAGCGTTTCCATTTGGACCTGATCTTCTGTGTACCTGATCCTGCTTTATCTCTGACTGCCTGCCGCCTGCCCTGACCCTTGCCTGGACTCTGACAACTCCAGTCTCTTCTTGGATGATCTCATGCTCGTGACTGACCTCTGCCTGTCTGACCCTGATTTAGCTTTGTGGACCTTTAGCTGTGCTTCATTCCTGTCTGAACTAGTAAACCTGCTACACGTGGAACCAGCTGTTTGCCCGTTTGTGACAGACAGCTTCAGTGATGTTAAAAGGTTAAAGATATAAAAGTCTGACTTTCAGATTAAAACTTGATCTATGGTGAATAGCTCAAAGTTCAAATCAATTCTGTGGTTAAAGATCATTTGTCACCAATGATTTCAGCCAAAATTGAAAAATATAAAATTTCTATTATTATTAAACTAACAAAAACCTCAGGAGGAATGTCTCACTGCGCTGAGGGTAGACTTATCATCTTAAATAGGTCCAATTACAGTATTATTACAGTATTTTTCCAGACTAATATGCCGACCGTTGAAGGATTCTGCTGTGTAATCCATATTTCATGTGGTCGTTCTGGAGGAACAAAAACCCAAAAGAGCCCCGACTCTCTGTGGCGTCTAATGGCTGTGTGCTGCTGTCAATCAAGATAAAAGCTTCCTGTCTCTGCCTCACACACACACACACACAGCAAAAACCTGCCTGCAACATTTAATACCATCAGGCTCTATTAGCTGACAAAACGAATCAGTTGGTGTCAAAGCCTCGCTCCCAAACATGTGATCGATTACAGTCAGAACCGGCATGAACTCAACCCACGCAGGAACCGTATGGCTGCAGCTGTCCCAATGAGAGGGAGCTTTTAAGGAGGGAGGAGGCAAAAGGAGGAGACAAAAGGAGCAGGAGGAGGAGAGGAAATCCTTCCTTTGTATTTATCCATTTAACACTCTTTCTCTGTCTCTAGCTGTCTCTCTCGTTGGTCCCCCAGTGGGTAATAAGAGCTAATCCACTTAAGCCGCCTTTCTCCCACTCTGCTGCTAACACACAAACACACACACAAACACACACTTTTTTTCTCACACCCATCTGGGAGACAAAGACGGAGAGAATAAGGGAACCCCTGCCTCCCTCCTCCAGCGCTGCAGCATCTTACTTATTGTTCCTGATCCCTTCAATAATAAATGTGCAGCTCCTCTCCAGCTCTGTTCTCTGTGGGGCTGAGCCTTCGCTTAAAGGAGAACCCACTCAGGTTCCCACACCGACGGTCCATTTAAGGCCGCTTAAACGGCCGATGTCCATCAGCAGCGGACTCGTTCACGGCTCAGAGACAAAACGCTAAAATATTAAATGAAACTTAGCGAAAATGCTCAATAAAATTTAGCTAAAAGTTTAATGAAACTAAGCTAAGATGCTAAATTAAACTTAGCTAAAAGCAAAATAAAACTTAGCTTAAATGGTAATTGAAACTTAGCTAAAAGCTCAATTTAATTTAGCTAAAATGCTAAATGAAACTCGGCTATAAAATAAATTAAACAGCTAAAAATCTCAATGAGCTTAAAATGAAATGAAAGCTTGCTGAAAAAACAAATAAAAGAGCTAAAAAAGCTAAATGAAACTTTGATAAAATGATAGATGAAGCTTAGCTAAAATACTAAATAAAACTCGGCTATAAACTAAATTAAACAGCTAAAAATCTCAATGAGCTAAAAATGAAATGAAAACTTGCTAAAAAGCCAAATAAAAGGGCATAAAAATCTAAATGAAACTTTGCTGAAATGCTAAATGAAACTTTGATAAAATGATAGATGAAGCTTAGCTAAAAGCAAAAAGAAACTTAGCTAGAAACTAAATAAAACTTAGCTTGAATGGTAATTGAAACTTAGCTAAAAGATAAATTAAATTTAGCTAAAATGCTAAATGAAACTTGAAAAAAACTAGATTAAACATCTAAAAAGCTTAATGGAACTTAGCTAAAAGCAAAATGAAACGTTGCCAAAATGTTAAATGAAACTTGGCAAAAAACATAGATGAAACTTAAATTAAAGATAAATGAAATTTTGTTAAAATGTTAAATGAAAGTTAGCTAAAATATTAAATAAAACTTAGCTAAAAGCGAAATGAAGCGTAGCTACAAGCTACATTAAATTTAGCCAAAATGCTAAATGAAGCTTAGTTAAAGGCTTAAAGCAACTTAGTTAAAATGATAAATGATACTTAGCTGAAAGTTAAATCAACTCTTAAAAAATGTTAAAAATGTAAACTGTATGATATCAAAATGGATACATTACTAACTAAAAGAGAAATGTCAACCAATTTTAAAAAGGTCAAATTACAAAATATCATAACTAAACTAGCTAAATAAACTCAAGTCATACATCATTAATTATTCATTGCACAATGCTAGATGAATTAGAAAAAGTTAAGGAAAAGTAATAAAAAAAAAAACAAATAAATACAGAAAATAATACCCGAAATTACTGAAGTGCATATATTGATCCAGTTTTTCATCCACTTAGTCCCACTCAATTTCATAGGACCGCTAAAATTACAAGATAAAAACAATGCGATAAGAAATTGACAAAAAATATAAATAATTTCAAAAACTCTAAATTTGCTCAACTATGTACAAAATTGAAAGGAAATGATCACAAAGTTAAAGATGCTAAACTCAACTGCCAGATTTTAAATCATCTTAAATAAATGAAATGAAATTAATACAAAGAGAAGGCTGAACTAAATCTTAAAAGTAGCATTAGGTGAGAGAATGGTTAAAAAAAAAAAAAACTAAATAAGAAAACGTGGCTCAGATTAGTAATTCAAAATGTTACAGCCGTCATTCTGCTGAATAAAATAAGGTCACGTTTAAACAGCGGCAAAAAAAGCAAACCGGAAAATGTTAAATCACTAAATGCCAAAAAACTCAAACTAAAAGAAAGCATAAAAAATTGCGTAATAGAACTATGCTACAACTGCTAAATGATAATAAAAAAACCACTGAACGTGGTGCTGCTTGCTACAACCGTTCTGATAACATTTTGTGGAAGAACACGCAAAACATATCCTGAAATTCAAATTATATGAAGCAATTATGAAAGATTAAATGAAATCAAATGCAGGAAAACAGATATTAATAAATTGAAAGTTGAAAACACTTGAATGCTATGCTAGCAAATATTTCACAAAGGACGTGTAAAAGAAGCTTTATTACAATTCGTCCTGAACTTCCATCCATTTCTTAACCCTCTGCGGCTGCAGGGTTACCGGAGATTGGAGACTGTTGGGTGAAGGCGGGATACACCCGTGACGGGTCGCCAGCCTGTCGCTGAGTCCACGGAGCTGGAGCGATTGTGACCGCTACGCTAGCCAGCTGCCCGCTGGACAGCATGGCGAGCTAGCGAGGACCGGCGGAGGACCGGCGGAGAGCCGCTGCAGGTGCCGTTGTAGCAGCACTCCAGCTCCATGGGCTTATGGGGTTTTTTCTTATTTTCATCCAAACAATAATAAAAAATAAAAAATTTAAATTTTCTCGTTAATGCAGGAATGAAATTCCTCAAACTGGGCCACAAAGAGATGAAATTAACGTTTAAAACGGCCATTCTCCAGGCGGATTACGTAATTATGCAAAACTGTAAAATGAAGTACCTAAGTAGAGGTGGGGTTATATAAATATGCTTCCTCCCACTCCTTTTCAAGCAATAAATCAAACTCTACTGACTGATTTAATAATCACAAAAATGTATGAACCAAATGTGACATAAATGTGTTTTGTTTTTGTTTGTTTTCTATTTTCTAATCAATGCATTTCATTATTTCAGTAATGAGTTTGAAATAATTGTATGTTTTGTCCTGTATTTCATAATCTATGCTTCAAATAAACAAATCAATCAATAAAATAGTCCAGCAGTATCAGGAATGACCAGCCATATGGTTCTGATCCGGATGTCAGCTCAGATCTTCATGGACTGAACTTCCTCCAAACTCCTGATTCTTTCTCCTTCCAGTTCACCAAAGACTCTTTGATGTTTCTTGACGTTGCTGTGATCAATCCATTCAATCATTGGTTTCTCAGAGCAGAAAATAATGAAAGCTAACATCCAAATGCTCTTTCATTCATTTACAATCCTTTCGGTCAAATGAGCCGCCGTTCACATTTCCGTGGTCACATCAAGAAGCTCCGTGGAGTCTGGTGGAGATTTTCCAGCGTTCTCAGGACTGCTACCGTAAGTATTGGATGAAACTCACACCAAAAATCCAGTGACGGCTGATTGGACCACAGAAATGTGAACGGCGGCTCATTTGACTGCAGTCAATGTGAAGATAGCATCTTCTCTTCTCCAGAACCTGAACTAGACACGCTAGCCGGACCAGATGAGGGTTTAGTGCATGTGCAGCAGAAAGAAGATCATTCAGAAAAAAACAGTTTGATTGACAGAGATTTAAAAGAAGAAATACTCGGAAATGTAAAAACAAAATTTCTTGTTACATTTGTTCTCTTTCAAAAGAAAAATGACACATATCCATGATTTTCATTTCTAAATTCTATGCCAGCTTAAAGAGGTTTAAAGATCCTGAACAACAATAAAAACTCAACTCATACTAAACATTTATCGTATTTACTTCTCAACAACCTTCAACGTAAGCCTGAACAGCTCCATAAACCGAATTCCTCTTTGTGTGGTGAGAGTAAAATGTGCAAATGAGTCTGGAGACAATGACAGAGTCCACGCGTAATAAAGGATGAGCCTGCACTGCAGGTTAATGTGGAAGAACACTCAGTCAGATTACAAGTACAGATTACAGGCGGTCGCCCATGTAATAGTCCTGTTTGAAACCAAAAGTCACAACATAACAAGAAGCCGTGGCTTCACAGACAAGCTGATGCAGACTGACGCAGCAGATCCGACGATGTAGACCCAGCCACCTCACTTCATTCATTCGCTCCTGCTGCTGTAAAATTTACTGTTTCCTGTTTCATTGTCTGCTGCAGGAAGCTGCTGACATCGCTTTTTTTTTACCACAACAATCGCTGGCCTTGTGTTATTGTACGTTCTCTAGACTCCCCCACACATTCATTCTGAAATCTCTAAGAAGCAATAACAGTAATCCAAGCAATTACAATATGGCCTTTTGGCCTTGATATGAGAGTCTGGGCATCAATAAGGGGGAGGATACAGAAAACTGAAACGCTTAAGACAGATCCAACCATCTACACAATCCTGTCCATTTACTCAATTCAAACTCAATTCACCTCTTTCTATATTATCTACGTAAAATAGATTTTTAGATTTACATTTCTGTTGTTTATATTATTCAGTTTTTGAGTTTTGAATGTCAGTTTTAAGCGCATAAAGAGTTAAATCAGTCTAGAAAACGTATTGTTACTCACACATTAAACCCATAAAAACATCTTCTCAGCCCTGAGGCTGATATTGACGTTTTGACCTTGTGGAAGAGAAAAAAAAAAAAAAAAACACAACCTTTTCTCTCACTGTTTTTCTTTTGCTTTTATTGTATTTTCTTTATTTCTCTGATTTTTGTTGCTTCATACAAAATCTGTCCAATGGTTTCAGTGCGACTTTGGTAAACGACGAAGCCGCTTGATGGATTATTGGAGCATTATGGGTACTATATCAATACAAGGAGATCAAACTGTCTTTTTTTCATACATAAGCCACACCGGATTATAGAACCCATTAAGCGAAATAAAACAGGCAGAAGATATAGGACTACACTACCCAGAGTGCCTAGAGGGGCCAGATGGACAGTTTTTGGAGTGAACTCTCAACAGCTGTAACACTAAAAACACAAAACTCACTTTTTCACTTTATTTTATTATGTTGAAAGACAGCACGTATCACTCCACTAGACTACAGTATCCATAATGCTCCAACAATTCATCCTTTACCAAAGTCCTACTACAACATTTGGACAGACTTTTGAAAAAAACTAGTTCCTGTTCGATATAAACAACCAGAATTCCTACATAATCAGAAGTTTAGATGCAACTTATGGTCCTAACAAATAAGCTATGTGTACTACGGCTGTCCTGATTAGTCGACTAATCGCTAATTAATCAAGCAGTAGAATAATCAACGACTAATTTAATAGTCGATTAGTCGTTACTTTATATTGTATGAGATCAGAGTGTAGTAAAGTTGAAAGTTATAATAGCATTCTGCTAGCTTTTTGGGCTATTTTGAGTTTAGCTAACATTTCAACTTCACGCTAGCTGTTTTGGCTAGCTTAAGCTTTTTTGTTTTGTAGGCTATTTTTGAGTTTAGCTTATCTTTCAGTTACATGCTAACTGTTTTGGCTAATTTAAGATTTTTCCTTTTTTTTTTGTTTTTGGCTAATTTGGAGTTTAGCTGATATTTTAGCAGCATGCTAGCTATTTTGGCTAACTCTGGCTCTTTTTATTTTTTAGGATAATTTGGCATTTAACTAATATTTTAGCTGGTTATCAACTTCAGTATCTTTACATCCACTTTGTGCATGATTCGATTAGTAGACTAATCTGAAAAAAATAATAGTTGATTAGTCGACTATAAAAATAATTGTTTGTGGCAGCCCTAATGAGTATTAAAATGTTATTAGCTGTCAGAGAATGAAAGCTGATTCATTTGGGGTCTTTAGCCATTAAACTACATGAACTAATTTCTTGAAATATGACTTATACTAAAGTCTGGGTGCACAGGTGGATGTATTGTTGTCACTGGTGCAGGTTTAGTGAGTTTCTATAAACTGTAGTTGTTGTTCTTTTAGATTCTGAGAAAAATCTCTGTATTTAGTTGCTTGTATTTTTGTCACGTGGTCTGTAAAAGTAAAAAAAAAACGTTTTTACCATCATTTAATTTAACAAAAACCTCCACATTTGTTATGAAATCAAAGCTAAAGGAAATATGTATCCTGTGTGGACAATTCTCTGGTACAGATGACTCAATAAACTCCTTGTTTTTCTGGTTTTGTCTTTTTTTTTCCTGTTCAACTCTAAAACTGATGGTTTCTCTATCTCTAAAGCTGTGTTCAAACAACTGTTTTCAATTAAAAGTCTTCGTAAGCATTCAAAACTCTCATGTCCGTTTGTTGCTATGCACATTTTTAAGACTGTTTTTGGAATCTATGTACAAAACATGGTGATTGAATGCACACTGAAAGTTAAAAATCAGGTTTACCACCTGTATTTTTCCCAGTTTCCCTTGGGATCAATACAGTGTTTCGTCTTTCTGAGCACTGGCAGCTACGCGTTAACCAGTGACGTGCTGTAAGGTTTGTGGCTGGTGAGGCACTGACGTCAGATTTACAAACATATGAACCTTACAGAGCAGCTTATTCACCATTTGATTGACAACAGTTAAAGTGGGTTGCTTAAAATTTCATTTCAACATGTAACATAAAAAAAAAAAAAAATCACCAAGGTTGCTATTATTGACTTACTTTTACATATAAATGAAGTGTGTGTGCTGCTCCGTCTGAAGAAACACATAACACTTAATCGTCCATTTAGAAAATGATACAAAACGATATTAAAGCATATCTGAACAGCTCCTCTTGACTTGCTACCACTAACTCTATTACTCTTTAGCCGCGGTGTCACCTTCTCTGGGCTCACAAGCGCCCCCTGCCTTGAAGCAATCATACTGCAGTCCTCACCTAGAGTATCTTTTAAGCACATTTTTAGTGGATTAAAAGACTAAATGGGTCAAGAAATGGCACCAATGTAATCAGACAGATAGAAAATGAAGTAATTAAAAGTAAAGAGACTTTTATGATGATAAAAAGACAAAAAAGTACAGGATATGCATCAGTTGCAGCTCCGTTCAGTGTGTGAGGTGCAGGGTAGGCAGCGGCTGCCGCTGCCTCACCTGCCGATTTCTCATGTATTTGACTAGGAAACTCACAAATTCGTTACTTTATTTTAACCAAAGAGATGTTGAAAACCAGCTTAGAGGAAAGTAATCATAAAATAGATGTCTAAAAAATAGTTTTTTATTTTTTTATTTAGTTAAAGCATTTTTTAAGCTATATTTTGCAGGTGAGGCACAGCGCTAACGTAGATGACCGGTGAATAATGGTGACATCATCCAGAGGTAGTGACGTCTGAATCTGTAGAGACTCTCCATTTGGAGGGCTAAATGTAGGGATAGGGAGAAGCTAGAAGTAGATTCTGCCCAAATGTCATATTTGACGTGTGTTCTATATGTAAGGAATGTGAAATGTAGCATAAAACACTGCAGATCCCAGATCTGAGTCAGACTGTATCTTTACTAAACATCTCCATGGAGACCAGTAGTCACCCTCTCAGAAGATTAACTGAGATAATGATCTCTAATTGCACAGCAAGCACTCACTTTACTTCCACCTGCAGAAAAATTCAGAGAACTCGCTGTGGGATTGAATCTGAAAAAACTGACAGATGAGAAGCGGCGAAGCCCTTTCAGACCCGATTCTGAAGGAGCTTCTTCCATTCTTATCAGAGCAGCTGCTGAAAATTACCTGCTAGCAACCAAAAGCACTAAAACATAGCAGATCCTCCACTTTTTTAAATCAGAAAATGAGAGTTCTGTCAGCGTCTCCTGACAGGCAGATGCCGTGAGTAGTTCCATAAAAGCTCCCTGATTGCTTGCTTGTAGATATGAACGTGTGTCACTTCCTGTTTCCGTCTGATAATTAAACTATTTATAAACGGCTGATTAGCATAGCACCGAACTGCATCTTCCTGTTGGAGGGCGTGTTTCAAAGCTCGACTCATTCTGCTTTCCTGCCTTTTTTTTATTCTCTGCAGCAGCTTCATTTAAACGAAAACTTTTCTTTTTTCCAAAAAGAACAGCCTGAAGACTACAATAGAGATTCACCAGAGAACAAGGGATGACAGAAACCAAGCAAAGATGAACACATTGAGTTAATTAGCATGTCAGCAGCTAAAGCTGTAAGCTAATAATGATTGTTTTCGACTAGCTTAAATAATTTAGTTTTGATTTGGAGATGGTTTTAGTATTTTTTTGTAATATGCAGCAGTAATATAAGTATAAACTTAACCTTTACTTACAGAATTATGTGACTTTTCCATTTTTAGCTAAAATTAAAAGTTTCATAAGAGAGCTAGCTACTTTAAATGAAGGAAATAAGTTAAACTTAAAACAAACTTATAAACTTTCTAATGCTCTGTTTCACTACATTGGCACAATTTGATATTTAGGGAGTTGTTTTTATTAATATCATAAGTTTTAATGCTAATTTTTGGCTTTTTTAAAGCTAATTGTTTAGCTAATCTTACAATTAGTTTTATGTTTTTACATTTTTTTAATCATGTTTTTAAAATAAAATTATTTTGTTTTACTTTTTCTGTCAATGTTGCATTTCAAATAGCATTAGCAGCATTAGTATTTCAAAAAATCCTGTTTAGCAAATCCAAAAATTAGCCCTAAGTTTGCATTTTTAGCTAATTATTTTTTATTGTTAATGTTATTAAACATCTTCTATCTAAGAAATTCCAGAACTAATTAACTAATTAAAGCTTTAGGGCTGGATATTGTGCTGGCCTCTCCTGGAGGGCGTTTTAGTTTGGCCACTAGGTGGCGATTGCGCTATACCTTATTCCAGAAGAAGAAGAAAGAATGATAAAAAAAAAAAACAGTTTTATAGCACAAATGTTTACTTTAAAAAAATGTTTCCTCAAAAGAGTTTGAAAAATTCATGCCTGTGTGTTTATAATAATGTTCATTTACCAAGCGTTAGCATTAGCCATCCTATGGGTAATCGCATTATACGTTAGCATCAAGCTATGGGACTACAGCATTATGCATTAGATTGATCTCCACTTTTATGGATCTATTCATGATCTACTAAGCTTAGATCGATTTCATCAAGTCAGCCCTAGTAGCATTTAGCATTTGTTTTAGCACTGATCTATATTTGATGTACAGTTTGAAGTTTCTGGTTTTAAATTATTTGATATTCACATTCTTGGTGTTAAATTTAAGAAATTAGCATTATTCAGGCTTTTAAAATTTATTTAATAATTGTTTTTGTAAAATTCTATTTAGCATATCAGTCAGCTTTCTTTATATCTTCTCACTTTACCCAATGTAGCATTTGTAGCAGTGTTTGTGGCTAGCTAACCTTCCTTATATCAACGTCCGTATGAATACTCAATTCTGATTGGCTGCTGGGGTGGATTAAAAAGAGATAATGCACACCTAAAAAAATAGCCCAAATGTTTTGTATAACTGTGCTGTCTCTTTAAAACAAACTTTTCTTCATCATCTGGACAAAAACAAAGACGTGAACTTTCTCTCTGAACTGATGCTTTATTTAACGTGTTGTGACGATCAGCTATTACATCGCTATTCTTTGCTGCTGCAGTCACGGTCGAAACTGAAAAAATAACAAGAATAAATTATTAAAAATCAATGGAATATTCATTTATTTCATAAACGACCCTGCTATAAGCGGGATAATGCTCTTTGAAGTGTGCATTATCAGATATTAATGCACGCCTTGGAAGTCTGAACTGAAATGTGAAGCCAAAAACAGGAATCTTCATCGGACATTATCCGACATTACCTGACACATTATTTTATTATTATTATTACATTCGTCAGACATTATCTTTTTGTCACCAGCATCAGCCAAATATCCCACACTCTTTGAACTACCTTAATTTTTCAACCATTGACGCATTTGACGTCATTCAAACCAATTCGGATGCAGAGAAAAAGCGGCTTTCCCCTGATTTGGAACACTGTATATTAGTAAAGTTTACTAATATTATGTCGATAAAGTATTTCATAACTATTTTTCTTTTAGTCAGAATCAGCTGATTTACTTTAATTACGTAAATGGTCGAAGAGTTCCGATATTTCAGAGTGTCAACAGTGGAGCTTTAGATTTGTACTGATTTGCGACACTTTACATTTGTAAAGTTTACTAACTTTACGTTAGCAAAGTGTTGAATAACCCTTTTTTCTGCATCAGAATCTTCAGATTTATGTTGATTTTAGGCCAAAAAATGTGTGTTAATTCGGCTGTCACCGTTAAAGGGTTAACCGGTTAAGCTAACAAGCTAATTTTAGCTTTTACTTCATCATTAGTTTGGATTTGTTTAGCAGAAACAACTTCCCAGCATTCATCAGGTTTAAAGCTAATCTTAAAATGTCGGAGGCTCACAAACAAACCGGGTGTTCATGATGGAGATCCAGATTAGTTCAGTTCAAGGTCAAAGTGAGAAAAACCCCAGCGTTTGATTCCTCGGACGTCTGGAGCTGTCTGGGTTTCCCTGCGCCCGTCCCTAGCACGGATAAAATACAGGGTTGTGTCAGGAAGGGCATCCGGCGTAAAATTATCTGTCAAACCAAATGTGCCGTGGCGACATCTGACGGGATATACCGAGAAGTCAATTTTAGCTAAATTAAAGCTATATTTAGCTTTCAGCAGATATTTCAAAATAAAAGCCTTTATGACTGCAATTTGATTTGTATCTATTTAAATGAATAAAAAGAGCTTTAAAGATAAAATGACTCAAAATCCAAGCTTCATTTAAGCGGTTTTAAGCAGGATTAGTGTTACTTATATTTGGATAATTTGACTTTTATCCTGATTTATTTATTTCATCACCGGCTTTAGGAATCATTAAGCCAAAAAATATTTTAATATAAACTTTCTGCTGATGAACATGATCAAATGCAGCATATTTAATCACATTTCACTTAATTTTGGATTAATTTGCAAATATTTTTCTATATATCAATAGTTTGCACCATCAGGACAACAATGATACAAGATCAAAAGAGATGAGGTAATCTTGAGGACATTTGTCCAAATGTTAAAGGTGTCAAATCTGATTTTAGTTGATTATTTGGGTCACTGGGTCTGGATTTCTGACATCTAAGTTGAACCTTTCTTCTCTGGTTGTTCCTGTCATGGCCAGCCCTCATCTGGAGGCTCCAGCAGAGTCTTTACAGGAAACAGCTGATCGACTGACCCCGCGCGCTCCATCATCACCTCCACGCATCCTCACGCACACTCTCCTCCTCCTCCAACAATCCCCGTTTTCCTTGCTCGAATGCGGGACGCATCCTCAGCTGCTTTTGTGAGGAGCATCCAGCTCGCGCGCGCTCCCAGAACGTGGAAAAAACAGCCTCAGCCGTCAGCGTGCCGCCTCCCTCGCGGGCAGGGGGGCGGAGGGGGGGGAAGCGGGTCTCCTTTCTGCACCTTTCTTTAAATCTCCTCCGCCTTTGGGAGCCGCGGACTTGAACCCCCGACCCCGGCCGGGATGCTTCCGGGCCCGGCGGGACGGTTCTTACCTGTTTTGTAGAAGGCATCCGTGTCGGGGTCGCTGGGCGCCTCCTCGGCCGCTTCTGCGGGGTTCATACCGGAATCCGGTTCGATACAATCCACCGACAAAAGAAAGGACAAAACAAAGGCGGGGGAGCCCGGTTATTCCTCACGCGCCCTCCGCACGCGCTCCTCTGCCTCCATCAGCCTCGCGCGGCGTCTTTCTCCGCGTCGCCTCGCGGCTTGTTTGCTGGCTTCGTTCCTCTCTATTGTTCCCGGTCCAACCTCTCTCTCCGCTGCTGTCCGCCAGGGTCTCTCTGCCTCCCTCCTCCCTCCGACTCTCCGTCGCTCCCAATTGACCTTTTCCTGGCAGCGCGCGTTCACCGCCTCAATCCGACGAATTAAAATATTTTATTATTCCCCAAATAAGTGTTTTTAACAAACACCGCCGGATTCGAAGGCGCGAAAAAACTGTTTGATGCCAGAAAATACAAAACATCCAGTAAAAATACAAAACAAGTAAAACATGTTAGCTTAATTAGGATAAATAGAAAAGACACTAATATTATTAATAAATACAGTTATTTAACATAAAATATAAGTCTTAAAATAAATAACAAAAATGCTAAAACAATGTTAGCTTAATAAAATAGGACGCTAGTTAGCCCATATTTTGTTTTTTAGGCTAACAAACAATTAAAACTGACACTAATATGGTTGATTATTAACTAAATAATACATTAGTATAAAACTGTAGAGCAGCATTTTAAAAATCATGTCAAACAATGACATGTTGCCAAATTACCCAATAAATCTCACGTTAGCGAAAACAGACAGCTAGCTTAAAGCGAAAACAGAAAAATGATTGGTAAAATGTGAAATTCTTTCTTAATTCTGCATCAGTTGAAGAAATTTGGAGGCAGCTGTAAAATAAAGTAATGCTGAACAATGAAAACGATAATGAGTTAGCTGCAAAATGGCTGGGCTAAAGGCTACGTAACGTTATATTGAAGACATTTTTGCCTCCAAAAAATAAATAAATAAAAAATTACAAACAAACTATTTGCAAAAATAAGTGGTAAAATAAATGCCTTATTTCCTCTTATTAAATCCTCCAATCTATCAAATGTTGCAGTACCTCAGGTGACCACTGGAGGCTGGTTTCAGAATGGAGCAATATCCTATTGATTCCCAGTGAAAAGTAACATAATGCCAAAAATTAACTTGTTTTTATCCTAGTTTTCAAAATCCTTTGTTGATTTTTTTTAATCCCATTCATGAATATTGTTGGTAATGTTTTCTTTTAATTAAATGTTTAATTAAATTAGATCTCAAATTTAAATCTTTTTTTGAGTGGCAGGAAGAATCACCGGACAAGACTCTCACTTTACTTTGTCACATCAACGTTCCGTTTTTTTTTGGTTGATCATTGAGTCCAACAGATAAACCTGAGTGGATCTGGTTTCACAGTCCTAATCAATTCAAAAATGGTAAAAAAAAAAAAAAAAAAGTAGTGTGTGCACCATCTTCAGCAAGTGGTAAAGACACCAAATGTGACAAAAACAAAGCTTTTAACAGTTAATAAATAACAGTTTAATACCCATAACCTGCCTATATGCATTTTGGAGGCACGTGGTTGCTGGAGCCTATCCCAGCCACTGTTACTTTTCTTTCAAGGGTTTAAAGAGTTAATATCTGATCACAGATATACAAACAGAGTATATGGATTAGATAAAACAATGTGAAAAATGTCCTGTACAGCCTGATGTTAAAAATGTGACGATAGTGGGTTCAAAATAATTCAGAAAAAGCAGAAAATCAGTAGATTTGACAAAAACAATAGATTGAACACAACATATCAAAAAGAGCACAACTAAATGCAATAAAAATAATTTTGTTATTCTCCACACCTTTGCAACCCCTTAAAGGGGCGGGACTTCAAAGTTGAATTCATTTTGACTCCATCTCTTAGGTCATCAGACTGGATTTCAATGACTTGATTTGAATTGCAGCCTTGCATTTGATGAGACCTTTCAAATAAATTAATTTGAACTTGCATTCATAAGAAAGCTGCTTTTTAAGGAGATTTCAACTTAAATTTTGACATAAATTTGATGTGCAAATAGCAATTTCATTGGAACTAAATTGCTTTTTTTAAAATGTTGAATAGTGATTTTCCTATTTAAACTACACAAACACAATGTATTTTTATTTTAATGGATAGGGTAATTTACTGTTATGTCCTAATCTGATTTTCCAGATGAAAAATTATGTTGAAAATACAAATAAATTTCAGCTTTAAACTTTAAAATATATGAAAAAAAGTATATTATAAACATTTTAACAGAAAACTTTCAATAATAATTGCAGATGTTCTGCTTAAGGTTTTCAGCTGATTAAACTGAGACAATTTTTAAACATTTTAGTGAAAATTTGACTTTTATCATCCAAGGATGAACAGTTTATTTCCAACCACCAGTTTCAGAGCTCTGACTGCAGCTCTGGTCTTTAATTATGTGCTGCTGCCACCTTGTGGACATTTATTGACATGACAAGACAAATCACTGCACAACAATGAAAACACAACTCATCTTAATTCCAGACTTCTGTTATTGTCATTTCTTTAAATTTGCTCCTAAATTAAACAAAAAAATGTAGTTAAAATCTAACTATGCTAAATTAAAAACAAAATAAATAAATGATTATATTAAGTTAAACACTTTATAAAGTATAGTCCCTTCTTCAACTGATTTTAAGTTTAGTTTTTTAATGACAAAAAAAAGCAATAAATAAATAAATGTTTTCAAAAGAAACAATCTTTTGTACAATAATAAGTGTTTAACTTTAAACTTAATTGACCATAAAAATACACTTATTATTGATTTTTAAATATTCGTCATTTAGCCCAAAGTTAAATCCAACAGGTTTTACCTCATTGTTGTTTTTATTGTCATTTAATTTTTTTTTTTTACAATTCTTTTACGGATTTTACATGTTTTTTTTCATAAAACAATATTAAATTTTCTTTGCAGATGGAAAAAAGTTTAACTTGGGAGTTTTTAGCTTCAGTTTTACTCATTAACCTCTTTAACAGAAGAAAATATAAACATCCTCTTTTTCGATCTTTGGCTACATGAAGCTTTTAGCAAAGCTGAACATTTCGTTTTAAACAGAAGAATCCATTTACAAACATGTTTTTAGATTCAATTAGATAATTATAACACTACAAATCATGAAGTAGGTTTTGTCAAATTTGTTGCTTCCTTGAAATCATTTTGTGTCGATTTAGCATGCTAATGTTTATCTTGCTAATAGTAAATGTGTTTTTTTCCCACCACCGAAATTAAAAGCAGCACTCAAAATGGCATTTTAACATAAATTAACATCAGATAAACCCAAAATTACTTGTTAGATTAGCTTTGGAATTTACATCAATGTTCAGCTATTTACACTTTTTTCTGTTGATGCAAAATTTTTATATTTAGTTTAATAAAAGAAAAAAAAAGACGTTCGGCCTTTATTTTTAGTCACTTCTTCAGGATTTTTGTTAGAATTTTAGTTATTCTTTTATTATTATAGATTTTTTCTTTTTTTGACTTATTTTACAAGAATTTAAATATCGATAAAAAGGTTTCATATCGACGCATTTTCTCCAGATTTTTGTTTCCTGTTCTTGTTTTCCTCACATCTCAGCTAATCTAGTGTTAAACCACATTCTGCCCTTTTTAGTTTCAGTTTCAGGTTTCTAAACACGTTTTCCATCAGATTTGTCAGTTTCTTGTTTGATTCAATCAAAGCGAGAAAGTGTAATTAAATCTTTAAAACTAAAAGAATTTATCAGACATACCTAAAAAGAGATTGAAGAATATTTACAGTTGCAAGAGAAAGTACCTCCACTAGAAGTACCTCAATTTCTGTACAAAATGGACACGTGTTTGGTTTTAGTATGGAGGAAAAAACATTTCCTGCTTAAATCACAACAATTTATGTTTTCGTACTTTTGTTGAATGCAGTCGTGTGTCCAGATTATGTATGAAACCCTAGTAATTCCACAGGGTTCATATACTTTCTCCAGCAGATGTATACCGTATATTAACAAAATATTTTGTATTCAATTACTAAAATCTTTCTCACATTTCAGGTGTAAAATCTGGATGCTAAAAATGTATTAAAAAAAAGTTCAAGGCTGCACTTGTGTTTATATGTGTGGGTTTGTGTGTCAGGGTAAGCATGTTGTGCAATGTGTGGGTTCGTTCGTACATACCATACATACGTAGCCGTTACCATGACAACAAAAGGATTTAAACTTCCGACAATCGGACACTGAAGTACTAAAAGTTGATTAAATACTTATTTCTTTTTTGTAATTGATTGTAGTATAAGTGGGATAACGCCCGACAAGGTGTGCATTATCAGAAAATAACGCCGACCTCTTTGTGTGTTATACTTTAATAATGAATTGATAAAAGTGATCGACTTATTTCTTCAAGTAGTAGGGGTGTGAACTTTCAACAAGCTCACTCCTGATTGGCCAGAGTGGTTGCCATAGAAACTCAGACCAACGACTGCTTACTGACGTGCTCTGGTTCCAACATGGCGGTGTCCATGTGGGGAAAAAATGGCGACGGAATTGACTTTAAAGCTGGAAGTAACTCATTTTCTTTTGATGACTCACACTCACTCAGTCCAGTTCTCACATACAGTCGATGCTTCTGACCCACCAAACAGGAAGCAGCCCCTAAAACCCAATACAGGACTTTAGAATAAATTTCGACGCATTTGTTGTTTTCTGTCTGCTAAAATAATTTCAGTTGAAATTTCGTCTCAGAAGATGATTCACTCGCGAGCCGCTTCACCACAGCTCCAACAGATTATCAGAGGACGTCCGTAATGACGTCCCTCAGGCGCACAACGTTATTTCTTCTGAAAAAGAAAAAGAGCAGCAGCAGATAAGAAACAGAAATCGAGTTCTTCTCATGAATTTCTCCTTTTCTAGCTCAGTTTCATTTTGACATAATGTTTAACACTAAACGTCATTACTGTGAGATAGAATTGGACCCAAATGGGCTTCCATACATCTCCCTCAGGACAGGCTGGATGACATGTCTTCTAACATTTGTCTGAGGATGAAGCGGCGTTCCACGTTTGTGTGAAGCGTATAGATCCAATGACTCGCTCACTCGTGCATGCCGCCGTCTTTCCGGCTCCTTTTCCCTTAGTTTCTGTTTGAATGACGAGACAATGTGACAAAAATCATCACCGAAATGTCAGAAATGCAGAAAGTAAATAAATAAAAGAACCAGTGGGTAAGTATGAACTATATAGTATCACAAAAATAAGCAGCAAATATCACATACAATGCAAAAAAAGTATTTTAGTCTCTTCTGGTTTGAAATGTTCACTAATGGAAGATAAAATAACCTTCTTAGTCACTTTTCAGCAAGAGTGATGACTTGTTTTGAGACTATAAGTTGAGTCATTATTTTTAACCCTTTAACACCGGAGCTCCAGTGTTTATGTTGTTTGATTTACTGTACCTTTTCAACCGTTAAATGCCGCTTTTCTGCTTCAGAATCTTGATATATTTATCCCTTGGGGATATGAATAAAGTTCAATTCAATCTACTGAAATTATCCTGTTAACGGTTGAAAAGTTACAGTACGTTAAAGATAAAATCTTTAAGCATCACCGGTGTTGAAGGGTTAAGCAAAACTTCAAAAGAAACAAGTTTACATCCATTTTTTTTTATTGTTTCAATTTTGAATGAGGAGTGGACTTATCTCAAGCGACAGATTGGCTCGCTTCAGGGAAATTATTTTGACTCATAACAGAACAAATGCGTTTTAACAACAACAGGACAGAAATTTGTGAGTAAACGCACATTTATGTCTAATGTTTAAGACAGATTTATCCTAAAATATGTAACTCCAATCTTTAAAATAGAAATTGGGCTGCTATACCACTGAAAATATGATGTATTTGGAGTTAAAAATGTTAAAAAAATTCTGTTTTAAAGATATAAAACTCTTTATTTTAGCAATATGCTTATTTGAAGACAGGATTTCCAACTACCAGAGCAATATATCTAAATAAATATGAATGTCAATGACATCACAGCTTATTTGAAGTAATCTTACTAGAACAAATTCTCCACACTGTAAGCCCGGATAAGTAGAGTTTACTAAAAAAATTTATAGAAAGTGGTTGCCCTAAAAAAATTAAGTAATGTCTAGTTTAACGTAAGATAATTAGTAATATTAATTGCTTAGTCACTTGATCCTGCTGTTAATTGTAAGTTAAGTGCACAAACGTCCAGGTTGATAAAACTAAAAATTATAAGTACGATCAATCGCATTCCCATTTCATTCCACTGTTAATTTTAAGTTAAGTGCACAAACGTCCAGGTTGATTAAACTCAAAATAATTAGTTATATTGATTTCATTCCCACTTTATTCCACTGTTCACTTTAAGTTAAGTCGAGTTAAGTTAAGTTTTCTTCCATCGCAGACAACGCCTTGTCTCACCGTCAGCAATGTGCGTGTCGTTGATAATGCCACTCCATGCACCTGTAGTGAACCTTACGCGTCAAGCAAAGACTGCATTATTGCATAGACTGGTAAATAGTATGTCCTGCTGTCCCACAACAAACTTTGATACCATAAAAGCAATCAGTCGGGATTTTATTCTAACAATAAGTGGAATATACAATAAGAGGGGTGGTCATCAGTCTCTCCGTCATTCTCACTCAGGGTGCAGAAAGAAGTGAAACACAACAGGCCAAAATAACAAATGGAAACAGTGTTAAACGGTCAGACAACAAAACACATAAATGAAAACTCAAATTTAAACCCAATTCTAACCAGACAGGCAAAAGAAATGGTTACCCACAATTCCTTGCGCTGCCAGATCTGACAGCAAGCCTTCAACCATCACCAGTAATATAAACGTGCAGAACTGGAGACCCAACAGCGCTCACAGGACCACGTTCTCAGGACCGCATTCTCAGGACCCAGGTCTTTTTGAGACAGCGCCCCTACTGGCTGGAGGACGAACTGCACCCTCAGGACGATTTAAGGACTCGTTTTTTTGAGACAGCGCCTCCTTGCTGCTGAGTGCCGTTTGTCTTTATTTTATTATTTTTTTTTTTTTTTTAGTAAGTGTTACAAATGTTGACTGAATATTTCTAATGTTTCTTACTGATGAATCATAGATTTATTTTAACCCTTTAGGCACCAGGGTTTTTCAGTGGAAATATAATTCAGTACATATAGATCTTGAACCATTTGGCAAGAGAATCCAAACTGATTTCTCTTTATTGTTTTATCTAACTGCTGATAGAGAGTTGAGTCTGGTGTTTTTTCCACCCACCTAAAACTTATCAGAAGTTGAGAATATTTGGATCTTAATATAAATTCGTCTTTACATTTTGTCCTTATTATGTTGCACTAATTTAACACATTCTCAATGAGAAACACGTGTATTTTATAATTAATAAAAATGGAATATAATAAATTAAAATGTGCCAGAAAATCAAATAAAAACCAAACCCAAAACATTTGAAAAATTAAACAGGATCTGCTGATGTGGGAAGAATAACTTTTATTAGAAGTTACATTAAGCAGAATAAGGTACATTTATTGGCCGTTACATTAGGCTTAAAAAGACAAAACAATACTTGTAGCCACCTAACAGATATTTTCTGTACAAGAAATCACAGCTGTATATTAGAAAGGAAAAATATATTCAAACAATTTTTCAAATTAAACATGAGATTAAAAAATACTTTCTACTTGGGGAGTTTCTCTGCTCTTTCAATTCTATACCAATCCTCTGTCAAATGTATCTACTTTACTAAAATAAATATTTTGCTCTCAGAAATGTTTTGTAACAGTTGCCATTTATTTTTTTTTTAAGTTTGAGAGTTTTTAAACATGAATTTGAACCTTTTATACTATTGTCGGTTGGAAATATTTTGCAGAACAAAGCATTCACACACTGTTTCATCTGGAGATTTCCTCCTTTGAATTGTTGTATCCAACTGGAAAAAAAATACATAAGTAAATGTAAAGTAAAGAGTAAATTAGTTCTGAACAATACATAAATACATAAATACTTATTACTTAAAAAAGTAATATTATTCAGTAATAGTAATGAATCAAGTCTTTATATTACATTACCAAATAGTAAAATACATATAAATTCATACTTGACTTTGTTCAGTTAACATTTAATTTTCCCCGGTTTTGTAATACATGTCAACTATATTTGGGATATAATGACACAATAGTAATGAATTGCACAAAATAAAATGATAACACACGAAGATGGAAAAATACAAAAATTAAGTATGCTGTAAAATGCTGAAAGATGTAATCCTAACAAACCATCATGAATTTATTTTTGCACAAATAACATTAATTTGGATAAAGGCTAAGCTAAGCTACATAAACATCACTGTTTATGTTTCTGCAAAAAACGGAAATTAATTGGTAATTTCACTTTTTATATTTTAAGATTCCTGTGATATTTTATCTAGTTGTTTATCCTTTAGCAGCGCTTGGATCATTTTTTAACTCTTACTCATACTACTCACGGTGCAATGTCGTAAAAGTCTCCAGAAATTAACATAACAAACTCCACCCTGTAGGAGGCGCTGTGTTAAAACCGCCTGGGTCCTGAGAGTGCGGTCCTGAGAGCGTGGTCCTGTGAGCGCTGTTGGTTCTCCAGGCCTGCAGGTACACCCTACTCACCATCACTACAATATACACGGATTTTAGGTTTCGTTTTGATCACGTGGTCAGACAACCTCTGGAGCATTTAAAAATGCTGGTTAAGGTTAGGATTACGTTTACGGTTCTAAAACCAAATTGTAGGTTTCTGCGGCTGTTTCTGAGGCTCACGTGTCCACCAGGGGATGTGTCAAATGTGGAAAAGACATTTAAACACATTCAGGACCGTGCAGGACTTAACGTAGAAATTACGTAGTCCAGCTACAAAAGAAAGAAAGAAAAAAAAAGATCAAAATAAAAAGTAGTTTTAAGCTTTATTTTCTTGTCTTTTCCTGTTTTTCTTCTGGTTAGTCATTACTTTAACCTTAATATTTTCAATTTTTAACCAGTTAACTGGAGATTTTAACTGTTAAAGTTGTGAGCCTGTGTGCATGAAGTTTATATTTGTTTCATCATGTTGGGTTCTATGCTAGGCAATAGTCGGCGTCTCGGGAGGCTTCCGCCCGGGGAGTCATTCAGTGTAGAACTGCCGCTGTGTGACGTACTGCAACGGTCCTCAGACAGGTGCTCGATGCTGCATTTAGGTGCTACCAGAAAAATCGGTTAAATTATATCAGACTGAAAAATAAAATGACTCAAACACTGATTAGCTACATCAAAAATCTGCCCATGAAGAGTAAAATAGATGTATTTATTTATTTGCATAAACCATGATATCAAGTTAATACTTTTGTGATTTTAGGTACTGCAGAGTGTACTAGTTGAATACAATATCCAGTGTGAGGTCAAATCTCTGATATAAAGCTTAAAAAGTGTTTCTGCATAGTGAACAAACATTAAAATGAAAGGTAACAGTTAGCCATGTCTTTTTTAAATGCTTTTAGTATGAAAATATAAAAGGTCTTTTTTGTAGCATCCACTAAATTGAAAAATGACTTTGGAAACTAAATCTTCCAACAGTACATGAATGCAGCGGGATTTTGAGACCAAAACTTAAACATTCAATCACAATTACCTTAAAGTTACTCGTCCATGACATTACTTTCAATTGTAAGTTCATTCTACTTTGATTTTGTAGATTGTGCTTAAATTTGATAGTAATACTATGAAACTTAAATTATTTATGTACATTGAAATTGACTGTTCGAGTACAAATGACATCCGGGCTAACAGTGCAGGTTCTAAAGTTAGATTTAGAGAAAAACATCTTATTTTCTATATTTTTAACCCATTTTCTTAGTGTCCTTATCACTTAAATACCCTGTGAAAGAAACTCTCATTCTTAGGATTCTATGAGCCAAAATGAGCTGAACCAGGTCAATAAATGTAAGACAAATTCACATTGTTGATTCAGTTTAATTTTGTTCCATTTTATATATAAACCCCAATTACACGACACAGTTCTTTCATTGGGGTTTACTCTGGTATAAAGACATAAAATCACTCCTAAAACACAAACAATAGCTGATTGCTAAACTAAATAAAACAGACTAAATTAAACTCAGAGCAGAGGTGTCAAACTCAATTGCACAAGGGGCCAAAAACCAAAACACACCTGAGGTCGCAGGTCGAACAGGATAAACATTTATTAAACACTCTAAAACTATATTTTTAAAACTTTAAAACCATAAGTTTTTAACATAGTTATGAACTAGATCTATAGCTTTACCTGCGATAATGCTAGTGTGAACGCTGTAAGGTGAATTTAGCTACTGAAGATGCTAATGCTGATAGCTGAAGATGCTAATGCTGATAGCTGAAGATGCTAAAATTGATAGCTAAAAATGCTGAAGCTGATAGATGAAAATGCTGAAGATGATAGCCAGTTAAAATGTTAGCTAGATGCCAAATTACCCCCCCCCCCAAAAAAAAAAAAAAAAAAACCAACTTAGGTTAACTAAAGCAGCCAGCATGCTAGCATGTAGCTGTAAAAAAAAGAGCTAGACTTTAAAATAGCCTGAAAATCTGAAAAAAGCCAGACTTAGCAAAAAAAACCCAAACAGCTAGCATCTAGCTGAAATATTGGCTAAACTCCAAAATAGCCTAAAAAATCGTAGTAAATTTTAAAACCTTAACTTTTTAAGATCATTATGATCTACGTATATAGCAATACCTGCGATAATACTAGTGTAAATGCTGTAAGGTGGATTTAGCTACTGAAGATGCTAGTAGTGATAGCTGAAGATGCTGAAATTGATAGCTAAAAACGCTGAAGCTGATAGATGAGACTAGCTAAATGCCAAATTACCCTACAAGAAAACAACAACAAAAAAACAGCTAGCATGTAGTTGTAAAAAAGAGCTATACTTTAAAATAGCCTGAAAATCTGAAAAAGCCTAACTCAGCAAAAAAAAAAAAAAAAAAAAAAAAAAAAATATATATATTATATATATAATATATATATATATATATATATATATATATATATATATATATATATATATATATATATATATATAGCTAGCTTATAGCTGAAACTATAGCTAACCTCTAAAATAACCTAACAAATCTTAGTAAATGTCAAAATGCTCCAAAAAACTAGCAGAAAACCAAAATCTAAAACTTTAAAACTATAACTTTTTAACATAAATATAAATAATAAAAAGACAGGAATAAAATTCCAGAATAAATCAACTTAAACCTTAAATAACTTTCAATATTTTACTCTATAAAAATATATTTTGTCATAAAACGATCTGGAGGGGCGGGTATAATTGCCTGGAGGGCCGGATCCGGCCCCCGGGCCATGACTTTGACACGTGTGCCTAAGAAGAAACCTTAAGAAAGTCGACATGACAGAGGAATCTCCAAAAAGAGAAGATTCAAACTGACGACTAAAACTATAAACCGAATGTGTTTCCCAACTAATTGATCTGCTTAATTCAATCATTATATGGAGACAATATAAAATAAAACAGATTTATCAAACTTATTACAAAAATAATTAAATGATTTAAAAGAAACAAAAACAAAAAGATACTTAAGTCAGATTTGATTCATTAATTACAGTGATTATTAATAAACTACTTACGATTAACTATAATTTTATGACTTTATTTATCGTTCAAATTTGACTTTTCAAATGTAATTTTACAATTTTATTCTTGTAAATTTTGACTGATTTTCTCATAATTATAGACATTTGTTTTTTATTAAATTTTGTTGTTTTTTCCCACAATTATATGACATTCTCGTATAACTTTCAACTCTTTTCTCTTTACAGTTTAAGTTTATTCCTAATAATTTTACGCCTTTATTTGATCAAATTTGATTTGAATTATTTGACTTATTTTTAAATCATTTTTTAAAACTTTTTTTCTTAATGAATTTTAACTTTTTTACATATTTTGACATTCTCACAAATTTAAACTTATTTTCTCATAATTTTACGACTTTCTTCTTATTAAATTTGGATTTTTTTTCCTTCATTTTACAACATTCTCATAATTTTATGTCTGGGGATTTTACAACTTTATTTTTTTTAATATTCTCGTTAAATTTTGACTTTTGTTTCTAATAATTTTATACGTTTTATTCTGTTAAGTTTGGACTTTTTCCTCATTTTACAACTTTATTCTAGTTTAAGTGTAAATATATATATATTTTAGGAGCAATTATACTGTTGGGAAGATAAAATCTTTAACTTTAATTATATTTTTTCAATCAATTTATTATCTAATATAAATATATATAATAATAAAATGTAAATGAACCCAACAATTGTTATCCTAAATAAATTTTACGAATCTTTGAATTTTTAGAATTTGGTTTTTGCTGCTTGAAATAAACCAGTAAAGATTAACGATCAAAGCTATTGACAAATGTTCTGTTTTGTTCAGCTACTTGACCTCCATCGTGTCTCTGGACACTTTGATCAAGTGAATTTGGTGCTGAAGCTGCGTCCCGTCAGCTCTGCGTCACGCCGACGACGTGACGACGTAGTGCATGTTTGTGCGTGACTCAGGGAGTCACGCTCGAGTGGAAAATGTCAGAAAAAAAGAAAATCTCTCCTGATTCAACATCACTGTGTCGACTCCATCATCAAACAAACAAACAAACAAACAAACAACCGCTGCAGGGAGAAAACGTCACCGCTGACCACCAGCAGCAGCTTCCAGAGGACTTTAACTGAACCATCTGCAGTTTTCCTCCTGGTTTTGTAAAACACAGTCTGGACTTTTCCCAGAAATGACTGAATATTTGATTTCCAGTTTCTGGAGCAGATCCATTCATCCATCTTCAATACCAGCTGGAATAAAAGCGGGAGACTCACCAGACAGTTCTCCTGTCCAGAACTCATAAATAAAAGCATTAATGAAATGCACTGATTTCTGAAAATTAACACAAAAAAAGAACTGTGTTTACATTATAAACTATTAACACATTCAGCTTTTTTACTTTTCTTAATTTAGCCTTTTTCTAATAGAATAATTAAACTTTTAGTCATTATCATAATTGATTTCCTTTTCACTGTTTTGCAAGATAATTATTATATTAATAATAAAAAGTTTTATGTGAATTATTGTTGAATTTGTCTCTTCTTGGTTCTAATTTTCCTATTGTTGCATTTTCTAATTTTTTAACTTCTTTGAGCTAATTTGCCATCTTAACCATCATTTAATGTATTATTTACGCTGTTTTTTTTTACCGTTTCTCTCACTGAAACCCTAAACTCTGTCGGTGTGTTTGAATCATTTTTCCTAATCAAAAGTTGCTGTTAAAGCTTCAGCTGTTTTTTAATAAAGAAAAAGTTTTACATGAATTCTGGCAGAGAAAGAGTGGATGTAATTACCCAAACCAACCACAAGAGGGCTCTATTTCAGTCAAATACAGTTGAAGGAAACGAGTTGATCAGTTATTGATTAGAAGTCAACTAATAGAGATACATTCTTTTAATTCTTTATGAAAACATGAATAATTTGAAATGTATTAAAAATGTAAAATGTAAATTGTTTTTTTTAATATAAGTATTTTGCATTTCTAGATTTTTTTTTTTTTTTTGGTTGGTTTTGTTTAATGACTTAAACAAAACTTAAACATGACTTAAATATATATATATATAATATATATATATATAATTATATATATATTATATATATATATATATATTATATATATATATATAATATAAAGCAACAAACTGGAGGAAAATGTTAAAATAAAACAATTAAATTCTCATATATTGTTATGTTTTGCTATTAATAATTTATTATTAAGTGGACGACAAGCAAACCAATATTTTATAGATAGATAATTAACTACAACTAATTGATTATTACTGTAATTGTCTGAAAATGTTAAATTAGCTAAAGGGAAGAAAATTAAAGGAAAATAAGTGAATGATAAATAATGATGAACGACACAATATTTCAACTCTATAATTTATAAATTTTCCGGAAAACCAGAAAAACTACTGAAACAGAATTTAAAAGAAACTAAAAAGTTGTAAAATAAAAAACAAAAGATTGAATTCCTCAATAGAAAAGCGGAAAAGTGTAAAAATACATAACAAAAAAAATTAATTAACTTATAATTATGATGCATTTTTCCCAGGTCTCCTTTGAAAGAGAATTCTAATTTCAAATTGATTCCCTGGTAAAATACAGATTAAAATTTTGAAAAAAAATAATAAATAAAACTAAAATAAAACCGTTAAAGAAAATGGATTAAAACTATGACATTTATTGATCATGATTCATTTATAACCTGTTAGTGATTATATTTTTATTTTAGGCTTCTGTTGTTTATTTGCATTTCACTTAAAAGACAGAATGAAAATACTTTTTTTCCCCTAAAACCAAAAGCTGCAGCTTTTTTAACCTTAATATATATTTTTATTTATTTATTTTACTAATTTACTGCAGATTTTTGTAAAATGACCTTTAAAAATCTGAACGAATTTACGCCATTTTGGTGAGCCGCTGACTCCTCCCCCTGCAGGTGAGGGTCGTGATGAAGCACCTGCTGACCTCTGACCCACATCCTGCAGTAACACCCCCCTCCCTCCTCCCCCCAGCTGAAGCGCGTGCTTGGACTGAGGCTCCATCGGGAGCGCGCCCCCGTTAAAAAAAAATGCTCGTCTGTGTTTTCAGGCCTGTCCTGGTCACGCGCACGACTGTCGCTCTTTAGAAAACTGTGTCGCGCGCCCCCGCCTGTAGCATGCGCGCCCCCGCCGCCAGACGGGTCCCGGCGTTTGGAGCGCAGCCGCCGCGTTTGCGCGTCAGTCTGAGATGCGGCGGTTTGCGGCGCAGACTGCGGAGCCGCTGACCCTCCGGAGGCCGCTGCGCCAGAGCCGCTCTCTGCGGGGAAACCCGCAAACGCTGCGGGACCGGCGGACTTAGTCCTCTTTTTTTTTTTTTTTTTTTAGGGGGTCTTTTTTGTGAGGG
This sequence comes from Oryzias javanicus, assembly GCA_003999625.1. Lineage (NCBI taxonomy): Eukaryota > Metazoa > Chordata > Actinopteri > Beloniformes > Adrianichthyidae > Oryzias > Oryzias javanicus. The sequence goes on from CM012457.1 coordinate 5,121,521, forward strand.
GGGCATGATGCGCGCGCGCTGCGCACGTGCGGGATTATAGCGGACTTGGGGATTATCCGCGCGGAGCAGTCAGGCAGTCATGTACGCGGGACGGAAGAGGAGGAAACCCGTCCAGAGAGCGTGAGTTCCCCGCCAGACCGTCTGATCCGCGCACGCGGGTCCTCGCACCTGCAGAGCGCGGGAACCGCACGCGGGAGTGCTGGTGTTCGGCTACAGCTGAACGTTTTCATGGCGACGTTTGCGGGTTTTCCAGACAGATGCGGGACTCCGGGCGCGTGTTGGATGTGTGCGGGTCCGTGCGCGCGCGCGGCCTTCATCCAACCAGAACAGAAATCAACGATAAAAGATTTTATTCTCCCGTTTAGATTCTGGAGGAATAAACTGTTGGAATTCTTCCATCATTTTATAACAACCTTTATGTTATAAACGAAGAAAAAAAATAATAATTAACCTTCAAAGAATATTCTAACTGTAAGTTATTCTTTCTATCATTTTTAGAAATTAAATAAAATGTTAAATAATAAACTTACGGCGCATGCGTAACGCTGTCGTCTGTCCAAGTTTAGCACAAATATAATCATGAAATGAAGCAAAACAGACAAATAAACGGAAATAAGATTTTTTACAAAATAAAATTCAATAAACATTTTCGTTAAAATGTTCTAAAAATCTCCTCATCTTCTAATAAAATCTAAACAAACTTATTAAATTTAAGAATTTTGTTTTATTTCCCAATATGAACAAAAATCATTGAAATATTAAACAATAAAATAAAACCTTCATATTTAGCTATTAAAAAATAAACAGAGAAAGGTTAAGAGCGTCCACCAAAATAATATGGAAACTTGCAGTTTAATACTGTAAGAAATTAGAGCTGACCCATTTTTCTAAATTGATTATTTGTAAAGTTTGGTAATTTATTCTAAAACAATAAAAGTTTTCGATTTTTAAAATTTATTTATTTATTCACCTTTTTTATTTGTTTGTTTTAAATAGCTGAAAAACCAAAAACAAACCTTTAATTTAAAGAGCTCCATCTCAAACCACTTCAAAGTAAAACAAACTAAAGTATTTGATCTGTTATTAAATTAAACAGCTAAATTAGTTAAAAAAAATTCTGAGTTTTTAAGTTTACAGCTTATGTTAGTTTGTTTTAATTGATGTAAAAAACATTAAAAAAAATATTATCTCTAAAATCTACACCACTTATGAACAATTAAATATATTTATATTTAATTGTTCATTTTTTACCAGAGCGAACACAAAATCAAATCGTTTATACTTTAAATTTACATGTTTAATAATTAAATCTAGAAAGTCAGAATAAATAAGGATTTTGTTGTGTTGACAGTTTTTCTTAGAAAAAAAATTATAAATAGAACATTAAATAGAACATAAGTTTGAGAATTGTGTTTATGTGTGTTTGCCTGTTTTTGTGAATTGTTAAATTAAAAAAAATTAAAATATTTTTATTCTTATCTAATGTTGCTATACCAACAGCGGAAAATTCTAGAAATATCTGAGATTCCTCCAAAATAATAAAACTTAATTAAAATATTTTTTCATGAGTTGATGAAAATGAAACGTTCGCTTTTTTTCATGACCTCTGACCTTCATTATGGGGTTCTTCTTAAATCAAAATTTGACATTTGAGAAAAAAATTATTTATTTTTTAGAACTTTTTTAAGGTTTTTGAGTATTACCTATTCTATTCTATTCTATTCTATTCTATTCTATTCTATTCTATGCTTAGGAGAGCTGGTCAAGTTGATATTTCAAACAAATCGTGCACTTTGTGGTGGATCTCATTTGAAAATTTCACGTTAGCTATGAGTAAAATTTAAAGAAAAAATGGCGGCCATTTGTAAAGATGGATCCTATACATTCACGCCAATAAGATAAGAGCTGAGAGCCTCGAGTATTGGGCAGATTTTACTGTCGCATCAGGGTTTATTGATCTTTTGAAGTGTATATTTGGATAAACTCCTTTCGTATTTTATGCTAAACTTTACTCATATCGATTATGTTTTGTCTTTTTTTTTGGACCAAATGGAAAAGAAGAAGAGGGAGATTGATGCTTGAACCACAAAATGCTCAAATATTTTAATAACCAGTTCCACAATTTGTTCTATTACATTCTGTTCTACTTTATATTATTCTATTTCTTTCTATTTTCTTCTATTTTCTACTATTTTATTCTGTTATAATAATTTCTGTTCAAATCTATTCTACTGTGTTCTATTATGTGTCATTATCTAGTCCTTTCCATTTTGCTCTAATCTGTTCAATTTTATCCAATTCTCTTTCACTCTTTTCTATTGTGTTCGGTTCTATATTTTTCGATTTTGTTCTACTCTCTTAAGGAGAAAAAAAAACCTTAACAATCTTTGAACTCTCACATAAAGCAAATGACTTACCTCCAGTTCTGCTTTATGAAACTGGATGACGGATGTGGGCGTGGCCAGATCGTACGCTGGTTGCTAAGGTTGAGAGAAATATTACTTTGTCGTAAAGAAATGAAACTTGGTAGATGTTTTCATCAGCCAAAGACATACAAAATATTTTATGGTTGCTATGGTGCCATCATGATTACTAAACTGTTATTCTGGTTTTAGCCTGACTCACCCAAAGACACCAGGACTTTGTGTAATTTTAGCATCATAAACAGTTACTTGAAGGCCTTTTTCTTCTGGTGTTACCGTCAGTGTGAAGCAGCCTCCAGCTGAAGGGGCCAAGTCCAACCCGTCCAAAAGACACCGGGATCGCTTGAACGGCGAGCTGGAGCGCCTGGCCGGCCTGCTGCCGTTTCCGGAAGACGTCACCGCCAGCCTGGACAAGCTGTCCATCCTCCGGCTGAGCGTCAGCTACCTGAGGGCCAAAAACTTCTTCTGCGGTGAGTTTCCCGCAGCCACGCCCAAGGTTTTCCATTTCCTGTCAGAAGTAGACTCAAAACTAACATTCTGACATGAAAACATTCAAAGTTCAGCTTTTCTTCAGTAAAAAGTGATGCTCCTTTACAGGAATAGGCCCCAAGCTTTTACGCTCAAAGGGCCAAATTCTAAACGGGATCCAATACAATATTTTTGCATGTCATTAAATAAAAGGAGAAATAAAGGAAATGGTTTAATGTATTTATGTAACTTCTGTTTTTATTAAGGTAACTCACATTAGTAAGAATAAAAAGTAAATAACATTTGTCTATAAACCTTTAACAGTTCGGTCTCACTGGACATTTTTAAGCTAAAACAAACTTTCTTCCATTGAAAACAGCAAACTGGGATCCTAATGAGAGATGTGGAGCCGCTCTTTTGACTTTATCCGTTTGCCTCGGCTGTTGTTGATCCATCTTAGTTAGCTTAAAAAGTGTGAGAAGTGACCGTGAAGGCTCTTGGGAATTTCTAACATAAAAAAAATCCCAGGGCTGACTCACTCAGAAAGTGGTAACAGCGCCACCCGGAGGCCAAAAGTGTATTACAGCTGTAGAGTTTTGAAACTCCATCGATCACGTGTGTCAAAGTCCGGCCCTCCGGGTAATTCTATCCGGCCCTCCAGATCATTTCATTTTTATTAACAGCCCGATGTTATCTTGCATTTATTTTTAACTTGTGAAATTTTGACAAAATTTTTTTATAAAATATTAAAAGTTATTTAAAGTTTAAGTTGATTTTTTCTGAAATAATATTCCTGCTTTTTTATTATTTATAATTATGTTAAAATGTTGCAGTTTTAAAAATTGGCTTTCTTTTTGGACTATTTTGGCATTTCCTAAGATTTTTTAAGTTATTTTGAAGTTTAACTATTTTTTTCAGCCACATGCTAGCTGTTTTGGCTAATCTAAATTTTTTTTTTTTGTTTTTTTAGGCTAATTTGGCTTTTAGTTAGTATTTTAGCTAAATCTCCGCTTCAGCGTTTATCTATTAATTTCAGCATCTTCAGCGGCCTCATTCAGCTTACATCTAGCTCATAATTATGTTAAAAAGTTCCGGTTTTGTTTTAATTAATGTTTATCCTGTTCGGCCCGCGACCTAAGGTGTTTTTTTGGGCCGACTGATATTTATTTAAAAGTACTTTTCATACATATTAGCACAAGGTGCTTTAGTCCAAGAACACATAAACAGCTAAAGTTAAAAAGAAGAATCAAAGATTAAAGTGGAACATCAGTAGATTTCTGCACGGATGGATGCTCTCCTCCAGGTGACGATCTCTGCGTAGATCTGTTCAACGCTCCTCAAGCATAAATAATAGACAAGAATTATGAAACGGAGGAAGAGGGCCGAGGGTCGGAGGGTTAATGTCAGACACCCCAAAGAATGAGAGCAGAGAGACGTCTGAGGCTCCCACCACTGAAGATGTTTGATCCATGTTAGAATGTGAAGCTATAATTGGATTATTTGACCTGAAGATGTTACTTTAGCTGATCAGAAACATTAAAAATGATCTTTTTCTCTGCAGTAGCTTAGAGATTGCTGTAAGTTTTTATTTAAAATTACATTTCCAAGAAGCAAAGTAACAGGAAACCATTTTTATGCAATGCTAGTTAATACCAGATTTAAATTTAAATTTAAAATTTTTTGCCCTCAATCGAGATGCTGAAGTGCGTCCAGTTTTTGTGTTTAGCTTCCACTCATTAGATGAGCCGTAATAATTCTCCATATTGAGAATTGGTACCGGGGGTAAAATTAAAGGACACTTGACCAGATCCTGGATGACACAACGATGGCAACAAAGAGTCTCAGCAAAGAGCTGCTGCCTGCAGGAACATGCGACTCCATCGTCTGCTTCGTCCTGATCCGTGGATAAAAGCTGATCTGCTTTGCTGCTGCTGCTGCGCTTATTTTTAAGAGGGGAAGTTTGCTTCACAAAATTAAACCCAAAAACGGATTACAGTTGGAGACTTAAAAGCTCAAAATGCAGAAGAAATCGTAAAAACAAAGCAAAATATTCCACAGGAATGGAAACTATGTAAAATATCTCTTATTTTCATTTTAAAAAATAGTTCAAATAAAAACAAATTAAACTGCTGCTCTTTAAACAAAAAATACTATTTATTTATTTAATTATTTTTATATATTTTTGACTTTTTTTTATACTTACTTTATTTATACATTTGTTGACTATTACCCAAATTGAAAAAAAAAACAAGAACAAAGTTTAACTGCCCGGAAGAAAATAGTTCTTGGGTTCTCCAGGGTTAATTGCTAAATATTGTTAGCATAATAGGCTAATTACTCAAACATTTTCCAGAAACATCAATTGGAACTTTTTCTGAACATTAAAGGGGTCATACCGTGATTTTCTCAAGCCTTTTAGAGAGAACTATATGCAAATATATATGATCAAATATTACCTTAGTTATTTTTTGAGAGTTTTTTCCTACCCGGAAGTAAAACGACTTGATTCCTGAAGCTCCGCCTACCGCTGCATTTGGCTGCCGTCCATTTCCCACGAAAATAATCAAATTTTCTTCAAAGATGGATGCACATAAAATATATCTGCCTTTAGTATCCCGGCCATCGCTACATTGCTTCACAATAGAATTATACTCAACGTCTGCCTGACAAGGGAGGGGGGTGGGGTCTTAAAGGAGCCCCGCCTCTAAAGTAACAAACACCTGTTTTGGCTGGAATTTGTTGACGACAGGACACAACTGGAAGATATGCGGCATTCTGCATCTAAAAGGAAAGTTTTTGCTCTGTGGAGACATTGAGGGTTGATGTAAGTCTGGGGGCGGAGCTTGCAGCACAGACTCTTCCTGGAGAGAGCCGTCGGTATCGATCTTAAGTCAGCACGTTTCCAACCGCTCATTTTGGTGATTATGGGAGGGGCTGCTGCAGACAGCGCAGGTTTTAAAAGGAATACTCTTAACGGATCAAAACGCCGCTTTGGGGTTCTTTATAGGGAGGAATCAACAGTAAAATACATTCAAAACCTCAAAAAGTAGAATTTTCTTAGTAGGGTCCTTTCAAGTTCACTTAACATGATGTAAGTTAAAGTTTTTTGTTAAAATGTTGAATCCCAAACTAGCTGAAGAAACTGTTTTAAAAAGAATCCCAATTGTTATGCTAACAGCTAAGCTAGCTTGAACTTTGTTGTGCTGCTTTAGAAACAAAATGTCTTCTTGTTTTTAAAGAAAAAAATGCTAAATTCACAACTAGACAGTAAAAGATTTGTACTTATTTAGTGTTTTATCTTTTACTCTGTTCACATATTCATACATAGAAAGAGCTAGTTAGCAAGTTAGCTAACAAGGAAACTAAGACTAGGAATAGACACAAAACTTGATGGCATGTTGGTACCATTAGTGCTCAATATCAGTATCAGTAGTGTGTTTGTTGGTACCGACATCACTAACAAACACAGTATATATGTTGGTACTGCTGACAGTACTAACGTATACGGTACTATACTGCGGTAATGTATAAAAATGGGTATTTAGATGCTTCATTTCGGTTCTTCATGCTGGAGATGTGTGTTCTATTCAGTGCAATTTTAGACAATCATTTTACCTTTCCAGTGATTGTGGGCGGGCTTATATAGGAATGGGCGGGGCTGTGAGGGTGGGCGGGGCTTCAGCTGCAGTACAGGAAATAAATCATATTAGGGATGCATCTCCATCACACTTGAAGGGTTTAGGAAAAACTTTTCAAGCACCTGTTAGAGCATCGTTTAGGGTTTTTTTTTTAACCATAACCAGTTTTGGTAAAGGATAAAATCCAAACCAATCCCTAATCAATAACGGTGGTCGTTTCATTCGATCATTCCAGCAAAACGTCAACAAGGTAGAGGAATAAAAGATTACTGGTAACAACGCTAAAGGTCAACTACTAAATGCAAAATCTGATGAAAAAGAAGAATGGAAATATACGTGGATACTTATAAACAAATGTAGCTGTACAAAAATAATGGAAAACTAAACGTTTTACATGTAAAAATAAGTGTTAATATTAAATTAGACACAGAACAAATGTACAGATGTATAAAAAGTCAACAATACCAAACAAGAAAAAAATTCTTAAACCCTCGTCCTGCTAACAAGCTGAATTTAAAGTCTGCAGCATCCACTTCTTCTAAATGTTAAATTAGCTCAAGAAGACGAGCGCAAATTAAAATCCAAATGTCATTCTGCCTGAAGGCTTTGTTTGGACACGAAGATGCTGGTTCCTGTCAGACACACTGAGCGGAGTCGAACAGACACTGATGTGTTTCATGTAAAATGAGGGGAAAAAAACGTCAGGGAGGAAGTAGATCACTGCTAACATGGAGCAGCTTCATGGCGCCTCGGCTTCACAGTGTGGCAGATGTGTGGTTTTGTGTCACAACAGCCATTTCAAGTGTGCGTGCTCATGTACACACACTTCCTGCTGTTTTATTATTCATTTATGCTGAAATTATATGTCAGTTTTTTAATTAATTTGTCTATTATTATATTAATATTTACTTACAACACGTGGATTCTTGAACGCACTTGAACCCATGGAGTTCACACTGGACGAACAGGGAGGGGCTTCTTCTTCTTTTCTGATTAAAGGAAATGTTTAAAAGAGGGGGCATGATGTTTTTTTTTTTTTTTTTGAGGTGGTTTACTCTGGGGGAGTAGGCGGATCCTTAAGGTCTACCTTCTTTTCCGAGACTTAAATGGTAACCAAACAGGGAAGTTTGAGGTTGACTCCGCCCACAACTGAAATTTGAAAATCCAGTCAGAGGGGTGGAGCTTGGTGGGAGGACTGTTATCATTACTGGAGCTGCAGATCATGACTTCTGAAGCTTACATGGTTGGACCAATCAATCGATTCAACCTGTAGGAGGCAGCACACAGGCGGGTTTTGACTGTATTTTCAATATTTTTTCAATAATTAACGATTTTTTAAATTTATTTTTAAATTTGGCAATGACCAACAGATTTCACTGTTTAAAGCCCTATTTATAGAGGTCAAAAAAAAAAGTTGATCTAGGGCAACCTTTCAAAGTAAAAGAGCCATTTGGGCCTTTTTTTTCTACTGATCAAAACCTTGAAAGAGCCACTAGCCTCTAGCCTTTTTTAAATTTATTTATTTATTTATTTTTACTTTTTAATTTTGGTTAGAAATTAAAAATTTCTTTCATTACCTTTTTTAAATACATATGAATTATGTTTAATTTCGAGCACTATCAATAGCAAAAATATATATAAAAAAATAGCATTTCTCAAAATGTGATTTTTTTTTTACCTTAGACACCAAATTAGCGCAAAAATTAAAAAAAATTTAGCTCATTCCTTAAACACTATACTCCAAAATAGCCTAAAATTCCTCAGTAAACTAAATCAGTCAAAAACATTAGCATTTTGCTAAAATAGAAACTAAACTGTAAATTAACCTATGTCTTAAAACATTAGCTAAACTTCAAATTAGTATAAAAGTAGATGTAGATGTCATTTTAGTCAAAAAAAAAAAGCTAGCTTGTTGCTTAATTACTAGCCGAACTCCAAAATTGCCTAATAATTTCTCAATAAACTAAATTAGTCAAAAATGTTTAGCCTGTTGCTAAAAAAAATAAACTCTAAATTAACCTTAAAAGCCCCAGTAAAGTAAATTAACCAAAAACATTAGCACGTTGCTAAAATAGAAACTCTAAAATAGCCTAAAAACCCCAGCAGCTAACAAATTAGCCAAAATGTTAGCATGTTGCTAAAATAACAGGTAAACTCCAACATTTGTAAAAATTATGATAAAAACTGAAAACATTGCCCATGATTATATTTAAAGGCCTGTTGCTAATCTACTTAAAATTTTGAAATTTGAAGACTCTCATTCACATTTTGTTCAATATTTCAAAAACAAAAAACTTATACCGAAAATTTACAATTTATAAATGATAACTGAGTAATTCTTACTTTAAAAATTACTATTACTTTATTTTTCTTCAGCCAGAGAGCCACCATGGAGGGATAAAAGAGCCACATTTGGCTCTGGAGCCGCAGGTTGCAGACCCCTGATCGAGGGTTTGGTTACCCTTTAAAGCAGGGGTGGGCAAACTACGGCCCGGGGGCCACATGCGGCCCCTTAAGCTACTTAATGTGGCCCTCCAAATTAAAATACATTGAATCAAAAATCCTAATTATTGTTTTATTTTCATTGTATTTCTGGTTTCTTCCCATGAATGGTGTTGTTTCTCTGACGTTCGTGTGTGTTCCTTTCTGAGTCAGATGGTGATCTTTCGGATTATTCCTACACCACATAAATGCAGCATTTCTTTGAGTTCACATTTTCCTCTGAAGAACATCAACCCATTGGATCACCAAAAAGAGAACAAAAATCAAAATTTAGAAATTAAAACTCCCAAATTTTCTGTTTTTAAATGAATATATGTGAATTTGAATCCAAATTAAAGCATGTTTTTCTCTAAATTCCATATTATTTTTTTGGTTTATGAGGTTGATTACCAAATCACTCCTTCCATCTGCTCTTTGTCTGGCCCTTATGCCAAATTTTAGAACCCTTTGTGGCCCATGAGTCAAAACAATTTCCCACCCCTGCTTTAAAGCTAACTGAAAAGAGCTAATTATTGCAGTTCCAGAAGTGACCATTGATGGCAGAAGTGAGCAACTTCGTGTTGACCCCCATAACAAGTCTGGTATCCATTATCTTATGGTGTTTGTCTTCATTTCCCATTCATGATGAGATCCAAGGAGTCATTTTTAAAAATTTAATTAAATTTTTCTTTTATTAGGAGCTGTGTGAGTCTATAAGAGCTCATGTACGACACCTTCAGTCTGTCGTCTTATTCCAACGTCTGTTTGAAGACAGAATTAGAGACAGACTGTAAACTTTGCCTGGTACGACACCCCCCCCCCCCCCCCCCCCCATTTCCTTTGGGTTTTGTTCTGCATCACAGACTCCAGGTACGCAGAGCAAATGAAGCTGCAGAAAGTGGGCCAACACGAAGCCTCATGGATGGCTAGAGGAGGACAAAGAGCAGATCTTGTTATCCGGCTTCAGTGCGCACAGAAGCGCATCATGAAAAATTCACATCCTTGCAGTTTTCATGTACATGTGTTGTAGGAGCCAGAGGCTTTTCCAGTGAATTAAAGAGAACAGCTTGGCTTTCCCACGCGTGGTGAAAGTTAGAAACTCCAGAAAAAACGCTGAAGTGACAGGTCACCCTACGCGTGACCTCTCCACGTCCCCGATCCCGCTCACTTCAACTCACTTTGTACTTTTCTGGATGGATCAGCTGAACTTTAATGTAACCTCACTCCCTATATAGCGTCTGGAGACAAATGGACCACCACCGCTCCCTTTCAGCTACCTTTAAAAACGGGAAAACATTTAGCTTCCAGCTGGTGACGCTCGCCATTCCACTTCTGAGAAACTCTGTAGACCTACCAATTAAAACCAAGTGGAAAATGCTTAAAAAAAGGAAAAGAAAAAAAAGCAGAAAGTGCTTTAAAAGTGTACATTTTTACCTAAAAAAAATATTAAAGTTAAATTTCGAACAAGCTAAAAATAGTCTAAGATAGCTGAAAACAAAGAAACAATCCCGAACAATTCTAACTTTGACAAACAAGGAGCCTAAAACTGATCAATCAGATGTTAAGTTAGTGATGAAAATATAGACAAGAGATGATAAAAAAGATAAGAGATGAGATAAAAGATAAATGAAATGTTAAGTTGGTGACGAAAGTGTAGATAAGAGATTAAAGATATGACATAGAAGATGTTAAAACGGTGATGAACCTGTGATAAAAGATATGTGATAAGGGATATGAGAAAACAGATGATCAATCACATTTTAATTTAGTGATAAAAGAGGATTAATCAAATGTTAGATTGGTGATTAAAAAAGACTGTAGATAAGAGATATCACACACACATCACTCATCTCTTATTTGGAATCTACACTTCCATAACTAACTCAACATTTGATTGATTATTTCTTATCTTATATCTTTTATATTATATAAGTCTCATCTCTTATTTATACTTTTATCACAGACCTAACATTTGATTGATCATCTCTTATCTCATATCTTTTATCTCCTATCTACACTTTCATCAACATTTGATTGATCATGACTTCTCATATCTCCTATAGACACTTTTAACACCAACTAAACATTTGATTGATATCTTATCTTATATCTCTTATTCCTCATTTACAGTTTAATCATCAATTCAACATATGATTCATCATCTCTCATCTCATATTTCTTACATTTTCTCAAATCTCTTATCTACACTTTCATTGACATTTGTTTATCTCTTATCTCATGTCTATTGTCCACCAACTCAGCATTTGGTTGACCACCTCTTATGTCATATTTCCCATTTGTAATTCGACATTTATCATTTCTTATATGTTATTTCTTATCTAAAATCAAATCAACTTTATTTATAAAGCGCTTTAACACAGCCAGATTGCTACAAAGCGCTAATAGAACACTAATATATAAAATATAAGCATAAAACAACTAAAACTAAAAGCCAAGAGAGTAAAAACAGATTCAAAACAAAGTAAAAACAGAGCAGAGTCTCATGAAATGTTAAAAGCTTGGTTGTAAAAATGTGTTTTAAGCTTAGTTTTAAAAATGGACAGAGACGAAGCACCACAAATGTTAAAAATTAAAAAAAATAATCGCAAAAATTAATCTCAAATTTATGTTTTTTTTATCTCTTAAGCTGGACTTTTCTTATCTTATATCTCTTATGTACACATCCATCACCACCTTCACATTAGATTCATCATCTTTTATCTCATATCTTATCTATTTGATTGGAGAACAGTGACTGAGGTCTTCATCTCCTGGTTTTGTGTGTTCTGGTGAGGTCCAGAAATCTTTACATTTTGGTTCAGACTGCTCCGATCATCATGATGGTACCCCCCCCCCACCCCCCACCTCCTCCTCACCACGTCTTCCCCACAAAGTTGGATCTTGTCCTTCATTGTGTTTGGAGTCTCAGCACAATGTGATCCCAGATGACTGTTTGGCTCAAAGGTCAGGGGCGTTAAACCAAAGCCGAGCTCCGTCTGACATCCTGAAATGAAGCAGAACGCCGGCGTCGCTTCTTTGTTTCTGCTCTGACACCCCCCCCAGCACCGCCCCGACCCTCACATGGAGTCTTCATTAACCCTTTGGAGCAGGAAACAAAAGACGTGACCCAGAATCATCGTCCAATCAGGTCGGGTGTCACCTTTGGGGTCGGAGGTGTTCACGGGTCGAGGCGCAGCGAGCCGGCACGGATCAGAGACTAACGACCAGCGATCGCCGCGCTCTTTCTCAGCTCATCACCTGACCTCAGCTTCCAAATCAGTTACGGCAGATCACGACCGAGAGTTTATGTTCACGAGGAAACGTCTTCGTCCAGATCTCAAAATGTCGTCCAGAGACCTTTTTGTGAACTGAGAACTTTTATGAAAACTCCACCTGTTTCATGATGTTGCCATGGAAACTGTGATGCTGGTGTCAAAAGAGCTGCCAAAAAAGGGGTGACGAAGTTATGCACAAAAACCCTGAAACAGTTAAGAACCAAATCCACTTAAACGAATGGCGCCACCTTAATTTAAGGTGTAATATCCAGAAAAGTCCTTAGTTTTTTTCTCATATCTGCCTCATCTAATAAAGATTGTTCCTTTTTGTTTCCAACATTCTCATTTTGAAAAAAAGATCAATTTACCGTATTTTTTTTTTCATAGTTAAGCAAAGAGTGTGACATAAATAGGCTCAAATATCTGATATTTTCCCAGTGAACACCGGTTGTCCTTTAGAGGTTGTTTCCTCTAATAGCCACTAGAGGGCGCTGCATCCAAGTACAAGTATTTGTCAGCAGAAGAAGAAGTGTCGTCCAAAACAAACATGAAAAAGAATTCCTCTTAAACTTTGATATTTTTCTTCAAAAGATTAGAATTATTGGATTTCTTTAGCTACGTTGAAATGGGTAGATTTGTTCTGAAATGTCGCACTTTTCTTCTAAAAGTGCTACTTATACTCCAGTGTGATCTATACTCAGGAAAATACGGTAAATCTTCAGCGAATTGCTCCAAATGTTGATAAAGCTGCCGTGTTGATGCATTTATAGATAAGACACCAAATACAGTAATAGCATCGACAGATCCTCATAAAGGCTAATTTTTAAATAAAGTTTACATAAGAAGACATTGGTTGATGATTGGTTGATGCTTGAAAGTTTTAATTGTGAGTGTAAAAGTGAAGAACTGAACCCCAGTTCTGGACAAATAGGAAGAAACCGAATCTTCTTTGCGTTTGTGTCTCCACAGCTGCGTTGAACAATCCCGACAGAGCTTCTGAAGGAAACCATGAATCTACGAAAGGAGCATGGAAGCAGAAGATCCCTGAAGGTGAACTGCTGCTGCAGGTCAGTCTGAGGAGCAGCTCCAAATGATGATATTTACCAAAGCATTCAGAGTCTCCTATCCTACCTTGTGAGAAGTGCACTATTCATTTTAGTACCAAAAGCTTCTATTTTTTTTATAGTAAATATTTTTCTGAAAAAAAATTCCCATTAGAAATCAATGAGACAAAGTGATTACCCATGATTCCTCAAAACCAGTGCCTGTTTCTTCTACTAGAAGAAACTCCAAAGTCTATAGAAAGCATATAAAAGCTTTACAAATCTTTTAAAAACTAAAAAAATAGAGATAAAATTAGAATCGGACGATACTGGTCAAAATCGCTGATATCAATACCAATATTGATTTATTTCGCAAGTGTGGTGGATGTGACATCTACCTACATTTTTTTGTAATTGTTGCCAATGTTTTTTTTGTAAGTTTCCCTTTTTTAAAATTAGTTGATAAACATAAAAACAGAAGTAAGATTATATTTCAATTAAATACAAAATAGTTTATTAAAAGCTGAGTGGAAATATCGATATCTGAGGGGTTGAGAACTTGAGATTGATATTTTGGATGAATCCGCCCAGCTCAAATAGCTATAATAACTTATAAAAAAATACTTTAAAAAATACTTCTAAATGCTTTAAAAAAAAATAGCTCATAAAACTGTTTAAAAATATCTTTTAAAAGCTATTAAAGTGATTTAAACAACTTTCAATAGCTACAAAAACTTATTAAAAATAAAAAACTTTAAAAAATGCTTAAAAAATAGCTCATAAAACTGTTCTTTTATAAGCTATTAAGTGATTTAAATGACTTTTAAAAGCTAAAAAAAAGCCATTTAAAAATCAGAGACCAAGAGCTATTACCCATGATTCCTTAAAAACACTAGTCAAGTTCTTGTTTCTTTTAAACTTCATCTACTAAAAGTTTTAAAAGCTGGTAAGCTTTTAAGATCTCCAAAAGCTATTAAGAAAACTTATAAAACCTCGTAAAATCTATTTCAAAACAATAAAATGATTTAAAGGGGCCATACCATGAAAATTCTACTTTTTGAGTTTTTAAGTGTATTATACTGTTCATTCCTCTCTATAAAGACCCTTAAAGCTGTATTTTGATCCGTTCATGTATTTCTGAGACAGCAGCCCCTCCCATACCCATAAAAACGAGCAGGTCCTCACGATCTGATGTCACAGCGTGGGACGGCCCCTTTCAGGAAGAGTCTGTTCTGCCCGTCCATTTTAGATGCAGAATACCGTATATCCTCCAGTTGTGTCGTGTCTTCCATAAATTCCAACTCAAACAGGTGTTCGTTACTTTAGACACGGGGATCCTGTAAGACACCTATTTTGTACTACTTGACCAGGGATTTTAAAAAATTACCCAAGGATTCGTGAATATGAGAGTTTTGAATGTCGAAGCCCAAATTGCAGATTTACTTTTCATTAAAACACTTGAACGCTCGTTGCCGATGCAGATGTGAACGTAGACACACCTCGTTTGCGTGGTCAGTAGGGTGTCATAACTCACTCCTACTAACCAGTGGAGTGTTTCGTAAAGACGCCGTACGACATCATCACCCGTACTTATGTCACACTCACGACAATGGTGCGCTCCATTTTCATGGTATCCCTTGAGGTGTCCGTATGAACCTCAACTAAACTGAAACGCACTCCTATGACCCTCCATGGGCCCGGAAAACCCAAAAACTCACATGGACCGGTACGGGTCGATATGCACCATACAGAGGACTGAAGCTCAAGGTTGGTTTGAGAAGATCTTCATCACGCAGCCTTTCGAGGATGGTTATGATGACATCAATAACACGACTGAAGAAAGAGCCGTTCTGGACCGTCCTCAGCTCAGTGGGGCGTGTTCTCCTGTTCTTCCCCTTCAAAGTAAAAGCTTCCTTCCCAGTGCGGCCCACACAGAGCATGCTCACTGGCTGCCAAATCATTTTTGGGTTTTTTCTGCAGTCGATTTTCCAGTCCAGTTCCTTCTAATGTGGATCACTCAGGAATTCCAGGAGAGGAGCAGCCCCCTCCTTTACTGGGGGGTTCACTTTTATCAGACATTCCCCACATTGTTGGGAAGAAAAGTGAATCCGTCTCCACGCCAGTCGTGAACTTTTGAGAAAGTAAACCTGGAAGCTGACCTTTAACCCAGTGAATCTAAACCCAAACCCGACGGCTCTTCCGCTCAGAACCGCCTTATCTGGAGCCAGAGGTCAACGAGTGCACGCGGGGACCAAATGGCCTCCTATTTGCCGCTTCACATCCCACCGCCGCAAAGAGAGCCGTTTTCCCCCCAGTCCTTCGTTTGTTTATGTTTACTGTGCAGTAAAGTGCGGTCGCTAACTGCAGTGACCCACCGGTGAATTACCTAAAAGAACAACACGCCGCCGGCGGCAGCAGTCACCCCCCCCCCCCCCCCCCCCCACGGGACCGGATGGAGATGGTTTGATGAGGACGGTGCAGTTTGGGAGCGCGTTTGTTCAATCAGCTGGAAACTCAGCAGCTGCTCCTCTGAGGAGGAACCAGGAGCGCGCTCCACTTCACAGACGGACTCCTCGTCTTCTCCTCGTTTATCTGCTCGTCCCTTTTTTGTTCTTCGTTTGGCTTCACACATTTATACGCTTTCACCGAAAAAAAACATTCCAATAAATGTACAAATATTCTTTTTTTTTTTTTTTTTTTCATCTAAAGCAGGGGTGGGTAAACTACGGCCCGGGGGCCACATGCGGCCCCTTAAGCTACTTAATGTGGCCCTCCAAATTAAAATACATTGAATCAAAAATCCTAAATATTGTTTTATTTTCATTGTATTTCTGGTTTCTTCCCATGAATGGTGTTGTTTCTCTGACGTTCGTGTGTGTTCCTTTCTGAGTCAGATGGTGATCTTTCGGATTATTCCTACACCACATAAATGCAGCATTTCTTTGAGTTCACATTTTCCTCTGAAGAACATCAACCCATTGGATCACCAAAAAGAGAACAAAAATCAAAATTTAGAAATTAAAACTCCCAAATTTTCTGTTTTTAAATGAATATATGTGAATTTGAATCCAAATTAAAGTATGTTTTTCTCTAAATTCCATATTATTTTTTTTGTTTATGAGGTTCATTACCAAATCTCTCCTTCCATCTGCTCCTTGTCCGGCCCTTATGCCAAATTTTAGAACCCTCTGTGGCCCACGAGTCAAAACATTTGCCCTCCCCTGATCTAAAGCATGTATTTTGCGTTTGCAGAAAATGTAAAAGTATAACTTGATTTTAAAACAATATTGGATGAGAGAGTGAAGGAAAAACTTCTATTGTCAAAATCCAAAATGAATTATCTAAAAACTGGTTTTAAACATATAAAAATGCTAAAAGATGGAAATCATTTTAAAATCTGTTAAATCAAATCATAAAAATATGTAAAGTTGGATGAAAAAATTCTCAGAAGTCTGAAAAGAACTTAATGAAAGGAAATTCAGTAGAAATATTGAGCTGGAGTCAAACAGGACGCGGTTCGTTCAGCTGTATTTTTAATGTCCTGTGGTGCGATTCGGGCATCGGACAAATCAAGACTTCCACCTCCACGTCAACCAATGAGGGACTCCGTCTTGGACACATGACATTTTCAGTGAAAACAAATCTCAATGCGAGGATTTTTGTCCTAAACTTTTTTTTTTTTAACTCTCTGGGGTTGTGGGTCTGCTAAACACTGTCCCAACCTGTCACATGGAGCTGGAGCGATCGAGACTGATAGATCTGGTGAATCTAGTCCTGTAAAGCCCTCAAAAACGTACAAGCTACTCGCTCAACATCATCCATGTTTTCCATGATGTGGCAACAAAGGAAGTACAGAAAAATTTGGCGGTTGCTCCTCCCACATGCAGCCGGAGCATCTTGGGGTAGGAGTTGAGCTGTGAATTTGACGTCCGGTGAAAGAGGGACGGCCGTCGCAAATTTGAATTACGTTCAGTGAATGCAGCTCAAGGTCATTAGAAATAGGATTTTTTAAAAAATGTATTCATTAGAAATACAGAATTTCTACATTAAATACTATTTTTTTTCTCCAAACAATAACTAAATGCTGTTAATATGAAATAAAAAAAAATTATTAAGTAAAACTAAAAGAAATCTGAAATTCAGTATTAACAAATTTAAAAAATAAGTCTAAGAAGCTAATGTGCTACACACTAATCTGAATTTCTACTAAATGTAAAAGCGTTTGTTTGTGTTTACCCAACAGGCTCTGAATGGATTTGTTCTGGTCATCACCGCCAGCGGAACCATCTTCTACACGTCACACACCATCCAGGATTACCTCGGCTTCCATCAGGTATCGTTGTCGATCAGATTCAATCTCCATGGAAACGGAGGAAGAAAAACATCAGGAAATGAAACCGAGATTTGGAGAATTAAACTTTCTTTTTTGTTATACTTGATAAAACTTCCCTGCTTAGAAAAAAGAACATTGACTTAAAAAAAAAACAGGATGCTATGCTAGCAAGCTGTTAGCATCTTTTGCTACGTTAGCATCAAGTACGTAATTTAATCATTATTTTTTTATATTTTTTTGCCTATTTTTTACTAAAATAATATTATTTTCAGATGTTTGATGCTAAGTTAGCATTTTAGCAACATTTTGTTTAGCTTAGTTGATTTTACTCTTTTTTTAAAGCTAATTTGACATCAGTTTGTTTAGTGTTTCCAAGTCACATCTTTTTGCTTTATTAAACCTTCTGTAGTTTTCAAAGAACTATAGAAATATATTTATAAACAAATAAAAAATTATCATATTCAGCATGTATTAGTATTTAGCTTTCTTTTTGCTTTTACAATTTATTTAGCAAAGCTGGCACTAAGTACAGTGTTACCAGATAGTGTCTCTCTCACACACAAATGTCACCAAGTCATTTTTCAAAATAAAAGATCGTTCAGACTCATAATAAAATTAACTAAAACCCACCAAATTTACCCGGCCAAAGCAAACATTAACCGCAATGTGTAAGTCAGCGTTGCCAGATTGGGCAGAACACCGACCAATCTGGCAACACCGACTTAGCATAAAAATCTATCAGATAATTAAAAGTTTTTGTGAAAACGACATCAAATGTGATCTTTAGCTGCAACTAATGTTAAGAAACGTCTTCTTATCAAGGAAAACTTGGGTAATTTCTGAAAAATAAATGTAAACTTATTTTTTTATAAGAAAAATCCATGAATTGTGGTCTATATTTGCCAGAGAATGGATGCACACTAATTTTTTTGTAGAAACACACCCCCAAAAAATCAACGACTGCCCTAAATAATGCACGTATTGAGGGATATTTGGACAACGCCTAAAGCTGAGCGAGTAGATGGAGTTAATCAGCTCACCTGGAGACCTGGTGTTCTGATGGACGGTTTGCGTGCTGCTCGTGGTGGGATCACTTCCATCGGGTGCAGCATTCTTCTCTCAGACGTCTACGATAAGACTTCTATTTATAGCTTGCCCTTTTGTGGAGAAGCCATCTACGTCCTGCAGAGCCGGACTCGAAGCAGCACGGCGCAATAAGTGAAGTTTCACCCCGGCGCGACTCTGCTGCTGCGCCTGGCAGGCGATGTAACTCATAGCATCCCTTCAAGAAGCCAAACTCTCATAGACTTCCTTAGAGAAGCAAAACTATTACTTAGTCAAACCATTCTTGCTCCGATACATTTTAACATCTTTTTCTGGGATTTTTTTTTTCTGTAATTCAAGTTACAAACTGACCAATCAGATAAAAGTAGGTGGAGCCTGCTAGCCCCCCATGCCCATTTGAAAAATCCAATCTTCCGACTAGCTCACTCCTGATTGGTGAGAGTAGTTGCTATAGAAACCTTGACTCAGACTGACTCGGATCAATTGCTGCTACTAATGTTGTCCAGTTCCAACATGGCGGCGGCCATATTGCAAAAATTGGCAACTAAATTGACTTGATTTGATTGGATCCAGAAGAAAATCATTTTTTTTATGGATGAGTCCAGTTCTCTACGGTCATTGGTTCAAATCCATCCATCTATCTTCTTCCTCTCATCTGGAACCAAGTCATGGGGGCAGCAGTCTAACCAAAGATGCCCAGACTTCCCTCTCCCCGGTCTCTTCCTCCAGCTCCTCTTGGGGGACCCCGAGGCGTTCCAAGGCCAGCCGAGAGACGTAGTCTCTCCAGCGTGTCCCAGGTCTTCCCCTGATGACCATAGGTCAAAGATCGACCAGTCAATTGAGAGCTTTGCTTTCTGGCTCAGCTCTCTCTTCACCACCACGGACTGGTCCATCAACTGCTGCTCCATTCAAACTCTGTGGTCCACAAACCAGATCCCCTCCGTTCCCTGGCTGCGCCTCGAACTGCTGTCCATAAAGACTGTGAACAGAACCGATGATAAAGATTAGCCGTACCGGAGTCCATCATGCACCCGGAACCGGTCTGACTTACTGTCGGCTATACGGACGAAGCTCCCGCCCCGGTCATACAGAGACCGGACAGTAAGGCTCCCCAGACACCCCGTACTCCCAGAGCGCCCTCCAGGGGGGGGACGTGGTCGAACGCTTTCTCCAAATCTAGGAAACACATTTAAACTGGATGAGGGAACTCCCACAAACCCTCCAGCACCCTGAAGAGGGTGCAGAGGTCGACATGAGGTTCGACTTTTGGACGTTCTGATTGGTTCTGCTTTGGTATTGGTAACTGGAATCTGGAGATGGATCGGCTCGATCACTGTGAGGTTATTTGGACCGGTTCGTCCTGTGTGACCCGTTCTCGTTCCTCCTCAGACGGATGTCATGCATCAGAGCGTCTACGACATGGTCCACTCTGAAGACCAGCAGGAGCTCCGGAGGAACCTGCATTGGGCCCTGAACCCTCCGCCCGCTGCAGAGTCAGCGGTTTCCCAGGACTCCCCTCCAGGTAGCGGCTCTCCCGCCTTCTCGGATGAGTGGATAATAAACGTAGGATTAAGAAAGCAGGGATTATGACTTCGTAGAAGTTCATGCATTTCAGACAGTGGGGTCTGTTTGTGTTTCGGTCGATCAGCTGACCTGGAGGTCAGCCAGAGTTAAATCGCTGCGTGTAAAAGTGCAGTCTCAGTCAGACACAGATGCAAAGCTGCTGCAGCCCTAAGCTGTAAACCAGAGCAGGTCAGATCACATGACCCTGTAAGCCTCACTCTGGTTTACGAGCTGGAACGGGTCCAGATCTGTGTTTGGGTTTTTAAATGATTTTGGACTCGGATTACCCTCATCCTGACATGAATGCAAAATAATACTGTAGATACTGTAGATGTTTTTCCACATCTTGACCTTAATCCGTTTTACTGGTTCCACAGAATCGGGGCCGGACGGCGGCGCCGCTCTGGTCTCCTACAGACCCGAGCAGCTTCCTCCAGAGAACTCGTCTTTCTTAGAGAGAAGTTTCATGTGTCGCTTCCGCTGCCTCCTCGACAACTCTTCAGGCTTCATGGTGGGTTTACACTCCAGAATCTCTGCCTGGATGCAAGACTGATCAAAGATCATCGTCATTGTTTTTATCCTCTGATGGAGTTTTGGAAAAATGTTAAGGACAGCTGAAAAAAGATTATACAATGAATTCTAAGTAATGTTAATGAGGCTAAAGGTCAAATAATGAACTAAAAGAAGGTTTGAAACACATGAAAAAGTTTTTTAAAAATGTCAAATATTTCTAAATATGTTGAATTAAATCATAAAACATTTAAAAAGAGCTTAAAGTTGGATGATTAAATGTTAAATTAAATTAAAACATGTCAAAGTAGAGTTATATGAAGTTTTAGAAAATAAAATAAATTATGTACGCAATTAAATAAATGTGTCATTAAATATTTAAAATTGGCATTAGTTAAATAAAAATGGTAATAAATACATGTTGAAATATATGTCGCATGAAAATATTGAAATAGCACATTTAAATATTTCATGGCAGATTTAATTATTTCATATCCCAGTATGAGCTAAAAGAGAAATTAATATAAATATATTTGATGAAAACTATATAAATAAATGTGAAATTAATTATTTAAAATTGGCATTAAATAAATAAAAGTGTAATTAAATGTGTCAATATTAAATTAAAATTCCATTTAAAATGATTTAAGACACATTTAGTTATTTCATGATTCAATGAATGATTTTATTCCTTTAACTGTCACATTTACCCATCAAACTCAGTGGGCGGGCCTAACTCACATTGTGTGGGCGGAGCTAACTCTGATCCTTGAGAAAATGTAAAAGCTGGACTTCTATCTGATGAAACTCTGGAGTTTATTTAAGTTTTTGTCTGGTACTTGACACACATACACGCTGCAAACATTGTTTTGGTGAACCATAGAAGTTTAGTGAGGGTCGCTTGGTCAAAGGGGTGGAGCTCCTTCTCGTTGCACGTCTGCGGGAATTCCGCGGCGCCACCTGCTTCCTGACGGAGAAAAAAACAGAAAAAAAGTTAAAATTCTCAGTTGTGTGCCAAATAATCTAAATTAAACACTAAATACTGAATTATTTGGTAAACATTAAAATGAACTGCCAAATATTTACACACAAAAAAGGAAATACTTGAATATTTTATTCTCTTATATTTTACATGCATCCTAACTCTTTAATGTCGTAGCATCAGTGTACTATTGTACGTACACAATCAAATCTTCTCTTCACAAACATAACAGGTAATTATTCAAAAATGAAAAAAGTTTTTAGGCATTTCTTAGTGTTTTTTAAAGCTATCCAGATGCTATTTTTTTTTAGCAAAAAGATGACATTTTTAATTTATGTCAGCAAACATATTTAAGTTTTAATTTCTAATTATGCAGCAAGCTAAATGCTAAAATCAATTTAGAAACACTATGATGACTAAATATAGCCTGAATATTCATAAATAAGCTGTTTTCAGACCTAAATTCAGGCAGAAAGTGCTAAACTATTTATAAGATAGCTCAAATTAGCTTCCAGAGTAATTAACTAAGCCCAAAGTTATCTAAAAAATACTAAATTAAATACATTACACTTTAAGCAACATATATAATAATAAACAAGTGGTGGAATATTTTAGTTGAAGAGCATAACTTGCTAAAATAAATGAAGATAGCTGAGCCAACTAGCTTTAGCTACAGATATTTTTGTTATAGAGCTGCTATTGTTAAACTTTAGCTACAGATAAGGATGTAAATAAAGCTCACCATAAAATGAATGTTAAACTAAATAAAGAAAATGAAACAGTGATATTGATGTATACTTTATATATATAATGTTAAAAAATACAATAAATAATTATTAAAGAAAATTAGAGAAAGGTGTTAGCTAAAAATGCTAATTTACTCACTAATAATTATTACATTCCTTAATAAAATAGCTAAAGCAAATTAATATGGGGAAGAAATGAAGTTCACAGAAACAATAAATTAAATAAATGCAAAATTAGCTAAAAACGGTGTACTTAAGCTGAAAAGAAGCAAAAAAAGTATATTTGCAAATACCTCTCTATCAAAGGCCACATTGTTTTCTACGGGTTCAAATATGACTCTGGTTAGCAGTCATGAGTTCACGTCTGGGTTCCACTGCAGGCGCTGAACCTCCAGGGGAGACTCAAGTTCCTGCACGGACAGAACCGGCAGCCAGAAAACGGAGGGAAAGTCCTGCCGCAGCTCGCTCTGTTCGCCATCGCCACTCCTCTGCAGCCCCCATCTATTCTGGAGATCAGGACCAAAAACATGATCTTCAGGACCAAACACAAGCTGGACTTCACTCCCACCGCCTGTGATGCAAAGTAATGACACTTTCACAGCTTCCGTTTTTGCCCTCAAAGTTTTGCAGATGATGATGTAATTTGTCTTTCAGGGGAAAGATTGTCCTGGGTTACACTGAAGCGGAGCTGAGGGTTCGGGGATCCGGATACCAGTTCATCCATGCTGCAGATATGCTGCACTGTGCAGAGAACCACGTCAGAAGTAAGAATAAACATAAATACAAACACAAAAATGAACTCTCTGAAAATTAGCTGTAAAACTATTTAAAAAGCAAGAAATTAATATAAAAACAACACCAAACTACAACATGTTATGGTTGAATTAAGATGATGGTTTTAACATAATAGCATATTTTTGAATAGAAAATACGATGGGCGGGGCCACAAGCTCCTGCTCCGCCCCATTCTGATGCATCCACTTACAGACAAATAGATCCATGAACGTCTTCGTTCTCCTCGTCTGAGCTGGAATCTGTACGACCGGATAAATACGATATTGCTCGCCATTTTTGTTGCAACCCCCGATGTTATGTCGGAGGGCTGTAAGCTAGTGGGAGAGAGTATCAACAGATGGATGATGGGAAATGGGCGGGCTTACTCCTTGCCAACGATCCCTCCCACAATTCAGAGATGAATTTTAAATGAAGTCTGGTCGCTCTGCAGAAACTATATCCTAAAAAAGTACTTTTAAAATTTTGGCTAAAAAAAACAAAATCATATTTAAATAACAACAGAAATGCCACAAAAATAGCTAAAAAAATGTATTGGAGTGGAGTGGTTTAAGCACTAATTTTTTTATATTTTGGTGAAAATTAAAGATTTAAGTTGTGTAAAAATGCTAAATAATGCTAAAAAAATTAAAAAAATAAAGACCTAGATCTTTTTTTGCTAAATACTTTGTTTCCACTTAAAAAAAAAACTTGAATACAGACAAAAATCTTTATGCTTGAACTCTACATACATGCTAAAAATGCTAAATTAAACAGTAAATGAGAAATTAGCTAAAGAATGTTCACAGAAAACTATACAAAAGATCAACTTTAGGTAAAATTACTGCATATATAAACATATTTTGGAAGGAAATGTCTTGATCACATTACAGTAATACGGAAGTTTTGTGTATTTGTCGTGTTGTTGGGTGTAATCCCGTCTCTCGGGTCCTGGAGATGAGTTGGCTGTCAGTAAAGTCAAAGGTTCGGTCCGCCGTGATCAGAGAGGTCACACAGTTGTCAGCCGTAATCCTGCTGGATTAGGCAGCAGATTGAGCAAAGCTTCAGAGGAAAGGATCTGTCCCACAAATCCACAGCGTGAGCAGAGAGCCAGAGATGATCCAGACAGGAAGACACGGAGGTCAAACCTGAGGTTCACTCATGTCAGGCTGCAGCCAGGAACGCAACCCGGCAAAGACAAGCTAAGGTTTCCTGTCGGAAAATAAACAAAATATTTTAAGAACGAAGAGATTAAAAACTCTACGTTGAAAGAGAACATTTGAGAAAACAATATTTATGAACGGTTCTGCTCTTTTCTCAACCTTTCTAGCACGTATCAGTTAAAGAGGCCATTTTATACACTAAGATACTTCGTTTTTGCATTATTTACAATTAATTTAGCATGTTTTCATGATAATCTTTCAGCATTTTCCTCCGTTATTGAACTTATTTTCCTTTTAAGTCAGAATTCAGCTTTTAATTTTTTAATTCCTCAAACTTTGAAGAATTCACTTCACTTTACGTTTCACGTTTACCTTTTCAGAGTGTTAATTAGCGACACCTGCTCACAGGATTGAGGTGGAGACCTAAGGATGTTCATGTTTGTCGTTGGTTTTTGGTATTTTGACACCTCTGTCACTACTGTTTTCTTTCTTTAATGCCCTTTTTTAACGCGGTTTATTAAATCCTACGATGCACGTTTTTAATTTTCTCTCACTGTTTTCTTTATTAGCAGAGTTGAAGGCTGTTACTTATGAAATAATCCAAAACGCATCATTTAGGGGCTCAAGATTTCTATTTAAATAAATAATTCAAACTATTTTTGCAATGCCTAAAGGAGCTTTTGTTGATCATTTCTTCCTCTTTTTCAATAATGATACTTATATTGACAGCTGTAGCTCCGCCCCTTTAGCTGTGTGTAGCACAAACTGAACCCATCAGGTGACTTCAGCAGAAACGTTTACTCTGAAAGACCTGAAGTACGAACAGAAAGTAGAAACTCGACACTCGTGACTCTAGATTAGTAAAGCGGCGTTTCTGTTTGTGTTTCAGTGATCAAGACTGGAGAAAGCGGGCTGACCGTGTTCCGGCTTCTTACCAAGGAGAACCGCTGGAAGTGGGTCCAGTCCAACGCCCGGCTGGTCTACAAGAACGGCAAACCCGATTACATCATCGCCACCCAGAGGCCTCTGCTGTACGTTTCTGCCTCGCTTTCACGTTAAACCTCAGAAAAGCCACTCTGATCATCTTTTGATTTGTTTTCAAAGTCTTTAAATTATAAATTAAAATGAATAAAACTTGTTGTTTTCTAGGACGTAGTTTCTGCAGAGCGGCAGGAACAATTAGAAATTCACGCCCAATCCCCTCTCTGTTATTGAGAGCTCTTTGTTTACATGCTTTCTTGCTAGCTTATAGCTCCTCACACCCTACAGCTAACATTAGCAGCAATATCAGAAATATCCATATACCAGCTGATGAAGACGTTCATAGATATTTTTGGCTGGAATTGGATGCATCAGAAAGGGGCGGAACAGGAAGCTTGTGGCCCCGCCCTGATTATTTATTTTTTTTTTTCACATCACAAATACCATCTTTTTCATCTGGCATTGTTTTGTCTGCTTTGTAGAAAGATATACTGTACTTTTCTGCCTAGTTTGGCCGGAGACGAGGACGCTGTAGATGCGTGAATCTATATTTGCTGCTGACAGAAACACGAAAGAAAACCCAGGACTGGGTTGATAAAATCAATTGATCTAAGCTTAAAAGATCAATAATCGATCCATGAATTAGAGATCGTTCTAACGCATTTAACGCATGAAACTAAAGTCTGCTAGCTTGATGCAAACGTATAATGGGATTTCCCTTAGAATGGCTAATGCTAACGCTCGATTGACCCAAACCTACATGATTGACTAAATTAACATCTCTGTAAACTCACAGGTATGAATTGTCCAAACTCTTTTAAGAACATTTTTTAAAGTAATCGTGTGGTCTACTCTAAAACACAGTTTTTTACTCATACTTTCTTCCTCTGGAATAAGGTGTAATGATATAGCGCGATCGCCACCTAGTGGCCAAACTGAAACATCCTCCAGGAGAGGCAGAACAATTGTTAGACTTCTCTGTTTGAGAATCCATTTAACACTGTATGATATTAACAATCTAATTATACATTTTACAGTATGTGAACTGCATCTGATTAATATGAACATCTTCAAACACATAGTAGATGGTTCATGTATTTCTAAATGTGTAAACTGAAAATTTAATTGAAAGAATAATCGGTCCAGACTTTCGTGAATCCAATCAATCCCAGCTGACACCAGGTTTGGTGAAAATGTTCCAAAATGTCAAAAAAGGATTCAAAAATTCAATGGACTTTAAGGAGGATTTAAAGAGTTAAGAAAAATAAAAATGTTCAAATTTCTCCCTAAAGTGTGACTAGTGTAATTTTTTTTCTCCTCATTTCTTATGAATTATCTGGTTATGTTCTCCAGAGCAACATTTAACCAGAAAAATAAAGAAATGCAGTTTTAATTTCTATATAAATCTTCAGAAGAACACATTAAAAACTCCTCATTCAGAGAGTCTCCTTAAGAATTTACAGCCTTAATGAATGAACGTCTGATGTTTTTTTAGGGATGAAGAAGGAGGAGAATATCTGCACAAGCGCTCCATGCACCTCCCCTTCACCTTCGCTACAGGTGAGGCTCTGCTCTACGAGTCCAACCACCCCATGGCCGGCTTCAGAGACCCCACCCCGGAGAAAAACGCCAGCAGATCCAAGAAGAGTCGCAGCGACAGCCTGGCCAGGAACGGCGTGAACCCTGCGTCCCTGCTGGGGGCGCTCATGAGTCAGGACGAGTCCGTCTACGTTTGCCAGCCGTCCGTGGAGCCCGTAGGCTCCGCCCACTCCAGCTTCTACGCGGGAGCGGGCGTGTCCGAGCCGTCCCCCGTCACCGACCTCGGCGGCTGCTTCGACCCGCTGCTGGAGACGCTGGATTCGCTCCGCCTGGACGGGCAGGTGGGAGACGGGGGGTGCTCAAACGGCGAGCTGTTCGGCGCTCTGGAGGGGCTGGGGCTGAGCGCCGAGGATCTGGAGCTGCTGCTGCTGGACGAGCGTATGATCAAGGTGGAGATGGACGCCGAACGCGTCCCCACGCTGGACGACCTGCTGACCAACGAGGAGATTCTGTCCTACATCCACGACTCCATAGAGGCCCCGTCTGAGGGGCGGGGCCCCGTCCTGCAGCTGTCGCAGCAGATGCAGCAGCACCTGTGCGCGCGGACAGGTGAGGCTGTGCATCCGTGGCAGCGCCGCAGCAACAACGGAAACGCGCTGCAGCAGAATCTGACCTGCGGCGGAGCGTGGGCGGACCACGGCGTTCTGGACGCTGACGGGACGCAGAACACGCTCCATCAGCAGAAAAGCAGCACGTCAGAGACCGGAACCGCCCAGCCGTGGGGCTGCGGAGAGAACCGGGACGCAGATTACAGAACGCCGGACCGACACCGTCCAGAATCCAGCGTCAGAGGAGGAGTTTTGTTTGGGGGGGAGCAAAACCCAGAGGAGTCAGCTCCAATCATGAACTTCCCAGTAGTGGGAGTTATCCCAGAGCGAGACCACTGGGACCCCAACAGGAGGAAGGTGGGTCTGCTTCCTGCATGCTGGGAAGATTGTTTATGTTTACAAAAAAAAATTAGGATGCATTCAGACTTGAAAATGTTTTGAGTCAAAGACGGTAAACAAAACCACATGACAAAGATCTCTTCAGTCATTGGTCAGGAATGATGGGGGCGGGGCAAAGCGATCAGAGAAAGTATAATGGAAGTCTTTGTTGGGATAGTTCACTGATTCAAACTTTATATTTTTACTGCTACTTTGGTACAGAGGAGGCATTCTGCAACGCCGTTATTGGCAAGAAACATGAAGATATTCTGATTAATGTTTAGACAGACAGATTGGCGGGAAAACCATTTGAGAAGCAACGTGTGTCACTTAAGAAAACCTACAGTTTCAAAAAGTTGTTTGCTACACTATTCTGTTTACATCACGTGGCCGTTTTGATTTAGTTGTTCCACTCCGAGCGTGGAGCCTATTCAGACTGAGGAAACTTAAAACGACCCGGAGCTCAGTCCAATTAGAAATGAGACCACCTCGAAAGATGTGCCAGAAAGCGGGTTCTGGTTCCGGACCAGGATCCACTTGGGTTTATTCAGACTGAAAATTTGTTCTGGATTAAGGGATTTAGGATTTCAGGGAACCAAATGTGTACAGTGTGAACACACCCTATATTAGTTAGTTTAGTTTGCCGTTTTTATTGTTAATCATAGCTGTGTTTCCATTGACAATTAAATCTTATTTAGATTACTGACATAAATCTATTGTGTATTTCTACTGGACAACTCTATTATGTTACTCTATCTTAAGATATCTCCCTGTACATGTCTCCTACACATTTACTTAAACACATCTAATCTTTGGATAGTTATGTCTACTGTTTTAAACATTTACTTGATATAAAATAAACAATACATTTTAAAATTCTTTTTTTTAAAGATTTTTTCACAAAAAAATATTTTTTTTACAAAATGCACTGTATTTCTCATTACAATGCATGGATGATGTGGGAAATTCATCTAAATGGTGAGGTGTGAAAAGCCTCTATGAGTCCAGGTCTACTCAATGTATCTAAAGCTGTGAACATTAAAGGGTCACCAAACCCTAAATTAACTTTTTTTGGCTGTTGATCTCTATAAATGGGGCTTTAAAAGTGCTGTCTGTTGGTCATAGCCTAATTTTTGACAATTTGAACTAAAACTATTTAATTTTTCAATATGGTCAAAAACCGTCTGTGTGCTGCCCCCTACAGGTTGAAATGAGCCATTACAGTTGAATTTTTGGATTGGTCAAACCATGTAAGTTTCAGAAGTCTGACGTCATGATCTGCAGCTTTAGTAATGATAACAGTCCTGCCCCCAAGCCCCGCCCCTCTGACTGGATTTTCAAATTTCAGCTGTGGGTGGAGCCAGCCTCCAACTTCCTGGTTTGGTGACCCTTTAAAATAGCCATAATTCAGAGTTCTATGTGTCTGTGCACACAATTTATTCACTTGGTGGAATATTTTCAGGTTATATACAAGCTGATGGAGCATTTTTAAGAATGACAGCCAATTCAGCTTCTTTTTTTCAGGAAACATAGCATTTCATAACATTCAAAAAAACATTAGCCATTTGACAAAATACTAAACAAACACATTAATTCCTGCATTAACTTATTTGATTCAGAAGACCAACGATCAAAACAAGCAGTAAATATAATAAATATAATTAAAATTCCCACATAGTTCAGTTTTCCAATACTAGTAACATGTTACTTAATATTTACTAAAAATTTTTAGAATTATTCAGCTACTTTACACTTTTTCCAGCTAATTTAGTGATTATTCCTTCAGCTTGAGACACAAATAACAAAATAAAAGCATTTTAAAGTGTGTAAACAACACTTTCATATCCTCATTTCTCCAGACAGAGAACGGCTGCATCCTGACCACTTCTTACCCAGACGACTGGAACTGGAGCTGCAGCCTGGACGCTCCGGACGCTCAGCTCTGACGCCCCGCCCGGCCGCGCCGACACACCTGGCCCCGCCTTCTACCTCTAACACGACAAGCAGCAGCAAAACTCAGGCCGACTTCAGACGCCTTACTGATGCAGAAAACACCAACAAACGTTTGTTTATCAGAACGATCGATGGATCGAACCAGTTTTGTTTACAACAATACAGTGAAGATGAATTATTTATGTCATTCAGATAAATGTGTTTTATTCTGTGAAGACCGTAAAAGAACAGGAAATATGAAATCATTAATGATGACTGTGAAGGGGGGGCAGTATTTAAATGTCATTTTCTTGTCTAATGTTGCTGCATTTCACTGTTTTTACACCAGAAAAGAATAAATAACTGATTTATTTCCAGGTTTCAGTGAAAATGTGCAGCAAACTTTTTTTTCCACCATGAATGAAAATTAAAAAAAATGTTTTTTATATTCCAAATATCCTTACTTGCAGACAGTTTCTAGGAAATATTAGACATAAATTGGTCTTTTTGAAGAACAAAACCTCCGTCAGGAGAACATGTTTACATTTAGGGGTGTCCAAACTCAGCTTTTAGGAAGATTTTTAATATGAATTTGTTTCTCCATTCTAAATTAATAAATAATTTTTTTTTTTTAATAAATTCTCTTAAGTTTCTACTCCTATGATTTGAAAATTACAAAACTGTTCGAGATGTTAACACTTATTTAAATAATTTTTGTCCTTTTTCCACTTTTTTTTTTTTTTACATAACTTTAAACTTTTTATTAGAATTATTCAGAATTTGTCTTTGTCAAGTTTCTTTTCAGCAATGTTTGACCCCTTTCTGATAATTTAAGCAATTAGTTTTGGGTTTTAGAGATCGTTTAGCACGTTTAAAGGTTTTTGTTGTAGCTGTAGCTTTAGTAGCATTCATATAAAACTTTTAGCAGTTTATTATTGGCCTTTTTTAACTGACTTGAGGACTCTCTTTTTTAGTTTCAAATCTGGTTTTATCAAAATTTATTTAAAAAATATGTCAGTGTACTTCTAGGCTAGTTTTAAATTTAGCATACATCTCCACTTTTTGTAGCTAATTTTGTTTTATTTTTCATATTTTAACTGATTTCAGTCAGATTTATTACATTTTACTGATATTCATTTTTTGCGTTTTTAACTTTTACATTTAGGCCAGCCTCCCCATTATCAGGGTTAGCTCACAAGGATTAGGGCTTACACAAAGTTAGCTTAAAACTCTGTATTTTAGCTAATTAAAATATTTTGTTAGCATTTTTTTCAAGTTATTTTAATATTGTTAACATTATTTAGTATGATTGGCTTTTTTTTTGTGCTATCGTTCTGTCTTTTGCTAATTTAGCAACTGCATCGTAGTTTAGCCTAAAGCTAGTTTTCCTTAGCTAAGCTAGATTTCTTTAACTTCCATCATGCAGTTTGATATTTAGCTTTAGTGATTCTATTCTTGAAATTTAGAATTTCTCTTTAAACCGTCCTACAGTGTTTCTATTTTATTTTTAGTATCTATTTTTACAAAAGTAGGTTTAGCATCACTCTTCTTTAGCCTAGCCGTTTTAAGCTAGTTTGATTTTAGTCAGATTTCTTTAACTTCCATCATGCAGTTTGATAAATATTTAGCTTTAGTGAAGCTACATTTGTAATTTAGATTTATTTAAACCATCCTACAGTGTTTCTATTTTATTTTTAGTGTGTAACATTATTTTTACAAAAGTAGGTTTAGCATCCTTCATCTTTAGCCTAGCCGTTTTAAGCTAGTTTAGCATTAGGGAATAATTTTGCACTTTTTACCACATAAGTTTTTTCTTATTGGCACTAAAAAAAGTTTTGGACACCCCTAAAACGTAAATTTTTGTTCGAGTACGAGGTGAAATGCAGTTATAGTACTGATCTGATAATAGGATTCCACATTACATTGCAAAAAATATTTTTTAAAATACTTTGTGATGAAAATTGTGAAGGTCAGCAGTGGAAGGAGTCTGTAATGAATGTTGGAAGGTGCTGAAATGAGATTTCACTTTCAGTTGCAGTTAAAGTCTTTTATTATTATAACTATTTTGTGTGAAATGTGAACAAAACGTTTAGCAATCATCATGTGGGGGGCTGCATTCTTTAATTCAGGTATGTATATAATTTTAATTATTGAAAGCAGATTTCAAACCGCATGACATTTCTTTGGGATTTTTTTTTTTATTGTAAATATAGAAAATGGGCTGAAAAAAGTGCCAAACGTGAGAGGCTCAATCAGGATGAATTCATGGAGTTTTAAGTGTTTTATTATTATATCATCCCCCCAAACCTAAAAATGTTGATTTTGATCAGAAATCTGTTGAAGTCTCCAAAGCGTCCGGGTTTTTACTGACCAAAAGGAGGACGAAACAACTTCCTGTAGAGTTTTAGTCAATAAAGAATTATCACATGAAAGGCGTCTGCACAATTATTGTAACAAAAATGTAAATTTTTTTTTTTTAAAGCTTCAAAACAAGCAAAGAAAGGAGGAGCTAAATGGAAAAACACAGAAAAAAACAAAGTTAGTATCTATGTAATAAGCAGGTAATTTATGTCAGTCTGAAGAAGTATTTGGTTAGTATATGTTCTACACGTCACATACATGATCTATAGTACACAGTGGGTCAAAAAAGTATTCAGTCAGTCACCAATTGTGTAATTTCTACCACTTAAAACGATGAGAGAGGCCTGAAATTTTCTTTATGAGAGACAAAATGAGAATTAAATATCCAAAAAAATCAAATTGTTGGAATTTTAAAGAATTTATTTGCAAATTATGATGAAAATAAGTATTTAGTCGCCTAAAAAAAAAAAAAAAAAAAAAGATTTCCTGTAATTTCTTCTGTCCTCCACTCGTTACCTGCATTAATTACACCTGTTTGCCTGGTTATCTATAGAAGACACACCTGTCCACAACCTCAAACAGTAACACTTCACACCAGGGATGTCCCCAACAGGTTATTTTGGGCCCCGATCTGATTAAGAGTCATTTAAAAACATGAACAAATTGAATAAACTGATTTGTGTTGTCCCTTATTTGTATTTCATTAACCTTCTTATGTATTTAACAACTTAAATACTGTGAAGTAGCTTTAATAAATATAGAGCAAATATAAACAAATAAAAAAAACTATTTTTTATTGAATAAATATTTATTTTCCACCAAAATTTACAAATAAATCCATTAAAGATCAGAAAATTTGATTTTATGTATTCATTTTCTCTCTCATAGTTCAGGTATACTTATGATAAAAATTACAAGCCTCTCGTCTAAGTGGGAGAACTAATACAATTGGCGGTTGAATACTTCTTTGCCCCACTGTACTTGCTATACTATTAAGTATGCATAAGAAAATAAACTTCAAGGGCACTTACTGTGTGCTGAGGGTCTCCATTAAACCCAATTTCAAGGAAAACGGGAAAATTTAATTCAGAAAATGCGTAATAAACTCAAAATAAATATTCTTGAATTGAAGTGTAATAAATTTAAAAGCTTAATATTGCAATATATATATTTTTTTAAGTATGTAAAATACCTACAGAGAAACTAAAAAATAGATATATTTATCTAATGGAACAATTTCTAAAAATTAAAAATTATTTTATTTAGAGAGGAAAAAAAAAATCACCTTAAAGCATTAAAATGTTAATTTCTGTTCAGGAAGTGAAGTGGAGAAAGTGTCAAAAACGAGGCGAGCAGCAGTTTAATGATTGCACACGTTTATGAAAAAGCATTTAACAGTAAACAAAGGCTGGTTATGGTTTCAATAAATGGTACAGATACTGTTTACATACTTGGCTAAATACAAAGTGAATTTTTTTTTGTTTTTATTTTTTTAAACAAAAGTACACAAATATGGCAGCCGTCAACGTGGCTCTGAATCAACTTTTTTGGCTCCAGGTTTTCTGTTGAACTCAGATCCTTGTTGACAGCGACGAAGGAAACGAGGAAAGAAAAAAAAAATACTGTGGGATTTTCCTGCGCCGCCACCGCCGCAGGGATCCGGTGAAGCTGCCATGGAAACGCTGATCCTGCTCAGGTTCGTGAAACCGTCCACGCTGATTCTGTAGTGTGAGGGTGCAGAAAGAGGAAGGAAGGAAGGCACTCTGCGGCGCAGAAACTTTCACCGCGCTCTGATGTTCCTGCACCGCTTCCAGTTTACGCTGAACTAGAACGACTATCAGCCGGTTCTGTTTTTACTCTTTTTTTCTGAAAAACTTCAGAAGAGCTAAAGTGGCAGAAACGATCAAGAAAAATGCTTTTTTTTTTTTTTTTAACATCTACAGCTGGAAAAAGAATCAATTTTTGGCACCGATGGTTTTGAAAACTTAATGCTAAACGTGGAGTCCCAACAAGCAGCAAGAGGTCACGATCAGAGCGATTCCACTCACGTCCAGCAGAGGGTGCTGAAGGACAGTTTCAAGGAAATTGGGGGGATTCAAAGCACATGAGCAGAAATGTTGGGCTGTAGTGTGACATTTCAGTTGTTGATGTTTTTATTTATGAGGAAAAAAAAACAGTATTTTGTTTTTATCTGACACTGAGCTAGAATACATTTAAAACAAGTTGGACCATTCCAATTTTTGACACTAGGGGGCACTTCTGTAAGCTTCTAAAAACAACTTAAGTGATAATTTAGACTAACTTTTATTGTCAGATTGTTGACGAAACCTTTAGGTTTTACAGTTTCTGTATTTTTTTTTTTTTTGCAGAAACACAAAAAAAGAAAACAGTAAAATTTGACCTCTTGTTGATTTACCGTGTTTTCTTCAACACTTACTAAAACACTCCGCTGCTTAACAGTTTTTCGACTGTTTCATAATATTTTCCAAACATTTTATATTTTATTTTAATTTTCGTTTATTAGAAAATTTCTATGTTTTATTCAAAACCAACCAAACACTTATCCATCTTCTGTTCAGCTTTATTACACTTTCTTTCTTTGGCCAAAAAAATAATCAAATATTTATAGAATTTTTCTAATATTATACTATTTTTTGGCTTTCCAAACCCCTATGGCTAATTTAGTTGTTTTCTTTCATAATTCATAAATCCTTTAGGATTGTCAAATGTCGTTTTAGTGCTCGTGACTAATTAGGGCTTTTTAGCTTAGCATAGTTTAGCCATTTCTGCTAATTAAAAAAAAATCTATTAAATTATAATTTAGGGTATAACTGGAAACACAAAATAATTTATAACATTTTAAATATTTGAAGAATTTTGCATATTTAGCTAGTTTTCAACTTTTTTAAATAATTTATTTTTAATTTTTAGCTATTTTTTGTTTAAATTACATTTTTAGGGGTACATGCTAATAAACTTCACTGTCTGGTTTGGTTTGCGTTCACACGTTGTTTTCAAAGTGAACTGAACTACCAGGAATAAAAAGGCAGTTCTGGACGTTGCTCACTAGAGGGCGATATTCCCCAACAATTTAAACCATTTCACCACTTTTTCCTCTTCAGTTCACGGTGGGTTCTTTTAAAATACAGCGCTGATGTCATTTCCCCTCTCCATATCTACTCTTCGGAGCTGATCAAATCATCCACCTGCTACTTTCTATTAATATAAGGCGTTTGGGTTAAAGTGTAGACACCCGTGTTAACCTGAAGGGACCATGTTAAGGCTAAAGGTGGACGTTAGCAGCACCTAGTGGCCGACGGCGGTGATGCACGTTAAGGCACTTGCGTAAAAGAAAAATACATTTAAGAAAATAAGCAGCCGTCGGTACGACTTCGTTTTACGACTAGGTTTCCTCGCTGATCGCGGCGATGCACGGAGAACTGTCCTGCGACGGCGCTCCAGGTCGCCTCCGGCTTAAGTGCTACAGTTTAGAGACTCCAGAAGTCTGCGTCCGCCGCCGGCGTGCGGGGAAATCCAGTTATACTGCGGCACAGGTGGGGGTTTCAAGAGCCGAAGCAGAACAGCACAACACAAAAGATAAATACACAACGTCAAACACCAGTCTGAAGGTTTCAATATACAGATGATTCGTCCGTCGTGAGAATCGGCTGAAGGCACGGATCTCCTCGTTTCCACGGAGACCACAAACAAAACAAAACGTTACTGCAAGTTTCAGCTTTTTCTACATTTTTGGACGTAGTTTCCCTTATAAAGACGTCTTTGGTTGCTTCACCCGAGCCTCCGGCTGCTGCTTGGTAAATGCACTTGTGAATTCATACTTCATTAATGTGTGCGCAATGAAGCGGACAGGCAGAGCAGACAGTAGATATAGATATATATATATAAATGGTACAGAAAGATATATAAATATGCAGTAATAAGAGCGGTGTGAGTATGCGCTGATACAGGCCAACGATGCAGGACGTCCACCTGCTAAGCTCCGCCTACTCCATCAGGTACGTAGTGACGTCCAGAGGTGGGCCGCCGAAGAGGCCGTCACTCTGCAGAGAGGAAAGGAGATTTTAGACGGAAGAAGGTATTTAATCCAGATCGGATTAAAGGTCATCAAAAACCAGATTGCAAATTTGAAAACTGGTTAAAACTCAAAAATTTAAACTTATATTTTTAAAAAAACAAAAAAAAAAAAAACTGAAATTCTCAATTGAAAACAATATAAACGTATAACTGTAGAAAAAAAACAAAAAAAAAAAAAAAGTTTATTAGTAACACCTGCTGTTGTGTATTTCCATTTTTTACTTTTTTTTTGTTGTTTTTTACTTTTAGTCCCTTAATTTTAGACTTTATTCTTTTTTGGCGCTGATCCTAATTTTATCAGGGGGCGGGACTTTGAGCCAATATTCCATTCCAAAACATAAATAAACAAAATATTGTTACGTATAAGAAGCCCCGCCCCCACATAAAATTAGGATAAACTCCAAAAAAAAAAAGTAAAATTTGAGGCGATTCACTCATTAAAATAAACTTATGTTTTGCTTTTACGCTAAAATTTCTGCACCTTTGGGGGCGTGTCTTATGGATTGACTGAAGACTCTTTCCTGTCATCCAACCAATCAGCTTTTATGGGGGCGTGGTCTAAATGGTCTGAGTTAATTCAAGTTTCACTCCGGTGTAGTGCTGCCACAAACGATTATTTTAATAGTCGATTAATCACCGATTATTTTTCCCGATTAGTCGACTAATCGTGTCATGCGCAAACTGGATGTAAAACACACATCTAAACCATCATTAGCTTTGAACTAACTAAAAACTAGATATAAACAACTACCTGCGATAATGGTAGTGTGAATGTTGTAGGCTAAAATTTATAGCTGAAGATGCTGAAATTGATAACCAAAATTGCTGAAGCTGAAAGCCAGCCGAAACTTTAGCTAAACCTTAAAATGGCTTAAAAATCTTTAAAAAACCCTAAATTAGCCAAAATAGCTAGCATGCAGCTGAAATATTAGCTAAACTTCAAATTAGCCAAAAAACTTTAAAAAACATAAATTAGCCAGAATAACTAGCATGTAGTTGAAAATAAGCTAAACTCCAAATTAGCCTAAAAAGACTGAAAAAAATTCTAAATTAGCCAAAACAGCTAGCATGCAGCTGAAATATTCGATAAACTACCAAATAGCCAAAAAAACAGAAACAATCCTAAATTATCCAAAACAGCTCGCTGAAATATTAGCTAATCTCAAAATTAGGCTGAAAAAAATGATAAAAATCCTAAATTAGCTAAAATAGCTATCATGTAGCTTAAATATTAACTAAACTCCAAAATAGCCTAAAAACCTTAATAAATGGCAAAATAATCAAAAAAGCTAGAAGAATGCTAGTATAACTTTCAACTTTACTACACTCTGACTTCATACAATATAAAGTAACGACTAATCGACTATTAAATTAGTTGTCGACTATATTAATAGTCGATTAGTCATCGATTAGTCGACTAATCGTAGCAGCCCTACTCCGGTGGAGGCTGTCGGTGTAGAGCGTTTGTGTTGACAAAATGTGGATCACAACAATGTTTTCGTATTTTCCGCAGCGGTTTTCGCGTCGCGGAGACTTTTCATTTGGGAGCTGCGCTAATCTGCACGGCCCAAACGGCTAACATCTTAGCTAGCTCACTTATTAGTTTGTTTTTGGTGAAGCTAACAAACGGATGATTCTTCAGGAACCAAATTCTCATGCGCCGCAGCGGGATAGCTGCTTACCTTTGGCTGCGCCACGCCGTTCAGGTAGTGCTTATGGTTGCGTGCGAGTTCAGCACCGGGTGGCGCCGTCAGCGGGTTGATGGCGCCGCCCTCCAGGTTGGCGGCCACCTCACCGCCTTTCCACCGGAAGCGGCAGGAGCCTTGAAGAGGATTCCCGCCGAGCCCTGAGGACTCGCCGTGAGGCGGGACGTCGCCCCCCGATGGGCTGGAGGAGAAGTGCGCCTCCACCATGCAGCTCCGGGGGGGCGCCGTTTGCCCCCCCGCTGACCAAAACTGCGGGAATGTTTGTCTTTCTGCGCTCTGGAACGGAGGCGTGCTCTCGTGTCCGTTCTGCAGGACGCCGCTGTACGGCTGGTTCTGGGTCCACGGCTGGACCGGGTCGCCGAGCGCTCCCAACGCCGTGCGCTTCTGCATCGGCGCCGGAAAGCCCGCCGGACCCGTCGATGCGTTTGGTGAGGTGAAGTTCATGCAGGGAATCACAGGCGGAAGAACGCCGTCGTGCGGGCCGTTTCCCGTCACGCCGGATGACTGCAGCGGGTTCGGCGCCCGGATTTGAACAGAACCCACGCTCGGACGACCCGGCGGCGCCAGCTGGCTCTCCTGCAGAGCGGAAATGTCCGCGGAGATGTCGGGAATGGCGAGCTCCGGCAGCTCCTCTGACAGCGTGAAGATGTCCTGCAGCTGCAGCTGCTGCAGAGGCGGCAGGCCGCCGTCGGCTGCAGGGAGCAGACGCTCCCGGGGGGGCTGCTGGGGGGGTGGGAGGCCGTTCGCCGCAGAGAACATTCCGACGGGGCTCTGAGCCGAAAACGGCGAGGGATCGCACAGCTCCGAGGCAGGGAAGGAGTCCGCCAGGCAGCTGGGAGGGTTCCCGCTCAGAAACTCCTCCCCCTTCTTGAACACGGAGTCGATGTAGTCGAAGATGTCCTCGCTGAGGAGGTCGGCGGGCGGCCTCTGCAGGTCCGACTCCAAGTTGAACCTCTTGAGCGCGCGTTCCCACTCCGCCGTGTCGTCCGCCTGCAGCTGCTCCAGAACCGCCTCGAACTCGCCGTTCTGCGACAGCCGCTCCAGGCTGTCCACCATGGCCAGGATGGAGCGCTGCTCCTCCTTCACCTCCAGAGTCTCCGCCGGGGGGGCGTCGCCCTCCTGCCGCGGGTCGCTGGCGATGCTGAGCAGCGGGTGGCTGTCCATGAACACCTGGTCGATGTTGAGCGGCGGCTCCGCCCTCTGGGCGTAGATGCCTTCGTCCTGCCGCAGGAAGCTGTCCAGCAGGGACCCGGGCAGCACGTCCTTCTCCGCGGCGCTGTCGCCGAACATCTTGTCGAACTGGAACTGCATGACGTCCACGGTGGGGCCGGTGTTGTAGAGGATGGCCTCGCCGGTGGTGCAGCTGAAGGGCAGCTGCAGCCGCCGCTGCCGCAGGTACTCCTCCCCCTCGGCGTTCCTGCAAGAGAGCCGACAGTAAACTGAGAGGTCTGCGCTCCGTCCGTCTGCTGGGGGCGGCGGCTCGGCGAGCGCTCACGTCAAAGCCCGCTGGTACGCGATGATGAACTCCGGCCGTCCTCCGATGTACGTCAGCTTGGCGTTGGACTTCACCCACAGCCAGCCTTTGGACTTGCTGAGGAGCCGGAACACCGTCAGTCCGCTCTCGCCGGTTTTGATCACTGCGGCGAGAAAAAAATCATGTTGGAGGTCAGATTTACAAACACTTTTGGTGTTTTAGCTTCTGAAACGTTTAAACTGCAACTCGAAGGAGATTTGACGAACAAAAACGCAAAAAATCCTTAAAAACATCATAGAGACGCTGCTGATGTTAGGTCTGCAGGATGAGATGCTGAATTAAGACCTACAGAAACAGGAGGTCCCACTCTGATCCTGTTTTGATCATTTTAAAAGCTCTCCCTGGTCTTTTGTTTGTACGGTTTTTAGCCATTTTTTCCTGTAGAACAGTAAGACTTCATTAAAAACCCCATTTTCTGAGAGCTCTCCGTTTACATGCACTCGCACTAGCTTATAGCCCTTCATGCCAACATTAGCGGTGCAACAAAAAGTAACCACGGTAACCCATCCAAGCAGAAAAATCAACAGATGATGTCAAATATGACAGAAGCTCACTTTGAAGCCAAATATTTTACATTTTTCAGCTTAAAATATTGGATTCTAATAGTTATATATTTTTTTTTTTTGAATGATTTTTGAATTTTCTGCCAAAATAATAAGCCATATATTAAAGTTTCATTCTTTCCACCCATAACACAATTTGCTCACCAGATGTACTTTTTCTTTTGGTCACTAGGTGGAGCTCTTCCTGTAAATTTTTTTTTTTTGCCTTTTTTTAATGTGGAATGTTATACCAAGTTTATTTCCAAAGTTTACATTTCATCTAATTTAAATTTTATCTAATGTATTTTGCTTCCTCTGAATTTTTCTCAGAGTGATCATCTTTACTAAATGCAAAAATCTGTTAAAAAATGTTTCAACTTTAGATTTTAATAGGTAAATGTGGTTTACTTATCAACTTTGATTCATATTGAACTTTTAAAAATATTTTCACAAAAAATCCGGGAAAATAATTTACGATGTAAAGCCCGATCTACGTACTGCGGATGTGGTTGTCGGCGCAGTACATCATATCGGCGGCGTGGATGAACTGGTAGCCGGAGCCTTTCATGCACAGCTCAGTCTCTGAATATCCCAGAATAATCTTCCCCCTGCAAAAACAACAAGAACGAAGCGTGAAAGCCGTGTCTCTTAAAATGAGGCTTTTATTCTGAAAGGTTAACTAGAGGAAGTAGGTGGTGTGAAGCACCTGCTGTCCACGCCGGTGGGTGTGAAGTCCAGCTTGTGTTTGGTTTTAAAGAGGAGCATTTTGGCGCGGATCTCCACGATGGACGGAGACTGGACGGGCATGGCGATGGCGAACAGAGCCAGCTGGGGGCGGGTACAACCGCCGTTCTCCACCTGGAGGTTCTGACCGTGGAGATACTTCAGCCGTCCCTGAAACTTCAGAGCCTAACGGGGAAAAGACTTCCGTTAGTCACATGTTTGTGCAGGTTTTTTTAGGCTTTTCTGGATTCGGACTCACCAGGAAGCCGGAGGAGTTGTCCAGGAGGCAGCGGAAGCGGCAAACAAAACTCCTCTCGAGGAAAGAGGAGTTCTCTGGAGGGAGCTGCTCGGGATTGTACATGACGGTGGTGGCGTGACCCTGTGATACTGAGAGGCAGAGGGGAACAGCTGACTTATTCTGATTTAAGATACGAGCAAAAACGAACAAAACTCTCCACTTCTGAACTGAAACTCATCTAAAGTCTTGAAACTCAACCGTCTCCACTCTGCTTTTATTGTTAATTGATTTTACTGTTATTATTTTAGTCATTTTATTTATATTTGATTTTATGTTCAGCAATTTGATGACTTTATGATTGATTAAACTCATTTTGTTGCAGTTCCTGGTTTTGACACTAGAGGGAGCAGCTCATACAAAACAGATTTCTCACTAAATTACATTTTATTTTCAATTTAGTAATTATTAACTTTTTAATATTTAAGTAACAAACATGTTTTGAAGTTTTCAGGTTCAATTTTCTCTATTAATTTTCTTCAAATTTTCTTTTCTATTTCATATCTTATTATTTTATTGCATGTGTGGAGAATTTTTTTTTATGTTTTTATGTACAGAACTTTTCACTGTTTCTTTTAATTTGAAAGTAACATAAATAAAATGAATTTAAATTTAGTAGTATCAGTTGTTATTCAGCTTCATCTTCACTGAATCTTTTTGTTCAAATTAAAAAGTTTTCGCCACAATTTAAAAAAACATATTATAGAGGAAGAAGACATGATTTGTCATGGGGGGGGTTTGATGATTTTGAAATTGTTGCAGTGATGAAAGACTGTAAGAGTGTGTGGAAACATCATTCCAACACGTAAAACGAGAAGAGAAAGTGCTCGTTTTCTGGATGCGGTTCTGGTCTAAAAACTCTTTGCTGCACCCCCGACTCACTCTGCTCGTCGGCGGTGGGGGGGTTCAGGGCGAAGTGAAGCTGCTCTCGGAAGGTGGCGCGGTCATCGGTGTGGATGAGCTCGAACACGCTCTGGTGGACCACGTCCGACTGCAGACGGAGAGCAGAACAGGCGGTTTAACCAAGCGGCTGCAAGAGCGGACACGCTCGGGAGTCCGCAGACTCACCTGATGGAAGCCCAGGTAGTCCTTGATGGTGGGGGAGACGTAGAACACCAGCCCCTCCGAGGTGACCACCATCACGAAGCCGTCCAGGCTCTGCGGTCGGAACAAACGCACACACAGCAGGTTTGAACGTCGCGCATGCGGCGGCACTAACAAGTGTGAACATGTGTGAATGAGAACATTGTTCCAGGGAAACAAACAAATCACAGACGTGACACCAAACTATTCTATTCCACCAAAAACAGGAAGAAAAACTGAAACGTTTCCACTAGTCCACTGGCTTTGATGTGTCAAAGTCAAGGCCCGGGGGCCGGATCCGGCCCTCCAGATCATTTTTTTTTATTGCCTTTAACGGCTCGATTTATCTTGAGCTCATTTCTATTTTTAAAGAGAGTAAAATATTAAAAGTGATTTAAGGTTTAGGTTGATTTATTCTGGAATAATATTCTGGCCTTTTTATT
Source organism: Oryzias javanicus (assembly GCA_003999625.1). Classification (NCBI taxonomy): domain Eukaryota; kingdom Metazoa; phylum Chordata; class Actinopteri; order Beloniformes; family Adrianichthyidae; genus Oryzias; species Oryzias javanicus. The sequence goes on from CM012457.1 coordinate 5,164,202, forward strand.
ATTCAGAATTACATTAAAAAGTTACAGTTTTAAAGTTTGTCATTCTGATAGGTTTTTGGAATATTTTCGCATTTACCAAGATTTTTAAGGCTATTTGGAGTTTAGCTAATATTTCAGCTACATGCTAGCTGGTTTGGCTAATTTTGTTTTTTTTTTTTTTCATTTTTTAAGGATTCTTTTAAGGTTAGCCATTTTATCAGCTACATGCTAGCTGTTTTGGCTAACCTACGTTTTTTTTTTAATGTTTTTAGGCTAATTTGGAATTTAGCTAATACTTTAGCCGGCCTTTAGCTTCAGTGCTTTTCAGCTTTTAGCATTTTCAGCAGCCAAATTCAGCTAGGCTATTTTAAAGTCTAGCTCTTTTTTTCAGCTACATGTTAGCAGTTTTGGCTAACCTAAGTTTCTTGTTTTTTTAGGCTAGTTTGGTATTTGACTAACATTTTAGCTGGCTATCAGCTTCAGCGTTTTTAGTAATTAATTTTTGAATCTTCAGCTATTTCAGCATTTTCAGTAACCAAATCCATCTTACAGCATTTACACTAGCACAGGCTTTTTTTCAGATTGTTAGGCTATTTTAAAGTCTAGCTCTTTTTTTCAGCTACATGCTAGCAGTTTTGGCTAACCTAAGTTTCTTGTTTTTTTAGGCTAATTTGGTATTTGACTAACATTTTAGCTGGCTATCAGCTTCAGCATTTTAGTAATTAATATCAGAATCTTCAGCTATTTCATCAACCAAATCCATCTTACAGCCTTTACACTAGCACAGGTTTTTTTTCAGATTTTTAGGCTATTTTGAAGTCTAGCTTTTTTTTTCCAGCTACATGCTAGCAGTTTTGGCTAACCTAAGTTTCTTGTTTTTTTAGGCTAATTTGGCATTTAGCTAACATTTTAGCTGGCGTAATGCTATATATCTAGTTCACAATTATGTAATAAAGTTACGGTTTTAAAGTTTTTAAAATGTAGTTTTAAATGTTTATCCTGTTCGGCTCGCCGTGTTTTGGATTTTGAGTTTGACATCCCTGATCTACATCCGCCTTTTCTTTGATATGTCATTTTTTTAATTGTTAACACAATCAACGCAATTCCAGCAGATTTTTTTGGGCTTGCTGAATTTGTCCATAGATGTTGCACTTTTCTCATAAAAGTTCTCTGGAGTGACTTATATTTGCTTTATTTCTTAATTATGCATTTTTTTGTCTCCTGAGACTTATACTCGGTAGCGACTTATAGTCCGGAAAATACGGCAATAAAATCGCTGCAGAGGGCTCCTTGGTAAAGTTGGCTGGGGCCCCCAAACTGCTACGTCCGGCACTGCGCAACTGAGAATGTGGTTGGGAGTTTTTCAAAATAAAACTTCTTTCAAAATAAAATTATGAATCAAATTTGGGGAAAGGTTCCAGCTTTAGTTAACCTTTCGCTCCGTCCGTTACCTGCAGCAGCAGCTCCCGCTCAGACAAGCCGCCGACGTCCAGACTGCCCCCGTTCTGCCCGTTCACTCCGAGCGCCAGGCGCCCGCCGTTTCTGCTCTTCATGGTGGCTGCAGACACAAAGCCAGAACAGAGTCAGACATCCGCGGAAAGAACGGCGAGCCGACTCCACTCTGCAGCTGGCAGCGGCCGCGGTCACGGCTGCCAGAGAACAACGTTCAGACAACCGTTTCAAGGTAGGAGTTATGGAAAGCTGGCAGCAGAGCCGTTCACCTGAAACCCGTCAGCGTGGAGAGAACTGTACGCTCATTGTTCGCTGTGGATTCAGCCTCTCCTGGAAATGAAGACATTTCACAGGTCAAGACTCCTCCAGCTTTTTGCCCCGCAGCCTCATTCAGAGATCTTTCCCTTTCAGGAAGAGTCAAAGCAACTTCTGTCTGAATTCTACAGATGTGGATCGATAGGAGGAGATCAGATTCACGAACCAACGATTCACAGATTAAACTATGATTATTAATTCAATTCAATTCAATTTTATTTATATAGCCCAAAATCACAAAGAAATTTGCCTCATTGGGCTTCATGCAGGTAATTTTACAGATGCAGAAAATAGAAACATGAAGAAAAATATCTAAAGACTAAGCTGACTAATAAACTAAATAAACTGGATATCCCTGCTCTTAGACCCTCCCTCTCAGTAAGGAAAAACTCCTAAAAAACCTGAGTCAGGAAAAACGAAGAAACCTTATGGATTCCCACATGAGGGAGAGATCCCATCCCAGGACGAACAGGCGATACCAGAACTGGTAAAGAAAAATTAGCTTCTACAAGTACGTATTTGAATAGAGTTCACTATTACTTTTTAATAAATTTGTAGAGTTCTCATATGTATGAAAATGTAACTTATAAGTCTTAAAGACCATCATTTATCCATGGAACAGGAGATCAGAACGAACAAAAATGATAAAAACACAAAGACTTAAAAAGAAAGAAAAAAAATTTTTGTTTTTGAAACTATTAACAAATCCTGAAAATATTAGTTCCGCTACACTTCCAAGTAGGGATTGACAGATCAGTTTTTTCACGGATAATACTGATTTTTTTTTAAAGTCTGGGTGGTCAATAGCCAAATTTTCATTAAAGTGAACATTTTGGCCTCCAATTTTACAATAATAACAAGTTTGTAACATTAACCGTTTATTTCAAAAACATAAAAAGGCAAAGAAATCACCCGTAAAGGTTTACAGCATGTAGTTATTATTTTAAATCAAACCAATCAAGATCATTTCTACACATGTAATAGATATTTCATTCAGTTCAGTGGATTAAGAAGAAAGGTCGATGCAGACATGTCGGAATACCCAATATCCGCGTCCATGTTTGTATATGTTTTTCAACCTCGAGTTCTAAAGCTTTGCATTTCAGTGCAAGGCGGTGTGGTCCCAAAGTTCGTTCCCCCTGACAGAATGTGTGTCCCCGGCTTCACTCATTCTTTGTTTTTTATAATCATAGTTTGTCCCAGAAAGTGTAAAAAGGAGCTGGATGATGACAATAATCTTTATTCTGGGGCATTTGAGGATTTACTGTAATGATTGATTGAATTTTTTTTTTTTTCTTTTACCACATATTCTACATAAAACAAGAGGGGGAACAGATTCTGTCAGGCCGCTACTGACAAAGCCAGAATCTGTGTCCCTCAATGATTTACAATAATGATCCATCTTTACATGCTTCCATAACAAAGTCACTTTCATAAGTGTTTTTTCATACATTTTGTTTTTTTCCTTTAAACAGAAATAGCTGTTATTTTACATAGAAGATGTGGGGAAAAACATGCTAATATGACAATAAACCCCCAGAATAAAGTATATTCTAATCATTCACCTTCTTCTTATGCTTTTTGGGACAAAATATGATTATAAGGAAACATAAATCATGTCTGAGATCGGGGACGCACATTCTGGCAGGAGGAACATACCTTACCACAACACCTGGATGAAAATCTGCTTCTCTGCTGCAGAATCTCCTGGAATTCCGTTGATTGCTTCATTGGTTACAGAGTTATCAGATCAAAAGAATGACACTAAAGCTCTGGTTCGAAGACAAATTTGTTATTTCAGAATTTATGTCACTAAAGAAAACTTGAGTCTTGCTTTTTTTCAAAAAAAAAAAAAAATCCACTAAATACTTTTACTGTGAAAACAGGAAGCTTCAGCGACACTTTATTTTAAAGATTTGTTTACTTCCTGCTACAGCAGCACTACACATTCAGCTTTTGTTGGTTAAATTGCATTTTTCTACCTTCCTTGAAGGCCCAAACAGCTTCACAGTCATTCACCCATTTACACACTGGTGGTGGCTCCACTGGGGCCCACCTCCCATGTCTTGCCCAAGGACACTTCAACACATGAGCGGGCAAGACGGGGATCAAACCCGCAATCTTCCAATCAAGAGTCGGCCGCCCTACCGCTGCACCACGGCCGCCCTAAATACGTAAAATTAAAATCCAACAATATTCTCCATCTCAGAGCAAAAAATACTGAATAATATTTGTACTACACTCTAGTATATTTATATATTTTTTTTTTAAAACATGATTTTTGAAAGTTTTAAATCCTAAAGTGTCAAAAATCCCAAAGTGATGTTTTAAACTTTTAACACCTGAAACTGTCAACAGCATAAGCAAAAGAAGACAATTTTTGAACTTCATTAAGTATTCAACATAATTCCAACGCGAAGAAAAGCGTCAAAAAAACACGAAGCCGTTTTTCTGCTTTCAGAATCTGTTGAATTTAGGTTAATTAAGTTTAAGAGTTACAATAAATTTGAAAACTCCTGTGTTAACGGACTAAACATGTGGCAGCTTTCCTGTGGGTGGAGCCACCTTCACCTATCAGACTTTTTTTTCCTAAAATTAACAGCACTCGTGGTCAATTTTGTGTTTTTACAATTTGTTTTTATTTTTTATTACAACAGATGCATCAACCTCAGTGATGAAAACTAAAAAATGTTGCTGCTAAAAGGAATAAATGTAAGTAAAGCTGTGAATTAATGGCACTTTGGATGATTGATCACAAATGACAGTTGTGAAAAACTTGCAGAAGAATATCTAAAGTTAGATTTCAACTGTTGGCGCTCCACCATAGCCATAAAACCGCTCTGCCCGTCTGCGCATGCGCAGCCTCGAGCAGCTGCTCTCCGGGGACGTCTGTGGGCAGCAGCCAGCAGGAGCGCGTCTCTTATCTGGACGACCACTACAGGAAAATCCCCGGATGCGGCCTCTCCCGTCCAGGCAGGCCTGTCACGCAACTCCTTTAAGGAGGCGAGGGGGGCCCCGGCGCAGGCGGGAGCACTCCCACGGCTTCAGCACAAATCGCACCTCCTCAGCGCCGCCCGCACACGGGAGCGCCGTCAAGAGGAAAGGAAATAAACGCAGAGCGGGCCAAGCGGCATCGTTCCACCGCCGCAGCGCGGCCAGGCTCCGCCCCCCTCCGCTCGCGTGCGTAGACGGGCCTCTCTGCGGCTCCGTTTGTTTTCATTCCACCCTGGCGCTCTGCCTCCCCGGCTGCAGCGCTGCTGCGTGCAGAAGTGCAATAACAGTCGGAGCGGGGGTCAGCGGGGCCCTGCGGAACACCTTCCCATCAGCATCAAAGGAGCTGCAGCAGCAGGGGGCGGGGCCTGTCAGTGACCAATGAGACGACACACGGCCAGAGTCCCCCGCAGGGTTCACAGAGTTTCTGGTCTCAATGCTAAACAGATACGAATGACAGACTTTAATGGTCACAAACATGGAGGAAGTTTCTGTTTTAATACTCGATTTAGCAGGAAAATAAGAAAGAAAAGAAAAAACGATTAAATGTAAAAATAAAACCTAAAGAGGATCAAGAAATCAATGAGTTCCACTGGACTGAACTCATCTCGATCAGTCATAAGATCCGCCTCCTCTGGTCTGAAATAAGAACTGGACTGAGTGACTCCTCCCCCTACTGAACAGGAAGTACATGCTGGCTCCAACTCCATAGACTTCAATCAAACTAAGTCTATTGCCGCCATGTTGGAACCAGAAATCACCAGTGAGAAGTGATTGGTCCAAGTCGCTTTGAGTCTACGTTTCTATGGTAACAACTTCCATCAATCAGAAGCGAGTTTGTCTGAAGGCCACACCTCCTACAACTTGAAAGTGGGCTACAAAAATCTGTTAACTATTTTGAACATGGAAGCCAGTAGGCTCCACCTACTTTTATTGAGTCATCCGATTGGTTTAGAATTTGAATAATTTGCAAAAAAGAAAAAAAATGTAATAAAAAAGAAAAGAAAGGGGTCAAATCGGGCTCAGCTTCAAGTCAATGAAAACCAGAGAGTAAATTTGAAAGAAATATTCAAAATTTGAAGGAAAAAAAGTAAATTTGAAACTTTAATAAAAATAACTGTTACCAAATAACAAAATAATGTTTATCAACATTTCCAACTTTTTTTGTTTGTTTGTTTCCCCTTCTTTGCTTTCTACATAGATTTAAAGTTGTGACTAAAAAAAAAAAAATTGGTAACCCTTTAGATAAGGTTCTGCAAAAACTCAACATAATGTTGACAAAGATTTAATACATTCGTTAAGCTTGTAAACAGTTTATTAATATGACTTCTGCAGATGATGGTAATGAAACGTCGTAACTGTGTTAAAAAACAATATTTGACTTACTGTGATAATAAATATCTTAATAACACCTAATAATGTTTGCTAATGTGTTAATAAAGTTTGTTAAGGAATCTTATCATAAAGTGTTACCCAAATAAAGTTGTAAACTGCCACTAATACTCCATCATAGTTCTCAGGTTAAGAGTTTCACAGCTGAGCTGACCCTATTTTTACATGGGGGCGGGGCTTTGAGCTCATTGGCTGCATGATTTCTATCTAGTGACAGAGGAGACTCCTCACTACAACACTTTCTACACTTTCTCAGCCAGACATGAACATTTTCACACTTTTCTGTCTTGTTTTAAACTCTTACAGATCAAACCGGAAAAAAAAAAAGTCCAGTAATAGAATAAAAACAAAGATCTGATCACGATAAAGATTTATATAACGTTGGTAAACTGCATGTGCCGCATCTCCGTAAAACACGCGTCAATGTCAAAGTCCGGATCATTTTATATTATTATTATTAATGGTCCAACGTTTTCTTGTGCTGGTAGCATATTGAAGCAACAGATCAATAGATCAATTATAACGATCTATGGTTTTCTTATATGGATCAAACTCTTTTGAAATTTTTATAAGTAATTTTTTAGGTAAAATTAAGTAAAAGTAAATAATTTGAGTGTTTTTTTTTCTTTTAACATTTATGTATTTATAAGTTCAAAAAATTTTACAATATATATATTTTATGGAGAGTAAAATATTGAAAGTTCTTTATGATTAAAGTTTATTCTAGAATGCAATTCTGCTTTATTCATATATATAAGTAAATAAAAGTGCAAATAAACATTTTTTTTCAATTTGGTACAAATGTTATTCTTTTTATTCAAGTTTCGAATTTAACTTTTTTCTTTTTTCAAATGTTTTAATATTTCTTTCAAATTTACAGAGTGTACTTTGGAATTTAAAACATTTTTTTCCCCAATTTTAAATCAGGCTACTTAAAAATTATTCTGATTTAACCCCATAAAAAAATGAGAATAATCAAAAAAGGTTTTTTTTTATTCAGACCAACAGAATTACTAACAGCTGTTTATTTCTCTGTAGAAGTCTGTTTGGAATGTGAGGGGCCACTCGGTCCAGTTCTCTATATACAGTCAATGACTGAATCTCCAAGGGGATCTGAATAAATGAATATTTTGTGGTTCTCCGGCTGGAGAACGTGAGATCTTCATGTTCTACTAAGCAGAGAAAATGGGTGCAAAAAGCTGCAGCTGAAAGAGCGAAGCTGTGAAACCAGAGACGTTAGATGGATGTCTGTTTACTACAGAACCTCCACACTCTGCCTTGGTTGCGGGGGTGTAACTCGACGCCGGGGGGCCCGTTTCTGCAGCTTCCTGTTCCAGAGGACGGAGAACACACAGACAGAGGTTTTAGGACGGCAGACCTCAGGGTGAAGCGCTGTGTTTTTCAGGCGCTGTTTACATGTCAGACAGAAACACAGAACAATAACAGAAAAAAAAAATGAAACTGAAAGTCAGCCAGAAGAAACAAACATGTGAACGGAGCGGCTCTGCACGCCGTGTCGACTTCAAAGTGGGAGGAAGCGGTCCAGAGCTGAGGCACGAAAACTCAGGAGAAAAGGAAATGCTGTCACGGGCTGGAGGCCCGCCAGCCGCTCAGAGGCGGCGCGAGCACGCCAGCGATGCATGGGGGAATACTATCTTGATTTAGAATTATTTAGTTCCAGTAGATCCTGAGCAGAGATCGCTGTTCTCACGCAGATGTGCAGGAAGGGCGGCGAGCGCTCGGCCTGCAGGTTAAGAACGGTTCTCTGGACCGGTTCTGATGGCGTTCCTGGAGGAGGAGGTCCTCCAGAGCCATAGAGCTTCTCCTGCAGGAGTCGAAGCGTTTCCACATGAACTCCGTCTGCCGCTGGAGCCGCAGATTCCCGTCCAAGCCCTCCGACAAATCTCCTAATCTGGATCCAGCTGCCGGCAGGAAGTCGGCGGCGTGAGGAGGCGGAGCTACAGAGGCCAAAATGCCAGAAGGGGACGGGAACTGTAGCCTCTCCCCACGCCACGCCGGTAGATTCTCCTCCTCTCATATGAAGAACTCAAGCGTTACCACGGCGACCGCGATTGCTAATAGGCAATCTTATTTTTTCGGACGCTGGTTCTCGGGTTTCCAGCAGCGTCACACCGACATGTCAGCAGCGGCGAGCTTTCCAAAACATCCACAGCTGCCTCGCGAAGTCACGCTATGGGGCCGGGGGGGGGGGGGGGGGGGGGGGCAGTGCCGCTATCTGCCCACCATCACGCCCCCACCGCTGCTTATGTTCGTCCTCCTATGAAGGCTTTTCTTCCACCTGATGATTTACAGGATGTGTATCTGCAGATCTGAGCGTGCCCCCACCTGAACCCCCCCTCCCCATTTTGACAGGGTCACCCCCCCCCACAACCACCACTTAGCTCCTACAGCCATTGAAGTGGACCTTTTTTTCCTTCAAATTTCCTTGACAAGAAGCAGAACTTTCAGAGAAAGAGTTTCTGACGCGCGTGGGTCCGACAGAACCGAGCTCCAGCTGTGGTTCTGATGACGCATCGGTTCACGGAATCACCTTCAAAGTTCTGCGAGTTCTGAATGAAAGTTTCTTGTTTTTAAGAGTCAGTCAGATCAGTCGAGGTTTTCCGACGAGAACTTTAAATTTTCCTGGAGGAGGTTCCGTCATGGAGCTCCTCTAAACCTCCTCCACCCTCCCCACAAAGCTCCTCCTGCAGGAGCAGAGAGCGCTCCAATCTGTTACCGTGGAAACCACAGATGCTTCAGTAAAGAAGTTCTTATAAATGACTAAAAGAATGTCAGTTGTCTGCAGGCGAGGTCAGGAAAGAACACGACAAAGCTTCAAGAGGAAGAACAGCATTTGTTTTCACTCATTGACCTCTTTCAACAAAAAGAGTTTCCTTTACCTAACTTCTGCGAAATAACAGCCTCATCCTGCAGAGGAGGGAGGCGGAGTCAGAAGGTAGGCTCCGCCTCCTCAGAGCAGCTAAGTTTATAAACATAGGGAAGTTTCTCGCGGTTTACGGACGTTTATTTAACGCCATGAGAGCAGGAGAGAGGCGTGAAGGCTGGAACGCCGCGGCGCGTCTGCCGGCATGCAGACGAGGAAACCGGAGGACGCTCTTGGTGGTGCGGGAACAAAAAGATGCGGACTGGTGGTGTCGTCTGGATTTTATCTGGTACTTTAGAAACTGTTCAGGTGGTTAAACATTGGTTGAAAGTGTGTGGAAGCAGCAGGGAAGGGAGAGCACTTGTACGATCGGGACGCATTGATTCACTTTCCTCTCAAATCTCAATTTATGGGTCAGTTTTGAGGACAAAGCAACAAAAACAAAACGTATGTATTTTTACATTTGTGACTAAGCAATCAAAAATGACAAACACATTTATCTTATAGAAAACCTGGTTTAATGTAATTAAACCATAAGTCATAAATTTTGCACACTTTCAACACAAACTTATGAATATATGTGCAGTGGAAGTGTCAGAAACGCTTTATTTCCTTCTTTCTGACAGTCTGCGTCTCTGTTTTCACACACACTGAAGTAAAAATACATTTCACCCATTGACTGTATATAGAGGACTGGACGGAGTGGCCCTCTTGCCTTGCAAACAAGTAGTACCTGCTGGCTCCAAGAAGACAGCCTCTTATGGATTGATCGGCTTGATTGATTGATCCGCTAATAATTTTTTAAACATCCTTCTGTTAATCTGAATTTTTTCTAAATATTTTTTTTCTTTATCGCAAGTTATTCAAGTTATAAACTGACCAATCAGATCCCTCAGTAAATGAATGTGATGTCCCCACCTTGATTGACAGAATCTCCCGAGTCACTTTAAGTGGAAGGGGTGTGGCCTTCTAACAAGCTCACTCATGATTGGAAACTGGAGTTTTCATGAAAACGTCGACTCGGACCCGTCACTGTGGTCTGGTTCCAACATGGCGGCATCTGTATAGAGGAAAAATTGCAACTTATTTGGCCTAAATCTTGCTGGAGCCAGAGGTGGTGCATCTGCACGCTCACCATGTCCAGTTCTCTACGTATAGTCAATGATGTTTTACTGCACATCGCCATGACGATTTGTACACGTCCCTCTGATTTGAATTTGAATATTTTGCAATGAAGTTTAGAATAACTTTTTCTCTCTTTGCTTTCAGTATTTAGGATGAATCTCCGCCCACCCTCACAGCCCCACCCCTTTTTATTTTACAATTCTGCCCACAATTGCTGGAAAGGTGAAATAATTGGCTAAAATTGTAGAGAAAACCTAAAAAGAAAAAAAAGAACTGGAAAAAAATAAATCACAGAAATGAACATTTTTATACAGTACTGGTGGTACTGCATCATCAGTACTGATACTAACTTGGTATAAAGTTTGGTACAATCCCTACACAAAACTCACCACCATGTCTTTTAGTTTAACCTGCATTACCAGCTGCTTCCGTTTCTGTTTGTATGGATATCCACTAAGAAACTCAATTTTCAGCTGAGTCATTTTCTGATTTGGAAGAAGCTGAAATTCTCTGCAATTATTGACCAAACTCACAAACGAACACTCGTCCTGAAACAGCGCTGATTCAGCAAACCTCAGAACAAAGCCAGAAAAACAACACCCTCGGAGGAAGTCGAAGCGCGTTTGGGAATGTTGACCGACCAGCTGCTGGTTCTCTGCACAAACAAGAACCGGCAGCTTTTCAGCAGCGACCTCGCTCGCCGCCGCATCGGAGAAACGCGCCCGGACGTACCTTTGAAGTAGCTCTTGACCCGCAGGTATCCCACGCTGAGCCGCAGGACCGACAGCTTGTCCAGGCGGGAGCGCACCTCCTCCGGAAAGGGCAGGAGGTCCATGAGGCGGTCGAGCTCCCCGTTCAGCCGGTCGCGGTGGCGCTTGGAGGGGTTGGACTTGACCACCTCGCTGCCATCGGGGATCTTCTTTCTGGAGAACGGAGAACATTGTTCTATCAGAACAGGTGGAGACCAGAGGGAGAAGGTCTGGCGGTTGACCTGGACAAAAGTGTGGGCGTGGCTCTAGAGGTAATTGCAGAGATGCTCATTCTGTGCATCTATTATCAGATCACGTCGGATGTTTTGATCGTCATAACACCGGCGTCGTCATGGTAGCACGGAGGCTATAATCATGTGAGGTTTTGAGTGAGTTTCAGCACCAAAACATCAAGACGAGAGCTCCGCCTGACAGAATCTGATGAGTTCTGATACAGTCTTATTAAAACGTGGAGGAAAAAGTTCTTCTAAGGAGGCCTAAAAACCACCGTCCTGATCCAGGTAACCAGAACTTGAGGTCCAATTTCCATCCACAAACCAGGTCCAGTCTAAATGTTGTGCAGTTTCCTTCAAACGTAAGACCACCGGGTTCCTTCCATCTGAGCCACAGACCAGGACGGTCCTACGAGTCGGGATTAAACCCGATATAATCAAAGAAACCAGAGAATTCAACCACCAACCTGAGACGAGTGACTCCCTCACACCCTTTAAACGCACAATCCAACAACACAAAGAAGAAATTACTTTTTCCATTTATCCTAACGAGAACTAGTAAACAGAAAAACGATTAATCTAGTCCTGCACAATTCCTTGCAAATGTATAGTCATTACAATAGCAGATATATGATTAATAAATGCTTAACATAAATGCAAAACCAATCTTACGGCTGCTTGATATATTTAACAAATTAAATAGAGCCCTTCATGGAATCGATCAATCAGATGGATGGACACTTATGTGAGATACCTGCCTCCTATGTAAACGTTTGGAGTAGAACTTAAATTCTATTGAATTTATTAATAATATTAAAACTAATGCTGTGAATTAAAATGATGTATTAGTTGCTTTGCTACTTGGTCATGTATCGCAAGTCATATCATCATTTCAATATTGATCGCCAATAAAAAAGTGAAAAAAAGACAAAAAATTGCAGGATTTGATTTATGAACTTAAATAAAAATGTAATTAAAATAAAGTACATGAATTGAATGTAAAAAAGGAAGGTTACTAGTTAATTGAAGCACTTAAATTATATAAATTATCATTGATTAAAGTTGTTTATTGCCATTCTGTAATATAAATTGAGTTTGTAAATATTTATTGCCATTATTATGAGTGTTTTAGGGTTGTTACCTACTGACTGACCAAATGGAAAATAGATACAATTTCAAATGGCAGCCTGAGTAAATCAGCCTTCAATTTTGGATGCTAAGCTTTTCTTAAATGTTGGAAAGTGCACGAAAAAATAGGCAACACTTGACAGAGGCAGTAAAATGTTATATTCCTGATCCTTTGGTATAACGTTCCTTTGGAGGTAGATCACTGTCGCCATTTGAATTATTTAATTATTATCCTGTTGCTTACAATAATTCTGCATTAAATAGCGGCCCTGCTGACCATGTTTAATATCGTTAACATTGAATTTGACAGATAATTCAATTCAATTGGTGTAGATGCTTGTCAAAAACACAGTATCGCTGATTTCAGCAATGTTGCAGAAAAGCGTTTATAATTTGCTGCACAAAATAAAACAAGTTGTTTATTATGATTGTGTTTAAGCTAAAAATTATTATGGATATATTTTCCCAAAATAAATGTTCTTCTATATAATGTTATTAGAGAATTTTTACCAATTATCGCAGTATTGCGATATTATCGATATCGTGAACCATGTATCGTATATTGCATTGTATCGTGAGGTACCCAGTGATTCCCAGCCCGAGTAGTGCATGAGATTATGTAAAAAAAACATGAAAAATAATCTAATTTAAAAGTTTTAAATTCCATCTAAATCTGTTATAGTGTGAGAAACTTGAACCAAAATGACTCAAAAGTGAAGTAAACAATTATTATAAATGTTTATCTACAAGCTGTTTCTGCATTTTCTCTGGAATAATTTTTCATTTTGGCTAAAACCATCAGGTGTTATTCATCTAATGAAGATGCATGTTTCTTTTCAGTCAGAGGCGTGCAGCCGCTGCTAGAATAAACACTCCTCCATCCAGACGCCGCTCTGACCGTGGCTGGTTCATGTTCCTTTAAGAAGGCGGCGAACTCCAGAACAACAACCTTCCTGAGACCACAACAACAGCATCTGGTGATTTCACAAACCGTCTTCCTGAGTGAAGACACGTCTACCAGCTGATAATGAGATGTTTGTTTTGGACTGCCGACTCCGTCCCGAGCATGCTGCCGAGGTTCAGCTCAGGAAGTTCTTAAAGTGACTGATCTTAAACAGAGAGGAGCTGCAGGACGTCTCTCTGAGCTTTCATCAGTAATGAACAGAGGAAGCAGAGCCAAGATTTCTTCTTTTCATAAGGGATCCTTAAAAATTTTAAGAGTGGTTTTTCTCTGTAGACCAAACTTCACAGGCAAAGCACCTTCTCTGAACACAAAACCGACCCGATCTGATAGAGGACATAAAGAAAATTAAGATTAAAACTGGGTTTCTGAGTCTATCCTCCATATAATTGTTGTGAATCAGGAGCAGATGAAAAAATGCAGTTTGAAAAAGTTCATATTCGTGTCGTAGAAAATACACCAGGTGGGCCACAAGCTCCGCCCTTATTCTAATACATCCACAGTTTGGGTCACGGTTCCTTTTCCTCGTCCAAACTGGCACCTGATCAAAACTTTACAGCTGGGAAGCTCCAGTATGGCTCACCATTATCGTTGCACTGATAATGTTAGATTGAGGGTGTGAGGGGCAACTACGTGGAGGGGAATGGGGGTGGGGTTTCTCCCCGCCAACAGTCCCGTCCACAACTCAGAGGTGAACTTCTGAAAAGACTACTTTGAAAATAGATCAAAAGATGATCGGAGTGGGACTCTAACCGGACACAGTGACGAGTAGGACTGTAACGAATATCCGGGTGCTCGGGTATTCGCGATCTTCTCCCGAAATTACGAGTACGAATATTCGCGACATCAAAGATCGCTGATTCGCGATCTTCATAAATATAGTAAATTTTAGTGAAATATGATCAAAATATGATCAGGGGACGATGTATTTGTGCTCTGAAATGCAGATTAATGTTGTACTTTAAGCTTACGAACTAAAACAAAGCCGAAAGAGAAGCGGTACGGCAGCTGAAAGTAAACAACTTCGTGACTGTGAACTTCCGGTTTTCAAAGTAAAACTAGCGAGAACTTTTTTCCGTTCAGAAACTGAGACTGAAGTTCGGTTCTCTGAGAAAATAATTAGCTTTAACACCGGAGCTTTATCTCCAGTGTTTACGTTCTTTTGGTCATGATAACTCTCCAACAGTTGACGCAATTAACTAAACTCCAGTTTATTCTGAAGAAACGCAGCTTCAAGCTGCTGAAAGGCAGATGGAATCAACGTGAATCAGATGATTCTGCCGCGGAAATAACGTCTTTTTTCATAGGGGCTCTGCACCAATATGTAATGGTTAGAACGTAAAATATTGAAGAACTTTGATAATAGAAAACTGTGGAGAGAATTTTCAGGTTTTACTTTTAAATGATCCAAAACAGCAGTGATTTTATCCTTTTTATGTTACTTTTTATGATACTTCACCAGAAGATTGACAAAAGAAAAAAAGTTTAAAATGACAAATGGCATTTCTTTCTATCTGAATCTTTGTGTTTTTTAAATCAGTTTTGTTGATTCTGATCTCCTCTTCTAAATAAATTTATAAACAATGATTAAAAGCAAATAATTTCAATGTTCATCCATCCAGTTAATAGACATTCACATAGCAATAAACATTATCTTAAAAAGTAAGAATCGTGGTTCGATTCGTGAATCGAATCGGATCGCCACCTGAGCAACGATCCACAGCCCTAGTGACGAGTGTGGACGCTACACCAAACCCCCCCGATCCAGCCAAAACATTCTCACTCTCAACTTGCAACATATTGATGTTTGGTTAGGGACCCCTCCACATCAAAATTGGACGTTTTGGGTGTTCCCAACTCGTGGTTTTCTGACATGCTGGCTGCTCCCATTAAATCAGGGCTCTCTAATCTCCAAACCCCAAACCAGTACCAGTACCAGTCATCGATCGGAACTGGTACTGCATACTGGAACTCCACGCCCGTTACCACACACGCACACCACCAAACGTGGTACCGGTTTTCAGACCAGGTAAGGGTACCGTGTCAGGATTAGGGTACCAGTACCGGCCGCATCCCGAGGACCACCCCGCGTCCGTGTATCGAGTCCGACAAAATGGCCCAGACCACAACAGCCAGCACATCAAAAAATAACAAGCTGGGGACACCCAAAACATCAATATGTGACGAGTTCATTTGAAAGATTTCCAAAGTCTGAGAAAGCAGCTAAACAGTCAAGTAAAAGATGTTATGCTTCAAAAAACTGTAGCTGCTAAGGCTGGGTATCTACAGTATAATAAGTTCCAGAATGGATTCAATTCACTAGAGCCTGGATCAATTCTATTCAGATTTATTCTATCAAATCACTCAATTCAATTTGATTAAAAATTAATTTTGAGTTTAAACATTTAGACATATTTGTTTAGAAATAAAATAATAATCTCTCTATATTTTGAATATATTTATATTAATCTGATAGAGTTCACATACTGTCAAATGTATTGAGTTTGATAATATCATACAGTGTTTCATGGATTCTCAAAAGCAGAAGCTCCAACAAAAATGTTCAGATCATTAATATTGTAAACATTGTTCTTCTTCTCCTGGAGGGCGTTTCAGTTTGGCCACTAGATGACGTGCACATTTTTTTTTTAAATAGAAGAATAAGCAATGAATGAGAAAAAAATGTTTAAGACCACAAATGGTTACATTAAAAAATATTTATTTAAAAGAGTTTGGAGAATTCATGACTGAGATTTGAAAGATGTTCATTTAGTCAGAAATGTCTGTTTAGATCAACTGAGTATTAGCATTAGCCGTCCTATTGGAAATCCCATTATATGTTAGTATCAAGCTAGTGAATTTTAGCATTATGTGCTAGAACAATCTCTACTTTTATGGATTGATTATTGATCCTAGTAGCTCCAGTGTTCACACTTTTTCATCCACTGAAAGTTCTCAGCCGTTTAAACAATTGGTGTAATCAGATAAATCTGTCTTTGTATTACAAATGTTTTGCATATGGAGACATTAGTAAATAAAGACAACATGAAAATGACTGTGTGAACAGTCAAGGAGTTATTTAGAAGACGCCAGTGACATATCTGGTGTCAAAGAGTTATATAAGAGAATCCGTCTATCTATTAGCCTCAAAGTTAACCATCGCCAACGTCCCTTTAACACCTGAGCTTAACCTTCAGTGTTGACGTTCTTTAAAGTAACGTTTTTAGTCCACATTTAACTCAAAGCCGCTTCTCTCCACGTCAGAATTCAATGAAATGAAGAGCAAACAACTGAAGAGTAACAATAATGTAAAAAGTGTCATTTTGTTGCCGACGCCAACAGCTCCGGTGTTGACGGGTCAAACCACTAGTGATCGTTTTGCATTTCAAAGCTAACTTGTCCTGGTCAATCAAAAATAATCTCATTAAAAATGTTCTGCTGGTGGTAAAGTCCAATTCACCACTCTGTTATTTTTTATCTTAACTATAAACACAATTTTCTTGGCCGCCTTGAGTGTTTTTTTTCCCCTCAAACTGTTTTCAGAAACTTGAGTTAATGTCAGGGTATTACATTTCTTTTCTAAACCACTAAGCTGGCTCTCATGGAGGAGTTCTTCAGATGGAAACTGAGAAGCTGCTGCTTCCTCCTTTATTTTAAGGATCACATGGCGGATCTCAGCAGTGCGGACGTGAACTGGGCGACCTCTTCCTCAGCTGTCGCCACGGTCCATCCAGAAGGATGACTCAGATTTTGAAATGCGACGGGACGAACACGAGCGCAGCAGACCTCAGAGGCGGCCCCCGCCTCACGAAAACCTCACGCACTGGGAGGTGAAACACAATACACAGACCTAATAAATGGTTGAGAACAGAATAGTTGAAGAGGAACACATTCCCACTGCGGGGAAGCAAAAACAAAGTTATCAGATTTTAAATGAGAAGATCAAAAAGTTTCGGCCCAAAGACTCAGAAACAGAAGAGCCAAATGTAGATCTTCTAGAACACTGGAGAAGAAGAACTCCTGGAGAACAACAGAACCTACCAAGTACTTCGCCATTATCAGTATGACGCTGAAACCAACTTGAAACCGAATCCATTCTTAAACTGGCTATTAGAGCTAAAACACAAAGTTAGCATGTTTTATTTTAAAACAACTCAATATGTTTGGCATATTTTGGTTAGAAAACCGTTAGTTTGCCATTTCATTGGGTAGGTTTTAAAACAGAGACGTTAGCGATCAGTATGTCTGTTTTTAAACAAGTTTTGTTATGCGAGGGAATAACATAAAAGGTGCTTATAGACTAGCCAGCATGTTCTCAAAATAAACACTAGTTTGTGATTACACTGGTTGAAATTTCAGTAACCGAATAGAAACTACTAGATTTTACACTTGTAAGGTTTTAGGGTAGAGATACAAACAGAGCTTTAGCATTCTCTTGACAACACTAACTCCTCAACTCTTTACGCAATTAACCTCATTCCAGCTGAATTTGAAGAGCTCAAAAGCAGCAACATTCAGCACTACAGAAATGAAAATGTTTGCGCAATCAATGTAAATCAGCTTTCAGCTGTTCGCCGTTATGTTCGTTGCGTAACAGCAAAAAGCCGATATAAAAAGACACTTTTCAACGCATTAGATTCGGCTAATTCACATGAAAAGTAGAGGGGTTACTGTATGTCTAAGAACCGGTGTTTTCACTGAAATAACATTAACTTTAGGCTAGTATCATATACATAACTACTGACTAGCATGTCTGTTAAGAAAAACCAACAGCTTTTGATTACATTTGATGTTAGCATCAATGGCCAAAGAGAAACAGGAGTACAATGTCTTCTGGTCGTAGAATTAGAAATGTAAACCACAATGTCTGTTCACATCCGCTAGATTAGCAGAAATGCTTTATGCAAGTTATCCTATAAACTGATTAGCATGCCCATTCAGAAAACAGCCAACGTAATTACAAACTGAATAAGTGTTGGCATAAAAACAAATGCAACAGATTTCCACTACAGTAATTATGCATTACAATAAAAAACAAATAAAAAGAAAGTATTTTGGGTAGTAAATTAGCGTCACAGCATTAGCATATCTCTTTAGCAAGAATCAAACAAAAAACTATTGTGTTAGCCTCCATAACCAAACTTTTCTTTTTTCTAGTTATTGAATTAGTGTAACAGCTTTTGATTACACTGGCTAAGTGTTAGCATTAATAACAAAAAAGTATTTCGGTTATTGAGGTAGCATCACTTAATCAGCATAATTAGCATAACTTTTCTTTGATGGCAGTGGTTAGGCGTTAGCATCAATAACCGAAAAAAATACTTTTTCATTATTGAATTGGTATAAACTAAGCAAAATTAGCGCAAGTAGCATCACTAAATTTGAATAATTAAAGCATTTTTAGTCAGTATTAGTGCTATAATCAATAATAAAAAATACATTTTTGGTTATGGAATTGGAATAATTGTATGCTTATTATTAACATAATAAGCATACCTTTATCATCTAGTAATGCATGGAAAAAGTACTGAATCGTATGTCTGTTTAGAAAACCCAACAGCTTTTGATTACACTGACTAAGTATTAGCATTGATAACCAAAAAATTGCATCACTAGCATCGCTAGTATTAGTGCTAGCATCAATATTTTGGTTATTGAATTAGAATAATTGAGTCAATATCATTAGCATTCCTTTTTTTTCTTAGGTAGTATTGAATTGAGAACTACTGACTTTCGTGTGTGCTCTAAACAAAAACAACATTATTTGACATTTGTTCAATTTTATAATAAAAATGCAAACTAATGTTTGTTGAGAATCCACAGGACAAACATACATTTTTAAATCCATCTCATTTGAAAATCATAAAAATTTGGAAAAACAATGTTGGCGTTGACATTTGTAATAATTTTAAGATAAACTTATCTTTTAAATACAGTTCACTAGAATAAAATTAGAACAATAGAGTGGGTATGTAAAGACAGAGATTTAACTGAAAAGTTATTAGTTTTGTTAAACAGTTGTGTAGAGGTAAAAGTGTAACAAAGGATTGTCAAATCAGTTGATCTGTTAGTGTCCTGTCATGAACTGAAACAGATTTATAACCTCGAACAAAAGCTCATCTTTTCAGCATTTTTTTTCTTAATAAACTCGCTGTCTTTCTTTGTGTAAATCATGATAATATCCAGACAGCGATGAGGAATCTCCTCCCGGGTTCCAGTTTCTCCTTGTTGAGTTAGGACTTATCAGAGTCTTTCTTTAAAAAAAAAAAAAAAAAAATTAAAAAAATGCTTGAGGACGTGATAAAGAAGGGTGAGGCAGAGGTCAGTTTGAGCCAGACTCTCATCAGAACGAATGCGTTTCACGGCTGCCCGTTCCGGCTTTTTGTCCCCACGGACGGCGCTGCCGTCGCCAGCCGTGTAATTGCATGCTGGTGCTTCAGTGTTTGGCCTAAAATGAATTTTCGAAGCCGCCGGTAGACTCCGGCAGACACACAGGGCAGCCCTGTCCTCGCCGAGATTAAATTAGCCCCGAGCACTATAATTAACTCAGACTGTAGAACGGAGAAGTTCACAGAGCGATCTGCCGGAATGCCGTCGCCGCCGCTGATATCAGCAGGACGAGATAAGAAAGGACAAAAACAGGTTCTCTGTGAATTTTTAGAGAATTCAGATGTGTTAAATAACACGTACACAAAGTCACTTAATGGTGAGTAAGGGCAGGGTTGTAGATGAGAAGCAGAAACCTAAACTCCTCCAACCCTGCATCTTTGCTACAAAAGACGATACTTTTTCAAGTTTTTGAATAGCCCCGCCCCTTTGAGGTCCAAAGGACAGCAGCTTATGACTCGTGAGGTCAAATTAAAGACTTTAACACTGGAGTTCTTTATTTTATGGCTATTAAATTGAAAGGAATTGTGCGGTTCACTCAGTATTTTGTTTATTTGAAAGCTCAACTTTTAACGGTTTTATTGTTTTTAAAACTTGAATGATTATTATGTTTATTTAAGTCACTTATTTCTGCTTTTATCAATTGATCCTGGCATGAATTAGACAACTACATTTGTCTCAAAAAATAAAAGCCTCTCCATGAGTCCAGACCTTAACCTACAGACTGATAAACGGGTTCCTGTTTTGACCAGTTTACTAAAGCCACGCCCACATTAGCATGTTCTCAATCATTACCATTCCATTGGGTTAAGCTTGGAACAGACTCATTCAATTGTAAGACCGCCATCTTTAAGAAGCACCACAGGAACAAAATTTGATCAACACGATAAATTGTGGCTACATGTAGTCATTGATTCCTGTCAATCGAGAAATGTTTAAAACCATTTAAAAAACATATATATTTATTATTAAGATGACACACCTTGATTTAAGATAGACAAATATTGAGGGTCACGTTAAACATTAGAAAAATAACTTTTGCACCTCTAAAATCCAAACTTGCATGATTGTCAAAAACGTTTTTATCAACATTAACTTGTATAAAAACAGTTCAACGCCAAACCCACAGGGGGCAGCGTTGTGCAAAATGTAGAACCAGGTTATAAGGGCTGTAACAATTAATTGATGAATCTATTTCTATGATCCAACTATCGATCTGTCTCAGGCAATTTTTTAATTGAATCAACCTTTACCAACATTATATTGTTTCGCAATTAAATAAACCAATAAAATAGATATTGGATAACACCATTTGGATTGAGACGTGGTAGATTTATTAAACTATAACGTAAAAACAACCATCACAGCGGACAACAAACGTGATGCAGAAAAAACGGATCAACCATCATTACTGTGGAAACATTTAGAATTCAACAAAGTCATGTGACCATCCAGTGTAGTAGAATGTTCTCTTGGATTATTATGATGTGGAAAAACAACTTTATTAAACTAAAATGTGAATAGAACAGATTTGACATTCTGTGTTACCTACTTGTTCTACACATTTATTACATTGAAGAAATATATGGAATATGGGAAACTTCACCAGCACTGATCAGTACCAGGTATTTATCTATGAGTTACACTGATTGAAGTTTTGGCTAAAAATGTCCTGGATCCATGTTAGGTTAGTGAATCGGATCCTTCAAAATGAACCAATAATCCACTATGAATCGGATCATCAACTTTAAATTACGATATGCATCAAATTCCTGTCAAAATTAATCGTTTCACCCCAACATTAACCAGTTCTCCACAAACTTTCTTAGGACAAAACTTTAGATTACTTCTAGTAGGTTTATTAGTACATGCAAATGGCGTTTAGATTAATACATCATTTGTTGCATGTTATAACATTTGTGCATTTAAAACTCAGTGTGCTTATTAGTCATTTAGGCCAAAGTCTTTGAAAAAAATTTTTTTTGATTACACAAACAGGGATTTAACTTGAACAAACGGCCTAAAGCCGAAACAATTTATTTGTCCTGACCAATAAGAACTGGACTGAGTGACTCCTCCCCCTCAAGTTCCAAACATAAATTGGCTCCAAGAAGCCAAAATCCCATAGACTTCCATAGAGAAATAAACAGCTATTAATCAGTCATTCTATAGATAGGAATAACTGTTATTGCTCAGATACTTTTATCTTTATTGTAAATGTAAGTTTTCCCTTTTTTAAAACTAAATAACAATTAAACAAAGAAAATATGAAAAAATATATTAATATTTTACTTTTTAAATTACTTAATTTTTTTGGCATTTGGCAATTTTGTGGCTCCATACATCCGCTGTGTCTCCCCTCTAGAGCGTTGGAATAAAAGAGGGAAAAAAATGAAAACAGAGTTCTAAGCTAGCACTGTGACATTAAGCCGGCCTGTCTGCAGGATGCACAGAGACGAGGTCTGTGCACGGCAGGCGTCCTGCTAATAAAAGGGAGAATGTGGACAGAGTCTGCAACGAGGCGGCCACAGCCTTTTACAGTCGGTCTTAATGGAGGCTTTGTGCAGCGCAGGCCAGCTGCCCGTCCAGGAAACCTCAGACCAACATCTCCAGAGTCAGACATTGGCTTGCAGTGCATTCTGGGAGTTACAGTCAGATCAGTGCGAGTAAAATAAGATGTTTGCCAAGTAATCTTGATTGAAGTATTACACTGCAGAGATTACAACCGCAATAAAATGTCTACAAGTTCAGCAACTTCATTCATGCACGACATGCTCTGCTTGACCAGTCATGAACTTTGAGAGTCAAACATGAAATCCAACAAATCTGAAGACCCATTTCCAGAAGTTCAAGACTTGAAAAAGAAAAGTAAAGAAACTCGACTGTCAGCTTTAAAATGATGGGACGCCAAAACCTGGACCCACTCTCAACATCATTTAGGTCCATTATAGATTTAAATGAGACTTCAGGACCTTAATGAGCTTTAGCAGAATCGGATTGACAGGAAACACGACCAAAACAAAACAAGTCTCAAACTCCTGCAGGAATTGACCGCTCGTATATTATCAGTTTGAAGCCTCTAATGTTCAGAGCAAGAATAAACAGAACCAAGTGATCTGGTCCAGTTGAACAGAAAGCTTAAGACTGCTTGAAGAATCAACAGGTCGGATCTATTTAACTGTGATAAAGTGTCTATTAAAACTTAAAAAAACAAACAAAGTTTCAGAAACTGCAGATGAGCTAAATTGTATGCCATGACATTCATAATTCACCATAAAAATAGAAAAACATTTTTTCGTTTTTTATCATTGCAATAAAGTGAATGCAAACGTTTATAACAACATCAAAAACACATTTTCTTAGAGACTACGAACCTGTTGTATTATGGGTAAAAACAAAAACAAAGCAAAATAGTAAACAGGAGAATAAAAACCTTTGATTCATTTTAAGATGTTTATTTTTTATTCTGAACAATGGAAACTGTTTTAACAAGTGTTGACAAATATGAAAACCTGACGTCAATAATGTGGGGGTTGCAATCGCACAAACAAACCTGAAAATTTGCAATGGGTAAGCCATGACACCTGTCACTCTACCCGTTCCCTTCCAGAATAAAAAAAAATTCAGTCGATTTCACCATTTTCCCCACATCACCGAAGCTTCCCCCTAGCACCAACAACCACTAGTCTTTCCCGGTTTAAGGCCAACTTCTGCCTGTCCAGAACTGCATCCTCCAGCTAATAGTTCTTTTCAAGAGAACTATGGTTATGGAAAGATAAAACTAGACTTTCATTAATGTTAAGAACCTAAACTGGACTGCTTTTATGTCTGAAACCTTGTTTCCACAGAACGATACGAGACAGTCCAGTATCCAGGTCCAGTTAGAGTCTTTTCATTAGAAAATGGAACCACTAAGCCGGACCGAACCGTACCTTTTTTGGGTTGTAGTTCCATAGAAAAATGTAACTGACCGGTCAGGCGGAGCAATTTTTTAATTGGTTGGTGGAAAGTCATTAAAGCCTCATTTCCACTGAACAATCTGGTAAGGCAAGGAGTGGTAAGGTACGGTCCAGTTAATTCTGGCAAGAGTTTCCACTCAGTTAAGCCTTGCCTCCACTGAGCGTTTAGTTTTAGACCGCTAGCATCCTCTTAGCTCACCCTGTATCACATAGTTGCCAATGATGGCAAAGAACATTTGCAATTCCACTCATGACCAAAAGAGTACAAAGAAAAATAAAGGTTGGAAACGTTAGCTTAAACTAGGGGTGTAACGGATCACGTATAATCTGTGGTCCGTGGGACGTGAACATTTGTACTTTAAGAGGTACTCCAGATATATTTGGCATTTTCAACACAATTTTTAAGAATTCTTTTCTCAGTGTTTGTTGATTTGGTCTCAAGACGTGTAAATATAATCATGTTTTAACCATTTGTTTTTGTTGAAAGCTTAAGGATGTTTTGTTCTAAAAAATAGCACCTAGATGCGCAATTTTTTTGAGTTACATATATAAATAGCCTATTGTGTGTGAAGTACTTTATATATTTTATATGTTTTGAAGCTTTTCCAAAAATCAATTTAAATTGTAATCAGGTTTTTTTTTTGTTTCGTTTTTTTTTTTTTTTTTTTTTTTACTTTTTACTGATCCGACCCACAACCCTAAAACTTGCACACCCCTAGATCAAACGAGCACTATATTAGTGCTTTCCAATGTAGTCATCACTTTCAGCCAATAAACAGGTTGCTACAGCGGCACCACCCCAAGCATTTCATTCCACTTTTCAATGGACCTACAACCGATGGGGGCCCCTAAGAGGTGCTGGTCGGTTATGTTTAATGGGTCCATTTTACAATTGAACTATATATCAGTTTACACTAGCAAAGCTGTTGACTGTATAACACAACTTTGCGCAACTAATAAAGTGAAAGCTTAGCAATTGGAACCGAAAAAAGTACGATATTTATTTTATAAACGTCCTAGCTAACCGTTCTTTCCCCCTCTCGTAAATCGTTCACAAATGACAGTTGTTAGCTTTGCCGTTCCAAACCCGTAAACCGAAAGTCACTTTAGACAATAGCGGCGATATCACGATTTTGTCTGACGTCACCATGAAAAGGGTCAAACTTATCTCAAACAACATTAAATGTTTCGTAGGTAGTAAATACCAAAAGCCAAGAAGGAGGATAAATGAGCCGCTAGAGGTTGTTGTAGTTAGCCTTTTGGGGTAGTAGCATGATTAAATGATACAAAGCTACAAGGTCAGTCTATGCATGTGCCTTAACTGTCCTACTTTGTGCGGAAAGGCTCACCTGCAATGTCTGGATCATTCTAAACCAGACCATACCACTCAGTGGAACAAAGCTGTAATCCAATAAGAACTTAACTGTTTTATTTAGTTTTTTTTTTTTGTTACATTTAGTTAAAAAAAAAAATCGAATATCGTGGATAATTTGAAGGCTGTGTTTGTTCAGCTGCATACTTTTTGTAAATTAACTTTATTTTTTTTCTTTTTATAAAACTCTAGAAATTGTTCAACAGAAATTCACTTTCAACTTTAAAACTTTCATCTACGTCCATGTATTTTTTTTCTTAAGCTAGGACACACGATAAGCAGACGCGCGAGCTCATATCACATTACAATAACAGAGTCCGAGGCGCGCGAGCTCCAGCCTCGTGCCCCTCCCCTCGCTGTGCATCGCGTGAGAGCAGCAGCCGAATCTCAAACTTGATTAATGCGCGAGGCCAAGATGTCCGTGCCAGATCCAGAGAAACTCCGTTTTTAAGGTGGTCCGGGAGAAGGGGGAGAACTAATGGGGAGGAGAGGTGACTTTTTGAGCTCAAAACGGCCCCAAAGATCATAAGACAAACAATCGTACAACCTGAACTTTTTCTGTTGAACTCAGAGAGCGAACGTGGCAACAATGTGACCCGGGACAGCTCGCGGTCTACCTTAACTGCAGCTCCAGCCAGCACAATCCAAGTTTAAAACTTTATTATTCGGACAAAATGACAGTGGTTTTGGAAAAAGGGGGAACTAGTTTGTCCCTTGGGACACGTTTACGTTGGTTTAAATGTGGAGTTTGTGTAAAACCAGAGAGTTTCACCCTCCAGGAACAAGCACATGTGGGGAGACAAAGCGCGGCGGTCTTACTGCTTGAGGACGGGCTTCTTCCTCTTCTTGTTGGCATACGTTCCCGGGTTACTCAACATGGTGGCACGCGGCACAACTCCGATCAGATAGTTCCGACACTTTTAGTCAATCCACGCGGAGAGGGTCCGGTTCTGTCGGCTGTTCACGCAGCTATCTCCATGTTTGAGACTTTTTTATTTTCTTTTCAAAGAAAAAAAAAGTTCTGAAGTTGGAGTCGGGGCGCCGCTGCCGCCGTGACAGCTCCGTGGGGCGGATTCCGCGGCTGACCTCGGTTCGTGGAGCGGCTGAAGTGTCGGTAACGCAGCAGCAGTGAGCCGCCGCCGTCCTCCGCCGGATAAACTACTCCGCCTTATATGATTGCGATCCGGAGTTCCTTTCTGTGTCTCACTGACGGGGCGTTTTCAGGAAATGTGCGCAGTTTGTGTGAGCTTAAGGTGGACTGGACTCTTACGTTGACAGGCTTTTGTAACATCCGCGTGAAGAAAAAAAAAAAAAACTGCAGCCTGTTATACAACTCCACGCTGAAAAACTTCCCCCTTAGGATGGGGAACATTCAAGTTCACTGCCAAGTTCAACAAAAGCCCAAAAAGCAGCAGAACAATGGAGCAAAGCATGAAGGATTCCCGGAGACGGAAAATCACTAAGAATTCTAGCTATTTGATACCATTACAGCCCTTTTGAGGAAAGATTAACTAAATTTATTAACAGTTATAGTCAACTTAAATCTCCGAATTAATCTGATTTTATTTAATCCTCCAGGAAGTGGTAAATCTGAGGATTTAGCTGCTGATGCTTTTGCTCCACTGAATGCAGATGAAGAACCAGCAGCTTCTGCAAAGTCTTTAAGGTTTGATTCTGTTGTTCCTTCACGCCATAGAGGCCACCAATCACAGCTGACCAACAGGAAGAGCTTTATGAAAAGGATCACATACAGAAAGATCTATGTGTGCATCGTTTATTTATTTTTTAAACATCCATCACATTAATAACACCTTTTAAAAAGATGAAAATTGTGTTTTAAACATGTCCTTGTGGCATTTTTCTAATATTGGAGTACATATATTAACCCTTATGCTATCCTAGGCATGTTTACATTAAAAGTGGGGTCATCTGGACCCCACCAGACAGCACGCGGAACTTTTTTTTCCCAGGATTTTTTATATTCACTGGTGTCCGTGGCATACATAAAATCCTGTCCACCTTTGTCATGGGAGAGATCACAAATCAATATAATGGTGGGGTCATCTGGACCCCATAAGATAGCACAAGGGTTAAGAAAATTAAGCTTAAAGTTGCATTTCCGAGTTTTTCTTTATTCAAGTCAATGAGAATCAGGACTGACGGGAAAATGTAAGGTGGCCCTCAAGTCCGAATCACATCACAATTGACGTTAAAACATTTTTAAAATCGTCAAAAGCAAAACAAATATACTAAAAACAGTATTACAGTTTAGAAAACAAAAATTCTAGAAACCAAAACAGAGAACCAAAAAAAAAAAACCTTACATATCAAATTGTCCGCCTTATGTGAAAAAGCAATCAAAACTGGCAAAATAATAAGAATAAGTGGGATAATGCTCAATAAAATGTGCTTTATTAGAAATTAATGCACGCCATAGGAGCCTTAACCACCAGACGCAAATTGGAAGACTGTTACTTTTGCAAAGTTTAGATAATTTATGTTAATAAACATTAAAGTTTTTTTTTAATTAATTGTTAATGTGTTAACACTGAAAGGCCTAATTATAGTTTGTATCCCTCATAAAAAATGGCTATTGTGTTCCCTCCATACATTTTTAGCATTCCTCTAAAAACATCATCTCTGAGCACCAGCCCCTCCCAATCCACCAAAACAAGCAGGTCCTCACATTGTGATGTCACAAAGTGGGAACAGCCCCTTCCAAGAGGAGTCTGCTGGCTCTAGGTTGACGTCATGAAATGGGCGGCACCCAACAGAAGCGAAAGGTGAAGCCTCTCTGGCCAAGTTATCTTACTTCTGGGTAGGAAAATAGCTCACAAATATAATATATTTTTCAGTTTAAAATAGTTTATCCTACAAAAAGTAATATATGATTGTATTTATGAATACAGATTAATGTGAAATTCTTAGAATAGCACAATATAGACCCTTTAAAAAAAATGAGAAGTATTTTTTTTCCCTCAATATTGGCTTAGAATCCATGAGCATACACAGAACGTCTTTGCATTGATTATTCTTTTTTCCTTTGAAGTGTTGCACCTTTGCAAAATATCAACAGATAGACTGGACTCAAAGGACAAGAAACTTCTTCATATGTAACATACAGCAAGCAAAAAGGCTCCAACCTGAACCACCAACAACTGACGACTGGATAAACACAATAATACAAGAAATTTATGTCCATTTGCATTCTCTGAAATGAATTTGGTCCAAGTGGACGGAATCTGTTCAGCCAGTTGTTACAGATATTATGCAAAATGATGCTGGTTCTCAACAATAATTGTGATTTGATCTATAATGAGAAAAAAAGAAGATGGAAGTATTTTCTCCGCCCCACAACAAAGTTCTGATAATGTTGTTCACCTTTCAATGTATCCCGTCAGGGGTCACTATAGCGAATCAGCTTTCACTGATTCAGCACAGGTAGTTTGGAAGTGTTTTATAGGGAGACCTATAGTCTGATGTTCTTGAAAAACATCACTTTGTATCAAATTTGATCAACAATTGTAAAATTTCAAAATATTTTTCCAATAAAAATGAAAAAAAAAAAAAAAGAGGAGACAAACTGGAAAAGGTATGTATTACGCGACATCGCTAGTTGGATGATGATATCCAGTATCACTTCTCTCTAATTAACTTTCGGTTGAAATGATGTAGAGTTTCTAATTGGGTTTTTTTTTTAAATTCAATTTGATTTCTGTTAATCAATTTTGCTTTCAGAAATGTACTCTTTTTTCAGAAACCAGAGAAAGTAGGTACTATGGGCCATCGCTGAGAGGACGATGGCGTTTGTCTATTGACGTTTTTAATAATCATTCCATTAGCGATGTCTCATTGTACCTACCTTTTGTGATTTCTCATTGTGCATCTGCTAATATTTTATTTTGTTTAATGGAAATTACTTTTGTTTTCCTACATTTTTTTTGTGTTGGTGTCTGGAATTGTGTTTTGTTTTCTAAAATGTAGCAATGTTTTGTTAAAATTTGTTTTTGCTTTGATTTGCTCTTCAATAATAGCCATCTGTCTGCAGCATGAAGAGCTTCACATTAAAAAGAAACAAAACTTTATTTATCTGTTGAAATGTCTTTAGAGGTTGTTGTTTAGAGACACTAGCTGTCAGTTTAAAGCGTTTTCAAAATTTTTATTGATCCCGGAAGTCTGAATTCGTGATCGGCTAGCTAGCTTTATTGAACTGTTTACATTAGTCCTCTGCTTGAACTGTTGCCGTTTTCTGCTGTGTTTTCCGGTAATAACATTTTGTGATCTGTTCATGACATGCAGACTTCTACTGGAGGATTTATCTGGAATAATAAGCTTGAAATATAAAGCGCTGATCATAATAAGAATAAATGAAATATCCGATCCTAATCGGACAACGGATCCCGATTTCAATAGAGTCTTCAACCACGTGATCGGAAATCGGGCCCGATCACGTAGTTGGATCGGGACATCCCTAGTTTTTATATGACCACTTGTTGCAATTCTTGTCCTGTGCTTTTGCACTGTGTCACAGTAAACAATTTTATTAAAGATAAAAGCAGGAATTATAAAGTCCAGCACCTTAGACATCAATGCGTCCAGTGTAACCTGCAATCTTTGTTTTAAGATCTACGTAGATATTTACTTTCCCTGCTCCACCTCAAGGAATCTAGAACAAAAATAGGGCTGAAGGGTAAATAAGGATTCACCTTGAGAGTCGAGCGAGGAGACTTTCTATTTTTAGAGTTGTTGACATGACACAAATGTTTGTTCAAATCCACAATCTCCTGAACTCAGAAAGAACCACCGATTGACATTGGATGTCAACTCAAGTATCTGATACAGGTTGAGTAATGCTGTAACCCTTGAATTATAATGTTTGTTCACTAAATTTACAAATGATTTAAATCAAATCAGAAATTATTAGAACACACCACCAAAACAAAACTTTTGCACAGCAGTAATTCATTTTTTTTAAATTGCAAACATTTTCAATGATAATGGATTCACCAACACAAAATGTGGAAAACACTTAATTATGACAACTTAAAATGTTTTAATGCCTTTGTATTGAAGCGTGGTGCTTTTAAACCCTTCATCTACATCATGACCATCATGACGATGCTGACCTATAGGCGCTTGAAACATAGCAAAAAGGACGTCTCTGGTTGTCCGTAGCAGCCAAAGGGGGTTTTCACCTCAATCAGTTGATGAACATGCGTGTCCAGTTTGTGTTTCTATACCAAAATGTGCACATCTCCATACTAGCACAGAGCTAACACGAGAACTTGCACTGATCAACTGAAACTCCTCTATTTGAAGCAAGACCAACCTATCCAGAGAAGTCACACCCCTGACTGGCCTGAACCAACCGACTTGGAGGAGCCAATTCTCAGTCCATATAGATCACTCACAGAACAGGTGACAAAGGATCATCTCTGCCAGAGTCCAACATGGGAACATGATTGATTGACTGCTGGCAGCACAAACATCCTTGACCAAAACCAGATGGCCCTTTGCAAGGGTCTCTAAAGCCTGTCCCAAAGTTTGTCCAACAGAATGGACAAGGGTGAACGGTTTCATCAAATTCACAAAGAACGTGGATTTTATACGGGAACCCCAATGAACCCTGAAGTCCGTTGTGGGATCTGATCCACCGCTCCATGATTGGAATGAAAACGGCACTGTTCCTCCTGCGTCAAAGGTTCGACTAGAAGAATGATGCTGACTGGTGTGATCCCCTCTAGTTGGTCCTCGTTCTTGAAAAGAAGGACCACCACCCGGTTCAGCAATCAACTTCAATTTACTTCAAACAAATTCTAATGTTGTGGATCTTTAAGAAGAAAGGACACAAAAACCAAAGTGATGGGTGTCATATTGTGATGCGTCTTTGTCATCCCACCAAGAACTCCATCACACCTCCAGAAGCTCAAGTAAATATGAAATATTTCTTAAAAGCATAACCAGATTTTGTGAGACAGAGGCAGCAATAAAATCAAGTGCATCTATACTATTGAAGGGCCGGGCAAGATTGATGAAACACAACAGGGAACTACACTTGACCGTCGCTCTGGAGCACAACAAACCATAAAGGACAAAGAAACGATTTTTTTTCTTTTTTAAGTACTATTTTTACATTTTAGAGTTTTTTTTCAATGACTGATCCCTGTGGATGAACGGGATCCGTCCGGAGTGTCAGGTTCAGTTAAGGTATGACTCACATGCCACAAAACTGCAGAAAAACTGTTTTTAGAGTAAATGTTCTGTGGAACACCGTCTTTGTTCACGGTGCTGCTAGAATGTTCTCCAACTTATCTGCCTCCAGCTGAGCAGGAACAGAACACGCCCACGCGATGCTATGAGGAAACGAAGCTTGTTGCTGTTTCACAGAGGTGATGAGGGATGTGAATGAGCTTCACAAGAACGAGGTTTGGCCGTCACTGATGTGTGTTCAGGTGGTTGAAGGTTTGTGTTTGAGGTTACTAATGACTTCCCTCACATCTCCACATAGAAATGATCTGGATTCCTCTGAGCGCTCAGACATCACAACCAAAATTAATTCTGTACATTTAAGCGGCTCAAAAACAAAAGGAAATGGTTTTCTCTTTCAGAGGAAGTGTCAGGATTGAGTCTAAAAGCCTGAAACCACAATGTGATAACAGAAAACACACAAATCAGAGACAAATTTTACCTGGAATCACAATGAGCTTAAAAAATACTAGAGTTCTGCAAAAGTATAGGGTCAAAAGAAATTAATCAAATTTTCTCCTAAAATTCTTCTTTTCCAGATTCTCAAAGGTCTTACAATGAGTATCCATTATTCATTCTCTCCTCGTTCATACTTGGTAATGACAAACTACTGATGTAGCCACAGCTGCCCTGGGGCAGTCTGACAGAGGCGTGGCTGCTGGTACACACCTACCTCTGACCATTACTGGGGCATTCATAGACATTCACACACCAGTGGAGTCATCAGTTTTTGTTTTATGTTTTCTATACTGCAACTTCATCTATGTGACATGTAGTGATGATCTCTTTACCAGGTCACCCTTAAAAGGGTCCTACCATGAAAATTCTACTTTTTGAGGTTTTAAGTGCAATTTGCTGTAAATTTCTCACTATGAAAGAACCTCAAAGCGGTATTTTTATCCGTTCATGCATTTTAGAGTAATCCTTTAACGCAGGGGTTAGCAACGTTTATAAAGTGTCAATTCTAAATGTTCAGTCAATCAGCTTTTACTGATTCACACGGGTGGTTATGCAGGGAGTTTTACATTGGATGATCTTCCTGACTCAATCCTGTATATTTAAGGTACAAAGAGATCAAGTTATGCAGCAGAATGAAGGATCTTATCTAAGGATCCTCTCTGGATTTTCACTGATTGGCGCCCTGGGAACTGAACCCAGATCCTACACCAGTCAATTGAGCTAACCAGACACTTCTAACTGTAATGTGAACTGTAATGCAAAGAAATACGAAAATTCAATATATCGGAAAAAAAAATAATTTACAAACAGCAGGTCAAATACTTTTTTTGAACATATTAGCTCAAAATTGTGCTTTCATAATAAAATTGCAAAAAAGTTTTTATCCGGTTAGGAAAGAAACTCAAGAAAAATATCTAATATTTTATTAATAATTTGTGTTTTAGTGTTCCAAAGGTAATATATGATCATAGAATGGATATAGTTCTCTCTGAAAGGCTTAAGAAAATCATAGTTTGGCCCGTTTAGAAAAATATATCTTGATTTCAATGGACTTCACCTGGTCAAATAAAAATTAAATACATTTAAAAAAAAGAACCATGGCTTAAGTTTCAAACGCTATTCACAGAACAAATTCACTGCTCAAAATTGATCAGAAAGTATGTTCATGAACTTGACGACGCTAGTGGGAGGAGCTTCTGCCAAATGTTTTTAGTCTGTTTGCTACAAGGTAGCAATGACTGTATATCTCATTTACAATGTATGGAAGACGAGGATGATGTCGAGATAGAGTTCTAATGCCTCGTTTACACAGAGCGGTCCAGACTGGACTTTTGAGCGTTTCCATCACAAAATTGACTCGTTAAGCAGGACCAACTGGTACCATTTCTGGTCCCCGTTGGTTGTAGGTCCATTGAAAAATGTTATGGACCTGTAAGGTTTGAACATACAGTATTATATATACAGTATTCACCCTAATTTGCGGTGGCTGGGGACTGGAGTCCCACAAAATCCACGAATACGGAGACACCCCTGATCCATACTCATCAAAAGCACTTCTGATCATTCTTTGTTAACATTTATTGAAGAACATTGAAGTATTCAATAGACTGTTCTGTAGCGTAGAGGCCGGCTTCATCCAGAATTAACACCTCCTCTAGAATATCATGATCCTTCGCGGTTTTCTTTTAAATTTTCCGTCTGTTTCTGAGTCAGTCGCACCATTTTGATGTGTAGCTGCAAAAGTATGCACCCCGCATGCAATTTGATGCTCCAGCGCTCAATGGAAACACTCACTTGAATTGTCTGCTTGTCATGTTTGGGTTCATGAGATCATTCAAAGACTGAGAGCTTCACCATCTACTGCTGGAGCTGCATCTGAATGACGGCGCTTTTAGTGGTACTTCCATCTCCCTGTGACCCACTTTGATACATTTGTTGTCCAGCGTTTGTCAGAGGGGGAAAAAAAATAAAATAATAATTAACTTGGAAGACCTTTTTTAAAATTTTTTATTTTATTTTTTCATGACTATTTTCTGCATCTGTAAAATTACCTGCATGACGCCTAATGAGGCAAAATTCTTTGTGATTTTGGGCTGTATCAATAAAATTGAATTGAATAGTGTCTCCTTACAAAAAGAAAAATATCAAAGTTCAGCAGAAGAACAATCAGATTCTCCTCCATGTTTGTCATTTTATTTATTTAACCTTTATTTTACCAAGAAATCCCCTTGAGGTTAGATCTCTGTTTCAGGAGAGACCAATGGGTGTTTGACTCCACCCACTGATTACATCATCAACTCATCACCAGCTAAAGCAAAGTTGCTGATTGGATGTTGTGACGCAAATTACTTGCAAAAATGTTAAAAATCCGAACTTTGGTGAATTTTTGCCTGAAACATGCTGCAGAGCCGGACCTCTGAGTCTGTGCTTAACGTTGGACGCCTGATGAGTGAATCAAATTAGATGCAAACGCAGCTTTGAAGTATAAAATGAAAGATAAGACCCTGAATCGGAAATCCACAAACTCTGACTGGAAGGGTTACAACTTTGGCTTTTCTGATTGTCAAAGGTTAACGTGACAACTGTCCCACAGACTAAAGCAGGATCTGACTATAGCCAGACTGTAACAGGCTTTTTAAGACGGTAAAGCTGTGGTGGTGGTGGGACACACAGACCAGTCCAAAGACAGCAGCAGCTGGAGGGTTTGAACGTTGGTCAAAGTGGTTTTTTGCTGGTGAACTTGTCAACACAAGAGTGAAAGATCAAATCGCCTGTTTTAAACCAAACTGTAGAACCTCAACCTGGTTCAGCTCGAATTGATCCGGGACGTCTGGATTTAGGATTTCAGAGTTTGTGGCTGCCGGAGCAGCTGTCAGACCTCCTGCTGACCGTCAGCGCTCCGAGCTGCGGCGTCCTTTTCAAACAGGCGGAGGCTTGATGAGAAGCAGGACCGCTGCCCTCTGAGAGAAGGAAGAGTTGCGTGTGAAGAACAGGAGGGCAGATTTTTCGGCTGTGAGATGTAACCGAGCTCCGTGACGCCTTCAACCGCAGCCCCCATTAACGTGAACTTCAGCTTATTTAGAGCCGCCGCTGATTGCTGCTGCTCATTTGCACTTGTGTGGTCAGACAGCTGCGGCGTGATGTTATTAGCAGAGGATGGAAGTTACTACTGGGAGTTTGTCCGGGAGCCAAACAGACCAGAGAGGGGAAAGCCGAGGAGTTTAGACAAAGTTCCCCCAGGAACAAAGCATGGGGGGTTTGAGAAGAGGCCACACATGCAGCTTTCACTTCCTGGTTTTAACTTGACTCAGAAACAAAGTAGCTTCTCTGCAAAGAAAAAATACATTTTAAAGGGTAGCCCCACCCCTTAAACTAAAGCTTATTTGGCCACACCCATTTCCCCATAGTTTCCAAAAGCTGCAGTGATGATTTGTCATGTCTGCCATTCCAAAGGTGTCGCCGTTAGCAACCAAAAATCTGTCATTTTTGTGTCTCTGGATGAAATTGAGTTTCTTCTTCTGCCTCAAACCGACTCAAAATAAACAGAACTTTGCAAAAAGAAAAAATGTGTTTAAAAAAGTTGCAAAGAGTGGCCCCACCCCCTAAAGCTGCCTTTGGCCACACCCATCTCTCACCGTCTCAAACAGACTGTCGGCTGGATCCAAGTGCAGCAGGTTTTCTTGGCACAAGAATGAGAACAAGAGTGAAGCACAGCTAGAAGTCCACAAAGATAAATCCGGGTCAGGCAGGCTGAGGTCAAACACGATCAGAAAACAACCTGAGTGATCAGAGTTCAAGCAAGGGTCGGGGCAGGCGGCAAACAAGCAGAGTCAAGGACGAAACAGAAGATCAAGTCGGGATGAAAACGCTCAGATACAGGTAGAGCAGCACAAAGAAGACTTCAAAGAACACAATTTCTTTGTTTTTTTAAAACCCATCTAAAAAATTAAACTTCACCTCTTTAATCTTCCAGCATCAATCTGATAAACAGAACTTTGATGTTTTTTCTTCATAAATTTATGACTTACGTGTTACTTTTCTGTAAAATTTACTACTTTTTCTCGTCACTTTGTTCCTTTTCATCGCAAATTTATGACTTTCTCTGGTCAATTTGTTACTTTTCTTGTTAATTTATTAATTTTTCTCGTTAATTTATTGATTTTTCTCATCAATTTGTGACTTTTTCCTTATTTATAGATATTCTAATTAACTTTATTTTTCTTGTTAATTTATTACTTTTTTCTCAAACATTTATAACTGTCATAAATTTACTACTTTTTCTGGTAAATGTATTTTTTTTTCTTGTAAATTCACTACATCATTATTGTAATTTAACAGTTACATTTTTTGTTGATGTCAGTCTGTAGTAAAATATGTCACAGCCACAATTCCTGTTATTAGTTTAGTGGACTGTTCCATAAAAGCGTCCCGTCAGCAGTTAGATGGTTCAGGACTGATGTTAACCGTCCTGACGGTCTCTGTCATCCTGAAGCCTTTACGGTATCTCCAGCTTGAGCGGGAAATCCTGCTTCTGGGCCGTTTTCATGAGTCTCCTCCCTGCTGGCTCAGCCTGAGAAATAAAACCTGCAGTAAAACCAGAGGAAACTTGGCAGAGTGTGATTCAGCAGAGCTCTGCGCCGGCTGACCCGGCCCGGCCCGGCCTGCGGGCCTCCTGGGGCTGCAGCGTGGATGTCTCAAAGTGGAGTATTGTTGTTTTACTGAGTCTTAATTACTCGGCTTCCTGTGTGTGTCCACACGTGCGCTCGGGAAAACTGCGTTCTGTAATAGTGTTCCCGACACGATTTTCTGAAAGGCTTCTGGAAAAGAGAAGGGAATGTTCTGGACAGTCCTCGTTTTTGGAGGAGAAACCGCACGACAGGAATTCCAACGAGTGTTGAAATGATCTTGAACTGTCAGGCAGGAAACCATTTCAGAAACACGAGCAGGCCGCTGAAATGCTTCAATCAGAAAGAACCCAATCGCACAATTTAAATATTTCAATCCGAAATATGTGGGAAAGTCCAACAGTGAAGGGAAACGTTTTGCTGCAGACAGAAAAAACACTCCGATTTAATGGAAACTGCCCTCTATGACTGCACATGCAGACGGATGACTCTGCCCACCATCACCATGACAACCATCATCATATCAAACATAACTCAATAGAAACAGTTTAGGTCTCAGAGACTATTACACACATGACCTCTGACCTTCTGGAAAGCACCAAACCTCCACCCACCATGAAGGCCAGGCTTTGAATCCCAGGCCTGACAGCCATTGGGCAGAACATTCGAGCTAAAATAAACCAGGAGATCATGGAATTTGTTAATTAATAGTAAAAAAATATATATCATCTTGACAGCTAAATATCGGTGGTTAAAAGCCTTTACTTTTTCATACACAAATTTATCTGCAAATATTTTAGAAATAAAATGAATTTTCAACAAATTAAAAAGTGTGGTTTGAATGTATTTATGCATGAACAAGCCAACAATACAGAACAAAATGGTTAAATTTTATATTAAATGCATATTTTTTGTGTGTTTATGGGTAAAAAAGTGATTGAAAAACAATGTGAGAAAAAAACTGAAATTGTATTTTTCTGATTTTAATAGATTGTTTTTGGTTTTTTTTTTTTTTTTTGCAAAGGGTATAGAAAAAAAAATCAGCTGAAATCCATATCTTAATTTTAGTATAACTGTAAATTTCTGATGTAGATTTTCTTGATGTCGCTTCAGAAAAATACTAAAGAAATCAATGGCGCCCTCTGCTGTTGGAAAAGCTGAAATGTCGCGGTGAGTGGCAGAAGGTGTCCGCTCATCCCTACAAGAAATTAAGTCGAATTTATTTTTACTTTGTTTATGTTGTAAAGAAAAAAATACACTAACTTTATTTTAAACCATAACCGTCCTTTTAATTGAATAAATTAATAATATATAAAGAAGTTTTCACCTCCGTTATTTTGTGGATTTAAAACAGGCACTCACCGGCCAGTCTCAAGCTCCTGGCTGGACCCCTGTGTGACGTCACAGGGCCTCAGTGTTGTGGACTTCAGGTCACCGTTGGAGGACGCAGAACCATGGCTCTTAGGGTGACCCGCCTGCTGCTCCCAGCGGGGGGTTTCGCTCTCGGAGCGGGGCGCTCCGTCCAGAAGGTGAGCGCCGGAACCGAACCGGTACCGGCCGGTTCAGCCGCCGCCAAGCCCACCGAATCACAAGGGCAAGCTAACGCTGATAGCATAGCAGCTAGCACCGGTTGTGCTCGGGAATTCATTTTAACTTCGATCCAAAAATGAGACATAACTTTAACTAAAGTGAACTTAACTCTTAATTGAGACTTTTTTCTTTAAGAATATTGAATATTCCTCACAGTAGGACCTCACCTTTTTCTCCCCCATCATTCCTACACTTTTTAAGATAACTGAAGTTTCATGTGGAGAACAGCATCCTGCATGTTCCTATGCCACTTTGGTTCACCTCATTATAAACCCCTGCAAAGACCTTATAAAGGCTGCAATTAACAGCAGCTGCGTTTGAGTGAAGCGTGGCATTATGGGATAGAAAACATGCGGGATGAGGTTCCCTGAGGATACCTGCAGCAGGAGCTGATTCTGCAGTTTTCTAGTTCTCAGAATTCCTACTAAGTAAATAAAAAACTGTTCATTAATCATGATTAATCATTAAGAGTTTCTGACATGTTTCTTTAATTTAAAGAAACATTTGTTGCTATGTTAATTCACAGGAATGTATAATTATTTACGGTCTCAGTATTATTTACAGCTCTCCAAACTCACCGATTTACCCCAAAAATTGGGTTCTACTGGACACGTTTCCTCAAACAGATGAACCTGTTTGATTCTGCAGGCGAGGCTTCACGTGAGCGCCGGGAGGCGTCTGGAGTACGGCTGGTGGGCGTACGCCCTGGGGGAGAGAACCACCCCCCGACTGAAGCAGTACAGCAAGATCATCTCTGTGGATGGAAACCTGGCGTCAGGAAAAGGAGCGCTGGCCCAGAAACTGGCCGACAAGCTGGGTGAGTTTGTTTGGACCGGAGCCAGATTTTTCCAACTCTGGAGCGAAATAGAAAAGTGGATCGTTACTCAGGCGGTGATCTGATTCACAGATCAGACCAGGATTATTACTAGAAATGAAATATTTATCACTGTTTTCTCACAAAATATGACACAAATATGATAAATGGTTACATTAAAGAGCCTTTCCAATAATAATAATTATTATTTTGACATTTAGCTAACATTTTATCAATTTCTCTAGCTGTTTTGGCTAATTTGGACTTTTTCCCTTTTTTTTTTTTTTTTGGGCTAATTTGGAATTTAGCTAATATTTCAGTAAGTTTCGGCTTCCGCCTCATCAGCCATCAGTTTCAGTCTTTTCAGCTCTAGCATGTTCAGCTGCCAGCACTAGCGTTATCGCAGGTAATGCTATATATCTAGTTTTACTTTGAAAATCAGAACCTTTACTGACACTCTATTTTGAAACTGTATTTTTATCTCTGCGATTCTAAAGCAGTAGTTACAACGTCTAAAGTTTTTTTTTTTTTATTATTCTACTCCACCATATTAATAAAGATTGTAAATCTGCGATTTTCAATGTCACAAATATTTGTACTTATTTTTTTCTGGAACAGATTGTGATTATTCGAGGACTCAAAATTAATTACGGCTCTATTCTCTACACAGAAAACTTCATAAAAGGTTTTCTTTTTTTTAAATCAGTATGAAACTCTTAAAAAAAAAAAACGGATTTGTAGAAAATTGCAAAAAAAAAAAAACCTCACAAAGTCTTCAAAAATGTTCTCTTTTGTTCACGTTTGGGGTTGTTGTTCAAACGTTTGTCCCTGCAGGGATGCTCTACATGCCTGAAGCAGACACCTTCTACCTGGACAAGATGTCGGGGGACACGGAGCCTCTGCCGGTCGAATACAACGGGATGTGCAGTCTGGAGAAGTTCTACACGGATCCGAAGGCGGCGGACGGGAACAGCTACCGGCTGCAGCTGTGGATGTACAGCATGAGGATGCTGCAGTACGCCGACGCCATCGAACACCTGCTGAGCACAGGTGAGAAGCAGCGGTCATGTGGTCTGAATCAAGAGGTGAAGCCCCTCCTCCTCACCCGCTTTGTGGTCTTGAAGGTCAGGGAGTCATCCTGGAGCGCTCCCCGTTCAGCGACGTGGTCTTCCTGGACGCCATGTTCAAGCAGGGCTACATCAGGAAGGAGTGTGAGTGACGCGAGCGCGTTCCCGCCGCAGCCGGCAGGACGCCGCTCTGGTGTAAACGTTTGTTTCCTGCAGGCGTGCAGCACTACAACGAGATCAAGGGCATCAGCATCTGCGAGTTCCTGCCGCCGCACCTCGTCATCTACGTGGACTCACCGGCCGAGGAGGTGCAGAAGAAGCTCCGGCAGAGCGGGAAGGTACGGCGCCGACGGGGAAAATGTCTCTGCTTCTGTCAGGCTCAGACTAACAAATTCTTTCAGTCATACCTGCAGAACGTTCCTCTGGAGTACCTGAAGAGCATCGAGGAGTCCTACAAGAAGACTTTCCTTCCTGAAATCAGGTGCGGAATCCCAAAAAACCTTCAGGTTACATTTTTGGAATTATTTAGAACAAAAAACAAATATTTTTCTTTTTCAAGCATGTCAATAAAATAAAATTAGTTTCAGTTGAGGATTGGCGCTAAAAACTCAGAGTAGGTCAGGTTAGATCCACAGGACGGAGCAGACAGGAAGTTTTTATGTCTGAGATTATCATGTGATTTTCAAAATAAAATATTACAGGTGAAGTGTCTTAAGCCACATTCACACCAGATGGGATTTGTGTGTCAAACTGGCGTCGGCCGTCCTTTGGCCGGATGTCAAATTTACTTCTCGATGCTCCGGCCACGAGTGGGAGGAGCTACAGCCAAAGTTTACTGGACTTCATTCGTTGCCACGTCATGGAAAATGGATGATGTTGAGCGAGTAGCTTGGGTTTATATTAGAGCCTAGAATAAAAAATAATCGCAAACGTGCCGGCCGTTGGTGAATAGTCCGGGCTATTGGCTGCTGAACGAGTCAAAACGGAGTCCCTGATTGGTTGATTTGCCACGCCCAAATCGCACCTAAGACCTCAGATCAAACACCGACTTAAAACTGAAACTCGATACTCCTGCTGCCGTCCTCAAACCCCGTCCGGTGAGAACACAGCTTAAAGGACGTGATGTTCTTACAAATTTTTTTCTAAACTTGCAGAGAAAAAGCCGAGCTGTTGACGTACGACGCCACGGAAGCTCAGGACGTGGACAAGGTGAGTTCACCGCTAGATTCTTTCTTTTTTAATCCACACCGTCTGCATCCGCGTTGACGTCCCGACCGTCCCGCAGGTGGTGGAGGACATCGAGTACCTGAAGTTTGAGAAGGGGCCGTGGTTGGAGCAGGACGACGTGACCTATCATCACATGAGGATGCTGTGAGTTCCTCGCCGCTGCTGGACCGCTCCTCGTCACGTCCGGAGATAAACGCTCCCGGTTGTGTGTTTCAGTGCGGAGGACAAACACAGGGTGGCCACGCTGATGCACATACCCAAGTTCCTGCCGGAGATCACCATCGGAGCGCACGACTTTGATGAGAAATACTACGCCTACAGAGGAGTGAGTTTCTGCTTCTCTTAAGCGTCTGAACAGATAAAAAAAAAGAACGGTTGAGCTCCACAGAGAATCTGAAACACCTGAACTTTAGCTCCTCCTACT
The DNA here is from genome assembly GCA_003999625.1 of Oryzias javanicus. Taxonomy (NCBI): domain Eukaryota; kingdom Metazoa; phylum Chordata; class Actinopteri; order Beloniformes; family Adrianichthyidae; genus Oryzias; species Oryzias javanicus. The sequence goes on from CM012457.1 coordinate 5,205,581, forward strand.
GGAGCTCGCTGGAAAAAAAACTACTTTAGATATTTACAGTTTTAAAGCAACAAAACGACTTTCTCTTACATGAAATCTGTATGATGTCATCGTTTGACTCTAAAACGGAAAAAAGTAATTATTTAAGAGATGTGATCAAAAAAAAAAATTACATTTACAGGAAAAACGGACATTTATATTCTCTATTTCATGATATTTATGCTTTTGGGAAATATTTATGTACATTTGTGGGTCTCAGTTCCAACTTTCAAATCAAATTCGACAGATCTGTCAATTAGGATAAAAAAAATCCTAATTTTGTTCTTAATTGTGATCCAAAGTTTTTTTTTCCCTCAAATTTTTATTGTCTGTTTCCTACAAATGTTTATTTTCTTTTCGCCTTCAGACTCTCAAAACAGAGTTTCTGATAGTCTATCAATCGATGTATTATTTATATAGCTCCTTTAAAAGCAGGAGCAAACAAAGTGCTGGACAGAAAATAAAATCATGAAACCGTTAAATACAAAAAGAAACGATAAATTCACCGAAACTAGAAAAAAATGGTTCAACAGTAAAAGCAATAAAACAATAAAAATCTAAAAAGTTGCATTACCTGCAATAATGCTGATGTGAATGCTTTTTGATGATAGAGTCGCTGAAAATGCTGAAGCTTTTTAATGAAAATGGTGAAACAATTTATTTAACTGCTGAAGGGATTTTCTGAAAATGCAAAAGCCATTTGCAAAATGTTGCATTTGCTAAAAGACAGAAAATGTTAAAGACCAATGAAAGAGGGCTGAAGTTGACCTAAATTTCTGAAAATTTTTTTTTAGTAAATTTGGTTTAAAAACCCCAATACATGCCAGATTTGCAAAAATATTGCTTAAATATGAGCTAAACTCCAAATAACCCCAAAAACTTCAGTTGATGCCAAATTAGCCCAAAAAAAGCTAGCCCATTGCTTAAATACAAGCTAAACTCCTGAATAACTCAACATTCCTCCATAAACTAGTCAAAAACGTTAGCCGGTTGCTAAAATAAAAGCTAAACTCTAAATTAGCATAAAAACCCCCAGTAAATAGCAAATTGGCCAAAAACATTAGCGTGTTGCTAAAATAGAAGCTAAATTCTAAATTAGCCTATAAAACCTCAGTGGATAACAAATTAGCCAGAAACGTTGGAATGCTATTAAAACATTAGCTAAACTCCAAATTAGCATAAAAAACCTCAGTAAATGCCAAATTAGCCAAAAAAGCTAGCTCATTTCTTAATGCTAGCTAAATAGTCAAATTCCTCATTAAACTAGATTAGTCAAAAACATTAGCCTGTTTCTAGAATATTAGGTAAACTAAATAATTACTATAAACGATGAAATCATAGCTCATGAATATATTTAAAGCCTTGTTAGTATTTTTTTTGGAGATCCTCAGGGTTCCGTCCTGGGGCCTTCTTTTCTCTTTGCTGAAATTTGACACTTTCTTCAGTGATTCTTTGATCCGGTCGGTTGAAGGAGTTTGTAAAAGTTTGTACATCCCAGTTTTGGAGTTACTGCTGAGGATGACAAACGGTAATCTGTGGATCTGCCCTTTCTGTCCCTCCGTTTGCTCATGGGTTCTGGGTAAATTGTAAATGTGACGAATGGAACCGTCAGCTCCACAGTCAGGAGCTTCACCTCCATGGAAGTCGTCCTCCCTTCAGCTTCCCGTTTGCTCCGGTTTTTCCCGCTGAATTATTGCGCCGCTCGTCGTTACAAATGTCAGGAGTGGGATTTTTCTCCCGGCCTGCTGGTGTCGGCGCTCTTCTGGGGAAACGTTTGCGCTGACCTTTCCGATGTATCGACTGCAGACGGTTTTGTCTCCCCCTGCCGCACGGGCCGAGCCGCCGAGCGCGGCGGGGGGGTCGCGACCTGACATTTCGCGGCAGCAAAAACCCGCAGGTGTTCCTGGAGCGCAGACGCGTGGAGCTCCAGATTAAAAAGGAGGAAATATTCAGAGCTGTTACAGTATGCTGCGTTCAAAGACAGCTGGGAGTTTTCCCTTCAATAAACACTGAAGGCATCTCCTCAATCCATCCTCATCAGGATAGTGCAGCGCTTTGAGAACGTGGAAAAAATGTTTTGGAAAATATATTGTTGATTAAAAAATCTGAATCTCTTTTTTTATTTAAAGTTTTTTCAAAATAAAATGGGATATTGTAAAACACAATCTGATTCTACTTTATCTGAAAGTTTTTCAAAATAAAATATGGCAAGAAATTCAGAGTATATTTTATCTAAATATATTTTATCTAAAAGTTTTAAAAATTAAAAATATTAATAAAAAATCCCAATCTTTTTATTTGAAAGTTTTTCAAAATAAAATAAGGTTTTCAAAATAAAAAAAAATTATTGCAAAAAAATCAGAATGTCCTTTTTTGAGTTTTTCAAAATAAGATTACAATATTGGTTAAAAAAAAATCAAAATTTTTATCTGAAAGTTTTTCAGAAGGAAAATGTTTGAAAACATTTTTTTGTTTTTCAAATTGTATAAATATCAGAAGCTCTTTTTCATCTGAAAGTTTTTTAAATAGAATTAAAATATTGTTTAAAAAGTTTGAATATTTTTGTCTGAAAGCTTTTCAAAATAAAAATATTTAAAAAATATATATATTTTTTTTGTTTTTCCAATTAAAAAATTGTATAAAAAAACATTTCCCTTTTATTTTATTTATCAAAATACAATTAAGATATTTTATCTATTATATTTTATATATTCCTTTTGAGTTTTTAAGAAAAGAAAATCAAAATATTGTTTAAAAAAATCAGAATATGTTTATCTAAAAGTCTTTCAAAATAAGATACTTTTTTTTATTGAATTAACGATTTCAGATCAAAACATAAGTTGTGTTTAAAGTCTTTGCTTGGATAATCTGATTTTTTTTTTTTAATATCAAGTGTTCCATGACTCGTTCACACTGCACTTTTTGGTCCAGATGCTCAGGTGTGACAGCTCACCTGTTTTTATAGAAGGTTACAGTGACGGTCCAGGAGTGAACGTGTTCTTGTCTGTGTAGAAACCTCAGAGGGTTTTTGGAGAAACTCCATTGAGAGTTTTGGAGCGCCACCTGAAGTCAAACTGTGGTAGTGCAGTGAAGCGGCGTTCTTGATGCTGAAAAACTTCAGAGGAAGTTCTCCTGTGACGCCCCCAAACAGATGACAAAGACTTCATCTTCTTTTTCTCTTTTCTGCAGCTTCCTGGGAAGAAATACGCTCCGGGTTATAACGAAGACGTCGGAGACAAACTCATCTGGTTCAAATGAACGGACGGTTTCGCTCTGTTGTAAATCCTAAATGTTCTATATGTGTTGAAAGAATAAATGTTGATTTAAAAGACCTCTGTGTGGATCTTCCTGAAGGGGAGGAGCTGCAGGTTTGAGGAGAAACCACAGAGACATGATGCAGTGACTAAACACGAGCGCAGATTTCAACTTCCTTTGATGTTTGTTTCTACTGCTCTTTGTTTTCAAAGGTCAAAGCTCTCAAACAGGATTCTGTGTTCTCGTTTATTGAAGAGATGCTAAATTTAAAAGGTAATTACTCTGAAACTGACGCCTGAAGATCCAAATGAAAGTCACCAGAGTGAGGTGAAGAAGCGAACAGCTGCTGATGCAGATGCTCCTGATCTTCTGGCTTTCATTAGAACATCTTTAGGGCTCGGAGCTGATGAACCAAACCCGCTGTTCTCGTCTGACATCAGCTCTTTTTCAGAGGAGGAGGAAGAGGAGGAGGAGGTCAGAGTCATCCGTGTGTTCATAATCTGCTGACAGAGGAGACAAAAGACCACGGTGACAGGTCCTCTCTCCACTCTCCAGTGAGCGGTTCTCCTCCCTGGATCCTGATTCTATATTTTAATGAAGTCTCAGCATAAATGAGGAGTCAGCGTGAAGCTTCAGGATCACGGAGAAAAATCTTTTTAAAAATGACAAATGCTGTACTGAATATTTCTTTCTAGCTTTAAGATAAAAGCTAAATAAAGCAAAACAAATATTAATCCTAAATGTTCTAACAAAGAGCTACAAAAACGAAATAACGGCTAATTTAAAGTGAAAGAAAAAAAAAAATTATTAAAACTTTTAAAAGTTGAGGGTTTTTGTAAATCACCAAAAGAAGGTAAAAAATGAATAAATTATTCATAAAATTAAATACTACTATATGAAAATGGAGAACTTTTATTTTAAAGGGTCACCAAACCAGGAAGTTGGAGGCTGACTCCACCCACGACCGAAATTTGAAAATCCAGTTAGAGAGGTGGGGCTTGAGGGCAGGACTGTTATCATTAGGCGTGTTTGAGTTGACTAGCGACTCGCCTGCTTCGTCGGCGAGACCAAGCTCCTGCAGGAGGGGGCGGAGAAAGACACCTGAGATGAAGGTGGACGACGAGACTGTACGAGAACGAGGAGTCGGGGGTTGTCCTCAACATTCGGATGAATTTTAATATTCCACTCCTCCTCGTATGATCTGTGCTGTTATGTCTTTTATAGTATTTTTTTACATCTCTTAGAGTAAAACAGATAAGAAAAATAGCTGCTGGATTCATTACATGTACACAGTCCCAAATAAACAGATAAAATAAAAATTAAAGTTCATTTTAAAGACAACTATGACACAAATAACCACAGATTATTTAAATCTTGTATATTTTTTCATCAGCGATTCACTTCCTTCCAGAAAGAGTAAAAAAATACACATATTTCCTTCATTTAGCGCCAGTTATTTCACATTAAACTACAAAAACTTTCAGGACACCGTTTCCCACAATGCATTGTTTTGTAGTCATCAAGGCGACTTGCAGCCAGCGCAGTACCTATTTTCTGGCTGCGCTGGCTTAGGAAGGCGCCTTGAACCCGCCCCTTTCTCGCGATACTTCATGTCGTCGCAAATGTGACGTCGGGGACAGAAACTACCCAGCATGCACCGCAATTCAGGTGATCTGCACAGCGCCGCGTCCGCCTGCATAATCTCAAACACGCCTATTTCTAGAGCTGCAGATCATGACATCAGACTTCTGAAACTTACATGGGTTGACCAATCACAAAAATGTAATTTCAACCAATAGGGGGCAGCACACAGACGGTTTTTGACTATATTTTGAAGAATTGGGCCTTTTTTTTTTTTCAATTTGTCAAAAATTTGTCAATGACCAACAGACAGCACTTTTAAAACCCTATTTATGGAGATCAACAGACAAAAAAAGTTGATTTAGAGTTTGGTGACCCTTTAAAGTAAAAAGCTGCACTTGAAAATACATTTTAGTAAAAGTTGGAAACAAATTCTGAAAACGAAAGTTATATTAATGACTACATGCTGCTTGTTTACTTTGTGAAAACAAAAAAAAGATTAAATAATATTTAAAATATTTATTTTCTAATGCTATAATTAATGCTACGCTAGCTATGCTAATTTATTGTATTTGCCAAAAATTTGTTCCTTCAAGGCAACAATTTTCTAAAAAAATAAACATTTCCTATTAAAGATGTAAAAAACAAACAAAACTAAACTTAGTTTTGATTTCCCGAAGCGACATCCTTCACAGACTGATCCCAAACAGAACAGAAATAGACTCCTGAGGAGTGACAGTGTTGGAAGGTCAGCAGCTTGTTTACTGCAGAGCATGGAGCTGCTCAGACAAATCCAAGGGAGAAGATGACAGCACACTCACCTGGAACTGTCACCCTGAACCAACGGAGGCTGGAACGCCTCAGAGGAAGCGGCGACACCGAGGTCCCGCACGAGCAGAGACCCGGCGGCAGCGAGGGTCCTGCAGAACCGAGCCCTGACACCGCACACGTGAAGATGACGAGCAGCGCCGATGAAGAGCCAAAGAGACAGAAAAATGTCAGAGTCATGGCGTCCAAGCTGGAGCATTCAGTTCTTGTTGTGTGAACATGAAAATTGATAGCAAGGAAAGTTAACCTCTCTACTCTTTGATGATTGGAGTCTTCTTTAATTTAAGACTCATATGCACAAATGTTCCCCTTGGAATTGATCCTTTTTCTCTATAACTAGAAAAACTGCCACCATATGTAGCTTTTTATGACCCTAACGAGAAAAAAAAACACATCTAGGATTTGACTTTTCATGCAAATATTGTATTTTTATTCCATTATTTGGCAATTTTTATAATTCTTCAGAATGTAAAATAAATTACCCAAGCCCAAAACAACCTGCCCTACTTCTTTTTGACCGTTTTCTCGTGATAATGAGATCTACTGTCTCGTTATCTCGAGTAGATGAATCTAATTTTCTTTTAATAACAAGATAATCAATATACTGTATTGTCCCTCCCTGAGATTTTACACATTAAGCCGTTTTATTTAGTGGTTAACAACAAAAGCATAAGAAGAAAACACTCCACAATAGTTTTTTTTATTTATCTATTTTTTTATTTTTTATTTATTAGTTACGCTTTTTAAACCTCTTCATTCCATCTCAATCACCCAAAAAACCCCTGAACAGGTTGATTGATACTGGAAAAACGGATCGATTCATAATTGATTAATTTAACTGTGTTCAACATTTTCTATGACAAGCTGCTTTGTTTTGCTTCAGGTTGTAGAGAAATTACAAAAGTATTGAACTGAGCGGGATTAGGTCGAGAAACGGCTGGAGTTCAGTGAACGTGTAACCGGATCGATTCTGCGTTGTGTTTATCGGGAGGAAAGACGTGGAAGCACAGCAGCACCCTCGGAGATCACCTCCATTTATTGCTGATCTGACAATTTTCCAGAAAGGAAAGACACAGAAATCACAGTGTTAGCTGCCCGTTTTAGCTCCTCTCCCACCGAACAGTAAAACAGGAAGGGCCCCAACGGGCGACAAAACTCTAACACATACCTGACAATTTTCCAGAAAGGAAAGACACAGAAATCACGGTGTTAGCTGCCCGTTTTAGCTCCTAGATGAGAGTGACAGGTAGAGGGAGATCAGCTAATTCTTACATCAAAATAAAATAAAATAAACGTTTTTAGATTTTTTCAGTAACAGAATTATGGGCATAACTAAGATTTAAATGAGGATTCATGTTGTAAACGTTACAGGACACCCACCTCTCCCACCGAACAGTAAAACAGGAAGGGGAGAGGGAAAGCGAGCGTCCAACATATAAAGAAGAAACCACAGAAGAAGAACAAACTAAGGAGGGGTTACCCAACGGTGAATTCAGGGGGAGAAATAAACTTAGAGACAGTCAATATTTTGTGTAATTAAAAAAAAAAGATTTAATCTCGTTACAAACGCACCGCTCAGAAATGCTGGGTTCTGTCATTCAATCTGTTGAACGGAGGTTTTAGGAAAGTTAAAGAGGGGGCTGGTGCTGTAGATTAAATTAAGACACATAAGGAGCATAGATCTTCTAATAAATAAATACATATTAAACTAAAAAACACTTTTATGGAGTGTTTTCTTTTGTTGTTAACCACATAATGAAGAGACGAGAAAGGGAAAGAGGGACCCCATGGTGTATTTTCATTTTCTCATTATCATGAGAAAACTAATCTTCTGTGATAATGAGATAATAGATCTCGTTATCATGATAAAACAGTAAAAAAAAGTGAGGGAAGCTGTTTTTGACTTCTGTACTTTATTTACTTGAGACAAGTCAAAAAATAGTTTACATCCAAACCTAAATGACAGAAACTGCTAGAGTAAGTTAGCTAAAAGCTATCTTAGCTTACAAATAGGCTATGGCAGAAAGAGGTTAAAAATAAAAGGTTGATTAGCTGAAGAACGTAGCTAAAAGGTAAAGGGATGCAAATGCTACCAGAAGATGAGAAGCTTAAATTATGTTTGCTGATTTAAAAACCCTCCATTACATTTTAAATCCAACTTGCTCAGTTTTATGTGCATACAGTATGAAAAAAACGTGTTTAAAAATGCTGGAAAACTAAATGAATTAAGAGGTGAAGCTAAATTGGTCCAGATTAAATTAATGAACTGAAGGTCATTAGTGAGACTTGACTCATTCCGAGGACCACACCTGCTGGTTCAAGGTGAAATGGAGCAGTTACCTGGTTGAACACATCTTTCAGTAATGTTTCCCTCAGAACATCCAGGTGCTGCTTTCAGACTTCATACAGCACAGAACCCTCTGCTGGTAAAGGTCATATTTTGTGCTGAAATGTTATTGTGTTTGTGCGTCCGAGGCGACCGGGCCGAGAGCGGGAACGGTTTGTTCTGGTGTGTGGAGCAGAGAGGGTCAGGGTGACCTACTCCCCTCATATTTGTTCATCTGTACTTTTCTGGTCTCAGCTGGTGTCCTCTTTATTGTGCCGCCTGAAACCATGGTAACCAGCAGGAGCAAAGCAAGAGAAATATCACGTCTTCATGATCGCCGTAGCTCTCCGCAAGCTTTAATGGAACCAGAGGTCTTCTGTTCGTCCACTGAGGGGAGAGAATTCCTCTGTGAACAGAAACATTTCAACCACAAAACCGTGAAAAATCAAGGAGTTAAAAAAAAACAAACTATAATACTCAATATAATCACTTTAATTTAAAGAGTTTTTAGGTTTTATTGATGTGACTTTTTTTTAAATAAAAGCAAAATCTATAATTTCATTAATTATCAATTAGCATTTTGGTAATTTTTTAGTTTTATACATAATTTATTCAGCTAATTTTATCAAAAACATTTGTTGATACTGAACTTTAATTTTTATATTGCTTTTTAAAACCTTTTTTGTATTATTAATATTAGGTTTGTTTCTTATTGTAGCGGTTTCACTTTTTTTTTTTTTTTTTTTTACAATTTTTAGCTGAAATTCCACATTCATGTATTTTCATTAGCTAGCTTAGCATTAACTATAGCATTTCTATTACTGACATCAAGCTTTTTAGCTAGAACAAATCTGATTTAGTCATTCAGGTTGTGCTGAACTTTATTTTCCTACTTTTGACGGAGTAAATCTGAAGGGTTTTCCTTCGTTAGCATTTTAGGGACATCCTTTGGATTCAAGTCAATTCTCTTTTTTATTTTGACTATTTATTTAAGCTTTTATAACATTTCTAACTATTAGCATTCTTCAGTTTCTTATTTTAACGGCTTAATTATTTCACGATTGTTTAGCTAGTTTTAGCTGCCGTGTGTTTTCTTCAGCTAGCTTAGCATTGCATGTAGCATTTCAGTTACCGAGGTCAGGCTTTTTAGCTACTGTTGCATTTAGAAACGAGTCCAATTCATGAAGAAATCTTCCGGTTAAGCTGATATTCAGAAATGATATTTAACGTTGGACTTTTCGTTGACCATTCAAACCTTCTTGTTGTGATAAAAGCTCAATTTTTAGCATTTTTTGGAGACATTCATTAAGATTTACATCTGTCTCCTTTTTTTTTTGCATTTCTTTGTAGTTAAGAAAACATAAAGCTATCATCGCAAACTTTGCAGGGTCATTTGCTAAATTGTTCTTTTTCAAAAGGCTAAACTTTGAAAATGCTTTGAACATTTTGGATCCAGGTAAATTCTTATTATTCTGATTGATTGTAATTCTAATGTAAAGTAGGTATAATGTGTCATCAATAAAAACCTTCAGAGCTTACATATCTGTTTTATTCTGAAATATTAGCTAAATGAGGTCAGAAGGATTGCTTCAAAAATGTTGATGCATTAAAGTTTTCATTTCAGTACCAAAAGTGATAAAAAAAAAAAAAAAAACAAATTCCTCGTGTCTGGCCTTTTCCCCTTTGATGTTTGCTTTCTCATTAAAGCCGTTATTGAAGGTCAGGAGGATTTGTTTCTGTTCATCAGAGGCCTGAATCGATTTCCCTTCAAAATAAAAGCCTTTTAATAAATCTGGAGGACTTTTTTTTTATTTTGTTTGTTTAAAACAAATTAAGTTTAACTGTTAACAGAGAGAATCGATGGAACTGGATGTGTTGAAATAAAGGATTTTAAAACAATCAAAAAGAGGGAGTGGGCGTGGCTAAATGAGGTGATTTGAGGGTTGTCTTTGATCTGGTTGGTTTTTGGAGTCATCGATGAGCCACTCATCTTCCATCAAGCCTCTCAACCAAACTGCTCGATGACACCATTTGCGCGCGTCCGCCAGCAGGTGGCACTGTTGCTATGGGAATGATTGCAGGTGGGAGGGGTGATGTTGGGTGTGTGGCAGCAGCAGGCATGCTCCCAGATATTTGAGTTTCTGTGTGAAATTACTGTGGAGACCTTTCTCTCCTCTCTGAGGCTTTTATTTGCAGAACTGAAAACTGAGAGGAGCCGCCGGCGACAAAGACGCCGTCGCCTGCTGCAGCCTGTAAATACCCCCCACCCCCCCAGCATGCATCAACACAAAGAACAAATGGATGAGAAAACGGAGAGGTGGAAGGACAAACAGGGAGCGATGGATGGTTAAAAATACAACAAAAGCGTACCTGTCTGCTGACACAGTTCGACTCTTCAGTTTGAGCGGATTCCTCTCTTTGTTGTTCGACCTCATTCAGCCTCCAGTTCAATAACTCGGCGGCGTGACGTGGAGGCGGGCTGTCAACACTTCACGCAGGAAATCAAATGACGCTCGGTGGCAGCGCTGATGAACTTTCACTGCTGGAAAATAACTCAACATCTGGAAAAAATTACTAATCTGACCCAAAAATCCAAACAGTTTTTCTTAGTTTGCTTCGTTAAAAAATGTTGGTTCGAATTTTTTTGCTTCTTATTTTGTAGGTTATAAAAACTATAAGACATCAGAATTAATAATGTCAGATGGAGAAGCTTTACTTAAGGAAATGTGGAGAATTCTTTGTGTTTCTGCATGTTTGTCACAGACATAAATTAGACACATATACAAACAAACACATTTTTCATCAATAAGCAAAATAAAATTTAGGTAAACAAGAAATACATAATTTTAAAAGAGTAAAACAAGATATTTGACACAGAGGTGATAGTGTAATGATATGGGGATAAAAGCTTGTTTATTGTTTATAGTGGGACAAAAAAGTATTTTTCAGCCTGAGTTGTTTATTGTGAGATACGATGTGTAACGGATTCCAGAAAATCACATAGTTTGATTTTTATGTTGTGTTCAGGTCAAAATTGATCGATTTTAAATGCATTTTACTGTTCGTTCCTCACTATAAAGAACCCCAAAGTGGTTTTTTGATCCATTCATGCATTTAAAAGTAATCCTCTAAAAACCTGCGCTGTCTGCAGCAGCCCCTCTCATACAACAACGACCAGGTCGAATCGTGATGACGTAAGCATGATGTGAACCGCCCCCTCCGGGAAGAGTCTGTGCTGCAAGCTCCGCCCCCAGACTAAGTTTTGTTCTTTATTTCAAACACAAAATGAAAATGAAATAAGAAAATTACAAATATAAGAATTTAAAAGTACAAAATTACTAAATAAGCATAAGAATCTAAAAATACAAATATAAGAAAATTGAAAAAAAAAAATACAAATATACAAGTGAAGCAAACAATGTGCTTGAAAAGGAGTGGGCAGAAGAAAATTATTTTTTGCTCCCACCCCTTTCTACAACATTTTTTTGTTACCTGGTCTATTTACAGTTTTTTTTTTTTTTCTTTTTCAAAACACTTCAAATCTCTTTGGTTAAAATGTATGTACAATGACATTTGTACATGTTTATACTGATCATGTCAATCCTTGTAAAGATTCAGCAGTGACAGCTTGTATGTTTTTTTTTTAAATATACATAAACTTTTGCTTTGTTTTAAACCTTCATTTAACCCATTCCATAAATCCACACCACAAAATGATAGACACATTTTCTTTTTTGTTGTATGAGTACACTGTTTTTTGAAATTCAGCTGTTTTCTTAAATCATAACCTCCATCCAACTACAACGAACACACATCCACTTTCTCTGCGGAACATGCGGTGATCATCAGCAAATTGTTGGATTCTGAGAAGAAGTGGCTTATACATCTTTAAAAATAGTTTGGAAGTAGGTTGCTTATCGCGGGAATGCGCAGGCATGCTGAAGACATGACGGTCTATGGGAAGACTCAAGGATGACGTTGTGAAATGGTCGGGACCAACATGGAGCGAAAGGCGGAGCCTCAAAGATCGAGTCGTTTCACTTTTGGGTATTAAAACAGTCCACAAAAATGTCTTATATTTTATAATTAATTTGTTTTTTAGTGTTCTGAAAGTAATATATGATCATATATATGGATATAGTTTACTCTGAAAGAAAATCATGGTAGGGCCCCTTTAAAACCTGAAAATAATTTGTTAGTATAATAGTGCAGAAAATAAGTATTTAGCTTCCACAAACAAGTTGGAGTTCTGTCCCTCACAGATCTGTTACTTTTAAAAGGGGCTTTACCAGGAAGAATAATGCTTAGTTTCATCCCAGGGACACCACTGTGAAGCATGAGGGTGGAAACATCATGGTTTGGCACTGCTTTACTCCAAAAAGGATAGAATAATTTAATCTGAGATTTTGGACAAAATTCCTCGATCAGCGAAAGGATCACAGATGAAATGTGGATGGATCTTTCAGCCAGACAAATGATCCCAAACACATCGCCATGGCAACAGAGGAGTGGCCATGTAAAAAGGATTTCTAGGTTCTGGAGTGTTCTGGAGTCTGTGGACCTCCAAAAGATAATCGGTGGAGGGAGTTGAAAGTCTGTATTTTCAAACAACAGATCCAAAACATCTCAGCTTTTGAGGAGATCTGCATGGAGGAATGGACCAATCAACAGAGTTACATTTCAAAGTATTGAGGATAACTTTTGTTTTATTTTCTGCTCCGTTATGATACAAATAAACATGATTTATCTTTACATTCCGTCTCTCATAGTTAAAATGTTTATGATGAACATTACAAACCAAACTAAACAGCTTTTTAAGTGGAGCAACTTACAGAATCTGACGATAAAAAGTACTTTTTCGCTCAGTTTACTAAACGTTGAGTCAAAAACTTTGTTATCCAGTGGAAAAAAGATTCTGACATGGCAGCAAGCATTTTTATTCAGGAAGGTTAAGATAATGTGTTTCATTTACAAAAAGGAAATTATTGGTTCAGCTCAGGTGTTTGGATTTTTTTTAATGTAATATTTTCAGCTTTTCTAAAAGATAAACGACCAAACATGAACAGTTATTACAGTTTTCTACTTGTAATAGGACCGGATCAGACGAAGACTGAAGTAGACTTTAAAAGTGGGTCGGCTGCGAGCGCGAGGCTTTCATGGGCTTCTCTGACAATCTTTGAATTGAACTCTTCATAATCAGCAGATCTTGTAATCTCTAATAAACCGAGCGAGCATAAAACAGACTAATGGCCTCATGTTAATCCGTTTGGAATTAATAAGAGCTGATAATGATCGATGCTGCTGTGTTGCTCCGTCATATCGGGCCAGAAATAATTAGAAAACGTGGCTTTTGGTGGGCTGATGTCACAGATACACACTGCGTGAGCTTTCTCTTTTACTACATGGTGATTAAATATCTGCATTAATACTTAAAGGGGTCAAATTAAATAGTTTTCAGAAGGAGTCACTGTATCACAGATGAATAAGTGCGATTTGCTCCTCATATTGCAGACATATGGGAGGCGAAGCTTCTTTCACACTCAGCCGTCGCAGCGGATAAAGTTAAATTTAAATGCTGACACGCAGAGCGCGAAAGTAACACCACGAGCCATCTGTTTGGATTGCAACAAACAGTGTTGTTATGCGACGTGACAGCGGAGTTCTCTGTCATATCCTCTGACATGTCAGATAATAGCGTTATTGATAATCTGTCTCCCGCGGCGCTTTATGAGTTGCTCTGCCTCAGACGGGAAATCTGAGAGGAAGACGCCTCCGGTCTTCACGGACTGTATCGATGCCACGCTCCATCGACCCCACAGGGACACCTGAGCTCCGGCGACTTTATTTACTCTAATAACCACTTTACCAACAGTGACATTATTAATATGTTTCACCCCCAAGACGGCGAACTTTAGGCTCGAAAATGAACTCCAACAAAAAATCTGTTCAGGAGCCACAAATCATGCTAAATTAAAGCTAAAAAATAAAAGTGAAACAATGCAAATAACTGCTAACAAAAATTATTTGCAAAAAAAACCCCTCACTAATTAATAAAATGTGAAAATTAGCCAACAAATCCTAAAACAAAATATGAGCAAAAAAAAGCAAAAAAAAAAAAAAAAAAGCTAAATGATTTGCTAAATTAAGCTAAACTACAAGCTCAAAACTAAACTATCCAGATAAAGTGCAAACATGCAAAATAAAACAAAAACCTAAAGTTTTTTAAAGCTATAATATTTTAAGACTGATAAATGTGATTATGACTAAATCTAACCAAAGAAAAACTTAATGCTAGAAAATGCTAAAACCGCTATCATGCTAACAGTCTAAAAGGTTTTTGCTATATATAGATAATCTGAATATATAAATGAAACATAAGGTTAAAAGCTCATTAAAAATATATAGATTTTTTACAAAAAGAGAAAAATGTAATAGCCATCAACAAACAATAATTTGTTACTTGCTAAAAATGCTAGCATGCTAATATTCTGAAACAGTTTTAGCTATATCTTAAATGACAAATTGTCAAGATATTTGTTATCATTCAAATGTTAGCAATGGTTAACAAAGCTTAACTAAGTACATTAAAAAAAACTTTAAAACGCGTTAGTACTACTTGGTGTATTTGCTAGCATTCTCAAACTGATTTAGCTGTACACTAAAGGATAAATGATCTTCATATTAAGTAATAATTCAAATACCACTATAAATGTTCTGAAAAAGCTTTAAGAAAAACAAAATACAATTTTTCATGTTTATATATATATATATTTATAAATATACATCGTTGTTACAAAATGCTACATTAGCCTACATGCTAAACTAAACGATAAAACAATTCAAGTGTAGAAAGCCAAAATAAAGTTTGGTGTTAAATTTGCTCAGGAAATTTCTATACAAGAAAAGTATTTATAAATGCTGAAAAAAATCTCAAAACTTATTCTAAAAAAGCTTTAAGACATTGGAAATAAACTGATAATGATGGTAAAGTTCAGATGTAAATGCAATAATAATCCTAAAGCAGTTAGACACATAGAGCACATAAGATAAAGATGTTGGTGAGAAAGTCAAATGGAAACTGAATATTACTTAACAAGAATATTGTAATTAAGTGTATGGTGAAAAGATAAGGTTTATAATGAATTAGTGTGAGAAACTGACATTTTTCAAACCAAATGGAAAACAAATACGAAATTAATTAAGAATAAGAAAAAATGAACACCTTCATGTGTCAGAGTAAAATGTCAAATTGCTTGTTAATTAAGAAATTAGCAACAGAAAGTCAAACCTGAAATGTTATGTGGAAAATGCAAAAGATTTTTAATTATATACTACCGGTACAAAAAAAGGTTGATAACATTCTAGAAAAGAAAAATGCCTCAAGTATTACCGTTTCAAAAACAGTGTAATTTTTAATTTTTTAATTTATTTATTTTTGCAGAGACTCGTGTCAGATTAGAGGAAACGGTCTGCCGCAGTCACATGGAGGAAAACAAGAAAACATGTTTGTGACATTCAGTTTGGTGATATGTAAACAAAGTCAGGGTGTCACAAATTTTCGTTCCAAACTGAAACTGATGTAACCATTGAACAAAATCAAGCGGAAATGGAACTGTTTCAAACCTGCTGCACAGCATCAGGTTTATGTTAAAAGGGTTAAACATGTACGTAGTGAGATAAAATTAAGAAGGTGACTACACGCTATCAAAACAAAATCATACTAAAGAAAACAAACAAAAACAAAGATATACTTATACATGCAAATCAAACTTAGAATGATTAGTCAAGAGTTGTTTGGAAAATTAAAAAAAATAAAGTATACCAAGACCAGACCAGACATGTCCAGACCAGATAAGTCCAAGCCAAACCAGGCCAGGCCAGGCCAGTCCAGTCCAGGCCAGGCCAGGCCAGTCCAGTCCAGACCAGACCAGACCAAGCCAAACCAGTCCAGACCAGAACAAAACAGAACAGAACAGACAAGCTCAGACCAAACTAGTCTAGACCAGACCAAGCCAAACTAGTCCAATCCAGACAAGCCTAACCAGTCCAGTCCAGACCAGACAAGTCCAGACCTGACAAGTCCGGACTAGACAAGACCAAACGAGTCCAGACCAGACAAGTCCAGACCAAGCCAAACGAGTCCGGACTAGACCAGACCAAATGAGTCCAGACCAGACAAGTCCAGACCAGACCAAATGAGTCCAGACCAGACAAGTCCGGACTAGATAAGACCAAACGAGTCCAGACCAGACAAGTCCAGACTAGACCAGACCAAACGAGTCCAGACCAGACAAGTCCAGACCAAACCAAACCAGTCCAGACCAGAAAAGTCTAGACTAGACCAACCAGACCAGTCCAGATCAGACCAGACCAGTCCAGATCAGATCAGCCCAGTCCAGACCAGACCATACCAGACCAGTCTAGACTAAACCAAACCAAACCAAACCAGACCAAATCAGATCAGATTATTTTATTTATAAGATTATTTTTTTCACTTTTAAATTTTTTGTTGTTTTGTAGTCATCGACGGTATATGAGAACTGCACCGAGTGAGTGTGATGTCATCCATGGACAAGGGTTCACTTCCAGCTCCAAACAAATGAATTCAATTCAGTAGGGCTGTGTATCTCTACCTCTCACACAATTCGATACACATGTTGTCACAGGGTTCACAAATCGATACATAAAGGATTCAACTGACTTTTTGGCGATACGATACAGTCCGGTTCTTTAACCAAAAAAGCTAAAATCTAGATATTTATAATTGCATTTATCGCTATAATTGACGTTTGACAGAGAAACGTATGCAAATATTGACATTGAAAAAGCAAGCTTGTGATTGGACGTCTTTTTATTTGCATCGCTTATACACAAAGACGATAGGAAAAAAAAAACAGGAAGAAAAAGTGCAGTTTGCCAGAAATCAATCATTTACATCTTGATTGATTTTATACCTTAACATCTTGTTCATGTCTGTCAGTGAGTTGCTTGATCAGTTTTCGATAAAACCCTAACTGAAACTGCTGTTACTCCACCCGCTAATATCTTTTACATCCTTAGTAACCAGTGATTGGTCGGAATCAGCATTTCTATGGCGACGCCAATCAGGAGTTGTTGGAAGGCCACACCCCTACTTCTTTAAAGTGATTAAAATCAGTCAAATGTTTTAAATGTTGGCAGGCTCCACCTACTTTTATTGAGGCATCGGATTGGTTGGTTTATAGCATGAAAAGAAAATTCAAAACAGCTGATTATTTATATTTTTTTGGAGCCACAGGTTACTTTCTGTATTAAGTTAGTCTGAAATACATACAAATGGTGTCAAATATAAAAACATTAACAATTTTTGCTTTTATTCCACCTTCATCATGTTCACAGGATGTTAAAAGTCACGCAGCTTCCTGTTGATGTTCAAGCGGCTTCAGCTAAACTTTGCCGCAACGTTTCTCCTGATCTCGCCTCGTACGAAACACCAGTGTGTGAAATTAGAGTTTTCACGCCTCACAGGCGACATCTTTGTCTCTCCATTGAAATGCAAAAGCTTTAGCAGGGACTGTTGGGGCCTAAACGCAGATTGCAGGTCTCTGAATGAGCTAATTAGCCTTTCTGATAAAGACTTGCGAGATGAATTTGTCTGCGGAGAAAAAAAATGACTCGGCCGGTTCGGTTATCTTTGTGTGCGGATACAAATGGTTGCATTGTATCCGTATCTTTTCTGTTGAAAATCAGATTCTTTTTAAATAACTTTATTCAAAACTTAAATAAATAATCATCAATCTACAAAACTCCAAGGGAGGATACAAAAGTAAAAATCAACAAAAATAAAATGATTTGAGCAATTATTTCAATAAAATCTGGAGTTATATCGCCAAATTTGGCTTTACGACTATATTTTGTGAATAAAATCGTACATTTATCAGATAGAAAAGCTGCCTCTCCATTCTGTGCAGGGCTGAGAACGCCACCTCTTTGTTTCCTGCCTGGGAGCACTCAGGTGAGGAGCTTCCAGGGTGATGGACATGCGTGAGCAGCCTTCGCAGGATCCCAGAGAAGGAAGCGGTGAAAAAGAGCAGCGAGCTGCCTGATTGACACGCGGCAGCCGAGCCTCCTGTGGGGCTGTTAATCTTCCTCTGCGAGAGCCGGAGTGATCCTGCCAGACCTCACCGCCTCCTCGCCGAGAACGAGAAGTCAAGTTTAAGAATCAGATTACACCAGGACGTGCTCTGCCGGGCGGAGTCGGCGAAAAACGGCGGATTTTGGGTCAGATCTCATCCGTCGGAGTCGGGAGTGTCCAAACTTTTAAACGCTCGGGGTCACATTCAGAAACTTCATCATGAAAGGAGGGGTCACCTGCCGAGCTGAGGCGAATCTGCTCATTATCTTCTTTTCTGTTCTCGTTCTGATCTGTGGGCCTGACGTTTGGTCCTCATACATTTATCCTCTTTCATCAGTAAAACGAACGTGACAGATTCAACCGTCTGCTTTGATGTTTGATGCTGTCTGCATTCATCTGTTTATTTTGTTCATTTTATAAGGAAATGTTTTAAAAAAATACTGAATAAGACGATTATAGATTAGATTAAAAGCACAAATTCAATATTATTTTTATTTTTATTGAAAGAAATCACATATTGCTTTAAAAGACGGCATGAAACGCAGAGGAGTAATAACATCTAACAAAAAAATGTCGACTAAAAGTCAAATAAAAGTAAAAATTAGGACTGTCAACATTAATTCGAATTAAAAAAATGAACGTGTAAATATTCATTAACACTTTGCAGCGTGCATTAATATTTGCTAATGCACACTTCGTTGGGCATTATCTCATTTGGTCACTTACAAAAGAAATAAATATTCAACATATTTTTAATTATTTTTCACAAAAAGCGATCTCTTTGATCTACGGTCCGGCCCGTTGTCAAGGTAACACGAACTTAGATTGCAATAGAAAAGGAAAACGATATAAATGCTGATCGTCATGATAGGTCAAACAAAGCATCAGTCAGAGAGAAACTTCAACTCTTACAGCTTTTTATTTGTCTAAAAAAAATAAAGAAAAAGTTTGTTCTGATGAGGCCCGCGCAGTGATATAGAAGATCTGAGCAGAACTTCTTTTTTAGGAGCGCACATAGACCAGACAAAGTATAGCTTGGGGGCCAAATGCAGCTGTTAAACTGGAATTAATTATGTTAATAATCCTTACTGTACTGTAATTCTAGAGTACAAATAAATTGAACTTTTTAAGGTGTGGAAAATTATTCTGCATTAATGTGGTGGATCATTTCAACACCACATGAACACAGTTTTTCTGTAAGCTTGCATTATTCCTTGAATTAAAAAAAATTAATTTTAAAATAAACATTTAAATCTAAATGAAAGCATTTTTTTGTCCAGGATTCGAGTTATTTCTTTCTTTAATGAGTTGGATTACCAAAACACTCAGCTGGTCCTGGTCTGACCCTTCAGGTCAGAACCCTCTATGTCCCACGAGTAAAAAAGTTGGCCCACCCCTGGCATAGACAGCCAATCAGAATCGAGTATTCATGTGGACCAGGATACAAGTTCAAATATAGTGCAGAAACACAATGTTAGTTTCTTATGGCTGTCATCATCTTTTGTTTTTTTTTTTTTAGTAATACTGCTGACATAAAAGTCTTTCTGATTATCTTACTGTTGATTTGTTTTGTTTGTGCTCACAATTAACACTTCTGGGTTATTTTTTATAAATTTAAATATTTAAGACAATAATAATGAAGGAATAATGTTCACTTTGGACTATTTTTGTTCAAAAGTTGCATATTGTTATAAAAAAATTTGCCTATAAAACATTGTAATTAATCAAAGCAAAGACACAAAATAAAAAAGTAGCAGAACTGAATTTTGATAAAAAAATTAATATCCTAACTGTAAGAAAGTTTGAGTGTTTCATGTCAAAAACTACAATATATATATATACATGCTTACAAAAAAAACATAATGAAAATTAGAGAATCGGTAGAAATGAGATAAGGTAACTGGAAAAACACACAGCAAATTCAAAAATTCAGAGTTCAGTCCAAAAATATAGTTTAGGTGTTTTATTACTGAAAAAATTAATCAAATTCAGAAAAATCTTGATGCCAAACTTCCAAAATGACAATAATTCAAACAGTAGAAATACAAAATATTTTTTTTGAGTAAGTAATAAGAAAAGTTTTTATGTCAGTTAAGAAACGTTGGAATTGCAGGACTTTTATGTCCGTTTTTACACATTAAAATGTCTGAAATGTGGTTCTATGCGATCTGAGATGACGGTCCTTCGGTCCAAATGTCTGAATCCTGTCTGTGTTTGTTTTCGTTGGCGCTTCCATCCCTCGCCGTTCTGTTTTCCCACCGTCCCCCGCCCCGTGGACAGAGAAGACTCTTCGTTTTCCCCCTAGAACATCAGCGATTCCTTTAATTTCCCGGTTTCACGCTTCCTGCTGCTTCAAAGCTGCAGCGTTTTTGGAAATGTAGTCGCTTCCAGACAAACAAGCGCGCCGTCACAGCTCAGCACGTTTCATTACTCCGTTTTATTTTTGAACGGTAGAGTTTACACTGAAACCCTCCTCTGTTTAAGAATTTATCATTTAATGAGAACGACTTTAAAGTCCCAACCAATCATCTTTTAATTGCCCAGTGGTTTTTTAATTAGAATTTTGCAGATTTTAGCAAAACCTGTGTCGTTTTCTAGGATATAGTTTCTGCAGAGCGGCAGAAATTCACCTCAGCAGAATTAGCGTCCCCTCATTTCCCATCATTCCTCTGTGTACGGTTTCTCCTGCGAGCTTACAGCCCCTCACAACCTCACGCTAACATTAGCTAACATTATTTTTTCGATTAGTCGACGTAGACTGGATGTAAAACACACATCTTGACCATTTTTGGCTTTAAACTTGAAGCGTTTAAGCTATAGGCTAACTTAAAATAATGAATCGTGCAGCTTTTTTCCTTCATTTGTTTCTGGCATTAAAACAAGACTTAAATCAGATGAGGTCGGCATCTGAAACAAAGGAAATATTTTTCACTAACTATAAAGTTTAGGTCTCACCGACTCAACATAACACAAGTGTAGCAAAATGTTGTTGCTCGTAGTGGGAAAGTTAACATTTCTACATGTCTTGCAGAAAGACTTGATCTCTTTTGAGAGCAGATGTCCCCGTCAGCAGAGAAATTTCACTCCGATGAGGTAAAAGTTACAGGGATGCACGGAAAACGTTTAGCTAATAAGATTAGCTTAAGCTAATGTTAGCTTAGCTTGCCTAGACGATGTCATACTCCGCTTCCTCTTCAGTTGCTCATGCATTGTCGTGGTGCCTTGCAGATATTGCATTGGACACTTTTGCCTTTTTTTTATTTTATTTTTTTTAATGTTTCCCACTTTCAAGCTCTGTTGGTGTGTCGTTATGGTACCAGAGTCTTCCTACAACTTCCTGTGACATCACTAGTGAACCGGATTAGCACTACGACGCATGTGTGTCAGACAAAAGTTCAGACGCGGCATTAGAAAGCACACTCTGTAGTTTTGAAATTTAAAAAAAGACAAAAAATAAATCGACGATTAAATTAGTCGCTGACATAGTCGTGACTAATCGTGGTGTAGGTACCACATCTACTCGGGGTGTCAGAACGGCTCGGGGGCCTGCGACGACTGATGACGTCTCGATATTTGATTGGCTGTGATGACGTCTCAATGTTTGATTGGCTCTACACCGATTTGAATTAGCTGAAACAGACATTAGTCCAAGTATTTAAACCAGACTGCTCACAATATTTTTGTCTATACAGTCATTTGCTTTTTCACATTGGAGAATTAAATTTGTCTTGCTAGTAGGTCTCCCTGTTATAAATTTCTTCTTATTTAATGAATGATATTAAAATTTGGTATAAGAAATGACACCAGACATACCTTCAAATTCGAAATACCATAATTACGAGGGAAAAAAACTAGGTTACAAAATGAAACGTAAAATGAAAACAAATGAACAGAACCCGAGCAGAAAGGACTCGTATAGTGCGGACATGTAGCAATGTCATTTTGGCTGGACATATTCCGTGTGGCCAAAATGCATTTCCATCACCTTTTCATCAGCAAAAATGAATACAATTTGTTGAACCCGAGCAACCCGTGAAAACGCGAACCCGAGCATGAAGCGCCCGAGCACGTCTCAACTTTTTTTTTTTTTTTTTTTTGAAAACAGATAACATACAGTTAATAACAAAGAACATTAAACTGTACATCAATTGTTCAAAATAAACGCCAGGGGGATACATACAAATAAAATTAGATCAAATGATACTGCTGAGCAAGATGACATGTTTTAACTGCTTTTTCATTTGTACTGGGGGAAATAGACTGCATGTAAAATCTAATTTGGGTTGATAAATCTAAAAAATTGGGAGCTTTATTATTAAATTTAGTTTTATGAATATAATACTTGGTCAACAAAATCAGGAGATTTATCAAGTAAAATTGAGATGAAAGCTTATTATCATAATTAAAGAAACCAAATAAGATGTTTTTCCATGTTAAAGTAAATTGTAGATACATTTTTGTTTTTATCCGATTTGTTAGTCTATCCCAGATTATTTCAGTGTCCGAGCACGTCTCAACTGCTAAGTAGTTTGTCTAAGTGGGGTTTCCGTAGTGTGACGTCATCGGTCGTCGCAGGCCCCCGAGCCGTTCTGACACCCCGAGTAGATGTGGTACCTACAGTGGCAGCCCTAATTAGTGGTGCAACAAAAATGAGGAGCAAATTTGTATAAAAAATACTCAAATGCAGTTTCAATCTTCATTTATGAGAAAAAGGAAACAAAAATGTTAAAAACACCATTTTCATCTTAAAATGAACTTGTGGGTTGAGCCTTGACCTTTGGACATTTTAATCTTCACACTTTTTCTCGTGACTTTGTGTGACTCGACTGAATAAAACTCAAGACGTATTGTTTTGAGACGAGGTCTTGATGTACATGAAGTTTTTCTGTTTACATGTGAAATCTCTCATCTTGTTTTCGGGAGAATGACAGAGAACTTGGTTTGTTTTTGTAAAGTTGTTACCGAGCTGAAAAAAAAAAAAAAGTGTTTTATCGAGTGATGATGCTGTGTTCGCCGTTGTTTCCTTTCGCATGCTCGCCGTTGGTGTCAACGACAAGAAAACAGTCTGTTGTTTGGATTGGGAGAAATAATTATTCCTGGTCATGGAAACGGCTCGACAGCTTGGAGAGGCGCTCGCGGAATAATGATGATTCCTGGAGCGGCGCGGTTTCATGGACGTGTCGGGATAAATAGAGTCGCCGACGGATGCGTCAAGCTCGCTGTGCTGCAGCCCAACACGTTTAAAAAGTTGTTTTAACAAACCTTTTCCTGTCTCTTCTTTGGAAACGATAGTTTCTTTCCAGGAAAGTTATGGATTTATTTAATTAAGCAGAAAAAGTTAAAAGATAATCAGCTTTGCGGAATAATTGACTTTACATGAGAACTGGACTGAGTGACTCCTCCCCCCTGGTATTCCAAACAGGAAGTACCTGCTGGTTCCAGGAAACTTCTGAGCCATTACTTAATCATTCTATTGGTCAGAATAATAATTCTTTCACTGAAATCTTTTTCTAACATTTTTTTATTATCCTTATTAAAAATATATATAATTTTTAAAATTGACTTCAAATTATTGAAATTATAGGCTGACCAATCACATGCCTCAATGAAAGTTGGTGGACCCTGCTGGCTCCACGTCAACATTCAAAATATTTGACAGATGTCTCTTTCAAGTGGTAGGGGCGTGGCCTTCCAACAAGCTCACTCCTGATTGGGTGAGAGTTGTTTCCATTAAAACTTGGACCAATCACTGCTTACTGACAACGTCTGGCTCCAACATGGTGGCGTCTGCATCAGAAAAAAAAAATGACTGAGTGAAGAGACTTATTTTGGTTGGTGCTGGAAGTAAACCGTTTACTATGGATGACATCACACTTACCTAGTCCAGTTCTCATATACAGCTAATGTACAGAGGTTCAAGATGAAGCTTTAGAGTGTTTTACATCTGTGTACTGCTAAATGTAAACGTCCATTCCCACGATAAATTTGCTTGCCCTGCCCCTCTTTTCGCTGCGTCGCCTGTCAAAAATGTGTTCCTCAGTTTGAGGCCATGGCCGGATGTGGGAGGAGCTACCAGCTAATATTTTTAGGATGATTGCAATACGGGACGGTGTCTGTGGATATCTCACTTAAAATGTGCAGAAATGATGATGAGAAATAAATCAGGTTTATTTATTTTGACAATTTCTGCAAAAACATCAGTAATCATGTCTCCATGTTTGAATTTATATGATTATTATTCAAAGATTTTTCCTGTACAGGGTCTGTGTCTGTATGACAGCCGCTTCCACTGTGTTTCTGTGTCTCTGTGACTGAGCTTGAAAGGTGACCGTCTCGTATTAATCCGAGGGGGAAAAATTAAATTAGGACTTTTTTTCCCTCTCTTTTTTAAAAATTGAGGCCAAAGTAGCCGGATGATCTCTGAGAACCTGTGGCTCCAACGGGTTAATAACAAAGATGGACGTCAGGACAAAAACATCACTTTGGATGAGTATTCAACCTGCCGCTTGAGTCAATGAAAACGTCACGCGCCCAAAGCTGAGTTCCTGATTGGCAGATGCGACCTGTCAAGCTTTAGATATTTAAAATCGCGCCGCGGGACTTGTGGCGTTTGTTTCTTTGACTTAACATTGAAACTTACGGAGCCCCTAAAGGGACATCGAACAAAAAAAAATAATAATAAAGTAAAAAAAAAAATTGAAGTAAAAAAAAAAAAATTCTAACTCGTGGCCACGACATACTGGAGCCCCTAAAGGGACATCGAAAAAAAAAAAAAAAAACAATTTCTAACTCGTGCCACGACTTACGGATATGATACGCAGTTGCAGCCCATTCAAAACAACAGGAGCGGCTTTAGGTTTGGTTTTGATCACGTGGTCGGATGTTTAGGTTTCTCCGGATCACGTGACTGATCACGTGACTTTTGAGTTTCTGCCGATTTCTGTCTGACAGCCGGCTAACAATATGGCGGTAGATCCACTACTTTTTTGGTGTAAAATCCCTCTGAATAAAGTATTTTGTGGACTAATCTTTATTTTGGTAATATTTCTAGCGAGAAATGTATCCGTTACTATCACGACATGCATTTATTTTGGACATACAGTTCGTAGTTTGTCTGTTTTGCTTGACTTTTCGGGCTCAAAAATCGTAAAACAGCAACGTCTGGGGTGCACGGAACAATCACGGAACCGGGCGATCAGCAGGATTTGGGACCTGACCCGCATCGGTACCGGGTCAAGGTTAGGGTTAGGGTAGGTTCGGAGAAACCGCTCAGAACATTTTTAAATCGGGCCCCGAATGACTTCTGTAAAGCTAGAATGTGTTCAGTCTGACCACTTCCGGTCCAGGAGACGGTCAAACGTGATCCCGAAACGAAGAGTATCAAGCATCAATAATGTTTCTTTAATTTCTGCCTCATAAACAAACACAAATGGTTTTTATTTTAAGTGACAATAACGAGGGATGCTTTCAGACAAAATGAAGAAAGATAAACACATAAAGTCACGTGATCCGGAGAAACCTAAACATCTCACCACGTGATCAAAACGAAACCTAAAAGCCGCTCCTGTTGTTTTGAATGGGCTGCAACTGCGCATCATATCCGTAAGTCGTGGCCACGAGTTAGAAATTTTTTTTTACTTTAATTTTTTTTTTAACTTTATTATTATTTTTTTTTTTGTTCGATGTCCCTTTAGGGGCTCCGTAGAAACTGGCAGAATTAGTATTTTTTCATTTTTAGAAAAGCGTCATAAAACTTAGTTTTAGTCAAGTTTGTTCTCTTAGTGTGTTTTATTTTTTCAGTTTTGCTTTTTACTAATACTATTATTTAACTGTCATTTATTATTTTATTCTCCTAATTTAATTCCTTCATCGTTTTGACGCTTCAGTTTAAAGTTTCGAGTTTTAATGTGGTCATGTTAAGGCGCCGTGTATCCGTGACTCAAAGCTCGTCAGTCTGAGACGAAGTCCGCCGACAGCCTTCCTTTCTAATTAAAAACGGTGGTCTTCTTGTCAGACCTCCTTCATGGATTCAGGTGTTCCTCCTGCATCTTCTGGAGTTTGTCCTCGGACGCCGTCTGACAGGTCGAGGATGGGGGAGCGAGGCTGCAGGTGAGAGTCAGGTGAGGGTTTAATGAGGCAGCCGTTCATTATTCCAGCTTTACAGAGCCTAAACTGGTCATTATGTGCCTGTAAACGGAGCCATTGTGAGCGCTGAGCAGCTCCTCCAGTCGAACACATTACTATTCCAGTCTGCTGTGCGTCTGTGCTTTTGTCTGAGCTTCTCAATTTCTCACTTCCACTTGAGAGCAAGCTGTTGGTTAATTGGATTTTTCTTCCTCAGCCGGCAAACGGAGGAATGCGGGCCCGCGAAGGCGTCTCGCTCGCGCGCGCGCGCAAACACTCGCTGCATACCGAATCCATTAGTGTTTGGCCCGGGCAATATGCTGATCGCAGCTGCCGTCCACTCGCGTCTCCTAATCGCTGTAATCATCGGCAGTGAGATGATGCCGGTCCACGCCGCAGAGAGACAAAGTCCAGCGCGCACGCCGCCAACCCAACGACCACGCCTGAAGCAAAACCAAAAACAGCTTTGAACAAACAACGAAAACATCGTCGATGTTACCGTGACGTTTCCTTCATGATGTTGATGTTTTCTAAACAATGATGTTACCGTGACGATGCTGATGTTTCCTTTACGATGTTGATGTTTGGGGATTCCAAAACAATCTTGTAATAATTATACCACATTAGTGTTTCTGTAACAACTTTGACATTTCCATAACGATGTTTCAGTATTGACGTCGATGTGTAGGTAACAACACTGATGTTTCCATAGTGACAACGGTGTTTATGGATCAACGTTGTTTTTTCCAGGAGTACACAGTTTGTTCAGAGAGAAATTTTGTGCTTCACGTTTATGGTTCTGTAACGCCGTGAAGGTCTCCATGATGTTAATGCTTCTATAAAGACTTTATTTCTGCAGCAACGTTGTCATTTTCAGAATTGAGTTGATGTTTCCAGAAGCTCCTGGAGGTTTTTGGAACAATGTTTTTTCCAGGACCACTTAGCAAGCAAGCAAGCAAGTTTTATTTATATAGCACCTTTCACAGACAAAAAGTCACAAGGTGCTTCACAGGTTAAAAGCATAAAAACAAATACTTCAAAGATAATAAAACATAAAAGACAAAGCTTTCCCGGTTAAAAACATAAAAGACAAAAGCTACACAAGCTAAGAAACATAAAAGACAGGAGCAAGCTTAGTTGTTTCCAGGACTATATAGTTGATTCCAGAACCAGATCGTTGATTCAAGGACTGTATAGTTTCTTTCCAGGGGTATATAGGTCTTTTCCAGAATTGGGTAGTTGTTTCCAGAACCACATAGTTGATTCCAGAACCCCATGGTTATTTCCAAGACTGCATAGTTGTTATCAGGACTGTATAGTTGATTCCAGGACCACAAATTTTTTTCCAGAACCACATCGTTGTTTCCAGAACCATATGGTTGACTCCAGAACCACATGGTTATTTCCAGGACTCTATAGTTGTTTCCAGGACTGTATAGTTGATTCCAGAACCACATTGTTGATTCCAGAACCACATAGTTCTTTCCAGAACCACATAGTTCTTTCCAGAACCAAATAGTTGTTTCCAGAACCACATAGTTGATTCCAAAACCAGATCGTTGATTCAAGGACTGTATAGTTTCTTTCCAGGGCTATATAATTCTTTTCCAGAATTGGGTTGTTTCCAGAACCACATAGTTGATTCCAGAACCGTATAGTTGATTCCAGAACCACATCGTTGTTTCCAGAACCACATCGTTGATTCCAGAACCGTAGTTTCCGGGATCACATTGTTTTCAGGACCAAGTTGATCCATAGTGGATGTTGCACATCGATGTTTTCTTGCTGTTGTTCTCATGACCAGATTGATTTTTCCAAGTTGACATATTTACATGAATCTCTCATTAATCTCATCAGAACACATTGATGTTTCAACGTTTAGATTTTCAGCACCACAGAGACGCTTCCAGAAGGAACTTGTTCATGTCTGACTGTGGAGGAGGAATCAAACACTAATGCTGTTTTTCACTGGAGTCTTTTCATGATCTCATCAAACAGACAGTGAAGAACTTTGGTGATGATTGAATCAAATGAGTCATTATGACAGACATCTTGCCAAATTAAAGCTGCAGTCTTACTTTAAAAGGTAAGCTCAGCCTTCACCATCATCACCACCACATTAAGGAGGAAGTTCAAGGAAGGAGGCCTCTCACATCTTAAATTTAATTTGATCCACACGTTGAATTTGCTTTTTATTGATCGAGTGGATCGTCTACTAGTTTTTTCTGTTTCCACTGAAACCTGGTTTTATGGTCAGAAAACAAACAGTCAGAGCAGTTCAGGTGATGTCCACCTGTAATGAAGGGGTGCAGCCAGCATAAATGGCCCTTCAGACTGACGTGAAAGATGTTTGACAGTCTGGTTGCTACTGGCAACCATCTGGCGGTGGAAGACTGCGCCCACTGCTGAATCTTATGGTGAAAAAGAAGTTCAAATTAAGGTGAGCCCTAAGAAGAAAGTGTTTGCAGCTTCAGGTGAGCTGCTCCTCAGGAACGTCGTTAATCAGAGGAACTCGGAGCAGTTTCACAGAGAGAAGTGTCTCATTGTGTTTTATTTAGAAAAGAAGCCGAACTCAAAGCTTTTCTAATCTCCGAGCTCAAGGAGGGAAACTCTACAGCTCCCAGTGGGCGGGGCTACACCGAAAGGCCACAAAAATTAATGATTTGATTAGCATTTAAATGATTTAATGCAACATGTTGTTCAGAGGAACTCACGCCCGACCAGAGGAGATGTTTGTCTTGGTCTTCATCTTTTGTTCCTTTGATTTCTGCAAAAATGAGTAAATATTCAAACAACAAATAATTGATTTCATTAGCAAATAAATGTTAAATTTTATAATGAATAAGGCTGCGAGGAAAAAAAACATTAGCTAAGAAGAAGCTAACATGCTAACTAATAATAAAAATGAGTGCTAAGCAACTTTCAAAAAATTGAACTAATCAAATTCCTGTCATCAAATACAATATTTTCATTCAAACTTATTGTAATGCAACATTTTTCTTTGCAAAAGCAGTTTTTTTTAACCCTACTTACCATAATCAGAACATAGCAGTAATTATCGGAGTAACAATTAACAAATTTAATGATCATTTTTGTTTGTGCAATAACTGTAAACAACAAATGATTGTTGTTGCTATAGAAAAAAAGTTATAGACTGGATCAGAGGTGAGTTTTACCAAATACCTTCAAGTTTTAAATATTGTTTCCGTAATTCCAAAACACGAAAGATATATTGATATAAAATAAATTTAGCTACACAAAAAGAGTAATATTTGAAAATTGAATTAAAAAAGGACTTGTGTTTATTCTGAAAATGCTAAAACTGATAAATTTGCAGCTTTAAAGTGTAACGAGAAAACAGAAAATGTGTTTAATAAAGTCAAACACTACTAAGGTTGCTGAAGTGATTAGTAAACACTAAATTAGTAAATTAAACGTGTAACTAAAATGGGCTTAACGAGTTTAATCAATACCAGGAAAATTAAACTCAACATTAAACTCTAAATTAGATAAAGTTAATGCATGATGGTTGAATGAAAGCAAATGCTGCTTTGACTGCCAACAAACTGCTAAATACGGAATTAGATAAATAGAACTTCTGATCAACTTGATGCAAACTTGATTAAATAAAGTTGGAGGAATTGAAAAAAAATGACCACTAATGTTTATTTAGCTAAATCTTTTATGTTTTTCTGTAAACATGAAATAAAAAATGAAGCTCGGTGCTAAATTTAAAAAGTTATCCAGTTTTTTAAAAAAAACTCAGAAATATGATTTTTTTTAATGTTATTTAAATGTAAAAATAATAGCATGTCAACTGTTGAAAGAGTTAAAGCCAAATGCTTTTTTCTTTTTCTGAACCACCTCGGATTGATGTTTGACTACAATTTACACGGTGTGAGTGTGGATGCCGGTTCATTTCTTTTACTAAGGTGTATCGCCATGGCAACAGATGATGGAAGATAAGGAGATCAACAAAGCTTTAAAGCTTTGCTTCACAACCAATAAATGTTTTTTTTAGTTTTTGCTTTTTTTTATCTCAGAAGTGAAGGTTGCTTTCTCAAAATTTAAATGAGAAGCAAATCAAACTTGCTGAAATGCGTCGCATGATGTCTGCACACAAACACACACAGATGGGATGTTGTGTTGGAGCTCATTCACATCACTCAGGACCTGAAAGGCTTTTTTCCATTGAACATGTGAGAGGCTGGACGGCAGAAAATGAACAGAGACGTTCCAATCAGCCGCTGACCGCTGTTTGTTTTGGGCTTCATCACAGAGCGTTTCTAAGAGCCACATCTCATCTGACAGAATCAGACTGAGACTTCCCCACAGCTCAGCGCCTTCACCTCATCAAACACGCCGCCTCAGATCGGCTTATCCGTGAACGCATTCACACGGGCAGCTTTGTGTGGCTCCACAGTCACGCTTTTTCACATTAAAAAATGTTCTCTGCAAACTAACTTTCCAAACTGAGATTAAAGGAACTGGATTAAGATGGGGAAGTCGCAGTAATCTTCCATAGTAGTGTAGAGGTAGAGCGGTCGCTGGTTCTGATCCTGCACTGGAAAAAATGTTATTCTCAAAACAAATACTAAAGATAAAATGTTTTCCTTGTTATAAGTAGAGTTCACTCTTGTTTGTAATGTTTAGGCCTTTTAAAACTAAATTTAATCTCTGAATTAGCTATAAAAACCTCATATTTAGAGATATTCTTTTTTTCATTGGAAATATTATTAGGTGCGTCCCAATCCGATCACCAACGTGGTTAATGACCGTCTACTGATCATTTCATTTATTCTTATTATGATGTGCGCTTAAGCTTATTTATTCAGGACAAATACTCGACTAGAAGTCTTCATGTCATAAAAGGATCACCACAATTTGTTGTGACGTTAGTTTGAGCAGGCGCACTAAAACTGTTTAGCTAAGCTAAACTAAGCTAAATAAGATTAGCTTATCTAAACAAAGATAAATTAAACTAATCTTAGGTTAAAGCAAATCTAAGTTAAATTTAGCTAATCTAAACTAAAAAAGCTAAACTGAGCTAATCTAAATTAAGATAAAATAAGATAAACTAGCGAGATAGTCACAGATCTGAACTTCCTGGATCAATCTCTCTTCAAAAAAAAAAAAAAAGTTTAAAACTGACAACAAATGTCTCTATTGGTTTTTCATAACACAAACAACGACTTACAAAAGGATTTTAACAGAAAAAGATTAAGATTCTGCAGCCGACATACAGACGGCGACTGCAGGAAAAGAGGATTTAACCCCTTAAGTCCCAGTTACGCAGAAATAATTACTGTGGTAATAAAAGTCAAACTTAAATGTGGATATATATAAAATAATGGATATATAAAAAAGAAAAAAAAAAATCAACCAAAACCAATAAATGGTGACACGTTATTGACAATTTTATTTTAATGTTCCAAAGAATACATGTTCAACATATTGAACATATTATGTTCTTGTTTGTTCAAAAATGAAAAGTTTTATGTACATATTTTGTCACGTGTCTTCTCCCTCTTTTTTTTTTACACAGAAAATATCAATAATAATACTGGATCTTAACGATACCCATCCCTAGTCTCAAATATGCTGAAGAGGTTGTGACCATAAACCAGATTTTATTTCAGAGAATATCTTTTATCTCAGAAGGAAAGCTCAAACTCAAATGTCCAGCTCCATGATGAGGAAGGTTTTCGTTCTTTCAGGACTTCATGATGAAGCCACATGGATGAGTGGTGACGCGTTTCAAGAAAGAAGAGTTATCCGAATTCTTCCCTTACCCCTACATTTTCCCTCCAACAGGAGAATTATGTAAAAATAGTGTGTTCAAATTCGTATGACACTACCCCACGATGACATCATCATTACATGCGTGTGTACATTGGACAAGGAACTGGACACGGTACCAAATGCGAACCGGAACCGGGTTAGGGTGTCAGGACGCGGAGCGGGAGACACCCACATGTCACATGTTGGGATCTCAAACGCCAACATGTGACGACCCGGGAACGACGGTGTGCCGTTACTGAAGGAGAGAGAGAGATCCAGAGCATTTAATCCACTAAAAACAATGCCAATGAAGTGCTGCCTGCTCTCAGCTTAAGTGTCAATTTTCTTTTTTTTTTTTTTCATAAGAGCGACCACGGCTTTTGTCAAGTGATATGCACCGACAACCGGCCGCACAGGTGATCTGTCCAGCCGGAGCGGCATGCCGCCTCTGATTGTTTTGCTGGAATGCCACTACGGACCGCTCAGGCTTAAGTCCATTTGGTTCATCAGTAAGCTGTGATTGGTGCAGCTCAGTCTGAGTTTCTAAGGCCACTCCTCTGGCCAATCAGAAGTGAGCTTATCAGAAATCAACACCCCTTCCACTTGATAGCGGGCGACACAAAATCTACTTTTATTGAGGTATTTTACTGGTCAGTTTATACTTAAATCATTAGAACTATAGAAAAAATATAATGAAAAAGAAATGATTATTGGGAAATTTTTAAAAAATATATATCTGAACAAAACTGGTTATTGTGACCAATAGAATAGCTTTTTTATTTCCCTATAGAAGTCTATGGGATTTTGGCTTCTTGGAGCCACTTCCTGTTTGGAATGCCAGGGGGGAGGGGTCACTCAGCGCAGTTCTCATCTAAAGTCAATGGTCCATCTTCATCTTTAGCATCCCTGCTCATGAATTTGGCCCAGTGACAGCTCTGCCAGTGAGCAGCAGAGTTTCTGGAGTTTGCCTCTTAGAGAAGACTTCAATGTCTGCAGACCCAGACGTCTGTCTCCGTGCTCACGCCTGTTCAAATAATTCAGTTCCACTCTCGGGTGCATCCTCTCTTAATGCGCCCATAAATATTCTATTTGGCCAAACAGACAAACTGCTGAATGTGTGCAGCCCGTACAGCCAAATAGTTTTGTTTATAAACTGATTCAAGCGAAGAGCATCGTCTCCACCGCACCTCATTAACTCAACCTGCCTGTTTCTCCAAGCTAAAAGCAGCACCTGTGCTCCCAGGGGGGGGCGGAGGTGTCACCCACGCCAGATACAAAATCTGAGGAAGTCAATGAAATAAAACCTGGCGGATTCCGCGGGTTGTTAGACTTGTGCGCGGAGCTGGAGACTCAAATGGAGGACAACAGTTGGAAAATGAAACACATGTGAACCCATCTGGGAAATTCAAAATGAGCACCAGCTGTGAGATTCTTTCCAGCATGGAATCATTGCATTACTTTATCAAGCTGATAGAGCTTTACTCGTCACAATGTGTGTCTGCTGTGCTCTGCCCAATTTAGCAAGATTGGTATGGATGATTATGCGCGGCAACCTCGGTGTACACAGATGGCGTCCCGTCGCACTGCACGCTCCCAGCTTCCACGACAAGGATGGCAACCTTGACAAATGTGGCTTTGGGTCACGTAAATTGGGTGTTTTTGGAGCAGTGGAGGGAGATGCTTCGATGGAGCGACAAAGGCTGGCCGGAGAATGGGGTCGTACTCAAAGCTCAGAATCAAACAGGAAAACAGCAGCTGGAGAAAAACCGGAGACGGGAGAATGCAGGAGGTGAACGGAGCTCCACTCAAGCCCAAACACCGAGATCTGACACCAGACACACTCAAGGAATCCAATATGGCTCCAGGGATGGGTACCGTTGTACTTCCTGGGTGCCTGAATGGTGCTTCAAAAGTGAAAACACTGCAACTTTTTTCAGAAACATCAAAGTGTGATGAAGCAGCATGACTGGATGAGTAGGAGGACGGTTCAATGTGTCTAAGGGTATATTCAGACTGGAAACAAACGGTTCACTTAAAGGAGAACAGATTTTGTTTCCTTCAAAAAGCTCCAGGAACCGCTCTCTTTGAGGTGGTCTCAGTTCGTTTCTAATCTCACTGGACTTCTGAGATTCTTCAGTCTGAATGTGACGCGCTCAGAAAGCAAAAAAACGGAACCAAAACGATCAATGTAGCCGGTCATTAGCGGACATACGTTGAGCAGCAATTCAGCAGCAGCTCCTTAAAATGTGATCGGATTAATGCAGGTTCATTAAGACAACTTTAACGTGATGCACATTGCTTTTCCTGAAAATGTATATGCCATAACTGTTTATTGCGTACCTTGTAGCCGTAGCTTCCTCAATAACTGCCTTGCACCATGCCTCCATCGTACCAAAAAAGCAGTAAAAAGTAAAGTAAAAAGCACCCACTCTTGTCCTGGTTCCTGTCCAATGGGACATCATGACAGAACTCACAGAGCTAAACGCACAACATTCACCTCCTCCGTAACGTCCTGCGGGGCAAACGTACGTCCCTCCATCCCATTGTCATCAAGTACTCCACCTGGTCCACAACACGCCCGCAGCTGCTCACGCAGGTATCACCGCCACACAAACTATTGTGACAAACCTGTTCTGGTGGCCGACCTTACAGGCTGACGTGGCCCAGTTCGTCACCCAGTGCTCCATCTGTCAAAGGACTAAGGTGCCACGTCAACGCCCAGCGAGCCTTCTACAGCCACTGCCTATATCCTGTCGACCATGGTCTCATATAGCAGTGGATTTCTTGACAGACCTGCCTCAATCACAGAACAACACTGCCATCTTAACTGTGATTGATCAGTTCTCTAAGGCCTGTCGGTTGATTCCACTACCCAAACTCCCATCAGCCATGGAGACAGCAGAGGGCCTCCTACACCACATGTTCAGATACCATGGCGTGCCTGAGGACATCGTTTCAGACCGGGGTCCCCAGTTCACCTCCCGTGTATGGCGGGCCATGTGTGACGGACTGGGCATCAACATTAGTCTTACATCAGGTTACCACCCTCAGTCCAATGGCCAGGTAAAACGCCTCAGCCAAGAGATCATCCGAGTCCTACTGTCATCAGAGGTAGGGGGATTGGAGCCACTTCTTGGTCTGGGCAGAGTAAGCCCAGAATTCTCTAAAGAAGGCGACCACCGGGCTCTCACCCTTCCAGAGTGTTCTAGGCTTTCAGCCTCCATTCTTCCCCCGGATAGGGGGTTCCTCAGAACTGCCAGCGTTTGATGACTGGTTTCGCCACAGTGAGGCAACATGGGAGGCTGCACATGTCCAGCTGCAACACGCTGTCCGCCGCACCCAACAACAAGCTGACCGGCACAGCAGAGAAGCACCCAACCTGTCTCCTGGCCAGTGGGTCTGGCTGTCGATGAGAGATCTGCGTCTCCGACTGCCCTGCAGAAAGCTGAGTCCCCGATATGTGGGACCCTTTCAGATCGACCGACAGGTGAACCCCGTACCTTTCAGTCTCTGGCTGCCTCCTGGACATTGTGTCTCCCCCATCTTCCACGTATCTTTGTTAAAGTCTGCAAATGGTCCTGATGACACAGAACCGGCGACAGACGACACTGAAGATCCCAGTTCCCCAAATGAAAAGTGACATTGGTATTCGCACGTAACTTTCTAAATACTGATGCCAGTTCTGAACTTTTTTTCTTCGCTGCACAGACCCAGAGGAAAGGTTGAGGTTAGCAATACGGTTCCGGTTCAAGTTAATGTTCCAAATGCCATGCATCTGCAGCTGCGCTCTATCTGCATGACAGCTAATGAGACTTCATTAGATACTGTGACCGTAACAGCATTTAACTTTGGATTCACAGAAAATACGAAACAATGCAGCAATCTGCATCTTTCTTGCACCTATTACATGACGCCAACATGAATTTCCATCAGCTTTTGAGCTGGTCGGACGTAAATACGTGCAAATAACAGCAGCCTTAGCAAGTTACCTTTGGAGTTTTCTACATAAGATGACAAATGCAATTTAAATGTAAACAATTTTTGCATTTTTATTTTGGAATATTTTGCAAGAAAAGGGAACAATGCGACCAACACCGTTTATAGTGACTCTTGGTACCTTCAAAATACATCTTTTAAAGTCCAAATATTCCACTATTTCCACATTAACATTAGCCCATTTCCCGAACCAGAAATAACTGAGCAGTCATTTACCGAATGCGGAAGTAGGTCGTGCATATAGCACATTGTATTCTTTCCACTGTTACTGTAGAAAACTGGCCAATCGTTTCACTTTTCCAGGAATCCATTTTATTTCTAAATTGTAATAAGTGAGGTAGCAAGAACAGAATTATGTTTCGTAATTAAACAAACTAATTAATTAAATTGAAAAATAAACTGCATCCACTGCTGCTTGGTCGAAAAATCTATTTGGGACAAATAAAGCCCACTGTCCTTGTTGGACGAGAAAATCTGATCTTTAGCATCTTCATAGGAATTTTTCGAGTTTCTTCTAAAAGTTCTATAATCTTTCCGATCATCTTTTGATCTACTTTCAAAGCGTTTCCAGAGATATTTTAATTTTAGCAACAAAAAAAAAAAACTGTTGTTTTCTAAGACAGTTTCGACAAAGTAGCATAAATTCAGTAGAGTGCCTGAGAGCTTAGAGCAAGGAGCTTATGGTCCACTCACTGCGTATTCTACGTCACAAAACAGACAAACATTTTTTGTCTGCTCCTGATTCACAACGATTTGAACAAAGGAACATTCAAAAATCAAATTTTAAGTTTAATTTTCTTTATATATGCCATCCATTAGAAAAATATCACAAGATCATATAAAAAACCCCACAATTTCTGGATTTTGAGGGATCCCTGTCTCTCACTGAGCTTGGTCTCTTCCGTAAAAGAGGCTTAAAAAAATTCAATATCTGAACCGCTTAGTCCTGAAAAATAATTCTTCCATCAAACAAAACACATAGGGAGTTTTCTACTGCGGGAAACATGAACGTCATAACATTTAAAACCACACTCTTAAAGGGCACAAATCCACTTCACTGCTCTCCTTATCCACTAAATTCTTTAATTGCTTGATTTTTCTTTTTAGCCTTTTCCTGCTGCCAGCGTGACGCAAGTTTAGATCAAGAGTTTGCTTAGAATTTTGTTTAATTTAAAAATGAGCCCACGTAGCTTTTGGGAGATGATGAAATAGAAGTTTAGTAAAACAAGTGCAGAAGAAGTTCTCTTTCCTTTCAACTTTCCCCCCCTCGAGTTGAAGCTAATCTGTGTTTATTGATGGTAAATATTCCTCCATTTGCCATGAAAATAATCCCTTCTTGCTTTGGACCTATTTGGTATTCTGGGATGTGTGATTATGTAAATGAGGCTCTGTGCTGCTGGCTGTCCCTGGAAGCCCGTCGACTTCTCCCACGAGGTCGGCCGTGTCGGTCAACACCCGCAAAGCGGTTTGTTTTTTCACGCTGGGGAGGGAAGCCCAGATTATAGTCGAAATGCGAACGCAGGCCGGCTCGGCTTCAGCAGATTAACACCTGCTGGGTTGGATAGAAGTCACTTTCATCCAGTGATTTGACAAGTTGTCAGCTCCTGTAACTTCTACCCCCTATTAGCTTTGCTTAAATCTGCTTTGCTGCAGAATCACAGCTGCTCGGAGCTTCAGGTCAGCTGGCGTTCAGGTGCTGGGAGTTTTCTCACCTGAACAATGAGAAGCTCTATTATCGTATTTTAAAACAAAACTTGATCTAGTCCAGGGGTGTCAAAACTTTTTTTTCAAAGAGGGCCAGATTTGGTGAGGTGAAAACTATTTTTCTAACAATAAATGCAAATTAACTATTTAATGAGCATTTTATTGCAAATGTATACTTTTCATTTCTTCCCAAAGAGAAAAAAAGGTGTTTTTACCAAAATACTCTAAATTTTCCACACCATTCATTCCCAGTAAGCGAGTCCCGTCTGCCTCTTGATATTTAACACCTTGAGAAGTCTCTTGGCATATAAGACAGACACAGTTTTTTTTATATTTCACTGAAAAATGTGACAACTTTTCTTTTTAAATCTACAGTTGGGGTTTTAGAAATGAGCTGGAAAGCGTCACAGAAAGATCGCATCACAAGAACGTATATTATTTTTATGAATGGAGCCTGGGGACTGATATGCCTAATCTAGTTAATGTGTGAACAAAAGGTTTCAAACTGTCTAATTTGCCTCTAAATTCCCACAATGTTTTTGTCAAATTAGGAAAATCTTATTTTCTTACTGACATTTGACACTTTATTGTAAATTAATAAAATGTAATTTGCAGTGTTTTAAAATTTTTTTTACATTGAAATTACACGTGTATCTGGAATTTTTAGGAGTTATGAATGTGCTAGATTTACTATTTTATCTCTGCTTTCAATAAATATTGTATAAATTTAATGTTTTTTTTTTCGTTTACTGCGTTTTATTTTGAAAAACCGGAAATGCGCGCAGTTTCCGCTGGTGCCATCTTCTACTTTACATCACTCCGGTCTCGGTGCGCAGCAAGCTGAGGAGGGGTAAGCTGCGGTTCACTGGATTTAGTTTTAAAAACTTATCTTAAGTGTTGTTTTCGTCCTCACCTTTATTTCTTTCACCGTGGTCCCCGTTTTATGTCTATTTATGTGTTTCTTTCACATTTTTTATATTTTCCCGCCGAAACTTATTTTTAGCTAGCTAAACAGGTGCCTCTAGTAGGGACGCGCGCATCAGGGGGCGTAGCTACCGGAAGTTTCTTCCAGATCACTGATCAGACCTTCGCGCGCGGCTGCTGCATTTACACTCTCTTTGTTTACGCACCACTCGATTGGTAGGTAATGTGAAGTCGGGAAACTCTGGTAATAACTTCGTCCATAAATTTGTCTTTAACATGATTCTCAAAACTTTTCAATCCGTGCAGTACAACGTTGGAAATTTTGCCGGTGAAAATCTTGCTCGACAAAATAAGACGTCAGTTTCTGAAGGTAAGTTAGTTGTTGTTTAATTTTTGTACTAGTCGATTTGTATGCTTGTTTTTTCCATTTCCTGAAAATTTCATGTAAAAATATGACTTAGCAGATACCTTTTTTTGATTCGCAGTCCGCGTTTTCCGAGTAGCGAATGTCCGCCATGATGGATAAATGCCGACTGTTTTGGTCCTGCATACTCTTTCATAATTCAGTTATTATCTACGTTTTTTGTGAAATTGTAGCTTGATATGAGTTTTAAGAATGTTTTTTATGAATCAAGAATAGTTACATTTCATTTGATCATTGGATGACTTAGATGATTTAGGATTTTCTTGGGCTCTTCCGAGGTTGCAACAAAGAGCATGCGGTCACGTGACCGGTTTCTAGCAAGCTGATTAGCTGCAACCAATAAATACAAACATGCATGAGAACATTCCTGAATATAATACTTTTACAATGCTGTATTTTTAATAAAATGTGTTTTAAATAAAATAAACATTAATCAGGAATTTTACAAATATTTTAATATTTTAACACACTACTTTTATATTTTTGCACACTGCAGACACATTTTTTTTAATTCCAATCATCAGTTTTCATATTTTCTGTGAAAATTTGATCTGCAGCATTGATATTCATTCATATTTTCTGTTATTTCAGTTTCTGACTCCATGGCCCCTAAAAAGGTTCACCAGAAGCCTGGGATTGCAGCCACATTTGTTGCCGAGCACTACAAGGACATCCCAGCCTCCCCACCTTTGAAGAACGGGCATGTTCTACAGATTTATTTTCATAACCAGCGATCTGTTAGTGCCTCAATCAAAGAATTATCCAAAATCTTAGGAACTGACTGTGTTGTAAAACCATGGCAGTTTATTCAGCTGCTCAATCGCACTATCAGAAAATACACAAATTTAGGCCGTGAAAGTGACAGGGAAAATTTTCAAGATGTGTGTAGCCAAGATTTTTCTTTTTACACCTTGGCTCAGCCTTCACCTCATGAGGCTCCATCTGTTGCATCTGACTTGTCACAGCCATCCACATTTCAAACTTCTTTGACCCCTAAAACTGCTTCTGAGGTCACTGCTGAGGAAGAGCCAAGCACGAGTACTACGCCATCATCTGTTGTACGAACATCGCAGAGGACTCCCTTAACACCGAAATGCAGAACAATCAGAGACAGACTGAACTTTGTTACAAAAACTAGTTCTGACATGAAGAAAAAATATAAGGAATCTGTTAAGTCTTTGCAGGGGCAATTCAAATCAAACAGTGGTCAACATTTGAAATACCTAAATCAGGACTTAAATCGGAAAAAACATATTATTGCCAAAAAGAATGCAGTTATAACTCTGTTGAGGAAAGAGATCAGGAGCAGAGGTGACATTGCTGATTTAGACAAGTTAAGAAGGGAGTTGGCTTATGAGAAAAAAAAAGCACATGCAATTAAAACAGTATCATAAAAGGAAACAGGTTGCTGAATCTCCTGCTGGTGGTGAAAGTGATGATTCACAGGGGCATGATGTAGAGGAAACTGTTAAACTACAAAGTAAAAGAATTGCAGAGTTGGAAAATGAAAATTTTGTTCTGCAGGAAAAAATTCAGTTGATTAAAAATGAGCAGTCCAAAATCTTTGAAAGAGAAGGTAGAAACTACCCATTTGACCTTAGAATGGTAGTGTATGACTACATTTCAAATAATGTGCCCACCAGTAGTGTCCCCATTCTCATTCAAAAATTTGCTCAGAGGTCCGGTTTTAAAATTGATTGTGTCCCCCATCGTTCAACTGTGGAACAAATGGTTAGGGAATTGGGTGTTGTTTCAGATTTTCAGGTTGCAGAGTTTTTATTAAATAATGAAAACCTCACAATGGGTTTTGATGCCACAACCCAGGAAGGTCTTCATGTAAATGAAATTCACTTCACTAGTGGCACAGATTGTTTAATTATGTCCCTTGACCTCCTGCCTGGAGGAACAGCAGAAGATTACCAGCTCCAAATACAACAGTCACTTGATAGAGTATCAGATGTTTACACAAAAATTTATGATTGTAATTTTGAAAATATCAGAAAAACTATTATCGGCAACATAAAAAATACTTTGACTGATCGTGTTGCAGTCAATCACTCAACTATTCGTCAATTAGAAGAGGCATGGGGGGTGTCATTTAATGAATTGAATTGTCATCTGCATCCCTTAGAAACGATTGCCAGTTCATGCAGATCAACTCTGAAGAGTGCTGAGACAGTCAGGAGCAGTCTTTATGGAAATGACTGCATTGCTGCAAATCTTGTCCTTGCTATCAACAAATTCAGGTACAAAGACGGAAAAGGTGACCCCAGGGGATTTGTTTCATTTTTAGAAAAGTCAGGATTGCCTAAAGGCCTTCTTCCAAGATACAGGGGAAACAGGTTGCATGTACTTTTTGGTATTTGTGAACAGCTGATGTGCCACTATGATGTATTCTTTAACTTTTTTTCTACTGGAAATGTTTCATGCGGTGGTTTGCAGTCTGCCATTTTGTCTGACTTTAGTTCAGCTACTGGTAAAGTGGAAATGCAAGTTTTGGGTTTACTTGGAAAATTTCTGTCTGGACCTTGGATGTCAAAATTTTTTACTGCTGCTGGTACGCAGACTGTGAGTCATGTTGATGGCATCGACATTGTCAGAAAGGCAATTCAAACTATGAAATCCTATTCTGAGGTTCCTTTGGAAACATTAGTCTTGAAAAAAAACTTTTTTGGTGATGAAATACAGGATTTGTCTTTGCCAAAACTCCAGATGGAGCCAGCTGATAGGTCTCTCTTTGCCACTATGATGAGAGAATGCTTGGTTAAGATTGTTGCAGTGCTTGAAAGACAGTACAGTCGTTATTTCAGTCTGGACATTACTGAAGTCTTAACTAAAGAAACTGAGTCAGCTCGTTGCCATAACATTGATGCTGAGGCAGTAATGGGCATGTTCTCTGCAGCCAAAAGCCGTGCTCCAAATGCAGCCGTTTCTTTTATTTCATCTAAACTAAGGGCCCAAAAAAACAAAACATGTGACTATCTTGATAATCTTGATTCTGAGAAGAGAGAACATTTGTTAAAATCATCAATTTCTCTTGCCCGAAAACAGCGTCAAATCAATCGCAAGAAATTCAGTGAAATAAGAGAAGAAATTATGCACAGAATTGCCATAAAAACACAAAAGAAAGCAGTTTCTGAAAGAAAAAAAGTTGAGAAAATGCTTAAAAATCCAAAATTGGACATTTCTAAAGAGTTTCCTCATGTTGATGAAACTGTTATCCAAGGTGTCCATGACATTCTTTTAGGTAGAGTTGTAGGCCGTCTGATTTGCCATGTTTGGTATGATGAACAAACAGAATCAAAAACAGTGTATAATGGAAAGATTCAAAAACTGAAAAAGAAGGCTGGTGGAACGTACGTAATTGGATACTGGGGACAAAATGAAACATCTGAGGACGCAGTTGACTTTGACATCCCTGTACATGCCCTTGCTGCTGATTTAATCTGTGATGATTTAGTTATTTCTTAAGATATGCAGAACAGTGACAATATTTTCTTCTCTCTTTTTTGGTTTTCTCTTTAAATTCATAAATAGGGAATTTCTCAAGACTAGTGAACTCAAATTTGTTTTCTTTTTAATACTCTGGAAACTTCTATTTTTCCAGTTAAAGTTCGGAATCTCTGTGAATGTTTTGATTGAAAATGTAAAAAAAAAAATCTATTGTGTAAATAAAATGTCTGATTGAAAGGTGTATTTTTAATGCAAAGTCATTTTATGTCCAACTGAAGATTTACTCTGCCCCGCAACATCTGTTTGCTTCAGATTTAATTGTATTAATGTCATGATTATATTGATAATCTGTGATTATTTGATACTGTGGAAATAAATATTGATTGTATTCAAAAATTGTCACTTGGTTCTTGTAGTTCTTTTTACTAGCTTTCCAATGATGCCTCATTTTCATGGAACAGATAAGTAATAAGAAAGTTATGACAGTTTGAAAACACTCATCTTTATTTTGGGTCACAGAAATATCCTGTTTTTGCTGTTTATTCAGGAATAAAATTTTGCCCTACTTGTCGTCACTTAAAGGGCTGTAACTTTTTTATACTTTGGCCTATCTGAATGATCTTTATACTGTTAGAATGGTCTCTTCCAGACCTTTCCACTGACATAAATATCACAGCAATCCAATGAATTTGAAAATTTTAGTCACATCCCTACCTCTAGCAGAATGCAAACTAGTTGCGAAGCGGCCATTTTACGATGCTACTTTGGGTTTTTGGGGACCCAGATGAGCTTGTGTTGGTGGATACTAACAGTATTTTCCTTTATGCTCATTGAGGTTACGTTATATAGATGTAGAACACCAAGTTATGTTTTTTTAAATCAAATTTTTAATTATGCCAATCATTCTGAATATTCTGCTTATTCTCTGTAATTTTCCATTTATTTATATATTTTTTTCATTCATATATAAAGTCATATTTGTTAAAGTTTTAAGAGTTGATTGATTCTACATTTTCTCAAAAACAAAACAATATTTTATATTATATTATATTATATATATATATATATATATATATATATACATACACACACACACACAATATTAATTACAGTGTAATCCCTGTCTCAGATTCTAAAGGTAGAGCTTCATCTGATGTCCCGAGTCTCTGCAAGGACAGATCCACGTCTGTTACACCTGATCGGGTCCAAAGAGGTTGAGCAAGCAAATAAGGAGAAACAGTAGGTGAATTGCATCATGGGATGGGACATCATGGAGGTAAAAAGTTGCTCAGTTGTTTATTTTATTTATTTTTCATCTTCTGTCATCGAATGAGTCGTTAGTAGACAAGTCAGTTTGTCATGTACTAAGTTCATTCTCTGCTGTGTTGCTAAATGTTTTGAGCAAAGTTTTTTAACTAATCTTTGCTCTTAATTTAAATGGGTTAGTTTCTTCTCAGTATGGCTGTGGATCGATGTTTAGGTGGCGATTCGATTCACAAATCAGGTTCAATGATTCACGAATCGAACCACGATTCTTATTTTTAATATGTTTGTTGCTGTGTGTATTTCTTTTTACTGGATGTATGAAAATTGAAATTATTTGTATTAAATTACCATAATTTATACCTTTATTTAGAACAGGAGATCAGAATCAACAAAACTGATAAATACACAAAGATGAAAGAGAAAGAAATAGTGTTTGTCATTTTAAACAAGTTTCTTTTATTTTGTCAACCCTCTGGTTAAGTTCAGCAGTAATATAAACAGCGTAAGAAGAATAAAACATCCTGGTTTTTGAACATTAAGCTTAAAAGCCTGAAAATGATCGTCAAAGTTTTCTATATTTCTGTATGTTCCAATTATTACATATTGATGGAGAGCCTGTATGAACAAAGTATTTTTTTTTTCTGTGACAGAATTAGCTGATTAATGTTGATCACAAAGTTTAGTCTGAGTTTTTGAAATGAAAAAAAGTTCTCGCTAGTCTTACTTTGAAAACAGGAAGCTTCACCGACACGAAGATTTGTTTACTTCCCGTGACAGTAATTGGTTTAGTAACGGTTTTGTTTCAGTTCATAAACTTAAAATCCAAAATTTATCTGCATTTCAGAGCAAAAAATAAAAAGTCCCATGATAATATTTTACTACACTATACTATGTTAATAACAAATCAGGAATCAGCGTATTTGGACGCTGCAAATATTCTTACTCGAATTTTTGGGAGCAGATCGCGAGGATCCGAGCACCCGGATACTCGTTACAGTCGCAATATTTAAACACTTTTTTTTTTTTTTTTCTTTTTGCCAGATTTGTTAATTCTGTGTGTTTAGCTCTAAT
Organism: Oryzias javanicus; assembly: GCA_003999625.1. Classification (NCBI taxonomy): domain Eukaryota; kingdom Metazoa; phylum Chordata; class Actinopteri; order Beloniformes; family Adrianichthyidae; genus Oryzias; species Oryzias javanicus. The sequence continues at coordinate 5,250,446 of CM012457.1, forward strand.
TTAATATTTTAGCACATTTTAAGTACAATTTGAACTTTGTAATTGTCAATCTATTTGTTAATTTCTACAGTTTGAATGTTTAAGTTGTACATTTATATTATCTGCAGTCTGGCTGTCTCACACGTCATTTTGCATTTTTCACTTTAAACATTTACCTATTTTAACATTATTAGCTGTGTGAATTTTTGTTTTTATTAAATATTACTTGGTTAAACTCTTAATTTTGTAGGGCTGTGGATCGTTGCTCAGGTGGCAATCTGATTCGGTTCACGAATCAAGCTCAACGATTCACGAATAGAAACACGATTCTTACTTTTTAACATTATGTTTATTGTTATGTGTATGTCCATTACTGGATGGATGAAAATTGAAATTATTTGTATTTAATCATTATTTATACCTTTATTTTAAACAGGAGATCAGAATCAACAAAACTGATTTAAAAAACGCATTGTCATTTTAAAGTGTGTTTTTTTTCTTTTGTCAATCATCTGTTTAAGTTCACAGTAACATAAAAAGGATAAAAATCGCTGCTGTTTTGGATCATTTAAAAGCAAAACCTGAAAATTCTCTTCACAGTTTTCTATCCACAAAGTTCTTCAAGATTTTACGTTCTAAGCTTTACATGTTGGTGCAGAGCCCCGACGAAAAAAGTCATTTTTTCCCAGCAGAATCATCTGATTCACGTTGATTACATTCGCCTTTCAGCAGCGTGAGGCTGCGTTTCTTCAGAATAAGCTGGAGTTTTGTGAATTGCGTCAACTGTTGGAGAGTTACCATAACCAAAAAAATGTAAACACTGGAGCTAAATCTCCAATGTTAAAGTTAATTACTTTTTTCAGAAGTCATGTCAGTGAACGGGACTTCAGTCTCAGTTTCTGAACGGAAAAAAGCTCTCGCTAGTTTTACTTTGAAAACCGGAAGCTTCCCGTCACGAAAAGACAGCTGCTGTTTTGGCTTTGTTTTAGTTTGTAAGATTAAAATACAACGTTAATCTGCATTTCAGAGCAAGAATACATCGTCCCCAGATAATATTTTGATATTATTTTTCTACAATTTACTATATTTATAAAGATCGCCAATCAGCGATCTTGGACGTTGCGAATATACTTGTTACAGCCGTATAATTTTGCATTTTTAAATATTTGATTTAAATAGTTTCTGCAGGTTGTTCATATAATTTTGTGTTCAGTAGTTTTGTTTTAGTAGATTTTAAGCATTTTAGCTTTTGATTCATTAGATATCTATTCAGCCTTTGAAATACAATAGTTTTCATTAATTATGTTAAGCTTATAATCATACTAACTCTTGTGTTATACATACTTTTTTAAGTATCTTCTTTTCTAATTATGTTTAATGTAAATGTTTTATTTGTTAGAATTGTTTCAGCTCTCTATCATAAAAAATTACAGGGACTTAAAGGCTTTCCTTAAATGTTTAGTGTATTTAGTTTTTGAAGTAGCATTTTTAGCAGTGTTTGTGGTAAATTTGAATAATAAAAACTAAAAGTTCTCAATTCATTTAATTTTGCCATCCAACATTTTGTTTAGTTCTTATACATATTCTTTAATTATAGCCGTTATTTATTCTCTTGGCATTACCTGTAATTATTATCTAATACATATTTGTAATAATGATATGCTATAATTAGATTATGCATTTATGAGTTTTTTTGCCCTAATTTTCTTTTGTAGTTTCAGTCTTTCAGCAGAGAAACATAAATCTTTTAGGTTTCAGTATTAAACACTATATAAAGATTCAACTGTTTTGTGTGAGGGGGCATGCTGCTTCTATATATGTATAGAAATATATTTAATTTACTTTAAAGGATTTTTTTTTATCTTTTGAAAACAAGAATTTGACTCAATTAGAAAATTTTCTAAATTGGTGAACAGAAACAAAAAGGTTTGGATCATTGATGTAATATCACTTATCCAGTGGTTGTCCCTTCTATTTTTATATTTGTTTGTTTGTTGCTCCTAAAACGTTTTTGGTGTATAAAGGCTAAAAAGTGAAGTGGAGTTTCAAAACTCGGTGAATCATAAATTAGCCGCACAATAACGTTACTATATTTCATGAGAATGTTGCCTAACAGCAGCTGGTGGAATGTAAAATCATTACTCCCAGAACAGAACCCTGTTGAACTCCATAATCAATTGCATCACCACTGCAGAGTTTAACCAAAAGGTTGAAATAGTGAACTGAACATTTGTTTCCTAACCTTTATTCAATCATGTTGATTGACAATTATGGACTGTAATTAGATCTCTCATGTTTGACAGAATTGAATTTAAGCGATCCACACTGATGACAGATAATTGAATTTAACGAGACTGCATTCAGTTTAGATTAATTTGATGTTCTGTGGACTCAAGTTCAGCTTGTTTGGTTTCTTTGCTTTGTGTGACTTTTGTTTATGAAATGTTGCAGTTTGAAAAAGTCAAACTGTGTTCAATTGATCTTCCTCGCTTTGAGGAGGAAAAAATACGTTATGACTCTCATCAGGAGTGTTTAGAATTCTGAGTAAAACTGCATTCATGTGCACCTAGTGTGAATGCAAGTTGATTAATGGAGCGAACTCCATGCAATAAATAAATGAGCTCTTGTGGCTCCAACTCACCTCATTTCTTTTTATTTCTTGTCCTCAATGGGCAGTCAGAACGAGTCTGTCACCCAAGCAGAGAGATTATTACGCTGATTAATAGACTGGCTCACAGGATAGTGATTAACCACCACAACCCTGCAATTTATACCCCGGCCCTTTGTGAACGCTACAATGCACATGAAGCGGCGAAGCGCCGGCCTCTCATTTTCTTCATGAATTGGTTCAGACTGCAGAGTCATCCTGAGCGTTTACATTCCGAGCTGTTTGCTCCACACACACCGCTCCACCATCACAACAGATCCTTTGATCGAAACAGTCGATGACAAACTCACTCACTGGAGAAGTTCACTCTCAACTTTCTCGTCTGGCAGCGCCGGGGTGGAACGTAAACGACAGATTTGTTGATTCAGTAAAAAAGTTTAGGGCAGAAAACTAAACTTTCTCATGAGTTTCAGATTTAATTTAGCATTTCTCTTGTGCTTCGGGTTTGTAATTGGCATTTTAAAATATTTAATTCAGCTTTATTAGCCGTTTTTGCTTTTTAGTTACCATTTTTGGTCTTTTATTGATCATTTTTTCTAATCATTAATCATATTTTGATTTTAAATGTGCACATTTAATTTTTGATTTTGCATTTGCAATTCCAACTTTCCTTTTTATCCCATTTTTTGTGTCTTTGGCTTTTTAAGGACCAGATTTAGATACTTATTTAGCATTTTTAGCACTAAATTATTTTAATTATTAAATTTGTCCAGTATCAAACTGTTTACAACAACATTTTGTATCTCTCTCTCTCTCTAAATATGCAAAAAACAGTGCATAGAATGTAAAATATCCACAGGCGTTTTTGGTCACACATGGCAGCTCTGTCTTCTTTAGCTCCTCAAAGGTTTTGGTGACGCTCACACTTCCAGGGAGAGTTCTTGGTGCAGATTCTGTAGCATCAGTGGGAAAAGATTTCACCTGCTGATGGTTTTCCTGCATTTAGAGGTGTTTGGACACCGGGGATGTGTCTGTGGTTGAACCTCAGTGGATGAGGGTCTCTAGCATCAGTTTCTGCATCTTTGTTGATGTGGTGTGCAGCTTTGAATCTTGAGAACCTCACCAGTCTCCAGCATCCTCACGTTTTCTCCTCTTTGGTCCTCCAGCATCACAGACTCTCAAAGGAAACTTAAAGAAAAATAGTTTTCATTTCATGGTGATATTTCTTTTCTTGAATAAACGTAAAAATATACTTATTTTATTAGATAACTTATAATTTATGAGTAAAAAACATAAGCTAACTCACATTTGAATGACATTTCTCTCACACAGTTTGTGTTTCAGAGTAGAAACTAGCTAGTAACTGTTTGATTCCTTCAGAAAAAAAAAAAAAAAAAAAGAAATGAAACTTAGCAAATGTTACCTTTTCTCGCCAACAATGACTCCTTCCGTCGCTCCTTCTGTCTCAAAATCTTCTCTGAACCTCCATGAAGGTTATATTTCCCACGATGGTTGTCTTCAGACATTTTAATTTTTTCTCTGTTATAAAATCTCTTTTTGGCCGATCCACTCCGTTTCTGTTCTCCGCTCCGTCTATCTCACCGGTAAACAAAGCAGTTCCGCACGGACTTCTGGGTAAAATTCCTGTAATGTCCAGATATATTAAAAAGAAAGAGCAATGTCTCAAATAGAGGAAACGGTTCAGGAATTACGGTAATTCAAAGAGCACTTGTCCAAATGTGTTGTGGGCAACACGCTCAGCTGCTAAACACACACGGCTGCCACAGCCACACTTGGCGGGCTAAAAGATAACCTTCGACGAGTCAAATTTGGCCCGCGGGCCCCACTTTGGGGACCCCTGATAGAGACACTTGCATTTGTTGCATCAGTTCTTGATGAATATCAGAAAATTTTATGTCAATGTAGGAATATTGTATGAATTATTTTCCTTTAGTGTTTTAATATTTGCGTTTGTTGTTTTAGAAAAACAAATCTCTCATAAACAAGTCTCGAAAGAAAATCTTGCATTAATAAAGGTTTATGAATAATAAAATTAGCATTTCAATATTTTGAGTTGTTTCTGAAGTTGTATATTTCAACTTTTACACAATCTTTTTAGATTTATTGTTATTAATAAACATTTTCAGCCTTTTAATTAGTATATTAAACTGTTATTACCTTTATATAATTGGTTTTACCTTTTTACTTTAAGCTTTTTTG